>JBAWJQ010004468.1:0-603354 GCA_037783105.1 Bactrocera zonata | reverse complement strand
TATATTTATATTTCGTAATAATATTAGTACCAATCCTCGATAGTATAGTGGTTAGTATCCCCGCCTGTCACGCGGGAGACCGGGGTTCAATTCCCCGTCGGGGAGATTTACGGAACTTTTTTATACAAACAGAATAGTAAAAGAGCTAAAAAAAACAGAAAAAAAAGTTTAATATTGGTTGCATGCAAATGTCTTGAAAAAGAAAAACTGCATACTTCATTAATCTTTGGAAGAACCTTCATAGTAGCTATCGCCTTCTTTTTTGCCAACTCTAAAAGTATATTACAAAGAGTAACAATTCTACAATCTGCAAACCATCATTTGTGAGGATTTCACTTGTAAACTAAAACAAAAAAATCCGCAAGGTCGAGCTTGAGCTACATAAATAACGAATTCAAGTTGAACTAAGCGCGCCTTTGGCTTATGATTAAATTTACATTGTGTAATGATAAGAAACAGAAAGCACTGTTTTGAAACAAATTAAGGTTTAGTAAATGTCTCTAATAGGTAGATTTTAACATAATTTATAATGGTATATTCTGAAGTGGTTTCTCACCGATCCTCGATAGTATAGTGGTTAGTATCCCCGCCTGTCACGCGGGAGACCGGGGTTCAATTCCCCGTCGGGGAGTTTAGAATTGAACTACATATTTTTTACACATTTTATTAAAAAAAGTAACGAATATAGTTTGAAAAACGTATTTTAGAACGTTGTATGACTAAATGTTATATATATATATACATATGTATATATTTCATATATGTATTTTAGGGAGTTTTTTTTTTATTGAACTATTAATTTTTTTCAGTTCCGTCACGAAATTTCGTTGGAAATACCCTAAAAAAATATCTGAAAATTTTAGCTCTTAATATTATATTAACATTAAGAACTAGACCAAGGCCTGTAAAAACTTTCCATAGAAAGTACACTACAATCGTGAGATTTTATCCTTAAATTCCTACAGATCAGAGGTATTTTATGGCATCGCTTTGACTATAGACGCATATTTCTCAGAATTGTTCACTCTACAAAAGTGCCCAGTGCAACAAAGTCGTAACTCACACCGGCGAGGTAGTACGGGGCTCTAAACCCGATTTTTCCAACAATTTCGAATTTTTTTTGTATATACATATGTACATATTATATATAATATATCTCGTAAATGACAGGAGCTATAGAAAAAATTTTAATGACAAATTTGTAGGAAATTTTATTTGCTATAATTATTTGTAGTTATTTTTTATACATTTTTTTTTCTTGCTCTAAAACATAAATATCATAAAAAATTTATAATTATGTATTAAAACAAAAACTAAAATTGAAATAAAATACTTTCGCCAATAGATTTACTCCCCGACGGGGAATTGAACCCCGGTCTCCCGCGTGACAGGCGGGGATACTAACCACTATACTATCGAGGACTGGTGTCGATCTGTGTTTTGCTGAGCATTTTGAGAGCTGGTTAAGTGTGTTGTATAAGCTTCTAGTTTTTCTTGAGTTTTTTCATTGTTTTATCATTTGAGTTAATTTTTATGAATCATTTGCTAGTTGAATGTTTGTTGTTCTAAAAGCTTATATTATATAGAGTTTTGTTGGTTATAAATGCGTAAGACAAATAAAAATATCAACACATGACACATGAAATTTGTAAAAATAAACACAGGTGAGTAATACGAGTATTCTTGAGTGATTTGTAAAATCATTTGATAATGCTGAGTGTGTAGTGGTTTATATTGATATGTGATTATACATACATACATACATATATTACTAAATTTAAGGGAGGCATGAGGCCGGAGGCATGTTTTTAAGTAATTTTTAATCAAAGAATAAGAAAAGTTAAAAATTTCAAAATTAGCTGATAAAGAGAGGAGTCTCCAAAAAAATTGGCACGTGACATTATCCATTTAACCACGTTTTCACCCTCCTAGCAATCTAAACCAAAAAAAGTGTTAATCTAGAATATTATCTCAATGATTGGAACTACGGAAAAGTTGGGAAGAAATTGTCTTACGAAATGTCGACTTTATGAAAAAAAATTTTTGCTATCACTTTTGTTTTTGCTTGTTTCGAAATTTTTTAAATAGTAAAAAACTGAAATATAAAAAATTGATTAAAATTTAGGGTTATGGATAGTTCCAGACATAGACAAGTCCATAAAGAAGATTCTCTAAAAATTTCAGGTTAATCCGTCCAGTAGAACTCGAGAAATGGTGAGTTTAAAACTATCCTACTGGACCGAACAACCAAAAATTCAGAAAGTCATCGTTTTAAACCCACGATATCTCAGGTTCTACTGGACCGACTAACCAAAAATTTAGAGGGACAGTTTCGAGAAAAACGGTTTAAAGTTTCAGTTCCGGCCAAACCAGTTTGAATGCCAGATATTTTGTTAATCTATGTATATCTTCGAAAATAATTGGAATTTTGGAAAATTATCTTGTAGACATATTCTTGAATAATTGAACTTTGAAAAAAAAGTATTTTTTTTTATTTCTAGACTAGAACAGTCTATAAACATATCTGTTGACTGAGCGGATCGTTCATTAGTTATTGCATTTCTATTGTAATTGAATATATCTCCAAAAATAATTTTTGAAAAATTCTCTTATAGACATATTGTTGAATAGTTCAACTTTGAAAAAAAAAATATATATAATTTTTCATTTCCAGATCAGAATACCCCTTAAAAATATCAGTTGCTTGGGTGGATTGGAATTCATTCGTTGCTGCGTTTTTATAAAACACACTATCAAATACACAATCATTATTATTATGTGGAAATTAAAGTTCACACGAATATAAAAAAAAAGGTTATACCAATGTACGAATTTTTATTTATCAATTCGGTTGGACCTTGTTACATACACATATTCAGTAACCTAGCTCAACTAAAAAATTTTCCACATCTGTTGGCATTGTTATAGAATTCTCAATGCCTGAAAATGTGAATGTCATAGCATCATCTGCATAAATCGGCACATTATCTACAAGAACGCGACCCCCAACAATAAGATCAACTTGCTCCTTCAATTTGGTCATTTCATGGATTTGAGCACAAATATATGTGCCATTACAGTCGCTCACATCCACACATATCTCATGACCATACTGAAAACTGTTCGAATCATCATCCATATATACAGTATAAAACCCGTTCCATTCCCATTCGAAAAATACTGCAAGCGTAAAGTGATTGGAAGAAGTAAAAAGTGAAAACAAAATAAGAAAATTATAATAAGTACTACATGCAAATTTATAGTTACATCTACTATATTTAAAGCTTACATTGATGTGGAATCTTATCCACAATATCGTCCAATCTCACCAGATAACTACAGCCTTTTTTATCACATAAGTGCTCATAAGCGCTCTCCCATCTGGCTGCGCAAATATTTAGACAAATCAGTAGAAGGATAGGTGATTTGAGGCCGACTTTTAATATTGGCTTCATTTGTGTGGTAGATTTTTTGCCTTCAATAGTTTGTGTAAATTGTGAAAAAATTTCTAATATCATTTGAAATTTTTGTATTTTTTCATATTAATGTGTTTGGATGTGCTTAAATTGGTATAGGGTTGCCAACGGTTCTTTATATGTTTACCATATAATTAATATTATATTTATTTCTATAGCTGCTGTAATGCTGTCAAAAAGTTCTACATATAACAGTTACGTATAAAATATCACTTACCACTCTTTTGACGTAGTCCATCAGCTGATATCAGCTGTCAAATTGGACAATCAGCTGATATTAAAGAGCATACATCACTTGTTAGAAAATATGGATTTTTTGCATATATAATGAATTTATGTACAAATAAATATGAGCAACTTTCAAATATATGAGCATATTTTTTGGTGTAATCGGGTTTCAAAAGTTTAAAAGCGTTTTTCTCGAAACGTTGTTTCCAATGTCGGTGAGAAAAATTTTTCCGAAACAGCTGGATCGACCGACGTAAAATTTTCTCATAAGCTTTCTAAGTCACTCTGTAATGTAATTTACACGAAAAGCGACTTTTTTCAAATCAACTTGCAAGAATCAAAGCCAGGGAAATACCTTAAGATGGAAACCGTCAACCAGAGAATTGAAATCCAAGCAGATATATATACGGTTGAACAAGACAACCTTCGGATTGAAGACACTTCCAGTTATGGAAGGAAATTTGTATGAAATTTGACTACTCTTGCCAATTTAAAAGTTCAAGTTATGGAAGTGCGACTAGCTCCCATATAATTGATCCGATTTTATCTATTTTTGACAATACTACCTTCTATTAATGCCACGTTCTAATAAAATGTTCCCTGAGGTTCATTAAGGTACCATCCCCAAACATATTTAGTAAAGTCACCTGGATGTTATGAGTTTGTTTTCCCGGGACTAGGTTAAATTTTCGCCCAATTTTATTAACTTTAAGCAAAAAGGTACACTGATATCTGTAAGATATATTCTCTCATTTTCATAAAGATAACTCACATATTGGCCGATATATACGGTTTAGAGTCACTTGGAAGTTCGAAAATCATTGTGTTAGGTATATGCGGCTTAGGCTTGACCCCTTTTTGATGCATAGTCATACCATTGATTGGATTGGTTTATTTCTGAATAACTTTTTTGGGGATTTTGTTTTGACATAATTTAAGCAGAAAACGCCTTTTTTAGGAGTTCTCCTTGGAGATCGGCTACGGTACGAAGAAAACAAAAAATTTTTCAAAATGAATTTATTAATCCAATTATTTTTTTTTACAAAAGAAATTATAAAAAAAATTGTTTCTGACCTACAAGTGGATATAAGTCCTTAAACTAGCTGCATATTTAATTTTGTTGCAGCAGAGGTCGGAATTTTGCTACAAAGTACTCTTGAGAATTAAAATTATTAAATATTGGATGGTAGATTAGGTTAAGTTAGTCTGGTAAGCCAACGAGCCACGCCAGTTTAGACCAGTTTTGGTCCTTTGCGATATCAGATAGAGTTTAGTTACTAGGTCCATGAAGAGTAGCTTGACGCAAATTTCAATAGACTCTGCTGCCTCACTATCGACACCTCTTCCAGTGTATGCTTACAGCGAAGTCTTGCCAATGCGAGACAAGTGCACAAGGAATGCTCTATTCTTTCCCTGGTGCCTTCCTCTAGACATTTCCTGTAGTCTTCTCGATATGTCAGTTTCATTCTCCAGGTGTGTGTCGCCATCAGACAGTGACCAGTTAGTATTCCGATAATGTTCCTCTGGTCCCTTCTATAGACAGATTTTGTGTACTTACGATCGACCGTCTTGCATATGACTTTTGCAGTTTTGCTCCCAGGTAGCTCGTTCCATCGGGTTTTGATTTTCTTTACCACATTCGATGGTAACCCTGCTATATTTATATACGTTCCTAAATAAACCGTTCTAAATTGCATTCAATAAATATAATATAATATGAATAATAAATACTGATGTTCAGATTTTTTATGATATTTGTATGAGAGTCTATCAAAGCTTACCATAATTTCCCTAATGAAACTGTAGACATAAAGAAAATTTAGCAGTAATATGATGCTTGAAGCAGTCAATATAACCTGAAAGGAGGCTTTTCATTCTTGGTCTGCTCTTCTGCATTCCACTGTGCTTCATGTTTCAGCTCTTAGTTTCGAAAGTTAAAACTGATACTCCTAACCTCACTACTCAAATATGTTGCAGTATTGTTTTGGAGAGTCTATTTTATCACGAACACAAGTATTTGACACAAAACATTTGGTGAAGCTAATAAAGTCGTAGAAACTTTGCTTTATGACAGTTGCCCATAAACTCTGTTAATGAAGATAACATCGAAAAAGTTAAAGAAAAAGCCCTTGAATATCAACTTGTTGGCACCGAGCGATAGCAGAGGATCTCAAAATCTCTTATGGATTGACTCAACGCCATTAGTTAATGCATGCCAAAGTTAGACTCGTTCTAAAGGCCTGAATCTGTTGCAAAAACGAAGGCGATTAAAACAAAATCCCCAAAGTCGAGTCTGAGCTACATAAAAATCGAATTCAAGTTGGATTAAGCCTTCCTTTGGCATATTATGGATGTTACATTGTGTAACGACAGGAAACAAAAAACAGAATTATAAGACAAATTAGGGTTCCATAATTGTTTTTAATAGGTAGATTTTAATATAATTAATAATGGTACATTCAGAAATAATTCCTTACCGATCCTCGATAGTATAGTGGTCAGTATCCCCGCCTGTCACGCGGGAGACCGGGGTTCAATTCCCCGTCGGGGAGTAAATGCTTGGTGACCGTTTTTTAATTCGCTATTTTCGCATAAAAAGATACTTGACAACGTAGTTGAGAACCATAAATTAATTCATTAAGCGCATTCTTACTATGACGAAACGTGTATTAATAAGAACATGATGTGGAAACTGTAACAATCTAGCAAATGGCGCTATGAAAATAAGCTGAAACCATAAACAAAGCTCACTGATGTCGCTGAAAACCATCCCAGCCGAATTTTATGTATAAAAAGTGTATGGAAAATTAGCGTTAGCATGAATGTATTGGCTCAAAAACAGACTATTTTGAAGGTGATATTAAAGATACTACTGTGCCCAAAAAGATGGCATTGAATTTAAACTGCTCGTGTCGAAGGATTTGGAGAATTATTTTCTTTTAGGTTGGTAGTACTGTCAGTCACTTATGTCAAATTTCATGTCAAAATATTCATTATTGTTTGAGGTACGTGCCGTTTTGTGAGCTGTCGTTTTTTGCGATGTCGAATTTAATTTTGTTTACGGAATCAATTTTCTGTTGCGGATACTTTGAGGATGGTGCAGAAAGCCTTTGGTGATGAGGCTATGTCTAAAAAAAAATCTTTACAAGTGGTATAGTGAGTTCCAAGCCGGGCGTGAACGTGTTGAAGACGAAGAGCGTCCAGGGCGACCATCAACCTCAACCGACGAAGCTCACGTTCAACAAATCAAAGATTTGGTGTTGAAAAACCATCGATTAACAATTAGAGACCTTGCTGATGAAGTTGGCATACCGAAAGGCTCAGCCAATACCATTTTGAAGGATGTTTTGGGCCTCAAGCGCGTCAAATCTCGACTGGTACCGAAAACATTGAATTTTTTGGAAAAAAGGCGTGGCGTTGAAGTGTGTGAAACGATGCTTTCCGACTACCAGGTTGTCATGAAATGCATTATAACTGGCGATGAGACTTGGATCTATGCTTACGACCCCGAAACAACCGATCAATCGAGCGAATATCGTGCCAAAAGAGAGTCGAGACCAAAAAAATCGCGCCAAAGTCGCTCAAAAATCAAGGTCATGTTGACTGTTTTCTTCGATTATCGTGGTGTTGTGCATTATGACTTCCCTCCAACCGGTCAAACAGTCAAGAAGCAATATTATTTGAACGTTATGCGTCGTTTTGTGGAAAGACAATTCTTGGTTTTTACACCACGATAATGCACCATTCCATACTGCCCTCGTAATTCGTGATCATTTCGCCAAAAACTCAACCCATATCGTTCTGCAACCACCGTATTCACCTGATCTGACGCCGTGCGACTTCTGGTTGTTCACCAAGCTCAAAAGACCGCTCCGGGGACACCGTTTTCATACGATAGAGGAGATTCAAGCCGCAGCGAAGGCGGAACTGAAGGCCATCCCGGAAAGTGACTACAACCAGTGTTTCGAAGATTGGAAAATCCGTTGGCATAAGTGCATTGCATCGGGAGTGGATTACTTTGAAGGGGATGAAATTCATTTGGAAGAATAAATAAAGATTTTTCAAAATAAATACAATGTAACCTTATTTTTTGGGCACAGTTGTACATAATAATTTTAGTTTTTCGTTCAATCCGAGTCTAAGTAATTAGACTGTAATTAATTATAAATATTTTCGGCCACAAAATATTCCTATTACGCCTTTCTCTTTTTAACACAGCAATATTTTTTTTTTAATAAATATAAAATGAAAACCGCATATATAATTTCATATTAATACTGTTTTATTAAAAACTATCAGCGAGTTCGTGTGAAAGTGTTTCATTTGCACTTAACTACATATTTGCCACAAATATGGACTATTGGTAACTTTAGCCGACGCTAAATTTTCTATTTGTGGCGCAATAGTTTTTATCATTTTGCGGTTTATCTATAACGGTTAACCGCCTAACACGCAGTCACCGAGAAAAAAAAGAAAAGCTACAAATAGACAGAATAGTGGCATCAAAATGGCGTTGGTGGTGCAATAAAGCGAATATATACACATATATGTGTATATATATATATATATTAGGGTGTTTTTTTTAACTATTAATTTTTTCAGTCCCGTCTCGAAATTTCCTTGGAAATACCCTAAAAAAATTCTCTGAAAATTTTAGCCTTTAATATTAAGATTAAGAACTGAACCAAGGCCTGTAAAAATTTTCCATAGAAAATACACTACAATCGTGAGTTTTTATCTTTAAATTCTTACAGATCAGAGGTATTTTATGGCATCGCTTTGACTTTAGACGCATATTCTCAGAATTTTTCACTCCACAAAAGTACTCAGTGCAACAAAGTTAACTCAAACCGGCGAGGTAGTACGAAGCTCTAAACCCGATTTTTCCAAGAATTTCGCCTTTTTTTTTTGTATATACCATGTAAATGACAGGAGCTATAAAAAAAAATTTACATGACAAATTTGTAGGAAATCTTATTTTCTATAAAAAAGATCCAAGGTCAAAATCGCTATCATTAATACTTCTCGAGATATTCGGCTTTTTAAGTAAGGCTTTATGGATTTTTATAGATGGTATGTATTAAAAAATCTATGAGAAGTGCATACCCTAATATATATATATACATATATAAACATTAGGGGTGAACAAAACATTTTTTTCTCTTGATAATCTGAAAAATATGTTGTTAGACCCCAAAACTTACAGGGTTTGTCCGTAAAGTAATTACTATTACTTGAGTCGATTTAAAAAAATTTATTGAACCAATCGTTTCAACAACTTTCAAAATAGGCTCCTTCTGTGTCGATGCGGCGCTGCCAGCGCGATTTTCAAGCATTTAAGGCGTCACGGAAAGAATTCTCCGGAATATCCTTGAGAGCAGGGGTGAATGCTGCTTGGATTCCCTCTGTCGTCTCAAAATGTTTGCCTTTCATTGGACTTTTCAGGCAAGGAAAGAAAGTCCGGGGACCACATCTGGGCTGTAGGGCGGCTGCGGAAGCGTTGAGATGTTGACCTTGGTTAGGTAGCTGTTCACAAGAAAGGAGGTATGAGCCTGGCCGTTGTCGTGGTGCAACTTCCAATCGGCTGCGATGCATTGTCAATCCCGATTGATCCTGCCTTTTGAGTCTCTTGAGGACTTCCACGGAAAACTTGGCCTTGACGGTTTGTACAGGAGGAGCAAATTCATCGTGGGCGATGTCTTTGATAGACAATGAGTATTGTTTTCAATTAGAGTTTTCACTCTATTTTATTCTTTCTAAGCACAAAGGTACACCGTTATAATAAAAACACGCGCTCTCAATATTACGAAAGTAACTCACATATTGGCCGATATATGGGAGTTAAGCGAAGTATTGACTTGATTCAACCCATTTTTGACTCACAGACATACCATTCTCAGCAAAAGATTCTCTCGGAATTTCGATACTATACCCCGCGCATTGGCCGTTATTTTCGGAAGAAATAAACCATAGATAGTGGGGTCAACTAATTCGGTACCTACGGGCTTGAACAGCTTTAACCCGTATTGGATAATTTTTGGTCATAGAATGCCACACCTCAAAGGCACTATTCGTGCAAAGTTTCATCAACGGAGGGTCTTGCCATTACCATTTAAAAAGTCATACTTGGAAAAATTTTCGTAGAGGTGTCGAACAACATATTTTTTAGAGTACCAAGCGAAAAAAAATTGTTTGTATTTTTTGAACCACCCTAATAAATATTTATATATATGTATATAGACAGTTAAATGATTTTCTATGGCAAAAATATAGAAAATAAACAGAAATGAGTCACCCTGTTTCAACGTAACTGACAAATGCTGAAAAGTTTTGCAAATAAAAATCGAAACCACATAAAATCAACTAAAATTAGAAACTAAACTGTGAGTAATAGCAACAACAACAACAGCAATAAGCGTAATTAATTACTGCGAGTTGCTAAATGAGCGCTACTCCTACGTATTCGATTCTAAAAATAAATTAATAAAAATTTATAATTGAAAAGTGGGAATGTTTGGATGTGTGAGTGCGGCAACTAGTATTTTTGTTGGAGGGGAGACGCGCTGTACAGGCGTAGAGGATGTGCAAACTTTTTCAATTAAAACGTAAGCACACAAAGAGGCGTGTGAAGCGCACACTAATGCCAAAAACAAACAAAACAAACGTGCCGCATTTGACACAGTGATCGCTCTATTAAAGCGTGGCAAGTTGGCTACAGAGGCGCACACACTCCTTCGCTTATATGATATGTCCGTGCGTTTTGCGCCAAAGGTATTGACCGTACTACTAGCTAGTAGGTTAGCCGTGCGCAATACGCAGACAAACTGAAATTTAGACAGACTCAAGCGGAAATAATTGTGGCATGCCACAAAGTGAAAGAGAAACACATTCAACCAATTCAACTGTGTCTGCATAGTTGTCTACTCGCCTACGCGGCATGCAAACGAACACACATTTATCACAATATATATGTATGTATATACAAATATGCGGAAATATATTTGTAGATTATGCGCCTGTCTAACGGTACTTTTGGCATTTTGTTCGGCTGTTCGGGATGTCCTATTACCACTCACTTGCTTATTTATGCATTTACATTTGGATGTACATACGTTGGCAGGTATGTACATACATACATATGTTAGTAGGTGTTAGTGAACGTGGCCAAAATAGTTGTGGCAAACAAATCAAATTAATGCAGTAAATTGCGGTGCCACATGAAAATAGGTTAATTGAATTCCAACACATTAAGTATGATATACTTATATACATATTATGTAATTGTAGGATAATTGAATGGTTTGGCAATAAGGAATTTAATAACCCTATATAGTTAGATCCTGATGCCCAGATGATACTGAAATTATGGAGGGAACACCCCGCTGAATGGCAGTAAAAGCATGACACCAGGAGATGGTGCACTCATCGATGACGTTGGAGCGGACGTTCCATTGCCCGGCCATGAAGAGGTTCGAATAGCAATTGCCCGCCTGAAAAACAACAAAGCGGCAGGGGCCGATGGCTTGCCGGCCGAGCTATTCAAATACGGCGGCGAAGAACTGATAAGGAGCATGCGTCAGCTTCTTTGTAGAATATGGTCGATCGAAAGCATGCCCGACAGTTGGAATTTTAGTGTGTTCCGTCCACTCCACAAAAAGGGAGACCCAAAAGTCTGATACCGTGAGATAAGACTCCTCAATATCGCATATAAGGTTCTATCGACCGTATTGTGTGAAAAATTAAAGCCCACCGTCAACAAACCGATGGAACTTTATCAGTGCGGCTTTGGGCCTGGAAAATCTGCTGACCTGATATTCACCATGCGCCAAATCTTGGTTAACACACACCACTTCTTCGCCGATTTTAAAGCTGCTTTTGACAGCATGAAAAGGAGTTGCCTTTATGACGCTGTAACTGAATTTGGTATCACCCCAAAACTAATACGGTTATGTAAACAGACGTTGAGCTCCTTCAAGATTGGGATCCGAGTCGTTCGACACCAAACGAGATTTTAGACAAGGAAACTCCCTATCGTGGGACTTCAACCTACTTCTGGAGAAAAAAATTCAAGCTGCAGATCTGAAAAGAGAAGGTACAATATTCTGTGAGATATATTTGGCCTCAACAACCGCGCCGTTAGTTCTGCTTTCTCCAGACAGGATAAGGAAGAGAAGCATATAGGACTGGTAGTGAACTAGGACTAGAAGAAATATCTCCTGTCATCAAACAAACAGTTGCCGCACTCCTGACTTGACTCACACGTCACTGTTGACAATCATAACTTTGAAGTGGTAGATAATTTCGTCTATCTTGAAAGCGGCATTAACATCAAAAACAGCAACGTCAGCCCGAAATCCAACGCTCAATAGCTCTTGCTAACAGATGCTACTTCGAACTGAGTAGGCAATTGAGTAGTAGAGTACTCTCTCGACGGACGAAGATCAAACTCTTTAAATCAATCATTATTCCAGTCCTGCTATATGGCATGGAGGATGATCACATCTGATGATCGGCGTTACGAATTTTCGAGAGAGAGATTCTGCGAAAGAATTATGGTACTTTGCCCACTGATAATGGCGAATACCGAAATCAATGGATCGATGAGCTATACGAGATATATGACGACCTTGACATAGTTCAGCGAATTAAGAGATAGCGGCTACGCTGGCTAGGCCATGTTAATTGAATGGATGAAAGCACTCCAGCTCTGAGAATATTCGATGCAGTACCCACTGGGGGAAGCAAAGCTAGAGAAAGACCTCCAATCTGTTGAAAAGACCAGGACCTGTTTACACTTGGAATCTATAATTAGCGACAAACAGCGAAGACAGCAAGGGAGCAATTCTCAAAGGTGCGCTTCAAGCGTAATAAAAGCCGTTATAGTCACATCGTCCTTCTCTTTCATGGGGACGTAAATCAGCGATATGATGAAGAACTTCGCTTTGATGTGGATTGTGGCTAGATATTCATCCACCGGGATGAATGCCAGGACTCGGCAACGGAATCTCACCCCACCACGAATTCCACGTCTAGTTTTTGCTCCTTAAGTAAATGTCATAAGCAACTACTCGTCTCAGTTCTTGTTCTGTCCATTGAATTCCATGTACGGCGGTGATGTCAGTCTCTAATCTAACGAAGACATCAACTAGCTGGGCAGCGACAGCTTCCTAATTAAGGGACCGAAAATTCCAGGTGCAGGCCCTTAAATTGTAATTTTAATACGTTTACAGTGGTCGTCATCAAAAGGGGCATCTCTGTCGTTTTCAAACTGGCCAGTCAGTGGTTACTTGGTCTAAGACCGGAATTCGGGAGCTGCTTAAGCCATAATCGTTTCTCGCCACTCCCAAGTGAATGACGCTCAGAGAACTTTCCTCACTTGCGAGAATTTTTACACATGGCTCCACTCCCAATGTACATCTTACTAAATTAAATTTAATTAAATATAATCTGTCAGTTATCCGCACAGAGATGCTCGATCTTGTTTAGGTTTACAGCCTATGCCGCAGACCACATTTTACATTACCTTTTCTGCAATAAACTGCATACAGGAAGTTTAAGTGTGTGATTAGCATTAAATTATCTGATTGCGTTATATATATAAAATAAATTTACTGCCAGTATACATATACCTATTTACTATTTATATACAAGTACAAGTACTCAATTCAAAGTTAGCCCACATTCCACTTGTTTTACTGCAGAAGAAAATAGCTTGCGTCGAACGAAAAAAAAAATCACTCAACTAAAAGCTAAGCAAAAGCTATTTAGATATCCATCGCACTTCCTGGGAAGTACCACTGCAATATATACTCACAAATGAATTACTTTTATGTAGAGAGTGAAATTCGCGGTGGGCATTGCATTAGGCGGCTGGCTGAGCTAACGAATACAAACGGAAATAGGTGGTTACGCCTCTGTATTTGCGCATTTATTTGAATTTCAGTGGAGTTTTAATAGTTTTTGTCAGTTGAAAATCGATTTGGCTGTATTTACGGAGCTTAAATGAGAGTTTTTTGTGGAAATAGTGTGTATCAGGAAGTTGAGGTTCTGTTCGGCGTAGCGAAGTTCGGTGCCTACTAATTTGTAGTATTGGTAGGTTGTTCTCCGTTGTTGGAGTTATCAGAAAGTTTAAGAAATTAAATCGTAAAAAATATTTATTTTATTTATTCCCAGAACTTAAGCTGCTAAAAGCTGTTTTGGATGTCAAAAAAAAGCTGTTTTAGCAGCTTAAGTTCTGGGAAAGCTGATCATGTGGCGGTCCTTGATTATATACAAATATGAGACTACTGTTGATACTTAGACCGCAATGCCGGGAAGATTGGCCGACAAATTTCAATTTCATAGGCTTTCGAAGCAATTTAAACTCAAAAACGGTAAGTAGATAGATTTTTCTAACTATCTCGTGAGAAATATGGGCTGTTATCATTCACCTGTATGCTTAAAATTTTGTATTTCCCACGAAAACGTCGAAAGCGCACAAGTGTTTTAGGGAGTCTAAGTCGCGAATAAAGGTTCAGTGGCACAAAGTAATCAGTGTAGGTCGTGAAGTCATCGAAAACTTGCTTCGATAACATTGAAAAAGTTAAAGAAGGTTGCTGCGTGGACGCCAATAGGACAATGGCTCGTTAAAAGCCCCACAACTAGAGAGAGAGTAGCTTTACTGAGGGCAAAGAGATCACTACATCTCTTGAGATCGATTTTGGGCCAAAAAGCTTTTGCGTTAGCGCATGTACCGATTGTGTCTCAGCGCTGACCAAGCTTCCGTGAAGCCCAGCTTAAGAAGTTAAAGATACTTTGATTGGAAATTATCGTGTTTGCATCAAAGTGAGCTCTTATCAAAGTTTGGGTCAACGCTAGACTCGTACTTAAAAATTTGGATCTTTTGCAAAAATGACGTCGAGTAGAGATTGCGGAATAGATGCTTGACAACGCTTGACAGCGCTTTATATTCATGAAACGCATCAATACTGGTGAGTCGGAGGTTTATGGATATGACGTCGTGCAACAATCAATTGAATGTAGGTCTAAAAATGTGGTGAAACCGAAAAACAACAAATTTCGTGGTATGCACTGAAGGTCCTAGCCGAGGTTTATAACAAGTCTATGGAAAATTGGATTATCTACTGGTATGCATCAGCGGTCCATATTTGATCAGCTGGTATAATGGTCTCTATCTTCCCGATTTCCATAACATAGAAATCCTTTTAGGACAGTAAAGCAATCATTTGCATCTAATAGGTTCCCGGTTAGTCCAGCAGAGCATAATGAGTTAACGTGGGTAAAATTCCGTAGATTTGGGATTCTGGTTTCTGAAAGATATGGTTATCTCAAATATCTCCAAACTCCTCAATTAAAACTAAGAAAGTGGAAGCAGTTCACGACTTCCACGTAGAATTGGTGAGAAAAAGAGGACCGCGGAGGTGAGAGAGACATTTACATATATACACATTATCTGACTCTGGAATCATCGCTACATGAAGACATAGGTATCTTAAATACTAAACAAGCCGCTTTGAAGACTGGAATTTTATTTATGACCTGTGGACACGCCCATTTCGTGTGCTGCTATTTCATTTACACACACATATATAGTATATATATTGCAAATAAATTTTACAGTTAGGGCTACCACAAACTCCGCTCTACAAATGACAGTTAAATTGTTGGTTCTGTGAGCGCGCGGCGCTTGGACAGAAATGAGCAACGAGCAGGTGGCGGTTAGAGTTACAATTATTTCCGTTTGAAACTTTTGCGGGCAGACAATTTAAATGTTTGTTCATTGTTAGTGTTGCTTTCATTTGAGTTTACTTTATATAACTATATATACATCCGATGAGTATATATGGCATATAGCATGAAGCTGAGTGCCAGTATTGTTTTAGTTGTTGTTTCTGCGGCTAGGGCTATAGACCGACTTATAATGCAATTGAATACTAATAGTTTACTTTACTACCGCCGCAACCGCATGAGAGGCCACAATTGGATTACCGTTAGGGAGTGTAATTGCTTAGCTATGGAGCAAAGGGTGTTTGTTAGCCATACCAGTTGTTGTTGTTGTTGTTGTTGTATGCTGAATTGTAACAATAGTAATGGCCACCATTAACGGAAGTGTAAAAAGCTTTTGTTTGTGTTATTGCTGTTGTTGTTTTTTACTTACGTATTACACTCTTTTTCAAACTCAAATACAACTAAATTAGTGGAGAGTGTTCAGAGTTGAGTTGTGTTGACTCCACCAGTCAGGTGGGTCACAGCCAGCATAACAGACTTTTGATAAATGACACAGTGGTGTGAGAGTAAATGAGAAAGAGTGAGAGTATGTGGGTGTGATTTTACGGATCTTGAGGGCCTGCTTTGTTGTTTTTGAAACAAGTTAATGGACAGTTTACTGCCAAGCCAATGAGGATTAGAAAATTATATTTTCCTTGGCTTTCTTAATTGAATTAGTGCAAAAAGGAATAAGCTGAGTGAGTGAGTACTTCCGTCGGAACACATGACTACAGCAGGCATACGATATATGTATCTACCACATTTCATCAGGATGAAAGCACATCAATTGCAGATGAAATTGTTTAATTAAAAGCCAGTAGCGAAGTAAAATGCAATTAAAATTCACTAAATGATAAAATTAGGTTAGGTAACATAGAGTTATGTTAAACTAACTGAAGCTATGTTAGTGAGGTTTGGTTTGATAAGGTCAGACTATATTAGATTGGCTAAATTGAGATAGATAATATGAATATAGTTACGCTAGGTTGAGTATAACTATGTGAAAGTATGTTAAGTTACGTTAAGTAAAGTTAAGTTAAGTTGAAGACGTAAGGTTTGAAAAGATAAAATAAATCAATTAGGTTGATTAACGTCAGTTAAATAAGTTAAATTATGTGGGGTTAGATACTAGATTGAGTTAAGTTAAGTTAAGTTGCGTTAAGTTAAGTTAAGTTACGTTAAGTTAAGTTATGTTTCATTTAAGTTAAATTACGGCAGTTTGAGTTAAGTTGGGTTATGTAGACAAGTGAAATTATATTAAGTTAAGTACTGGGTTAAGTTAGATTCTGTTACGTTAAGTCAAATTAAGTTAAGTTGAGGACGTAAGGTTTAAAAAGAAAGAATAAATCAGTTAGATTGAATAATTTGATATGTTAAATTATGCTAAGTTAGGTACTAGAATAAGTTATGTTACGTTACGTTAAGTTAAGTTAAGTTATATTTCACTTAGTAATTCAACCAGTCAGTTCAGTTTGATTAAATTACGTTAAGTTAAGTAATATTATATTAATATGATTAAGTCAAGGTTAAGTTAAGTTGAGGTCATAAGGTCTGAAAAGAAAATATAAATCAGTTAGATTGAACAACGTCTGTCGGTTAAGTTAAGTACTAGATTGAGTTATGCTAAGTTACGTTAAATTAAGTAGTGGGTTACGTTAAGTCAAATTAAGTTAAGTTGAGAACGTAAAGTTGACTTGCAAAATCAAAAAAAAAATAAAATTTGGGAAGATTTACGCCAGTTTGGGCTAAGTTGAGCTGTAGTTAAATCACGTTAGGTTAAGTACTAAGTTAAGCTATGTTATATTATGTTTGGAAAAGTTAAGTTGGGTTAAAGATATGAAATCAAGTTAGGTTAGGTTGGAAAAGTAACATTTGAATCAGATTTAGATATATAACCATATTCGACACAAGGGCAGACAATCATCGTAGAAATGCGCTCACTAAATTCTATTTCAATAACTCAAACTGACCTATGAACGGTATAAAGATAACCGGCAGCTTGAAAACCTTTATATCAAGCGTATTGGGCTAGAAACTATACACCTGAGTGCCTTTAATATATCTAAAAGACCAAAAAACCAATATTTACGACGTAAGGTCAGGTATATGAACTGAGCCTATCTTCGATATCTGGAAGCTTATTTCGGCTTTATGAGATGGCATACTTTAAGATCCCTCTTTTTTTAAGGTTTTGTCTTCATTGGTGCTTGGTTTATTTTCTGTAGATTGAGGGTTTCGGATGGAATTTAATGGATATAGTTCGATTTCGACCGTTTTCACACTGTAAAATAGAAATCAAAAAGTTTTAGTTGATACGAACAACCTCTAGGTGACCAAACTATTATTTGTACTCTGAAAAATTTTGTAATAAATTTACCATAATAAATTTACTCATATTGATGCATATTCTCAGGTCTTGATTGATTGAACAACTTTTTAAAAATGCTATACTGTAAAATTTCTTCTTTGTTTTCATTTACTAACTAAACTTAGAAAATTAAATTTTTTCTATAAGCAATTAAATATTTAACATTTCTTGCTACAGAATTCTGTTATGTGGTTCATTTCTACAAAGCAAAGCTCATCCTTCCGCTGTCGCATACTCGTAGTTTTCACTTGATTGCAGTGCCACGATTACCATGTTTAATTGTATAATATCTATGTTTTATTTAATTAAAATTTGTTGCATGCAAAATTCGAGTAATATCGGCATTCCATAGTTGTCACTAATTCTCCAACTAAGTAAATTACCGAATGTGTAAGTAAAATTTATTATTCATTATTGATTTATAGGACGAAATTCATTATTCCATGCGCTCTTTTCAAGCGGTAAATTTATGCCGAAACTGTGTGGCCTAAGAAAAGAGAATATGCAAGCAGTTTGAATAATTATACAAAGTGAAGTTTTAATTGGCAGCAATTAATATGAATTATGTTGCAAGTAAAAAATGAAAATTTACTGAAACGATGTAAGATTTATGGGTGAATCCACATG
The DNA here is from genome assembly GCA_037783105.1 of Bactrocera zonata. NCBI lineage: Eukaryota > Metazoa > Arthropoda > Insecta > Diptera > Tephritidae > Bactrocera > Bactrocera zonata. The sequence goes on along the minus strand of JBAWJQ010004468.1, from coordinate 584,889 downwards.
GAGTAATTAATTTATGAACTGAAATTATTTAATTTAATATATTTGGCTGTAAATAATTTGGTTCGTTTACAAGGAAATTTGTATGTAATTTAAGGATGACATTTAAGGGCGGCTAGAAGGTCTACTATTTTGTTGAACTTATGGCTGCATGTGAATGTCTAATAAAAACTATATAATAATAAAAAGTTTTTAAATATCCATATTAAAGCTTGCATTTGGTCTGGTGGATATTCCAAGATAATTTTCACTAGTCACTTATTCTTGGAGTGATAAATGCAATTGGAATGCAGAAACGATTGCAGACAAGGTGACCGACACTGGGATGAGTTGCACGTGTATAATGTACCGACGGAGCTACTCAAGCATGTGGCACGTATAATATACATACATATGTACATATATGTATATGTATACATATTATATGGATGTCTGTGTCTCTAGCAAAGTGTTTGCGCCAGCTCTGCGCGCCGGAAATGGAAATTCAAAGGATATTGCAAGAAAAGAAAGCGCCTCAATGCATACGCAATTCGATTACCTACAACTACTTGTGTATCTTGTCATATATATATTATCCATGTAAATCGATATTATCGCCACTAATGGTAATGCATTACTTAAGGAGCATATAAAATTATATCATTTCCATATATATTTAACGATTCTTTAAGCTTTGAAAGTTTAAGGCATGAACGAGTAAGTGTTGGGAGATTGGTTGATGGAGCATTACTCCCCAAACCGAAAAGAACTCAGCAGGCTTACTCGATTTTCTTTTTTTTACCGAATTCTATTTACCTGACTTTATAGCCCTATCTTTTAAAAAACATATTTTTTTTTTTAAACAAGAGGAATATATTGATATTTTGTCATGCTTTAAATTTCTTATTTTCGAATTACCTGCTCCAATTTTGTTCCACTCTTCCAAAATAGCACTTTTTAGATGTTCTTTATTGTTTATGGGGTGTTTACGGATGTTATTTCCCAACAAAAATCATAAACTCTCGGTTGGGTTTATGTCGGGTGACCGGGCCGGTAGATTCATTGGATGTGGACAATTCAATATTAGCAATTGCAAGTTTGCAATATTGACGATTTGTGTTCAGGATCGTTGTCCTTATAATATCGGAAATTTTTGACGTACCCCAAGTTTTTCGGTTCTTTGGATTAAATTTTCTTTTAAAATGTTAACTTACCATACACTCTTAATAAAGACCAAATTTCTAACGCTGGCTGTAGGCACAGATACCAATACTATAACACTGACCCCACCACGTTTAACAGTTGGTTTAATGTTACATCTCTGAAGCTTAGCATTGGATTCCCGCGGCACGTACGCCATTTCAAGTGAGGTTAACAGCTCCCTAGCAAAGACAACTCGGATTGGTCGGTTTTTTGCTAATGAAAGTACAGATTTAAGCCTACTGATTTCTGATTTGATATTTTGAATTTATGAATTCTATAGGAAATTAGGGGTTTTTTTGTGGAAGATAAAAATATAAAATCTAAAAACTTTGATATTTAAAATTTTTACATAAATTTTGAGGTTATGTGAAAAAGGCCTCAATATAAAAGTTTTAGATTTTTTTATTGCCTACATTTCCGACATATAGCGATTTTTTATAAGACGTGCAGTTTTGCCTAAAATCATGCTAAACAGTTTTTGACCCCTAAAAATTAAGCCACGCCCTCTCCTTTCTCTTCCCGGTCACGTAAAATATTCCTTCTTTAATTTTTTGCTAGTTTCTTTTTCGCTTTATCCTACTATGCTTCATTTTGCTTTCTAAAATTATCTACCCTGGCCTATGATGTATTTTTATTGACTTAGTACTCATGACGGCTTAAATCTTCTGGCAATCGGCTCTAATTAACCGGAACGGAATAAAAAAGCGATTTATTTTTGCAATTTAGTGTATTCAGTTATTAAAACTTTAGACGCGTTTATCTCGAAAGAGTGTTTTAGGACGAAATTTACTCCCAAACGGCTGCACCGATCGCCTCGAAACTTTTACCCGACTTTCTTAGACATATTTGTCAGGTAATGATTAAAAGGGTAAAAATTTTGATATTAAGTAATTTTGATTTTTAAGCCACTCTGAATTTTTGAGAAAGCCGCCATCTTGTCAAAAATCAAAATTTGTAATAGTTCTTCAATCGTTTTCAGGCAATGGAAGAATGTAGTATTTTTTTTTTGGATTTGATATAATTTTAAGCAGGAAAATCTTCCCCGGCTTGACTTCACTAAGTGTAAATAATGGTTGTAGACTACTGTATTGTAATTAAAGGTTGTGGACTTAGCTAAATGTAAATAAATATATCATTGATCTCATAAAATTTAAACAAAGGGGTCACTGACCATGGAAATATGTAAACAAAAAGAACATTGACCACATATTGTAAATAAAGGTTGTTGACTTGGCGAAATGTAGATTAAGGTTGTGTTCTTGAATAAATTAAATGTAAACCAAGAGATCATTGACCCCGGAAAAATGTAAATAAAGGATTTTTGATAGATATGTAAACAAAGGTGGTGAAAAGAAAGTGCTCATTATTCGGAACCGCTTATATTGGACCATATTAAAATGGTGTTCTTGTATGTACTTCTTTATTTCATACGATATCTTCACGAAATTTTGTATGACAATACTACCATCTATGAATATATTGTACAGATCGGACCACTATAGCTGTTTATAGGTGCCTTTCAAACTTATCGATCAAAACCAAGATTAAGATCTCTCTATACCCTCTTATGCTATAAGAAATGCCCCTGTGAGGACGTTGGATTTCGAGGCTGACGTTTTTTGTTGCTGAAAGTATTCGACGCAGTACCCGCTGGGGGAAGCAGAGGAAGAGGAAGACCTTCACTCCGTTGGAAAGATCAGGTGGAGAAGGACCTGGATTTGGCGAAATTCCTCATTTGAAATTATTTAGTACAAAATCAAGAAACCTGAGAGGTGAAAAAAGTTTTAATCTATCATATAAGAACGTTAATTTTTACGAACTGGTGTCTAATATGGACTGCACTTACAACTTCATCATCTTTCAATCCTCGGTTTGATATGACGGTTAAATAATGTTTTCCTTATTAGGTTCGGTTAGGTTAGATGGCTGATTTCTCAGCGTGTAAAATTTTATAAATTTCTAAACATTTTTTTAAATTTACCGCTAAAAATTCTTAATAAAAAACCGATACCAACTGATTCGGATAATCTTATTCTTATTGGAAATTCAAATTTAGTTCGACAGCACTGCAATGAACTTCAAAACGCCAACACGCACTTCATGGCGGTCGCCATAATGTATGCATATATGAATGTAGGGTTGTATGTATGTGTTTGAAATTCAGCACTCAGCAATCCTCTCAACTTCATACTTCAATACGCGCTCGTTTATGGTGAAATCTATGCACTTCGAACTCAACTGTAATTTCAAGCTGGCAGCACAAGTGCTCGTGTATTTGGCAGATGAACAAATTTATGCACTCGACGATGCAACCAACACACGTCCTACGCTCACTCATATGCGCTAATGCGTGTTTGTATGTACGTATGTGCGCTTGTATATATGCAAGTGAGTATATGTGTATGTATGTAATTGTTAAGCGAGTATTGTAGAGCGGGAGCACAGCTGTTGCAAATGCAATATTTTTTTTTTTCGTTTTGACTTTTTCTATTTTTGTTGTAATTGCACGTTTGGCAGTGGAATTCGCCTTACATGCCATTTAATATGTGCTCATATGTGTGTGGGTGTGTGTGTTGGTGTGCGCATTTGATCCAACGCCTGAGCTGAGATTATCCGGGAAGTTCAATTAAAATTCAATCTGCATTGCGCAGACAGGCAGGAAGTGCGCTTTGACTGCGCAAAATTTAACTGCATACACATACATACTCACACATACATATATATATATATATATATGAGTATATCAAATTTGATATAAAAATAATGTTTATATGTGTGTGCCAGCATGTAATTGCATGTATTTTGGTCAGTGATGTATGTGTGTGTCTTGTCCGCTTCCAATGAGCGTGTAACGTTGACTTTATTTTTACTAAAAACATGAAAAAAGTTTAAGCTCGGTCGCACCGCTGTTATAATACCCTTCACATGTGATTTTTTTTATAAGAAAAAACGGTATTAAAAGCTCTTTTTGTAGATTTTTATTGGTTAGTTTGTATGGTACAAAAGTAGACCGAGCAAAGGATGCCATATTTTCCCCCTCATTTAATATTTCCCTTCAGTAAAGTTTACCATTTCATCATGGGAAGATATACGATCGAAATTATTAACATTAACTACCGAAATTTGGAGTCATTGGCCTCACTTTAGGAGCACTACGTCCAATTTATCTTCTTCATAATTGTCCGGACAGATCAACAATTGAGCCTCTAGTGCAAAAATTTTAATCCATGGAACAAAATGTTCCTCTGCTATTGAGACAAAGATGTGCTCACAGTGCCGAGAATATTTCTGACGCTAGCGCATCAATTCAGGAAGACCCAAATCAGTCTCTTACATGTCGTTCTCAAGCGTTGGACATTTCTGTGACGTCGTTGTAGCAAATTTTGTTAAAATATCTTGCCCTACATCTTTTAAAGATCAAATTGGCACAAGAGCTGATGCCGCTGGACCACCAGAATCGTCGTACGTTCGTGAATAGAGCTGAGCAACAACTTGAAAATGATCCGGATTTTCATCGAAAAATTACCTTCAGCGATGAGGCTCATTTCTGGCTGAATGGCTTCGTCAATAAGCAAAATATGCGTTATTGGTCAGTCAGCAATCAACTTGTACTCCATGACTCACCATTACATCCCGAAAAAGTTGAGGGTTGGTGCGGTTTATGGGTGGTCGGCGTCTTTGGGCAGTACTTCTACCGTGATGATCAAGACCGGCACGTTACTGTGAATGGGAATCGGACTATGTATTTTCTGTAGAGCTACGTCAAATCTATGGTCTATGCCAACAAGCCAGCGATGATAGATGAACTTCGAACGAATATCGAATGTGAAATTGCAGCAGTATCGGCTGATCGGCTTTAAAACCGACGAAAATTGGGTTCAGCGTCTGGACTTCTGAAAGCCTGCCCGTGGTGGCCATGCAAAAGAATTCAAGTTTTATACATAATGGCATCGAAAGGAATATAAAATTTCATTATTATTGAAAAACTCGTTATAATCCGTTATGGGCCCAGAAAACATGCTGTTTCGACTGGGTTGGTCCATAGGGAGAAGAGTGTTAGATAAGTAGGGTTCGTTGGGTACGCAAAGAGGTGGTTAATTTTATGTTGGGTCTCATTGCACGCTGGGCATTTAATTGGTATGTCGAGGTCGATTAAGAACGAAGTTGAGCGAGGTTCACTCAACATTTTTATAGTAATTCGAACTCGAACTCGAGCTTGAGGTATGTCGGGGTCGGTTCTGGATAAGCAGCAGTTTATCCTGCCACCGTATGCCGAATCTCCTTCGCCCAGTTCTTGAATATGGTCACTGTAGATTCAGTGAGGAGTGAAAGCCGTTTACTTTTGAAAACATGCTATCGATTCAATCACAATATTGTGCAATCAGCAGCGTACGAGCTGATGGAAATTCTCTCTGGTGTTTGAGGGAGTTTCGAAACGTAGAAGCTACTAGTAAAGACAGGTAGTTCATGGTCCACCTCTCCAGGCCTGAAGGTAGATTGTTCCTTGTCTTCAAATAGTATTGTATGATTGACTATGTCAAAAATTTTCGACAAGTCCATCGCTACGAAGATCGTCAACACATTGCGATTTTTAATTTAGGCCATGAACTATCTGGGTGTTTATGACGCTAAGTGCTGTGGTAGTGCTGTGCACTTTGTTGTCGAACGATGTGAATCCTCTTGGTTAGTGGTTTTCCAAGGTTTAAGTTGTGAGACTACTTGTCCGACTTTTGATATTTGAAGAGTGGACAGCGGAAGGTTGAAGACCGTGGTTAGGAAGCTTACCTTCATCGATCTTAGATGCTTTAGCATCAGCTTATTTATTACAACTGGGAAATGGACTTGGGTGATTTAGCCTTGTTAATGACACTACGAACCTCCTCACCGATGAAAGAAAGATACGCGTAGTCTTTTTGAATTTTGCGCTGTCGTCGGGTAACACATGGTTTTCTTAAAATAGTTCGCGGGTTTGACTATATAATTAAATTTCCTTTCCTTCTGATTCTTAAAAACATCGTGGCAAACTTAATTTACCCTGTTTCGGGTATAAAAATGGAAAAATCCTCACCTACAAACACACATGTACTATCACAACACTGTCACATGCCCCGCCTAACCCATTTCCGGCTACTCAATAAGCAAATATGAATTGTATGTTGACTTTATCTTTTACGTGTCATGGCATGCAAATGCATATGTATGTATGTGTGGGTATGCAGTTTGTCCTGCGGTATTTTTATTGAAGTGATTTTAGTTCACTAACTACATCAGCCGGAAATATGATACAAACGCAAATATTAATGTATGGACGTTGGCGCAGCTAAAAATAGTTTTCCAAAATATACATTCGCAGTTCAAATTGTGAGGTTATTTCGAATGTATGTATGTATGCTTAATGAAAAGTGATATAGCAACTGTTAGCTGAAAAAATCTCAATGAAAAGTTCAATATTTAAAAAAAAAAAAACAAAAAAGAGGGCAGCATATCGAATCAAAGCAAATCTCTAAGCTTGTTGAAACAGATTTCGTTTAGCCGGAAACATGTATACCGTTATTGGTGCTCATACGTAAATACGTATGCATTTATGCAGCGCAAGAGTGTGGGAAATGGCAAAATTGAGTTTAAAAATTTCTTTGCATTTTTTTTTGGTTGTTGTTTTTGTTTCTTTATGTGTAGGTAACTAGCGATATGCAATGTGGTATATGAAAAGAAAAACTATCAGTTTTAAAAAAAATAAAAAGTGATCTATGTGGTGTTAATTAACTTGCCTGTGTTAAAACGCAGGACGGTGTGTGTAAGTTGGGAACACAGTCGGAAATCCAAATATTACATATTGACTTAGATAATGGTAATAGTTCAGTATACAATCTATATTTTGATGACACTCTATTATATGATACACACAATTCACAGATATTTTTAATATTATTCTGAAGCAGCTCTACATGCCATCAAAAGACGGGGTTTCATGTGTACATTTCAAGTACGTTTCGGAGAAAATTTTCTCACCTACTCTGTAAACAGTGTTTATATGAATAAAGATTTTTTTTTATAAAATAAAATAAATAAATAACGTAACAATAATTTAACAAAATAATTTGAATTTCAAATTACAGAAAATAAAAATACAATTAACAAAAAATTAACTGCCCCGGGTGAGGCTCGAACTCACGACCTTAAGATTATGAGACTTACGCGCTGCCTACTGCGCCACCGAGGCTATATAAAATTCAGCGGCGCTGTCAGGATTGCAGTTGCAATGATTGGTCCTAACTTAAATTTGCATAACGAAAAGTAAAAAAAGGAAATACTTAAAAGTACTGTTAGCAAAATGAACTATATGATATACTTATGTATATAAACACTGTCTATTTTTATTCAAAGTTATTAAACAATAATAGTTCTATAAATGGTATATAATACAACATATAATTCATATAAAGATATGTATGTACAAAAGATGAGGAGGAATGAATATGATATAAAGAGTCTAAGAAATTAATTATTAAAACGATCATAAAACTTTCTGAAATATCTAATATTAGGTAGTCGAGAAAGTCTTTTCGTATTTTGTCAGTAGATGTCGTTGCAGTCGTATATCTCCAATGCTACCAATCAAATTGTGTCATATCATATAGAGTAGCAAATTTGAGATTTTAAGCTTCGTGTAACTAATTCGGGGAAGTTGAAAAATAGTTAAAGCTGTTCAAAAATGAGTGAAAAAAATGAAGAAATTCGCTCGATTTTGAAAATTTGATATAAAAAAGGGAAGAATGCTACGCAAGCCACCAATGATATTTGTGAAGTTTACGGAGACGATGCTGTAGGAGTTCGGGTAGTACAACAATGGTTCGCTCACTTCCGTTCTGGAAATTTCTCAATGAATGAATTAATGAACCAAGAACTCGCTAACGATTTCAGTAAATATAACCAAATCGATCAGTAGGTTACAAAAATGTGCATTTCGATCAGATTGCTAAAATTTCCTTCGACTGTCTGAGGTAAAATCTTCAACAGTAAGACATATTTTTTGGAATTAAATATGTATGCCGAAAAATTTGTGAGATATTATCCTGAGCTTTTCGGTGAGGCTTTCCGAGTGTTTCGGTTTTAAATATCGTATGATCAATTAGAAACCTAAATGGTCACCAACCCTGTATATGAAGTCTTGACGTTTGGTTGGCTAACCTAAGGCCTAACGTTATTTGCTACTGGTACTTTTATCATAAAATCATTTGAATAGCATAAATATTTTGAAAAACTTTACTTTTTTCTTCCTAGCGTCTTTAATATACCAAAAAGTGCTGAAAAAAAACTCCAAAAAAGCTATGACGTGAAGATTTTTCATACAATTTTTACTTTTTCCCCTTCTTGTTTTACTGAAAGCTCTTCAAAAGCTCGTCATGAGCTTTCTTACAGCCGAGAGAATATCGTCATATTTTTTTTACTTTCTCCTCTTTGCGTTTTAAATTTTATTTCATATTATTTTACTACAAAAAAGCTCTTCAAAAGCTTCAATGCCTATGAGAGAGTTTCATCATAAAGTGTTTACGTTTTCGTCTTTGCAGTCTACTGTTTAGTATCTTTGATATTCCAAAAATCGCTTCAAAAGCTTATAGACGACTGCGAGAATGGCGTCATAAATTTTTTACTTATTTGCTTCACGTCTTGATACCTAGCTTTTTTATATTCCGGAAAACTCTCCAAAAGCTTTCTTACAATCGAGACGATTTCGTCGCACAAATTTTATTTCATCTTCTTTGCGTTTTATTGCACAGCGTCTTTTATATTCTGAAATGTTATTCAAACTTCAAAAGCTTGACAAAAGCTTTCTTACTATCTATATGATTTTGATATACAATTTTCACTACTTAGTTTTTGGGTTTTACTGCTCAGCGTGTTTTATATTCCGACAAGTTTTAAAACGCTCTTCAAAAACTTTCAGACTTTCCAGAGAATTCTGTCTTAAAATTTTGATTTCTTCGTTTTTGCGTTTTACAGTTTAGCGTCATTAATATTATAAAAGCTCCGAAAAAATTTTTTAAAAGCTTTCAAATGACCGAGCGGATTTCGTCATAAAATGTTTACTTCTTCGTTTTGACGATTTACTACTTAGCGTCTTTTGTATTCCTAAAAAAGCTTTGGAAAAGATTTTCAAAAGTTTCCCAGAGGATTTCGTCATTTAATTTTTCTGATGAATTGTTAATTCATTATTTTCGGCTAAAGTCTCTTTCGTGCTGATTAATGTAAAACAATTGTTCAAGAACAGTGTTTTAGTTTTTTAACAAGCCCGTTGGAAATCCATAGTACTCTTCGAAACCACTCCAACAACAACAATCAGAATAACTTCAATGGCAAGTTTGAAATGTGCACATTTTCTTTACTCTTTATGCACAATCTGCATACCTACTTAGGACCGCAATCAGCGCAGGGTTGTTACGGCTAAATGTTGTTTGCAATGCACCTAAAAGTATGCAAACATTCGCGTGGCTTACTGCAACAAATGCAAACAAAACAAATCCAATTAGTTTAGACATTGTTTGTTGCTGCCAACCACCGGAAGGCAAACGCGAGGCGCAGGCGAAGGCGACAAAAAACATTGCAGACAACAATAGCGGTAAACGAGTAGACGTTGGAGGGTTCAACACACAAGCACACACACACACTGGCCGCAGAAGCAAGAACAAGCAGAGAACAAGCAAACAAATTGCACAATCAGCATGCAAAACGGTTGTAAGCACAGCTGCTGTTGTTGTTATTGTATTGTTGCATTTTGTTGTTTCGCCGATATCAGCGCTGCCTACAACGCTAAGCACTTTTGCGGCGAACACGCTAAAGACTGCCACAAATCAACAAAAACAAGCGCGAACACAAGCATACACACACGCAGCCGAGAAGAGGCGCCACAAATAGCAGCGAGTAAAACTGCTAAGCGCCAGCAAATAGCGGTGGCAGTGTTTCGGGTATTTTCGTTTTTCGCCGATTCCTTAAATTACAAGTCGCGACCGCGGTAAATCGCAATCGTCGAAAATCACAAAATGTGGTCAGAAGGCGCGCACACACACACTCATATGCAGAAACGTTGTTGCAGCAAAATGTGCGCGCAATCGAGCAGCAGCCTGTATGCGCCTAAAAGTGCGCTAAAAAAGTACATTTCATTTGGGGTTTTTGTTGCTGAGCTCGCACTCGCCACTTTTGGTTGCATGCAACACAAGGCACTTGCTTGCCACCATTCCTACCAAATTTCAGGACTGTGCGCCGCTTTTGTTGTTGTTGTGCTGGGCATTGTTGTTGTTGTACTCTGCTGCTCTGCACGAAAATTGCCACAACAACCCAGAGCGTAAGTTTTACGCGATTTAGGTGCCTAAAATAGTGCCATACAACAACAAAAACAAGTGGTAACTATTGCACAACAACAACGCAATCCAACAACAATGGCACAGTTCTTCGTGCAACAGCGCCATGCCCTCATATGTGCGCCACTTTCTGCTTAACAGGCGCGCCCGCTTTTATGTTGATTGCTGCTGTTGTAGTTATTGTTGTTGTTTGCTGCTTTTTTCGGCAGCACGTCGTTGCTTGCCACCATTGTTTGCACATTGTGCAACACTAACGACGCGCTCATACTTCCTCAGCTCGGCAGGAGTGGGGCTCTAAGCGAAAACCGAGAAAAAAAGCACACACATGTGTGCAAGGACTCAGCCGCCGTGCTAAGGCATTGTGCTGGCGTGCTGGTGCCCTTGTGTTGCACGCGCTGGCGTCCGTTGCTGCATTAAACGGGAAAACAAAGCACGCACTTAAGTTTCAAGCATGCTAAGCGTTGTTTAGTACTTCGCGGCTTTTGTTGTTGTTGCTTTTGTTTGTGCGGTGTTATTTTGTTTGTCTCGCATTCGTCGACGAAAATAACCGAAAGGCAGCAAACGAGCGGGCATTATTTTTTTGGTAAAAGCAGTAGGCTTAGTGGCCTTGGTTGTTTTTGTTGTAATTACTGTGCTTTTTAAAATGATTGCCAAAGTTGAAGAGGTTCCACATTCGAAAATCATTTTTGGAAACAAGTTTTTAAGCAAGCATTTGAAGCTTTATGCGCTAGCAGAATATTTCTTTAAGCTTTCACGCCGGTAGTTGAGACTAAAATCTTCTTCCAACAAAAAATATTCCTTTCGTGAAATTGAGAATTTGATTTATGACAGCTGCTGAGCTTTTGAAAGCTTTCACGTCAGTAGATGTTTCAAAAGTCCTATACTTAAGGGGATATTCGACTCTAGAATTTTGAAAAATTCGATTTAAAAAAAATGCACAGTAAAAATATTTTTGGTTTTTTTTTAAATAAAATTCAAAAAACTGCCCAAAATTTGATTTCTGCAGTAGAATACCCCCTTAAACAAAATATATACGCCACAAAGAAGTGAAAAATTAAGACTGTGATTTGAGTGATTTTAAATATTGCATTTAGTTAAGGAAAAGCTCTCACTTAACTACTTGATTTACTGTTGTAATAAAATGTAAATTTAGGATGAGCTTTTAAAAGCTTTCACATTTATTTGCAAGTTTTCTGTTTAATCTAAAGTAAAACATATATTCTGGATAAAGGTATGATGTGTATTTAGAGCTTTAAGCACATTTAGATGATTACGTCGAACTTTTCAAAGCTTTTACATTTAGTCCCTCTTTTTCTGCACAATAAAATAATTATATTCATATTCTGGTAACAGATAAGATGAAAGCTTTAAGCTTTAGGAAAATTTGAATGACTATTCCATGCATCTATACGCCCTTAATGGCATACCCATTGTTCGGACGTAAATTCTCACTTTATGGCCTGTCAATAATTTGAGCTTTTAACATTTACTTTTCAAAGTTTGTACAATTAGCACCTGTTTTTTGAGCAATAAAATAATTACATACATATTCTGGATGTATATAAGAGGAAAGCTTTCAGCTGTAAACACATTTGGAAGATTATGACAAATATACTATATGTCCAAGGTGGTTTACCAAATGTTTTAAAGGCAAATCTCCAGGTTAAGTCTTTCAATAAATTGACAGAATATTAAAGCTTTTAACATTTACTTGTCAAAGCTTTCACAGTCGTTCCTAGCTTCTTAGCTAATTCTAAGAAGAATGTGCATATTGTGGATGAAGGTAAGATGAGAGGTTTGAGCTTTAAGGTCATATGTATGATTATGCCAACAATATGTTCAAAATAGCACACCAAATGCCTTTAAGCCAATTTTCGAGTTTTGATCCTTCAATAATTTGAGGAAACATTAAAGCTTTTAACATTTATTTTTTAAAGCTTTCACATTTAACTCCATTTTTTCTGCTCAATCAAAAAATTATATGCATATTCTGAATTAACTAAGAATAGAGCTTTAAGCTTTCAGAATTTTTGTATATTTATGCCAAATGTATGTGTGTCCAAAATAGCATACCAAATGTTTTGATGCCAATGCTTAAGCCTTGATCAGTAAATACCTTAGCTTTTAAGCTCTTGACATTTACTTCGAAAGTATTCAGCTTTCGAAAGCTTTAATCAAAAGCTTGTTAAAAAAGCTTTAGACATTTACATGGTTAATGGAATAGTTCTGACAATTTACGGTTAAAACTTCAAAAGAGAAATAGCCCTCCGAGTATAAAAGTATATCATTCTTCGATACAATCGAAATATTGCTAAAAGCATCAGTATATGCTTTTTTAACTCTCTCCAAAGTGAAATCTAAACAGGTTGTACTGTATATATCTTAAACGATGTGTAAACAATAGCTTTGGAGCCATTAAGGGGGTTTTGATATGCTTTAGTTTTCATTTTTGTTATAAAATATATCCAATTCGAGAACCTAAAATATACATATATATTGGGTAGTCGAAAAAGTCATTTCACCTAAGTCACATAAGCAGCCATGAAATCGCTAAGGACCTTAACATTCATCATCAAACGGTTTTGAACCATTTAAAAAAGGCTGTCTACAAAAAAGAAGCTCGATGTTTGGGTACCACATGAATTGTCTCTAAAAAAATTTAATGGACTGAATTAACATCTGCGATTCTTTGCTGAAACGAAATGTAATCGAACCACTTCTGAAGCGAATGGTAACAGGAGACAAAAAGTGGATCAAATATGACAGTAATGTGGGGAAAAAATCATGGTCCAAGCATGGTGAAGCTCAATAAATGGTCGCAAAGCCAAGATTGACGCCTCGAAAAGTTATACTGAGTGTTTGGTGGGATTGGAAAGGAATCATCCACTATGAACAGCTTCAGCCTGATCGAACGATTTATTATAGTTTTTACTGCCAACAACTGATGATATTGAAGCAAGCAATCGAAAAAAACGGCCAGAAGTGGTCAATAAGAGGCCTTCGTCTTCCGTTAGGATAACGCTAGACCACACACATTTTTGATGACTCGGCAAAAACTGGGAGAGCTTGGCTTGGAAGTTTTAATGCATCCACCATATATCCCTGACCTTGCACCATCGGACTTTCATTTGTTGGGTCAATGCAGAACTCCCTTAATGGAGTAAAGTTTGCTTCAATAGAAGCCTGTGAAAATTACTTTTCGAAGTTTTTCGCCGAGAAACCAGAAAAGTTTTACACTGATAGAGCAGAAAATCGACATAGAGTGGTCGTCCAAATCGGTACCCATTTGGTTCATTAAAGTTCATAATAAAAAAAAAAAAAATAAGTTGAAGTTTGATTAGAAATACGAAAAGACTTTTTTGACTACCCAATATATTCATGGGGAATTTGAATTGTGGACTACTTATTGAAATTACTATTTCCGCCTAAAAGTGTGGGTAGAAGACACTCATGACCTTATTAAGCTTGTGTGAAATATGCTTTGTTTCAATCTTAAAGCTTCCGAGCGAGTTTAGGTTTTCTGTAAAGAGGGTAAACTTTTGATGGTACTGCTAACTTTGTTGTTCTTGAGAAGACCACTCCGGCTGCAGCATAGCAAGATTATCTATTAAAATGCATGTAAACATAAAAGTGGATAATGATGGCAAACATTTAATGGCCATTAGACAAAGAAGAAAATAAAGGCGGCCTAGACAGTGGGCAATCCGAAACAATCGCGATAAAATGAAAACAATAATACCAGACTCCAAGTATTTATAGAAACTCCATAATCTTGTTGTGGAAATAATAAAAGCTTACAAAAGCTCTTAGCATTGTAATTGCCACTTTTTACGCTCGTGTCAGCCTTTCGCTGCTGCTGTCGCTTACGCCTTTCAATGCTTTCATTTAAACGGCACGTGGACGTTGTACTTTTTTCTTACTCGTTGAGTTGCTTTAAATGCAAATCGTATTGTTTTCGTCGCTTTTTAAGTGTTTTCATTGTATTACGCGTCGAGAAAGGCCGCAAAATACGCAAAAACGAATGAAATGAGAATGCCAACAACAATAGTTTGGTGGCTTTGACACTGGTCGGACAGCGCTTTGACAATGACACTGGCAGTGGTTTATAAACCGCAAAAGCATGAACAGATTTTGAAGCATACTTATTGGCGTTAAAAAGTGCAGCATCAAAATGTTTTTGATAAATTTAGTTTGTGATGCTGAGCAATTGGCAAAAGTGGGGATAATCTCGTTTTTCTGTTGATGATTGAGCTGATGGCGGAATTTAGTTCGTTAGCGGAGATTTAAAGAAATATTTCTGTTTTTATTTCAACTGAAAAGTGAGTTTTAATAATTGAAAAATGAAATCGTTGTTTACTGTTTGGAGATATTAGGATTAGTACCTTCATAGGCATTGTGAAACTTCAAAATTAAGCGGTACAGTTAGTACGACAACGTAGGAAAGGAGATTTTAGGGATTTAGAATGGTTTTAAAATTTTATTGGCATATAAATTAGGCACACTTTCAGAATTTAGAGTAAATTTTTCTAAAAAAAAATAAAATATTTAATATGAATATTTCACGATCTCCGAGGACACCAAAGCAAAGATTTTCCGTTTTTGCAGTGACTCTGGTCTTCTCCGTCGATGAATCATATCAAACTCATTTTCTACGAGAAGCTATTGTTCGTATGTCAGTTGTAGCAAGTCATTGCTAGAGAGATGGCAGGAGCTCACGAAATCTCTTGCGGGTCCGTTCAAATAATTTTGATGGATATTTTGTGTATGATACGCGTTCTTATTCGACTCGTCCCGATAGTGCTGCATTTTTTTTCAAACAGAGTACCGTAAATAGGTCTCTTTGAACATGCTTGATCGTGCGAATTCCGATCCCACATTCATGGCGAGCATTATACTGCGATGAGACATGAGTTTGACATGCAAACAAGTCAACAATCATCGAAATGGAGGGAAAAAAAAAAACGATCTGAAACCAAAAAACCCACACCAAAGCCGCTCAAAAATCAAGGTGATGCCTATTTTTTCGATATTTGTGGGTTGTTGCATCATGAATTTGTTCCGGAGTTTTATTTGGCAGTATTGAGATGTTTGCGTGCGAGCATTCGTCGAAAATGGCCGGAATTGTGTAAGAACAATTCATGAATTTTCCACAATGATAATGCACCATCGTATCGAGCCACGACTGTGACCGAACTAACGGGTGATTTTTTTGAGGTTAGGATTTTCATGCAGTAGTATTTGACAGATCACGTGGGATGTCAGACATGGTGTCAAAGAGAAAGATGCTCAGTATGCTTTGACATTTCATCATGAATAGACTTACTAACGAGCAACGCTTGCAAATCATTGAATTTTATTACCAAAATCAGTGTTCGGTTCGAAATGTGTTTCGCGTCCGTGTCCGATGAGCGATGAGGCTCATTTCTGGTTGAATGGCTACGTAAATAAGCAAAATTGCCGCATTTGGGGTGAAGAGCAACCAGAAGCCGTTCAAGAACTGCCCATGCATCCCGAAAAATGCACTGTTTGGTGTGGTTTGTACGCTGGTGGAATCATTGGACCGTATTTTTCAAAGATGCTGTTGGACGCAACGTTACGGTGAATGGCGATCGCTATCGTTCGATGCTAACAAACTTTTTGTTGCCAAAAATGGAAGAACTGAACTTGGTTGACATGTGGTTTCAACAAGATGGCGCTACATGCCACACAGCTCGCGATTCTATGGCCATTTTGAGGGAAAACTTCGGACAACAATTCATCTCAAGAAATGGACCCGTAAGTTGGCCACCAAGATCATGCGATTTAACGCCTTTAGACTATTTTTTGTGGGGCTACGTCAAGTCTAAAGTCTACAGAAATAAGCCAGCAACTATTCCAGCTTTGGAAGACAACATTTCCGAAGAAATTCGGGCTATTCCGGCCGAAATGCTCGAAAAAGTTGTCCAAAATTGGACTTTCCGAATGGACCACCTAAGACGCAGCCGCGGTCAACATTTAAATGAAATTATCTTCAAAAAGTAAATGTCATGAACCAATCTAACGTTTCAAATAACGAACCGATGAGATTTTGCAAATTTTATGCGTTTTTTTTTTTTAAAAAGTTATCAAGCTCTTAAAAAATCACCCTTTAATAGCCAAAAACGCAATGAATACTATCCATTCACCAGTTTTGGCTCCGAGTGATTTTTTCTTGCTCCCCAAACTGAAATTCTAGAACCCGTTTTCAGTCCATCGAAGAGATAAAACGAAATTCGCAGAAGGAGCTGTAAGTTGTTGTATTGAACTGGGCGAGTCAATTTTAGAAGGCTGTAACTCAAAAACTGTAGTGAGATAGCGATTTAAAATTTTATTATGTTATTTTAAACCTTAGCTTATCGAAATGTAAAAAAAAAATATTTTATAATTTTGCATTAGACTTGCCCCCTAATTCCAAATATCTACACCAAAAAGTTTGTCGTATTCATTTGAAGATAACTTCTTCCAACAGTAACCTTTTCGGATCGGCGAAAATGCAGCTCTTTCGATCTTCCCGAGTTGTCTTCATTATTAATAATCATACTATATATCTTGATCCTGACAGTTTTGAGTAAGATAAGAGGTTCTTAACTCAATACGTCTCACATATTCCAACATTTTTTGATATACATAACTAAATTTTTTAAGATCGGGTGTTTTGAGCCATTCGATAAGTTCACTGAGCTGCTTTACCATGGTTCGGAACAGGTGAATAGTTGAGAAGAAAGTACCTAGATGATTCTACCTTGCCTTCCCTTGAATCGACAAGTTACGTAGCCATAATGTATGTGACCCTATTGGATAGTGTCCAGTTAGCATACTTTGTGTTCCACTCTGGGCCAGAAGTTGCACACGTTTTAATTGCAGACCTGCTATGTCTTGTCGTTATATCTTTAATATGCTTTACAAACTCAGGACAGTTTCAGAACGCTACATAAGTAGTAGTTTTTGTATCGGATTGTGACTGGTGAGATATTAAGATCTCATTTTGATTAATGGTGATATGTTTCGTTTAGAACATTTTTTGAGGTTGCCATTAAGGTACTGAAAAGGATGCCATATACCTTTAAAATTTTGAATTGACGAGAGACTGTTTGAAAACCGGTGAAGCTCGATAAAATTGGGAGCGTTGACGAATGGAATATTCCGTGCTAACATAATGAAGGCTGAACATTCACAGAGGTAGTGTTCTGTTAAGAACAGTTGGTCCGACGGAATATGCAAAAGAACAGCTGGTACAACACTGCCGTGTCCTAGTGGAGAGAAAGCAGACCGCCTACCTCGCAACATTACAATTGACCGCAACTACTAAATTCTACAAAAAGATTTCAAGACCAGCTCATATTCTTGTAGAACCCCAGAGATGATGCCCAGAGCATATTTAAATTATAGAAGGAAAACTTCTTATTAGTGTGGCTTTAGAACTAGAAAATTTAAAAGTGACCAGATTGTCACCATGCACCAAATCTTGGAAAAGACCCGTAAAAAGAGAATCGACTCACACCACCTATTCGTCGAATTCAAAGCCACTTTCGACAGTACGAAAAGGAACTACCTTTTTGCCGCTAAGTCTGAACTTGGTATCCCTGAAAAACTAATACGACTGTGTAAGCTGACGTTGAGCAATACAAAAAGCTCTGTCAAGATTAGGAAGGACCACTCCGAGCTGTTCGATACCAAGTGAGGTTTCAAATAACTCCCGAGGACAAGACGAAATATCTCCTGCATCTTTGTCAAACAAACAGTCGTCGCACTCCCACGTCACTGTTGATAATCATAACTTCGAAGTCGTAGATAATTTCCTCTGTCTTGGAACCAGTATTAACACCTGCAGCAACGTCAGCCCCGAAATCCAACGCAGAATAACTCTTGCCAACAGTTGCCACTTCGGACTGAGTAGGCAATTGAGAAGTAAAGTCCTCTCTCGACGAATAAAGACCAAACTTTACGAGTAACTCATCACCCCGTCCTGAGTCGACGTTACGAGTTTTCGAGAAAAGTTTTCTGCGGTGTCAATAAAGAAGAAGAAGAAGAGGTTATTGATATGTTCAGAATGCATGTTTTGTAGTTACTTCAATTATGGAATAGATGTCCTGAGGAAACCCGTAAATACTGTTTAGTTCGCTCTTACCAAAAAGTTGAAACCTTTTGTTCTCTGCTCCATCAAAAATACCCCAAAATAGTTTTTTTAATGCTTTCTGTTGCTAGTGTTCCAGAACCACTATTTCGCCATAATATTCGACATCATTTTAATTGTTCTCCAACTTTCCATTGGCAAAAGTGAAAAGCTTAATTTATTTCACGCCTAAAAAGCCACACTTTGGCCATAAAAGACGGCGCCTGCAATCACACACACACATATATATAGGACTCCCACACATTGGGTATATGCGGGCATAGAACCGGGTGTGTGCTTGAGCAGTGCCAGCAAGAGTTCGCGGCAATTAAGCCTAAAGGTGCTTTTATAAAGCGTATTTGGAGCGCAACAGGCGCACGCTGAGAGTAACAGAGATTTGCTTGGCCGACCAGCGGACCGTGCGATCGAACGCTTTGTTTTCGACACGAAAAGCGCCATTCAAAGAAGTCTTTGTTGCATGTGAGGCCCCACACATACATGGAGATTTGAAGGTGCTTTCGCGCAAATGACGCAACAAGCAAACTACGAATTTAATCGGCTTAAATTGGTGGCACATGACCCACACTCCGCACAACCGTTATATGCACACGTACATTTATAAACACACAAGGCTCCTGCGCACGCCGTAAACCAGCCAAAGTGGCAAAGGGGCATTTGAGTGTGGCCAAAAATGAAATGGTGCCACATAAAATGTTTCGCCACAAACTTTCGGCTTTGTTTTAGATGCTTTGTACTTTTACCTTGGTGACGTTGCCAATGCCACCATAGTCGGCGCCTGCCATCGTCATTTCTGCGGTCACTATGCCTATCAGGTGGTCGTTGATTGTAGTGTTTCTTTGTGTGTTGTTTTTGTTGGTGTTACTCTAAAATTCTCGCTACGTATTATAGAATTCAATTAAAATTCACCTTTTGTTGTTGTACAAACAACAAAAAGAAAACTAAAACGTTGTCGACCCAAAATGCTACAATTGCAGCGCACATTAATGGAAAACGCCAACCGCAAAGCCTATTGACCACGAATTTGAATTGCTGCTGTGCGTGTGTGCATGTACATGCATATGTGTGGGTGTGTGAAGAAAAAAATTTGCTGTATCTCTGTATATTTGCAATTAAAATGCCGCCAAAGTGAGGCAAGTGGTGGTCAGAATGGTTCGCAGCAAGAAGCTTTAGATAATGAATATATAAATACAGACATAAATATACATATGTATATACATATCTGTATGTAAGTATATATGTATACGTGCGTTATTGTTGCTGTCTCTGTCATTGTGTGGTTACGCTTTAACTCCTTCACATCGCATTTTGGGACTTTTGCCATGGGAAATATGCAAATTTAATGTTTCTGTTAATGTTGGTTGTCTTCTGCCAGCTTCACCCCTGACTCCGGGAATAAAATTAATTTGTCTTGGAATTGCCCGTTAAACGCCTCAAAACTACTTAATAGTGACATTGTTGCAGACAATTAACCACCTAATTTTGTGTGGCAGAGCAAATGAACTGCTAGATCGTTGATTTTCTAGGAGGATTTCAAAAAAAAAAAGTATTAAAGTGATTTAAAATTATGTAAATATTGTAACAGTATCATCAAATTAACTTTGCGCTTAAATGTAGGCAACAATTATATACTAGGTTAGGTAACGTTGGGTAACTGATCTCTCAGCGAGGAGCACTTTAACTGTTAATCACAGTCATTTTTAAAACCAAACCTCCTGCAAGCGGATATCAGCTCTCTGTAAAAAAAAACTCTGAACCTAGAAAACTATTTAGATTTCCATTTCCGCTATTTCATCTAGACGTACAAAAGTATAAGATCCAAGATGTTCTTAGCTTGACCTGGCAAAACTGGGAATTCGGGAAGGAATTGTTGACATAATTCTTGTCATCTTAAGCCAAACTGCTAATCCAGCTGGCATTTGGAAAGATGTTCAATCTTACTGCATGAATCCCGTACGGACAGGGTCGAGGTTGAACATTGAAAGGTGGATCTTGCCGAGCCAGAAGGACCTTCCGGCTGCACAGCTGCTGGCAGTTGACCAATGCTTGCTGAGTTGGTCGATGGCTCAACAAATCAGTAGTGAACCATAAGGAAAGAACAAAGCTCCTACCCGTTCTTATTTCGCAGCTATTGAGATTGAAATATTTGTCCTGGCAAGCTCATAAACCTTACAGTTTCCTGACAGTACGCAAACTAGTCTAATCATAAAACAACTCGATGCTGGAGATAAGAATTTCAGACATTCTCTAACTGGTCTTGACTGCACAGTCAACAAACTCAAATATGGCATCTCTACTATTGGAGTAGATAGTCACTACTCTAAAAAAGGCTGCGTTTCAGAGCAGTAGATCCGCTGTTACCTTTATGGCAGCCACCTTCACTTGAAAGACACTGCAGTACTTAGGAAGCTAATGGAAAGTTCTCGGCGGTCTACTTCTTCACCATTCCTCATAGCATGCTTTGATCCATCTTTTTAAAAGCTCAACATTTCCTTCACTTCCAGCGAGTCCTTCCCTCCATGACTCTCTTGAAGGTACGTGATCGGAGAAGTGAGCAACCGTCGTGTTAGAAACTCAACTCTGCCATGGGTGGTACATGCGCCTCCGGGATTTTGGTCTTCATGCGAATAAAACCAGGTTAGTATTGTTAGAATTAATGAAGTGGTCGTTTTCACCAGGCCAGTTGCTTTCGATGCTAAGGTACCACATGGTAATCAGAAAATTTCACTCAACCATGGGAGCTACATACGTCGTTTGAGTAGTTAGGAAGGGCTACTTATATGTATATTTACTGTTGTTGCTATGATTTCAAAAGAGTCTAACTCCAACTTTAGGTATTTTTATCATCGATCCTTATTGCTTTCGAGATGAGGTAGGCAATGTCGTTACCATCTATAACCAGCGTTGTAACAAGTCGCGGAATCTTATGAAAGCGACGTGGACGACCTCTATTTCCAACAAGACGGTACGACGACGACGTACTGGCGACTTGTTAAATGGCTAGCAACGCTCTAGGAGCTCGAAGATAGCATTCAGCGCAAGGACCATTGAAAATTGCGGTAAACAGCTGGAGATATAAAAAAGAGTCGCGGTGGCTATTTGGCCTAAATTTTGTTCAGTTCATAAATTACAGAAAATTATGTTAAAAAAAAAACAAACAGAACCAATTTTGACCAAACCAAATTTGAGTGGATTATTTATTTTAATATAAAGTCGTTCCTTTTAGGAGACCTTTGATATAAATTTCTTAAATCAGTTGAAATATATGAACTTCTGGAAGTAGCTTCACATTTAGAAGATGCTTACTTATTTACCACACTATTGATCGTTTTTCCTAAGCGTCTACAGTTGATGATAATGAGAAAACAGGTCCTCCGCGTCCTCCAATTCAAACATAAAAATGGTTTGAAAAGGCATTTACAGTAATCCCCTTATAAAGCGGAAAACAGAAAATTAAGTCAGAAGCACTGGGTATACTAATCTGATCAATTTCAAGACTTATTCGAGATAATCTTCACATTGAAGTCAACCTTCCTCAACGAAGCATCTTTTAACCACGCGCTTGAAACAAGTCTGAGTCAACAGACGCAAGTGGCTTCTTCAGTGGCATGAAAGTATATCTTTTACAGATAAAAAAGTTTCTGCGTGGAAGTTTTTAAGAAACATATCAAAAATATTTAAGATAATACAAGAGTTCTACGTGGTCGGTAGTTTCATGACAAGGCGTTAAATATCTTCATTTGTGTGAAAAAAGAGCATAAAAATGGGACAAAAGTATACCAGTAGGATGTTGGAAAAGGCGCGGTAAAACTGTTACCCTATACTCTCTTCGATGGAAATCATTGAATCTGCTCCAACATACAAGCTAAAAACCATGCAGGACATGATTGCAAACAATATTATTGGTTTCATAGCTGCAAATGATTGGCTATCTGAAAGTCTAGATTTCAAATCAGTGGTCTACAGTCGGTGGTCAAAGTGAGAGTACATGGACTGTGGAATATCCCACAGAAATTTGGAGAGTCTCAAAAATCTTTGGTGCACACCAGTAATAAAAACTATGCGTTCTACTATTGATCAAAGGCCGAATCATTCGAGGGCTGGTGTGAAGGCGATTATTTCAGATAAAATTTTGTACCGCACTCTCTCTATAAGTCAACTTTGTCAAGAAATGCTCTATGGTTTCAGTTTTTTAACGACTTCAACTTATAACAGAACTTATGGCAGGACACTTTAGTAATAAGACTGTATTTTAAAATGACGGAAAATTGCATGTGCATGATGAGTTAGAATTATTTAACTATTTCCTAAAATATGCTGTCATTAAGTCATTCTAAGAATTCGTTAACTTTTAACTCAATCTGAATAATTCTTGTAACATAATTAATTTCTATTTCTATACTTTTCAAGCAAATAATTAATTAACTAATAACGTTTCAAGATTTAGTACTTAATATGCCTGAGGCTTAAGTACATTGGTTTCATAAATATGACTATTTGTTGTGTAGTCAAAAAATTGAGAACATTAGTAAATTCCCAAATGTTTACACAACTTTCTCCGTCCAATAAAATATAAAAATACTTCGATTAAGTGAAAATTGCAATTTAATTAGATTTTCATGCGTAAGTGCCGATGATGCCAGAGGAGAAGAGCAAAATAAATAGAATAACGATTAAAAAGAACGAGTATTGTTGTTGAAAACAGCTAACGGAAGGAATTTAGGTCAAAAGCGGTACATGTTATGTACAACAACAAGCCACAAAGTATAAAGAACAACAATAAACTACTACATTGAAGAAAAAATAGCCCAGAAACAAATCGGGTGTTAAAGGAAGGAGTTGTATAGATATTAAAAATAAATAAATAACAGTATAAATGTTAACTTCGGTTGCACCGAGACCATAATACCCTACACGGTTGCATTTCTTTTAGTATATAAGGGGAAAAAGAGATCTTTATAGGTATATTAATAGTTCAGTTTGTATGGCAGCTATATGCTATAGTGGTCCGATCTAAAAAATTTTTACGAAGATTACATCGTTGTTTTAGGCAATAACTCCTGCCAATTGTGGTGACAATATCATATCAAATAAAAAAGTTTTCCATACAAGCACTTCCGATCGTTCAGTTTGTATGGCAGCTATATTTTATAGTGGTCCGATATCGGTCGGTCCGACAAAAGAGTAGCTTCTACGTGAGAAAAGATAGTGCGCAAAATTTCATTTTGACATTTAAAAAACTATGTGATTAGTTCGGATATATAGGGGTTTTCCAAAAAATAATAGGAATGAGTCGATTAGTCGAAAAAATTTAATGAACCAATCGTTAAAATTCTTTAATAACTTTCACAACAGGCTCTTTCTGCGTCGATGCAGCGCGTCACGGAAGGATCTCCTCTGTCGTCTCAAAATGCTTGCCTTTCATCGGAATTTTCAGGCAAGGAAACGAAAAAAGTCCAGGGGGCCACATTTCGGCTGTAGGACGGCTGTGGAAGCGTTGGGATGCCAGCTTTGCTTAGGTAGCTGTTCACAAGAAAGGCGGTGTTAGCCGGGCCGTTCTCGTGGTGTAACTTCCAATCGGCTGCGACGTCTTGTTGGACCTGATTGACCCTTTGTTTGAGTCTCTTGAGGACTTCCACGTAAAACTTGACGTTGACGGTTTGTCCAGGAGGAAAAAAGGCCTGGTGCCAGCGAAACACACCAATTCTTGCTGAAGCAACATCTGAATAAGCCTGCTTGATCATCTCCAATGTCTCTGCATCAGGTTTATAGAGTTTCACACAGCATTTAATCGCGTACCATTGCTCTAACGTACCTTGCATTTTCGGGTTGCACCACTCACAGAAATACGACGCGCGAAAATGTTTGCCCTGACTCTCCAGGTGCTCGGAGACAACTGACCAGCCGCTCGTACGTTAGCTAGGAACGCCGTCTACCGAATCCAATCGGTGCGCGTACGCTCCGGAAGAAAATCAGTCTTGCTACTTTCTGGACAACCCCTGCACACTCTTTGGCATCTCCGACTTTTCCTTCAGGGTGACAAACTGAATATACCTTGAACAGGGTATATAAGCAAAACAAAATTCTACCGAAGTGCCGAGTACTCGTATTACGCAGCTAGTAGTAAATGCTAAACGCCTATATACCCACAAATTTAAGTATGTACTATATGTAAATACTAATATAAAGTGCTAAGTGGCTGCTAAATGATGACGTTGCGTCAACTGAGGCACCTTCAAAGCACCGTTAAGCGGTGACGAGATAAACACGACAAGCTGGCTTCGACGGTTGCTTAGACGGCAATTAAAACTGGAGCAGTAGAACGCTTTTAAAATATATATGTGAGTACGAGTATGTGTATGTGTGAGTATGTGCATGTATGAGTATGTGTATTTATGAGTATGTGTATGTATATCTCATACTAACCGTAAGCTGTTGTTGTTAGCACGAGCTTCGGCAATTAGCACCTGACAGGTGAAGGCAGCATTACTACTAGTTCCTCAACAGTTCTGGTGTGTGTGTTTGTAAGTGAAATAATTGATAATTGGCTGAGCATGGCCGACATGTGATGAATGTTCTAGATACAACAAGCACCGATGATATTTTGAGAATCAAAGGTTGGTGGAATCATTTACATATTTATCGGAGCTTCCTTCTTCAAACATTTTCGGAAAGATTTCTGTCAAGTGTGAGTTTGTGTGAGTATTTACGTATGTATGTGTATCAACTGAAAGTATGTATGTATGAGTGCTGCCGCAAGTTGTCAGCCGCTTGAGGAAACAAAGCTCGCCACAAGATTTTAGAACAGTTGCAATCCGGCATTCAGGCTGTACGGTATTGAACAGTGACTGTAGTTTAGTTTGGAGCGAGAGAAAAAAGTGAAGTTGAGCATCACACGTAGCGCGTGGATAGCGGTGCGCGTGAGATTTATTTTTTTCCAAAAAAAAAAAAATCAAAAAATTTACAAAAAAAAAAATTAAATAAATTTACAAAAAAAAAAACAAATAAATTTACAAAAAAAAAAATTCACATATATTCAAAAAAAATTCAAAACCAAAAAAAAAATATTCGAAAAGACCAAAAATATACTAAAAGTGTTCGAAGAAATTTTTCCAAAAATGCTGCAACACACGAATAGACTCATGACAAATTTAAAACCCACCGGCAGGTGTCTCCTCACACTGTTCGTCTTAATATTTGTGCTTTCGATTACCGCCTTCGCTTTCACGGCAGTGCTGCAGGATACAAAGAACGCAGAGAGCACCACAAATGCACAAGAAAATGAAATTGATGGAGAAAATGAGGTCAACGCCACCGTGGTGAGAATATTAATGAGCGCCAACGATCAGCGAACAACAACGAATGATGAAAAAGTCAGTAAATTTTTACTTGTCAATATACAACAACAAAATGACACCGAGACGCTGTTAGCCACAACAATAAAAGAGCAAAAACAACAATTACAACACCAACAAAATAAACGCGATGTTGGTAATACAGCCGATCAGCAAAATAACAACAACCAAAGTACCGTTAAACAAGGTTACTACGAAGAGCAACAACCTGTAGTCGTACACGCCGAAACTCTGCCGACGTTCGGTCGGCGTCAAGATAATTATGGTGTGCCACCTAGCGCTTATCAGGATGCCTATTATGCGCGACCCGCCTCAGTGTACGACGACGAAGAAGATGATGAGTCGCAAGAGGGTGCTGATGGTTATCCTTATGAGCAGCGACCAACAGCGGGTTATTATAGCGATGATAATGATGATCGGCAGGCGACCGAGGAGCGTGTTGGTGGTGAGACGGAGAGTGTGGGTGAGGGACGTGCTGCAGGCAATTCTGCTTATGACTCATACTACAGGCAATGGCATTATGCCACACCAGCACCGGTACAACGACCGAATGGCGGTTGGGAGGTTGGTAATAATCGGCAGATGCAGAATGGCGAACGGTAAGTGAGAGAATGATGAGTGGGTGGGTGATTGTGGAGAAGAAATGAGAAGACCAGAAAGAGATAGAAAGAAAGAATGCAGAGAGAAAGAAAGAGTGATTCTGAAAGAACGAGAGAGAGAAGTAGAGAGAAATGAAGAACTAGCTAAAAATACTTTCTAGAAAAGAGTGATATCCACTGTTGGCAGATAAATAAGAATTGGACAGTAGATCGGATGGTGATTAAATTTTAAAAGTTCATAGAATGCTTCAATAGAAAAAGAGGTCAAAAGGTTATAACATCCAGCGTTGAAATCTCATGCTTGACCACTGTTGACATTGGTTTATGTGAATTTCTAGTCCTGCGCTCGAGAAAATATTTTCAAGAATTTTTTTTTCGACCAAAAAATTATTATTATGGTTTAAGATAAGCTAGCTATTGGGTTCATGTCTAGGTTAGGTTAGATAGCTGATCCGTCAAGCCTGGGTTCACACTTAGACGTTTCTGTACAGTCCTTTGTGAAGCCAGACTCCTTTAATTGAATATCAGCATAGTTAGGTAAGATGGTTGATCCCTCAACCCTCTTGAGAACACATTTAGAATGTTATGTACAGCCCTTTGTGAAGCCAGTCGAAAAACTCCTTTAGTTGGATATCAGCTATTGGCAAAAATACCCTGAACCTCTCAAAAATCTGCTAAGGTATTATATTTCTATTTCCGTCACTTCACCTGGATGTCTAAAAGTACGCTAATGAAGGTCTTGAAAGAAGATACTCGAAAAGGATGTGTTGAGATGATTCTTTCCCAACTTTTTGAAATGAGATGAGTTCCGTTAGCCTCTTACGATGTACTCTGCGTCTAAAAGACCTTGGGACTGCACAGCAGCTCATCAGCATTATAGTTTTCTACAATATCGCTTTGGCCAGGCAACCCAACCAGCCTGATCAGTTATTTTACTCAATGTTAAACGTAATGAGTCTGGACATTCTTTGACTAGTTTTTAGCACAGCATCCAGTGAACTCAATGCTAATATCACTGCCTTATTATCGGAACTGAATCGGTAGATCTTCTCTGCTTTATCGCAGGAGGTAGCTCTCATAGGTGCGCTCCAACTGCACATAGAAGACTTCTTTGGTCACATCGTCATTATCTTTCATTAGGGTTTCGCTTTGAAGAGGATTGTGGTTGGACGTTCATCCACCGGGGTGAATGCCAAGACTCGGTGACGGAGTCTATCTTCCACCACGAATCCATGCCACAAGGACCAACTTATCTCAGTTCTTGTCCCGTCCATCGCACTCTTTGGAGGGCAGTGATGTCAGCCCCTTCTCTTATAAGGACATCAACCAGCTGGGCACCGGCATATTCCAATTTAAGTGGCCGGAAGGGATCACCAAAAGAGGAGTCTCTCATCCGAGGCTGTTGCGTCAAACGGATGTTTTTTGGCTACCCAGAGAATACATGGTTTAAGACCGGAAGTCGTGAGCTGCTTGAATGGCAGGATATGGTTCCATCCTCCAGCGGTAGATCTAATGTTAGCTATGTGGCAGCCATATCCGCTTGGAAGACACTTCGGTGGCCAGGAAGCTGAAACTGGAGCTGATGAAAAGTTCCGAAAGGGGACTCCTGTACTAGGATACTTCTATGACATTTTTCAAAAAGTCTTCTCCTATATTTATAGACAAAACTGCAACAACACAGCCTTTTTAGTAACAAAGAAAACAACAACAGTTCATTCAACCATAATGCACAGCAACAGCGGAGGCATTAATTAACAAGCAACATATTGTTGCAGGTTATTAAGCATTGCGGTTGCGAGCACGAAAAGCAGCTAAGCCAAGTTGCAACACAATGGTTGTTGTTAAAAGTTATGCTGCTATTAGAAGTGTTGCAATAACGTCTTCTAGTTGTTGCATATACTATAAAACTGCGGAATTGTGGCTACTTTTGTTGTAATTTCATTTTAATTTATTGTTGTTGTTGCAGTACATTCATTTCTTCTACACATATTGTGTATTTATGATTTGTGCGTGCGTTATAAAGCAATTAGCAGCTGTTCTGTTGCCACCAAATTTGCGCATGCAACACATGTTGCAACATTAGCACCGCATAGCACCAACTAGTATCTGCTTCTATGCGGCAATAAAACCGTCTACACATGCACGCTTGTTTGTGCCGCATGTTGACAACTTCGCAATGTGGCTGCATTTCATGCTGGCCACAAATGCAACAATGCAAACTAATTTCACTTGAATACATACATACACACACACTTATAAATTCTAGACAAATATAATGCTATTGTTGCCACCTATATGCACCTATGCTGCATTTACACGCCCCTTCTAAATATTTCCGTTATTTCGCGTACTTGCAACACAATGTTGCAAGTGCGTGACGCTATCGCTTGCATGTCTGCGCGCCACGACGACTTTTGTTTATTATTCTGAGTTTACTTGCTTCAATTTTTGTTATTGTTTTAGTGTTGTTATTGTTTGCGATTTCTTCAGCGTTGCCACATTGTGTCTGGCGCATAATAGGTAAGCAAATAAAAACGCATACGCACGCATTGCTTGCTACTTTGTTGCCACCGCACACAATTTATGATGTACACATATATGTATGTATATGTTGCATGCTTCATGTCGGATTTCGCTCGCATTATTGTTGTATACACCTACAATCTCGTGGTATATGCGTCTGTGTGTTTCGGTTGAACGTTAAATTTCGTAGAAGAAAAGTCCCAAAAAATAAGGTGACATTGTATTTTTTTTGAAAATTCTTTATTTATTCTTCCAAATCATTTTCATCCCTTTCAAAGTAATCCCCTCCCAATGCAATGCACTTATGTCAACGGATTTTCCAATCTTCGAAATACTGGTTGTAGTCACTTTCCGGGATGGCCTGCAGTTCCGTCTTCGCTGCGGCTTGAATCTCCTCTATCGTATAAAAACGGTGTCCCCGGAGCGGTCTTTTGACCTTGTGAACAGCCAGAAGTCGCACGGCGCCAGGCCAGGTGAATACGGTGATTGCGGAACGATATGGGTTGAGTTTTTGGCGAAATGATCACGAATTACGAGGGCAGTATGGGATGGTGCATTATCGTGGTGTAAAAACCAAAAATTGTCTTTCCACAACTCCGATCTTTTTAGGCGGATAGCGTTACGCAAACGACGCATAACGTTCAAATAATATTCCTTGTTGACTGTTTGACCGGTTG
This sequence comes from Bactrocera zonata, assembly GCA_037783105.1. Classification (NCBI taxonomy): domain Eukaryota; kingdom Metazoa; phylum Arthropoda; class Insecta; order Diptera; family Tephritidae; genus Bactrocera; species Bactrocera zonata. The sequence continues at coordinate 555,051 of JBAWJQ010004468.1, read as the reverse complement.
GAAGGAATTCATAATGCACAACACCACGATAATCAAAGAAAACAGTCAACATGACCTTGATTTTTGAGCGACTTTGGCGCGATTTTTTTGGTCTCGGCTCTCTTTTGGCACGATATTCGCTCGATTGATCGGTTGTTTCGACGTCGTAAGCATGGATTCAAGTCTCATCGCCAGTTATAATGCATTTCATGACACCCTGGTAGTCGGGAAGCATCGTTTCACACACTTCAAAGCGACGCCTTTTTTCCAAAAAATTCAATGTTTTCGGTACCAGTCGAGATTTGACGCGCTTGAGGCTCAAAACATCCTTTAAAATGGTATTGGATGAGCCTTTCGATCTGCCAACTTCATCAGCAAGGTCTCTAATTGTTAATCGACGGTTTTTCAACACCAAATCTTTGATTTCTTGAACGTGAGCTTCGTCGGTTGAGGTTGATGGTCGCCCTAGACGCTCTTCATCTTCGACACGTTCACGGCCGGCTTGGAACTCACTATACCGCTTGTAAACATTTTTTTTTAACATAGCCTCATCACCAAAGGCTTTCTGCGCCATCCTCAACGTATCCGCAACAGAAAATTAATTCCATAAACAAAATTTAATGTAAATTCTTTACTCAACAAATTTCGACATCGCAAAAAACGAAAAACTCACTTTTAGCAGCTCACAAAACGACACGTATCTCAAACACTAATGAATATTTTGACATAAAATTTGACAAAAATGTGACTGACAGTACTACCAACCTAAAAAAAAATAATTCTCCAAATCCTTCGACACGCCTAGTATAAATTCAAATGTCACCTTGTTTTTTGGGCACAGTAGTATAAAGAACTGGAAATTTTAGGTTGTTATTGTTGTTGCAGTGGTAGGGAATCTTTTCGAATTGATTTCTGAGAATTGCTTTGATGAAATAGGTCTTGATCAGGTTTCATTCCGGGTTCTAAGCTCCAATGACCAATAAGTGCTGCGAATCTGGGTCCATTCCGTTTGTCGTGGGATCGAATAACCAACTTAACGGCTATGAAGACTTACCAGAACACTGTAGATTAGATGACGTTAGGAGCTTCGATAGTTTCAACTCAACATGGTAGTTAGATGAATAATATGGAGGTGGTCTTCACGTGATCTTTAGCTACAAAAAATTAGTACGGACTTTCATTGAACCACACTCTTCTTTATTGGAGTAGACAGCGTTTACGCGGTTATAGCCGAGTTTACAACAGCGGAAGGCTTTTTTTCCTTTTAATTGAGGTCCCTGGAGGAGGCGTCCCTCCTTCCTTCGCTTTCTCATTTTAGCTCGCCTTCGAAAGGATGTTCTTTGGCTACCTTGTGGATACTTGGTCTAAAACCGGAAGTCGTGAGCTGCTTGAGATATATGTAAAATAATCATTTTTGACCAATTCTAAATGAATGGCGCTCAGAAAGCTTTTCTTACTTGCGGGAACTTCTACACAAGACTCCATGCTCCCACCATACTATAATTTTCATGTGTATTTCAAACAATCTTAAAGTTTATATGAGACAGTAAAGAACTCGTTTTGTATTATGCAGTTTCAAATTTCAAGCACGAGCTATCACCAAATGCGTCAAGACGGTGGCTGCAGTTGGAAACAGTTTGCCTCACTCTCTAACACGACCGCGTTTATTGGGCCAACCCGATCTTTTATGGTAGTGCGCTCTCATTGCCATCGCACACATTCAACGAATGCCGTCTTCTGTGGCGTCGTTCTATAGACATGACGGCCCTTTCGCTGTTCCCATTCTGTGGAGCTACTTTTTGAAGTATCCGTGACCGGATAACAGCTGTAAAAATCGACTTCTACAAACTTGTCCATAAGTTTTGATATTTTATTAGTCTGGCGGTCCATCTGCGCGACTCTTATTCTCCCGTTTTCGTCGCCATGTTGTTTTCATACCTCTGTTTATTTATTCTATTGCATTTTGGTTATTTTCCGATGTTTTCTTTAGCTCCCACAGCTTATTCCTTTCATATGCCAGAATGTCGACTGGAGCATTACCGTTTATAACTATTATTGCACCACCTAATACTGTTTGGTGACTGATGCAACCCTGAAGGCTGCTGTGCGGTGCACTCTGGCCACTACCTTAAGCCGGTTTTCTTTTTTAGGCACATCTGCCCAGATCTTAGCTCCGTATAATAGGACAGTAGGAGCTTTCTCCTTTCTTGTTTGGTGACCCCTATTTTGGTCAATAGTCTGCTAACTTGGTTGGTAATTTTCGCTGCTTTTATTGTACTGTGTTGGATTTATACCTATAAGGTTAGTTTGGGGTTCAGTCTTACGCCTACGTAGTTTACTGTTTTTTGTTTCCTAAGAATGTCCGTAGTAGGCTTTCCAATTGATGCATCGGACCTAAATTAAATAAAAAAAAAATTAAAATGAATTATAATTTTGAAAAATATTTGAGATAAGTCAATGTAGTTTTAAATAATTCTAAGTTATATAAAATACGAGATAAGCACTGAAACCTTTGGTCTATTGTACCCCAGCTCTCTCGTTCTCTCATTTCACTCAATTCAGCCCAAATACCTTAAGTAAGCTTAACAACACGCTTGGGCTAATAGACGTGACATCTTAGACATCAGAACTTATGCTCATTTCAATTACAGGACAATTTAAGATTAGATGCTCTGGTGTTCCCGTTGCAAGGTCACAGTACCAATAGTATAGATATATATGAATAGATTTCCAGCTAATACATGTAAACTTCTGTAGTTACCAATATACAATGCTAAAAGCTTCATTAGTTTGTCTTGTCTCTGGGGGGATAGCTAATTGTCTAACTGAAACTTTTGAGATTGTATCTTTCCAGGAAGAGCTAAACCAAACAAGCATAGTCAGTAATCATTCTTTCTTCGATTGATTGCTTTCCTGAACTCTTCGTTGATGGTTTGAGCTCTTCTCTGATGTTGGGAGTCGCGGCAAAGAAAGACTCTGGTCCTATCAGTTTAGTGGCCATTTCCTTAGCTTTGGTTTCTCATCTCATTTTAACAATTTGGACTTACTTTCCACAGAAATAAACGCAATGACATCCTCCATAGTGGTTAAAGCGAAAGTTTTAGATTCCAAAATATCCTAAAATATTTAATAAATTAAATTGCAGATATCTAAATATTATTTTTCATCATTACTTCCTTCAACATTTTTTTATAACAGGATAACATAATTTAAAATTCATGGCAGGATTTTAAATAAATTATAAACTCACAAATGTGCGAGTAAATTGCATTGCAAATGTGTTTATTTATTTATTAAATGTAAAGCAATTTAGATGCCATATACAACTTTCCGCCCACAAATATGTACATGTACATATATGTATGTAATTTTATACTTTTAATAATTGTGTAATTCAGTATAATTAACTACAAATTAAATTGCCTTCGTGCACATATACATAGACAAATTTCAAGTAAAGCACTTGTGAGAAAGCTGATACATTGACTTGATCATTGAATGATTTTACTTTGCTCAGCTGGAAATTTACGGAGACGATGCTGTACATATCAGTTTGTGCAGCACAATAATGGTTCGCTCGCTTCTGTTCTGGAAATTTCGAAACTTCGATTTACACAGATGGAATAATGTCTCTAGCGGAAAAATGGCATAAAGTGGTCGACCGAAATGGTACATATTTGTTTATTTGGTTAATAGTATAAATATATAAAAAAATAAATAAATTGATGTTCGATTAGAAATACGAAAAGATTTTTTCGACTGCCCAATATAAGAGAACAGCGTGGCGATATTGATAATATCAATATTGAGGGCAATAAAGGCAAGGTGAGCGTTACGAAAGGACTATTTTTAAGATGAATCACTTAAACGCAATGCCAACGTTCTGTAAAGCATACTTTTAGGGTGGTTGAAAATTTTGTCCATGTGTCATAATTGAATTGAATCTATTTAAGTTTATCACAACAATTGTGTTAAAAATCAATGAAATTCTGAAATACATAGTTCCCTTAACTTTGCTAATGAAGCCATCTGCGAAAGAATTTTTTTTTTCTCATAATCTGTTCTAGACCACTGAACTCCATATTTGTCAATTAGAGACAGAGTGAAAGAAGTGACCTTTTTTTAAATTACCTAAAAATTATGAGCCTGAACGTTTGCAATGCCAGAAAATTATTTAACAAAATATGTTCTGGGTATCTCGACTTCATTGACTCTGTAGACTTATAAGTAAATGTTTTAAATGTTGCCTACCTTTGGGATAAACTACAAAATAACTAAATTCTTTAGTCACAAGAACTGATCAAACTAAAATTTATACAAAAGAATATTAAAATTTCTGTGCCCTCACGCTTATACATTGCGATGCATATCTGTCTTGAAACATTAATTCAAAACTCTGAGCCTGGAAGTATGCAAAATACGAAGTTTCATGAAAAAAATTAAAATCTTTAATTAAATAATTTTAGAGTTTCTGTGCCCTCATTGTTATATACTATTGAAACTCATATGTGTTTCGAGACTTTAGTTCAAAACTCTGAGCCTGAAAGTATGCAATATCCGAACTTACATGTATAAAATATATTCTGGGCAACTACTAGTATATATATTTACCTTGTTGATAGCAATATACTATCTATGGAAAATTAATAATGTTGCCTTGCCTACATTTAGGCACTATTATAAAGTATTGAAATAACCTTAAATCTGTAGAAAAATTTATAGAAGTGACCAAAGAGAAACTCATTATAAAGAAAAATATAAAAGCAGCTGCGCCAAACGAGCTGCTTAGTACAATTTATATATATGCACACATATTTTTTAATGAATTTTGTTAAAAACTCTAAGCCTAAAAGTATGCAATATCCAAAATTTCTTTATAAAAATATATTTTAAGCACCTTATAGCACCTTAGTGTTTACTCACTTTTTTGATAAGCTTTGCTTACTCGAAAATAAAATTTATGTAATGTTGCCTACATTTAGGGGCAATTTTAATATATTAAATTTCAGTAAGACTTCACAGAAACTTATAAAAGTAATAAAACTGCAATGAATAAAGAAAAAAACTGCTGTGCCTGCAGGGTTGCTTGGCACAGTTTTAATTTCTTTATGACATTTTCAGCAGAAAAGTATGCAATACCCAAAATTTTTAATGAATATATATGTCAGACATCTTGTAGTGTTTACTTTCTTAATTGATAAACTCTGTTTACCCAAAACTAAAATGTATGTAATGCTGCCTACATTTAGGCGCAATATTAAAATTTAAATAACTGTAAAACATTACGGAAACTTATAAAAATTATCAAACTGCAATTAATTTATTAATAACTGTGGTAACTGCTGTGCCTACTAGATTGCAAATTATAATTTTTACCAGTTTATGACTTTTGTTTAAAACTCTTAGCATTAAAATATGCAATATCTAAAACTTTTTTATAAAAAGGCATCTAATAATATCTATTCTCCTTATTGATATAGGCTGCGCACTTAAAATCATAAATTACGTAATGTTGCCTACCTTTGGGAGCAATAATAAAATGTTAATAATATATTTATAAAAACAGAACATTTTTCGAAAATTATTAGAATTGAACAAAATATTTTTTTTTTTTCAATAAAATATATAAAGTAGGGTGTGCCTACAGGGTTGTATAGCGCATACTAGACGCATATACATATATCCATAGAGTTACAATTGTATTCGTTTGAAGAACGCTGGACAAACGCAGGAAACCAATGAACATTTGTAGTCACCAACTTACATAAGTAAATGACCACATACATATGCATGAGAGTACATTTGTATATGTAAGTATATGTGGATATAAAAGTACGTTTTCCTGACAGCAGTGACAGCGTTTACTGAATGATATATCCTCGAGCATTACAATAACGGAATATTTACTATATTTACTCGCACACATATGCGAAGATGTGTTTATAATTTGATCATTTACATATGTATGTATGTAAATATATGTAAATTGGCGCCACTTTAATGGTAAAGTCGAATTGTATGAAGCGGAAGTGATTGAGAAATTTTAAATCCAATTAAATTTCACTTCGGAATTGACTGAAATTTCCGTGCGAATGAAGTTTCCAAATAAAAATTGCACATAAGTCAATGCGTGTGTGTATGTATGCGTGTGAATATGTGTGGTCAGCAACTGTATGTGTGTTTATTTATGTACACAAATTTTCGTACATTTGCCGTGTTAAATTTAAATTAACAATTATACAAATGAAGCCAGGCGTGCACACACAACCATACATACATTTATAAGGGTGCGTGTATGTGTGTGTATATTGGCATAATCAATAGCAGTCAATGCCCAGCGTACATACACATATGTAATTGTATGTGTTTGTTTGTTGTTGTTGTTAACTTTTTATGCAGTCAGCATTTTCTGCGTGCGTATCGTGTCTTTGTTACTGTTGTTATTATTTCAATTATTGTTGTTAGTTGAAAATTTGTTTTATTATTATTATCGTCATTGTTGTTGTTGTAGCCGTGCAAGCAATTGCTTCGGGCGCCAAGTCTCACTGTCAAGTTGATTACACATAATTGCAGGCTTTTATTGCAAGTGTTGTGGACTGGACCGCATGCGTTTGCGTACCTTAACGCTTAACGGTATATTTGTGTGTGTGTGTGCGTTAACTTTTATTATCTTATACACATGCAACCAGCATACGCATACAATCTCTACGTGCGTGCTCGTCCTTATTTAACTGCACTATTTGCAAATTTATTGTTGTTGTTGCTGTTTTTAACATTGTTGTCTGTCTTTAATTTTTGTTAAGTATGTGTAAACAGTGTGCTTGCTTTTTTATTTACTATATACAATGAATGTTTTTATTTACACTTATGCAAATTTACATAACTGTATAGTGAGTTGGTGCAATGTGGCAGCTTTGTGAGATTTTTCGCTTACAGTGAGCGGAAAAGTTGCGCAAATATTTCAGGATTATTTTCTGGATATAAACAAATTTCATAATAATAGTATTAGCATGCTTTGGAAGCTTCAAAAGTTTGCTTTGCGCATGAGCGTTGTTGCCAATTTTCCTTAACCATATTTAAAATTAAGCATTTTGTATATTTTGCTTTATGTACTTATATGTTTATAAAAATGAATAGCGTATTTTTTTGCATATGTATAGAAAAGGTTTATTTCGTACGTATGTGAGTATAGTTTATGTAAAATTTCATAGAACTTTAACGAAAGGGTCTCCTCGATCTTATATTCCTAAAAATTGGTTAAATAGTAAATAAGTTGGGTGACTACTGCAGAATAAGTATATTCAAGGTACTCGAATGTCGAAATATTCATTCAAATTAATTTAGCTTGCATAACACTCATTGAAAAATACGTTCAAAATCAACAATTTTATAGTTCTTCTGATTCACATTTACTTTGCGTAAGAGCACTGTTGCCAATTTTCTTTAATGTACTTATATGAATCAATTATGGAGGACTATGACATTTTTCTATTTTAATATTTTAGAATTGCGCACTGTTGCCACATTTCTTTTTATATTTTTTATTTTTGAAAAATGTTTGCAGAGTGTTATTTTTTGTTCACCTAACGGTTGTATGTATCACCTAAAACTGATCAAGTTAGATGTAGGGTTGTATCTACTTATACTATAAATAAATTATTGGGATGACGAGACGAATTGAAATCCGGGTGAATGTCTGTCCATTCCGCCATGCAAAGTGAAACTCTAATCCCCATAATCCACAAAAAAACTTCGATTAAGGGAAATTTCGAGTTATCGAAAGAAATTTTGTATGAAATTTGAGTTCCAATACCAATTCAAGAGTTCCAGTTATGTCCACTCTATGTCTAACCTATTTGTTATGAAATTTGACTTTTATTGTCAATTCAAGAGTCCGAGTTATGGAGAACTTCGAGTTACAGAAGTTTCTTTCTTATGACAGTTCCACTGTACATTTAATCGAATGGGTTTTGAATTCAAAATTATATTTAAACTAGCTGACCCCGCAGCCGTTGTCCTGCGTGAAATTATGTATTTTGAACTGAAAAGAAAGTTAAATTCATCATTTAATTTTTGGTGTTTGTTTTTTTTTTTCAATGTAACGCAGCTTTATATATCTGTTCCGGTGTACAGAAAAGATGGTTTTCCAACTCGTGAGCACGCCACGGCCGTGTGAAAAACATAGCATTTCCAAATTTTTGCCTCACACTATGCGACTATCTTTAGGTCCTGTTAATTGTCATCTCAAATGCAATTTTCACTGGAAACAGAATACGTTTGAACTGAAATGGGAAAACGTTAGAACTCATAGGAACTCGTAGAATCAAGCATTCCCCCCTTGTATTCGATAGGTGCGTCACAATTAGTCAGGTTCCATTACACAGTTTCGGCGCATGAAGATTGCGAATCATAATAATGACAGATCCAACTTTGAGACGCAAACGATGCGGTGGCATACCAGGCTCGTCGAAAGAATTTAGAAATTCCACTGGATAATTCACGGAGTCGTCTTCCTTGTCAAGACGATCGATCGATTTTAAACTTCCAGTTTAAGTCAACAATATCGGTATTTTTGGCAGCTAACATTGCGCGTGCACTTAAGGAATCATAGTAACGATAATTTGGCCAATGTCCGAACATTTGTGATGAGTTCATCTTTCGTGAATTAATAAAGGGAAGATGGAATTGATATCGAACCACCAGAAGTATCAACCGAAATTGTACCATTTCCAATTTTTAGCGAAGACGATATAAACTGTCTTCGGCAATTTCATTTTTGTTCGTATCGCATAATGGACGTGGATTTGAAGGCTGATATGTCGAAAAGATTATCGCGAAAAGTGTGCGAACTTTATTTTAATTCCAGTGATTAAAGGCACCTGGATGTTAATCTACTGGTTGGCCTTGCTTTTTGCGTAACTATTTCTTCGACGATGCATTCCATGTATAATGTCAAGGTATTTCCAAATGTCCTCGCAAACGGATCTCTGACGAAATTTGAGCAAAAACTCGTCAATGTTAATTTTGTTGCTGGCGATGTTTCCACTGGCTATACTGTATTCTTTGGGTTGAAATACACTCTTTAACCATTCTCCAAATTAACTGCGAGACGCACAACAGTCGGAAAACGTTCATGAATTGCAAATGTAAATATCCTACAAAGCGCTTTATTGCAGTTCACGATTCGACCGTATCGTTTAAGACCAATAATAGACATACAAACCGAAGTGGGATTGTGGTGTCCGCAAGGTCCGTAAACCATATTGGTTTCCACCACTTCATATGATACTGGATCTTTTTCTACATCAGGAATTTACGGAGAAATGATTTCATCAATTTGATCTGGTGTAACCGTCATTCAAAGAAGAATGAAATGAAAACCTCTATTTTGCCACTCTACAGAGTATATCTAGTATCCAACAGCACCACATATACGTTGCTTCAAGCTAAAGTCAATCAAACATCGTAACTGTTGTTTGAAAAGTCGTGCTGTGACATCGTGACGATCGCTTGCTGATTGACCACGATCCATAATTCCGCACTATGTCACCGCATCTTGGGAGTACTTCTTGCATTGCCCTGCCTTGGACTGCCATAATTTGAAGGCAAAAAGAACACCGACCGTTATTAGGGCGACCTCTTGGTGGCTTCATAACAAATTTCAATCTGCAACTGACCTCTTTGTGTGAAATACACGTAAAGTTTTCACTGAATAATTTTCAATAATTTTTCTTTTGAATAGCCGGAATAAAAAAGCAAGCGACCGAAATTGAACTATTCAAATACTTTACAAATCAAAATATTGAAAAACAAAACAAACAAAAATTGAAAAAAAAATTTATGGAAAAAAGTAACTTTTTGGAATTATCCAATTTGCCGACTTTTCATGAAAAGTATAAGACATTTTTATTTCTAAACCTTCCTTGATCCACAACGAACAACCTCTTAAAATTTCGTCAATATTGGTTCAGCCGTTCTCTTAGCGTTACTAACGAACAAACATTCATTCGTTTGTATGAGAAATCGAAAAGGGCTGTTTTTAGGGGTTCATCGGCAATTATTCGATTTTTTTTCTCCGCAGAAACCATCCCTGAACCTCAACGAACATTTTAAAAAAAGAATTATCAAATTTGGTTTAGTCGTATGAAAGTTATGAGCGTACATACATTTTGACGATTCATTTTTATTTATATAGATTAAGCGCATATTAAATATTTTGAATCGGATGGTTATTGCTATATTTTTTGACACTTTAAATTTAGATATTCGAAATAGGTGGCAGCTCTATTAAAAAATAAATCTACATTGAATACATACCGCCGTTAGAATCAATTAATATTATATACTTACATTAAAGGTTTACTGATATCTTTAAAGGAAAATTTTTTGCACACAAATTTTCGTATTTTAAGTTTTGTTCTTCCAACTGGGTGGCAACTTTAATAAAAATATGCCAGCAATAAAGGCCTAACGAATAATTGTAAACGAAGAGTTTTTGGGAAACATTGTTGCAACATATTATGTTTTGAATATACAATAAATTGGCAACTCCGTTCCCAAATTTATCTTGATTAAAGCCTAACCAAGTATGTTTATATGTTTTTGAACACATTGTTTATTATATTTTTATTTGATTTTTAAAATATGTGGCAACTCCATTGAAAAATATGCATATGCATATACAACCGTTAAAGGTATAGTGAATTATTTCAAATTAATATTTTTGACGGTAAATGTTATTAGTGTTTTTATTTGTAATTTTCAACTGAGTGGCAACTCTATTCCAAATTATAACTAATTAAAAGCTTACCGGCTTTATTAAAAATATTCTTACATTAAAGAGATACTGAATAATTTTAGATGAATTGTTTTAGCAGACATTTTGACAACATATTATTTTTCTATTTTGCAATAAGGTGGCAACTTCGTTACAGAATGTAACTTCATTTAAGACAAGTCAAGTATATTTAAATAGTTTTGCACACATCTTTTAATATATTAATTTTAGATTTTTAAAAAATTAGGTGGCAACTCCGTTTAAAATATATCTACGTTAAAGGCAAAGCGCATATTTTTAAAGAAATATTTTTTGCCAGTATTTTAATATTTTTATTTATAATTTTCATCCGGGTGGCAACTTTATTCCAAATTATGACTAATCTAAAGCTTTCTAAAATTATTATTTTTTCTTTCTTTTCGTTTATTTCCTTCAAAGTTTTTATTTTTTGCTTGGTTACTTCTAATATGATCATTTTGGTAGCTTAGAAAACATATTTAGACTTGTATAAGGGTATGTATTTTTAAGGCAATTTAGTAATTTATTTGTTACTTATGTAATAATTTTTTTTTAACTATAAAATCTTTATCACATTTCAACCTTATAAATTATTCTCACAATTCGCTCAGCAAAGTAGCTGAGTTTCAGCTTCACACATACTTTTTGCACACACTGTATTGGCATTATCATAAAATGACATTTACTGGCTTATATACCATACATATGTACGAACAAACGGTAATCATGTGCATGTGAAATGTAAAAATTTCCAGCTGCATGTTTACAAATGTGTCTCTGCACGTAAAAATGTTAAAATATATATATAGCTATGTATATAGTGTATGTATTTACTGTTTATGTATATAACGAAATATGTATCTTCATTTGTGTATGCGCGCAGAAAGTTCTGCTGTGCACGCTTATTTATTTTTACGCTCAGTTTAATTTTATGCAAATACTCAGCAGATTTTACAAGCACTACGTACACAACAACGACAGCAACAACAAGAATAACCACAATGAAAACAATAAAGTTTTAAGTTGAAATAACAATAGCAAATATGATGATAATATTATTACCAATATGATATGCATTTTGAGCAACTGAGCGTAACATAACCCACAAACAACCGTTACATTTGCCTGTATGCGTATAAATAGTTACAAGTATGTGTGTGTGTTTGTGTATATAGCAGCTGTCTGGTTAAGTATTATTTCGACGCCTCTGCGCTGCTCAGCCCACCAATTCCCACTGAACTGTCATTATACTTGGCAAGCGTTGCGCAAGCTGCGTCGTTGAGACGTCGCTGCTGCGCTTTCAAGTTGCCAAGGACGGCAAGTTCATCCTTTCGCCAAGTGCGGATCAGCTCGTCCTGAGCTGAGACTGACATTGAGTGCGAAATAATGAGCTGCAAAAGCTGCATACAGTGTTGCAGTGGTGGTTGATAGGTTGGTTGTGTGTGTGCCGCATGTTGCAAGTTGCAGATTTTGTTTTATAAAATGCGCTTGAAATAAACTTTCGAAGTGACAGCAGCAAGTCTGCGATTTAGTATGTATGAATATGTGTATATATGATTTAATGTGTGTATATATGACTTAATATGTGTGTATATTTATTTGTAGATATATATGTATGTGTGTGGATCTGTCTTCGTTTGTACAAGTTAATTTTACCAAATCCTGATTTATACTAACAGCTTATAATTCCCGTAGCACTTTCATGGCATTAAATGCAAATTTTGTCTAACTGTATAAATATATAAATGTATATAACGTTATAAGTGTTTGTATTAGGGTGGGTAACCAATTAATGGGTTATTCTTGTTCATTTTATACCCCCATAAATTACTTGGTAGTTGGCTCGAAACAATTCTCACCAAATGTGATTTCTTAGTATTTAAAGGAAGATCCTGCACTTTTCAGTTTCCATTTTTTTCCTTGTTATTGTGAAGAAAAATTAATAACAGAACAACTAATACTTTAAAAAAAAATTTCGACTCGTAAAATCGTACGAAATTGAATCAACTACAAAACTGTTCTTCAAAATTTTTTTTCGCACTCACCTTATACCTCGAACGTTAAAACTAACCTCAAAATTTATTAAAGGTATCTTAACACTTTTTTGTTAGAATGTTATAAAATTCTTAAAATCAAAATACAAATCTGTCTTAAAATATTTAAACTTAAGGGTGATCCATTTCGATGTTCTCTACTTTAACAAAAAATAAACAGAGACTTCAAATTTCATGGGGATTGTTTATTATCATTCGAAAAAACATTCTTTGCCATTTATTTTTTGAAGATTATTTCTTTCAAATGCTGGCCGCGGTTACGTCTCAGCGGGTCCATCCATTGAATCAAATTCTCGATGACTTGTTGGAGTATATCGACTGGAAACTGGCGAATGACACTCGTGATATTTTGATCCAAGGTCTGAATCGAAGCGGGATTGCACGAATAGACTTTAGACTTTACATATCTCCACAGGAAAGAGTTTAAGGGTGTGATAACACACTATCTTATTAGCAAATCGACCGGTCTAAAACGTGAAATTATCTGCACACTCATTTCCTTAATAAATCCCTTGATTGATTCCTTATAACTTTTGAATTCTATTTATTAATATGCAATCCTATATTCCATTTATACGGAGAGTGTGGAGAGTGAAAAAAAGTGAAAAAATCTATTTTTTGTGTTCACCCTAGTAAAAATATAAACTACAATTCTCGAAAGTTGACTTTATTACACAAATATTTGTTTATGTATTTGTTGTCTTCATTGCTTTTTGTGACTTTGTAGTTCTTTCCTCAGAATATTTTAATTAATTTTGCTGTGATTTGCATATGTGGCATTCATATTTGGCAAATGCTTGTGAAAATATTTGTATCTCGAAGCTAACCGTTATTTAAGTGTATATATAGTATATTTCGTTTTTAAATATTTTTGGGATGTATGGTACTTGGAAGCAATCATTTAAATATTATGAATAAAATGCTTTAATATTTTCACAAGTAAAGTATGTAGAGACATATAAACATATGTCAAACAAGGTGCGTTTCAAAGTAAACAGGACTTTTTGAATAGAGTGCCCCCTGGTGGCGCTTCTATATGTCGACTGGTGCGTTATAATCCAATGTTTATCGATTGTCCAGTGAAAATTTCATGATATTTCATTAATTGGAAGTGAAGTTATTGGGTTTTAAGTGTCAGTATGTTTGGACATGAGGACGATCAACATGAGGGCCAATCAAAATTCGTAATCTCCCCGTATTCACCTGATATTGCACCGCGGGACTTCTTCCTTTTCGGAAAAATGTATTTGCCCATACAGGAAAAGCGTTATGCAGACGTAGAGGACATTCAAAAGGCTTGTACCGGCATACTGGAGGCCATATCGGCCAAGGAGCTAAAACACTCGTTCGGCATTCTTTTGGACCGTGCAAAAAGCTGTATTGAAACAGAAGGAGACTATTTTGAATAAAATAAATTGATTTTGCCAAAAAAACCATTTGTTTTGTTTTTTTAAGTCCTGTTTACTTTGGAACACATGAGTTATAGGGGGGCTTGGTTAAGCTTCCGCCCAATTTTAGCTTTTTTAGGCACAAAGATACAATGTTATCAGTAAACACGTTCCTTAATTTCCATTGAGACAACTCACATATTGGCTGATGTATACAGTATAAAGTCACCCCAAAGTTCGTAAATGTATATGAGAGTTAAAGGAAGTATTGACCCGATTCAACCTATTTTTGACCCACAGACATTCACTTATCTCGAAAGGATTCTCTCTGTTCAGTTCCCTCATACCGCTTTGCTGATGCTTGCTCTAAGAGAGCAGGAGTGCAAGTCAAGCAGAGAATAGTTCGACTCTCTGTTGTGATTGCAGCTTCTCGACATCAAACCTTTTCTTGTGTTTGTTGACGTGCATGTTTTGCTGCAACAAGATAGTAGTCCGAGTGAATGCTTGGACCTCGGAGCGCACGAACATCTAAAACACTAGAGACGCGTCTTCTGTCTGTCACAGCATCATCGATCTGGTTGGTGGTTATTCGGACAGCCAGGTGGCTTTATGAACTTTCTTGTGCTGGAATCTGGTACTACAGAGAACCATATTTCGGGCCCTGCCGAAGTCAATAAGCCTCAACTCATTTGAGAGTGGTTCATTATGGAGGCTGAATTTACCGACCGTTGTGCCAAAGATACTTGCTTTGCTTACACTGGCGTTAAAGTCGACTTTGACATCTGGGCGGGGGCAGCTGTCATAGGTGCGCTCCAAGCGCTCATGTAAGACGTCTTGGGTCACATCGTCCTTCTTTTCTGTCGGGGCGTAGGCGCAAATCAGCGATCAGCACTTAAGCCCGGCTTCAAATGGATGTTCTTAGGCTAACCAGTGGATGCTTGTTCTAAAACTGGAAGTTGGGAGCTACTTGAGGCATATGTGGAAGAATCATTTCTGGCAACTCCTAAGTGAATGGCGATCAGAGAACTTTTCTCAACTGCGTGAACTTCTACATATGACTCCATCTTCCATAGAAAAACTTACCCTAATAAAAACTCATATTCGCAACCATTATCATTACTAAATAACGGAAAGATTATTTCTTCCGATTCTTGCCAGAAAGTTCCTCACCAGATATAATTAAGTATTTTAGTGGTGTTCTTTAAATAATAAATATTTTTTCTGTACAAATTTTTGCCACTTGAAATATATCAAGCGGCACAATGAAATCGCGAGTCAACTATACCAACAACACATATTGCCAAAACTGTCCAATCAACCAAAAAATACAAACAAATGACACACAGCAAACAAATTTCTGATGAGAGAAAAAAAAAAAAATAATAACCGAAACAAACTGAAATGCTTCAAAACATATCCTGTCGCTGACGGCGAACATTTCCGTCTACACACGCAATCACATTCCCACTTCCTCTGCTGGGACAATGTTGGCTGACATGCCAACAGCAACAACTACTGCGCTCGTTGAGTGTTTCCTGCACTTTGATAATGCATCCTGCATCATCATTTTTCATTTGCGAACCATTCAAATGTGAAAGCGAATGCGAATTGCAAAGCTAAAATGCATAACGAAATGGCGAAAACTATTTGCGCTCAGTTTGAATATGCAAAGTTTTGAAATTATGACTAGCTGAATGGCAGTGCGAATGATTGAATGATTTCGGAGTTATTCGGTGGATTTGTGGTGTGATCGAAGCAATCATTTTGATGGCATGTGAGTGAAGCACTGGACGCTATTATTTCAAAAAGAAGACTAGAAATAGTTGTCATATTTTCAGTTGTTCTGAGCAACTCTGCCAGCAGTCAAAAGTTTTGCTCGAGTGTTAAATAAAGCAGTATTTATGTTTTTCACCCTGAGAAGTAAAAATGCGTCCATAAAAAGAATTCAGGCTCGTAATTTAGATTATTTTAATGAGTTTAGTTCTCTTTCTTAGTTAAAAGTTGGAACTCATTTTTAGTGTTTTGTGAATTGTTAACTGCTTCTGTTGTCATTTATGATATTACAACGTATTTTGAATAGCAATAAATTTATTTTAGAAATGATTTTATTCTCCGAAGCCTTAAAACAAATAATCTTTTTTAATTTCTAAACCATCCTGTTTCCTATATCTTTAGTTATGACCTCATATTAATTTCTTTCCCTTCATTCTGACTAGAAATAATAATTAATGATCGATAAAAAATAATTATAATAGAAGTCAAAGGTGAATTCTTTTTAACTATAAGAAACTCTCATGATAATTGAACTTTACAAATGTTGGGTCTGTGTCTTAGCTAAGTAACGAAGGCTTGTTTTCTGGCTCAACGAAAAGTTTGGTTCAATTGGCTTTTTAGATTGTCTTAATGCGTGAAATATGATTTTACATTTCTTAATAGTTCTAAGCAAGTTTTAAGGACAGAAACGTAAAGCTCTTGGGTGGTGACTAGGCTAAGAGCCTTACATTTCTATAATTAATTCCTTTAAATATTCTCAAACTGTAAAAACTACCTAAAACTGCTTTTTCATTGTTAATAAAATATCAGTTAAGTGGTGGCTTCTGCTATTGTGATCGATTCTGCTATTAAAAAAATTCAAATAGTTCAGCAAGTACCTATTTATTTTGAATGTGGCTTGCTACTTAGCTAGGCTCTGTGATTTTCAGACACATTTTATTGCTATTTGATCACACCTATAGTTTTTCTTACACCAACCAAGATTCCTCGTCTGCACCAACTCCCATTATACTGAACCTTACAATGATGGGTCTGTGTCTTAGCTAAGTAAGTGTCTTAGCTAAGTATTGAAAGCTTGTTTTACGGCTCAGTTAAAAAACTGGTTTGATTAGCTTTTGGACTGTCTTAATACGTGAAATATGATTTATACAGGTATGTGATTTAGCCTTCCTTAATAGTTCTAAGCACAGTTCCGACCCCTTATCTAAGGATTTATATTGTGAAATGGGGAATAATTATCCATTATGATCATAATCTGTTATACCATGTTCAGACCGACACTTAACCACACGATTTCGGCTGTTGAGTGGTTTATCCCACTAATCTTATAAAATTATCAAGATTGCGCCATACAAAAATGACAGTTCCAAATCGCGACTCTGATTTTGCGCCTTCTACTTGTCAGCATTGGAAATCTGTTACATTATCACAGCTGATTTAGACACTACAAAGGGAAAAAATGTAAACAAACAATTTTTTTTTTTAAAGCAATGAATCTAATTTCACCTGAAAATTGACTTAACAAATGAAAAAGTGAGAACACTGTTGGGTTATGAAATGATTAAATGTAATCTAATCTTTTAAATTTTCGGTCTGAACATGGTATTAGATGTACGATAATTTATGGTTGTATACATACGGGTATTTAACAGAATCCTATAAGTTGAGCAGAAAATCAATAAATTTAAAAATTTTGGGCTTAACATTTCCAATAATGTGGCAACCTTCTTCAAATATATGATCAACTCTTTATATTCATAAAATTATTTTTTATTCCTATTTAAATTATTTAATATTCCTATTTAATGTCTTCTGGTTGTCAAGCATTTTTACATACATTTTAAACCAGGTGGCTGCTTCCTTCCGAAACTTTTCGCATTTAAAAGTTTTGAAACCAATTTTCTCTAACCCTTGCTCTTGGTACACTTATTCCAACACTTTTTATCTTATACATTATTTGTTTTAATTTAAATTATGTGGCAATCTTCCTCTATTTAACGTCAATTACTAACCTCTTTCAAATTATTTAGTTTGATATCCATACGATATTTTATGTTTTTGGTTCATACCAAATAAATTTAATAAATTTTTCACTTACAATTTCAAAAAAGGTGGCAACCTTTTTCAGAAATATTTTAAACTTTAAGCCTTCTGAAACTGTTTGAGTATAATAGCCATAGTTTAATGTATGTATATATGTATCTTCTACACTTTCGGGCTTAAAGAAATCAAATAGGTGGCAACTTTCTTCATAAAGTTTTCAAGTACAAACCTTTTTAGAACTATTTATTACTACTATTTTTTCATATGTAATATATTCACATTATCAAGTTTTGCTCTTAAAATTTATAAACAGGTGGCAACCTTCTTCATAAAATTTTTAACGTAAGCTTTGAAAATATTTTCAACTTAACGTCTTCTGAAACCGTTTGAATATGCCACCCATAGTTTAATGTGCTTATCTTATGCACTAATGGGTTTAAAAAATGCAAATAGGTGGCAACTTTCTTCATACAATTTTTAAGTATAAACCTTCTTAAAACTATTTAGTACAACTTTCATATGTAGTGTTTTCACATTATCAAGTTTTCTACTTCAAATTTTGAAACAGGTGGCAACCATCTTCATAAAATTTTTAACGTAAGTCTTCTTAAAACTGTTTACCTCGATTTTCATGTGTCATATTTTCACAGTATTAAGTTTTTTATTTAAAATTTTATAACAGGTGGCAACCTTCTTCGAACAATTTTTTACATACGCCTTCTTCAGATGGTTTAGAGATTTTATTTGATAGAATATAATACCATGATATGATTTAATAAGATAAGTTTCTCGTACGTTACTGGTTGATTGGTGTAAACCTTTGATTTAACATACCTTCAAAGAAAATAATTTAAAATTTTATGATCTTGGCGGCCATACCTCGAAATTAACGAGTAACCAAAAATTTACGTGTGAAACACGATATACCAAAAGGAAGTATTACTGATCAGCAAGCAACACTGTTATACTCGCTAAGGCTGACACTGCGTATACGTAACCGAATCTGTTATAGTCACAATTATTGACAAAAGCGCATTTTTTAAACATAAAGTAGTTCTATAATTAATTGTACTTGTACTGAAATTAAATTAATCAAATTTACACACACTCACACACACTTACAACTAGTAGCTGCCATAAGTATTAATTAAGAAGTAACTGCAAGTTGCAAGAAAAAACAAGCGGCGGAAGTTGAAAAAGTTTGCTGGTCATTAGCAACTAAGGCGCTTTGTAACTGCAAATCAAACAAACGCACAGCAACAAAGCGAAAGGTAAGCAAAACTAGCGCTTCATCAGTGCACACTGCCATCACTGCTTAACTACTTTGCTGCCACTGCGCTGCATTTTTCTTTTGATTTTCGCTCGGCTTGAAGACGTCACGTTGGCGCAAGTTTTCTGAAACTTTTCGTTTGTTGGCGTACGCTTTAAACGGTGCGCGCTTTTTTTGCAAGTAATTTTCTCGAATTACCGTTGTTAGCAATGAGTTATCGGCGCGCGTGTATGTGTGTGTGTGATTGCTGGGCACTGCTGCGCGGGTAATGATTTAGCAAATTTACTTTAAAGTCATTGTTGTCTACGTAATTTTCATTGTACGCGCAACCTTTTGAAACTAGTTTCTGTTTTTGTTTTTTCAATTTCAATCAAAAATAAAAATTTTTCTTAGTTTTTTGTTTTGCTTACTGCTCAGCCCCTTCCTATGTTCATGCCTCCCTTCGTTGTTTGCTGCGGCAACTCGATTTTCCCTTCGATAAATTGGCGCGCTACTTGCCATTCCTTGCAACGCGGCTGGCAGCGCTGCATGCAGCGTGCGACGTGCCTTAATTTCGTGCGCTTTGCGTTCTGCCGGCATGTTGCAAGTGATTTGCCGCGCATCTTTTCGTCAGCGCGCACAAATTGTTTTTCGTTTACATTGTTTTTGTTTTTGTTCTTTCTCTTTTTTCTTTATTATTCCTTTTGTTGTTTTTTTTTTCTTTCGTTTTTTTCTTATTATTTTGTTGTTGTTTTTGGGTTGGATTTTCTCGTGTCTATGCTCTCGATTTTCCTCGTTTACTCGTCAATGTCCTTAGCGCGCATTTTTGACTTCTTGGCTTGCTTGTCGGCGTATCCGTGTGGCACGTTGACGTGTTGCAACTTACAAGGTTGCCATTTGCAAAGTTTTCGCTCTCTTGCATTTCGCGCATTCTAATTTTGCAACTTTTTTCTCTTCAAACTTTTGTTGTTTTTATTGCTGTGATAAGTTATGTAAGGCGTGTGTCGACGCTGCTCCTTTTCGGCGCTTTAAGGTTCACGTGTTGGCGACAAAAATCAATTTCAGGCGCAGGACTTAAAACTTTCGCTTAAGTGGGTGCCACGTAGCCATGAACAAAGCTAAAAAATCTAAAAACAAAAACAAAAAGTGTGCTGCAAAAGTATTAGGGCATAGCGTAGCCTTTGTGTGTGTCACATATATTTTGGGAAGTGAATGCTAAATCCTTGATTTTATATTTTTATGCCATATTTTGTGTACCTTTCAAGCTTTCTGCAAAAGTTATGTTGCTACTGGCAAATTCTGGCGATTATGTTTACATATTTATGAAGAGTATATAGGTAAAGAGAGCGTGATTGAGGTGGGTTTGTGAAAAGTGAAGAAAAGTGTTGAAGGTGAAGAGATTTGTCTACAAGTTTAAGTGAGCTATTTTATACTTTTCAAGTGTTTTTGTAATAAAAATTATTTTTATTTATAGCTTACGCGCTTTGGCCAAGGATTTTTCCCAATTTTTATATGCGTTATGAAGTTAATTAACTCTTAAGTAATCTGGTGATTTATTAAACCCTTAAATGTGTATGCTAAGATTGTTACGAAGTTGTAATACCCAAACGAACACGTACGAGACCTTCATTGGTACATGTAGTATGACTAAGTGTCAGCGCGAGTTGAGTCAACTTACTCCTTTGCCCGCCTCTCTACCTGTATATCGTCACCTAAAATGCAAAATAACGTAACATCACTTTACCTAAGTTTACAGGCGAAAGAAAAACGATATAATAAAAACCACTAATTTTGAAACGAAAGTTGAGTTTCGGTTATAAAATGGTTATATGTTGGTTATAAATTGAATATGTATTGGTTATATAATGGTTATATCTGATAGAGGAAGCTGAAAATTGTATGATACACATATGCAATGTGATGTAAGCAAAACAAAACTCATTTTCGATTTCTTTGATGATACGTTATTCTGCATTTTAAGAGTCGATATACATATACTACTGTGCACAAAAAATAAGGTGATATTTGAATTTAAACTGCGCGCGTAGAAGAATTTGGATGATTATTATTTTTTTTAGGTTGGTAGTACTGTCAGTCACATTTATGTCAAATTTCATGTCAAAATATTCATTAGTGTTTGAGATACGTGTCGTTTTGTGAGCTGCTAAAAGTTAGTTTTTCATTTTTTGCAATGTCGAAATTTGTTGAGCAAAGAATTTGCATTAAATTTTATTTACGGAATCAATTTTCTGCTGCGGATACGTTGAGGTTGGTGCTTTCTGCACCATCCATGCCTTTGGTGATGAGGCTATGTCTAAAAAACATGTTTGCAAGTGGTATAGTGAGTTCCAAGCCGGCCATGAACGTGTCGAAGACGAAGAGCGTCCAGGGCGACCATCAACCTCAACCGCCGAAGCTCGCGTTCAAAAATCAAAGATTTGGTGTTGAAAAACCAACCGTCGATTAACATTTAGAGACCTTGCTGATGAAGTTGACTTATCGGAAGGCTCAGCCAATACCATTTTGAAGGATGTTTTGGGCCTCGAGCGCGTCAAATCTCGACTGGTACCGAAAACATTGAATTTTTTGGAAAAAAGGCGCCGCGTTGAAGTGTGTGAAACGATGCTTTTCGACTACCAGGATGTCATGAAATGCATTATAACTGGCGATGAGACTTGGATCTATGCTTACGATCCTGAAACAACCCATCAATCGAGCGAATATCGTGCCAAAAGGGAGCCGAGACCAAAAAAATCGTGCCAAAGTCGCTCAAAAATCAAGGTCATGTTGACTGTTTTCTTCGATTATCGTGGTGTTGTGCATTATGAATTCCTTCCAACCGGTCAAACAGTCAACAAGGAATATTATTTGAACGTTATGCGTCGTTTGCGTAACGCTATCCGTCTAAAAGGGCCGGAATTGTGGAAAGACAATTCTTGGTTTTTACACCACAATAATGCACCATTCCATACTGCCCTCGTAATTCGTGATAATTTCGCCAAAAACTCAACCCATATAGTTCCGCAATCACCGTATTCACCTGATCTGGCGCCGTGCTAGTTCTGGCTGTTCACCAAGCTCAAAAGACCGTTTCGGGGACACCGTTTTTATACGATAGAGGAGATTCAAGCCGCAGCGAAGACGGAACTGAAGGCCATCCCGGAAGTGACTACAACCAGTGTTTCGAAGATTGGAAAATCCGTTGGCATAAGTGCATTGCATCGGGAGGGGATTACTTTGAAGAGGATGAAATTGATTTGGAAGAATAAATAAAGAATTTTCAAAATAAATACAATATCACTTTATTTTTTGGGCACAGTATACATTTCTTGACTTCAATTTTCAATTAGTTAGCAATCTTTTTCAAAGACATTGTCATATTGTTATATTTCAAATTTAATATGTTTTGCTTTAAATTTTGAAACATGTGGCAACCTTTTTCTAAATTATTTGAAAACTACTAGCCTTTTTTATATGTAGTATTAGTTTGTATTTCACTTTGGTACCCTTATTATAATGTTGCTTTGATTTTATATGTATATTGTTGGACTTAAAGATAGCAAACAGGTGGCAATTTCATTTTGAAATATTTTCAACTTTAAGCCCTCTGAAACTCTTTTAGTTTGCCTCTAATATTCTGTAATTTTACTTTTTTTCATATATATTTTTTGACTTAAAAATTGGAATTAGGTGGCAATCTTCATCGTAAAATCTTCAATTACAATTCTTAGGAAAACTGCTTAGCTGGATATGCATATTAAATACTCAGCCGTGTTGTTAATTAAAATTTAAAAATAGGTGGCAACTTCTTTCAGAAATATTTTCTTCTTTAAGTTTCTGATATCTTTTAGTTTAGTACCATTATTCCATAATAACACCCTTTATCTCATAATACTTTAACTTAGAAATTTCAAATAGGTGGCAACCGTCATTATAAAATGTTCATTATAAAATGTTCACAATCTTTCCAAAAAATATGTTTATTTAATATTCACAAGTTTACAGTTTTTTCTAATTAAAAAATTAAACCAGGTGGCAACTGCGTTTTTAAATATTTTCAACCTTAATCACTCAAGCAATAATGAAAAATTTTCTTTCGAGAAAAACGCAGTGAAAGAAAAACTGATGAAGCTGATTGAACTAAGGGACTATGCTTTAGAAGATTGTAACTCAAAAACTGCTCATTTAGAATATCGATTTAAAATATTAGTATGTTATTTTTAAAGGTGTAACCATCAGAATTACTTATTAGGTGTGCTTCTTAATAAAGTGCTCTTATTAAAAAAAGGTTTAAGTTGTTAAAAGGGCGGAAATTGAAAAAAACGTGAGGTTAGAAATGAAAGTATTACTCTTCTTTCTGCCTTCACTAAGAAAGGAGTATGTATATTTTACGTTTGTGAAAGAAATGGAATAGAAAAATCTAAAGGCTTTCAGTTCAGCCTCTTCTGATCTAACCACTTGAGTAGACATAGTCGTCAACAGTAATGGCTTCGAGACCATAATCTCTATTTTAATACATATTAGAATCCCTCCTATACGTTATTTCACATGAATCAGCACCCTTATACCAAATCACTAACACAATATTTTTCCATATATCTGAAAAACAAATTCAATACCATAATTTTTGCTACGCACAAATCAAAAATTTCGACGTCTAAATGATGTCACTTAAACGAAAATTGATAGCTTAGGTTTCAACCGAAAAATATGCTACAAAAAACGCAGATAAAACATACTTTTGAATGTGTGAATATTTGTCTTTACATAAAAGCCGCACGTTTACTAGTGTCAGGTATGACGGGTCGTATGAGTAACGTGGAAGTAAACACGATTGCATGGGATATCTGTTCACACATTGTTTGTTTTGTTTTTGCTCTCCAACCATCAATGAGCAACTTTGTCAAACAGTTCATAGAATGTTTCGTATGTGTGTGCGCGCGTGCATGCCGCACACTTGCTTCACAGTCAATGAAACGAATAAGGCAGAGATGAATAACAAAGTTGTGGCAGTGCTGCGTTTGGCGGCCACGCACAACGTGCCAATGCGTTTATTTATGTCTTTTCACACCTCATATTTTATATAAAGTAATCTATGCCTCATACTTTTTTATTTTTTTTTAGTTGTTGCATAAGCTGAGTTTGTTGAAATGTTTGTGGCTCATAAAAATGTGTTTCTTTCCTTAGCATGTACTTGGCGAAATGCCATTTTACCGATTTCCTAATTTGTAGTGAACTTTTAGGCGCATATTGGCTGTTCGTTTTTTACTACACGACTTCAGCGCTGCTATAAAAATGTAATAAAAGCTGGTGTTTGTGCGCTTAATCAAAAGTTTTCGTCAATTTTACGATCGGCAGCTTAGGCAATGCAGTGTTCTTTTGGTGTTTTGTTGCGTGTGTGTGCGTGGAGGAAAGTTTGCGCGTAGCACTAAATGATTGACGCGTCACTTCGGTGACCTTCACGAGTTTGTTAGGTGATTCAAATGGTTTTGTTATGTTTTTTTAAGTGAAATTGAGACGTTGGAAAATTTTTGTGGAAGTTTAAGAATGTGAAAACTTGCTTTCACACTTTATGTTATTGATTGATTTTAATGATTTTGAGTATTTCCTACGTTTTTTATACCAAATTAAATTAAGAGATTTTGGCGATGACAGCTGCGGAATTATTTTTTTTAGTATATTTGTTAGTGGCAACCCTTTTTAATTTTTTTTCATATAAAAATCTTTTTAACAGTCCTTTTATTCTAAAATTTTGAAAACATGTGGCAACTCTATTCAATTCTCTTCTCTGTTATTCCAGCATTGACGAAAATTTTTTCAAATAAAACTTCTTGAACAGTTTTTTATTAAAATTTTTTTAACATGCGGCAGCCCTGTTCAAGAAATATTTTGAAATTTAAGTTTTCTTTACATTTTTCTCTTATTCCAATATTATTTTTTTATTTTAAACATTTTTGGGCTTAAAATTTCCAATAATGTGGCAATCGTCTTTTTTATTAGAACGGAAAATTAGTACCATGGAAGTTCTATTTTATTGCCCGTAACTGTATATGTTCAACTGTAAATATTTTTTAAGTTAATTAGTGTAATATTCTTATTTAATATCTTTTAGTTGTCAAGTTTTTCACACACATTTGAAAACAGGTGGCAACTTCCTTCCGAAATATTTTCGAATTCAAAATTTCAGAAAATATTTTTCTTTAAACTTTTCTCTTTGGTACACTTATTGCAACATTTTTTATCTTATACATTATTTGTTTAAAATGTTTAAATTATGTGGCAACCTTCATTAATTCAATGTCAATTACAAATCATTTAATTTTTTTAATTAATAAATTTTTCACAAAAAATTTCCAAACTGGTGGTAATCTTTTTCGGAAATATTTTTTATTACAAATCTCCTTAAAATTATTTACTTTCATATCCATAAAATATCTAATGTTTTTAGTTGATAATTTTTTCACTTAAAATTGCAAAACAGGTGGCAACCTTCTTAGAAATATTTTCAACATTAAGCCTTCTGAAACCCTTTGAGTATACTACCCATATTTTTTCAACTTTCTATCTTATGCGCTGTCGGACTAAGAAAATGTAAATAGGTGGCAACTTTCTTTTTAAAATTTTCAAGTATAAACGTTCTTAAAACTTTGTTGCGAGATTTTTACATTTATTTCCATTTTATGAAGTTTGCTAATTTAAATTTGAAAACGGGTGGCAACCTTCTTCGTAAACATACTTTCTTCTGTCTTTCAATTTACTACTCATATTGAAGTTATTTTTTACATTTTCAAGTTTACAGACATAAAAATGGTAATAGGTGGCAACCTTATTCATAAAATGTTCAACATAAACGGTATTAAAACTTTTTGGTTTGATGGTCTTTTTTAATATTTTTTACTTATCAAGTATTTTATTTAAAATTTTGAAATAGGTGGCAACTTTCTTTTTAAAGTTTTCAAGTATAAACGTTCTTAAAACTTTGTAGCTCGATTCTTATACAAGATTAAATAAACATTTGTATGTAATATTTTCACATTAACAAGTTTTCGACTTTTAAATTTTAAAACAGGTGGCAACCTCCTATGAAAATATACTTCATGTCTTCTCTCTTTCAGTTTAGTATTCACATTTAAATTATTTTTTATATTTTTAAGTTTTCGGATTTAGAAATGCAAATGGGTGGCAACCTTTTTCAGAAAATTTTCAACATAAACCTTGTTAAAACTATCGGATTTGATGGTCTTCTTTTAATAGTTTTTACTATTTTCTACTTATCAAGTTTCTTATTTAAAATTTTGAAATAGTTGGCAACATTCTTCGAAATTTATTTTTAACATTTAGCCTTGTGGAATATTTTTCTTACAGTACCAATATACAAACTATAATTATTATTATTTTTCATATAATTAATAATTGGATTTAAAATTTTCGAACAAGTGGTAACCTTCTTTTTAAATTACATTGCCTCATTCTACCAAAGCTTATGCGCCTTCATATATTCCTCTATATAGGGCGGAAATTCCACTGTTGAATTATAAAATTTTATGCAAACATTTTCTTCATAAAATACAATTTCATCCTCAACAACAATACTGCCTTCAAAACACCATTCAGCCGTACCGTCATTGTCAGGAGTTACTGTGAATGTCGTGCTCTTAAAACAAATTTCAGCAACATTACAAACAGCAACACAATATTCCGTCTCATCAAGCTGCTTTACGGGCGCATAGGCGATGAGATCCATTTTGCTGCCGCTGTCGAAATAAAGCTTGTAATGCAAGTTCTTGCCCTTATTTATGCCACAGACGTAAACTTTGTAGGGAGGAAAAAAGAGTAGGTTAATGAGTGCAGAGTAGAAATTTGTTATTTCAACTTACGCACATAGTCCACGGATCTCATCATTTTACTAAAGTCGATAGAACAGCATTTCTCTGCCATGCAGTGCCAAGCTTGTTCTTTCTTGGACTCGCTTAGTAATACGAAGCTTAGAGCAAGGTACAGCGAGTTTAATATGAAAAAACGAAAATGTTTACAGCCGCATAATAACATTTCTAATATGTTTAAGAGAAGAAGTAACATAAATAAATAATTCACACTGCTTTTGGCGTGTAAAATACCCAGCAAAAAAGCTTGCAAAAAAGCATAATAATTCCAATTAGTGGCAACTTTGTTCCGGCACTTACGAGTATAATTAGATATAAAAATTATTGAATTTTATAAATACTTACAGCTATATATATTTAGTTGAGTGTATGATGTTTGATTTTTCGCCAGTAACTTAACCTCCTCTTATTCTTTATTGCTTAAGACACCGCTTACGCAGTAATAAGCGAGTTTACAATGACCTGCCATTCGTTCTTCCTTTTCGCTGTTTGCCCACAATGTTTTTCCAACGGAGTGGAGGTCTTCACCTTTCTCTGCTTCCTCCGCCGTGTACTGCGACGAATACTCTTAGAGCTGTTGTTCTTCGAACAATGTCGATGCCTTTGTATGTCTCGTACAGCTCATCGTTCCATCGACTGCGGTATTCGCTGTTGCCAATGCTCAAAGGTCCATAAATCTTTGGTCGTTGTTTTTGAGGAGCTTACTTCTCAATTGCCTACTCAGTCCGCAGTAGCACCCATTGGTAAGAGTTATTCTGCGTTGGATTTCGAAGCTGACATTGTTGGTGGTGTTTACGCTGATTCCAAGTAAGACGAAATTATCTACGACTTCAAAGTTATGACTGTCAACAGTGACGTGGAAGCCACTACCAAACCAATTTGCTTTGCTTCTTTGCCCAACCTGGAGAAAGTAGAACTAACGCCGCGGTTTTATGGCCAATGATACAGATGTCATCGGCGTATTCCAGCAGTTGTACAGTTGAGATGGCTTATCCCACGGTACTTGGGCCCAGATTGTGGGTCCTCCCTTTTTATGAATCAGGCAGAGCGCATTTAAATTCTAATCGTTGGGTATGCTTTCGTATTTAAATAGTTTGGCGATTCTTCAGTCGGGTATTTGCCTTCGAACTTTTTCATGGTCGGGCAATGGAACGTTTGCTGAATCGTCATCGATTAGGGAATCGGGGGATCGAGAGATAGAGGAAACGAGTTATTGATAACGCAATATAATATTCCTTCCTTTTTTAAGACATCCATTCCAATATAAAGGCATAATAATTTTTAAGTTAATTTTTATATTTTCTTTTCTAAAATAACATCTCTCTTGCGCAAAAAATATCTTATGCAAAGACTTATACAAATCATATACTCTACGCAACGTTAAAAAATATCTCGTGCACTGGCCACATTCACCAAATATTTGAACTCGAAAGGAAATCCACCAGGTTGCCTGGTATATCAACGACATCCTCGTGGAAATTAAAACAAATATTTTCATCCCTATATAAAGTCTCGTTATTCACATCAACATTGCCTTGGAAACACCACTCGGCGGAGCCGCCCATATCATCGGACACTTTGAATGAGTTCGATTTGACGCAAACCATAACTTTCTCACAAATTTCAGCACAGTATTGTGTCTCGTCCAACGCCTGATATGGATGATAAGCAATGTAGTCCATCTCTTCGCCGGTATCCAAAAACAAGCTATACGTCCACTCATTATCGACCTTTTGACCACACGCAAACACTGCGTTTACAAATAATAATAATAATAATAAATATAAAAATGTTTTGTACTTACTTAAGAAATCCACTGTTACCACCATTTTACTAAAGTCAGTAGAGCAACATCGGTCCTCTAAGCAATTCCAAGCCTCCTCTTGTCCACCTTCACATATAATTATATAAAGTGCGAAAATTAATGCGCAAATATTGACGAGTACACGACAAGTGGCGTACATTTTCTTCAATGCATGAATTCCAAATGACAAGAAAGCGCCACTTTAAGGATTTTATACCGTAAAATTTGGCGTAATAAAATTAATGGGTCATGCCTGAAGCAGAGAAATTGTTTATATTTTTACGAGAGGTAATTTTATTGATATGGTTAGTAAATTAGGGAACGTATGCGAATGATTAAAGTTCTTGACTTTTGCATAATGGAACGTGGGTTCGAAATCACGCTGAACAAAAGCAGAGAAGAAAATTTTCCAAGATAAGCAACGTCAAATTTTAAACATCCGCGTGTATTTCGGATATATAAAAAATTTTTATAAATTCCAGAAAATTTTTGTTTCTTCCTACCTTAACAGAAACCGAAGCCTAGTAGAACTAGTAGGAATCTCGGCCTAATATTAAGCTAAAGTCTATCATATAATTGTATTTTTGTAAATTTTCATATACTTCTAAATTACAGTAAAAGCTCTTTTAAGCTGACGCTCCATTAAATGAACAACGCCATAACCGTGCATATTGGCCGGTCCCAACATTGCTGTTTATTAAGTCGGTAAATAGTTCAGTAGACAATTTTTCTATCATAAGTCGGCACATTATCTACAACCATTGTAATTACGTCCTTGGAGATTCCTCTCAGGAACTCACGTACCAGTCTCAATGTACTATACATATGTGTATGCGGCCGGACTTAATTTAACCTGCTCTATTAAGGGGTTACATGGGTTTCCTCGGGCAAAAAACGGCCTTTTTTCAATATTTTTTTTTTTACATATTAAAAATGAAATATTTTAATGATTTTTTTTTATTTAAAAGACTCTTATTTAATAAACATTTTGTAAAATTTCAAAAAAAAAAATATCAAAATGGCAGTCATTACGACGCCATTTCCGGCAGCCCCTCGGAAAAAAGGTACATCCGCGTTGTCAGCAGAACTTCTTTCAGGATCATCCGAAATAAAAATAAAAAATACGTGTTTAAGTATAGACAATAAACTAGGTATTGGATGAAAGAAAATGAAAAAAATGAAAATTGGATTTTTGGTAGACGTTTTTATAAAAAAAATGAAAATTTCGATGAAAATTTCTCGACATTTTTTTTAAATAGTTGTAATTAAAAAAAAATCCATCGTTCGAGACCTTGTAAATGATATCTCGAAGACCTGTGTGTAATTTCATCAAGATCTGTTGAGTAGTTCGCGAGAAATCTTGACAACCGACTTTGAAAACATAGGTTTGAGAAAAACGCGTTTAAAGACGCTGCCACCTAGCCTAGCTAGCCTCGAGCGCACAGGTTCTCAAGGCTGTATCTCCGAAACTATTAGTCGGATCAACTTGAAAGTTTAGGACAATATTCTAGCAATGTTATAGAATTTAATAAGACAATTAATAAATTAGCCTCGAGCGCACAGGTTCTCAAGGCTTTATCTCCGAAACTATTAGTCGGATCAACTTGAAAATTCGATTTTTTGAAACTGTGAAACCCATGTAACCCCTTAAATAAAATGAAGTCGATTTTCTTTGAAACCGTTATTCCTAGTTTTGGATTTTTCTTTTTTAAGAAGCGACAGAAAATATTTCTAAACTAATTTAGAGGAAGGATGCCGAGTTGATACTCTTTGGCCGAATAAAAATTCAGGTCCGCTAACTTGTAGACCCGAATGCCGTGTGAACGTGGGTTAAAACTTCCTTATTCCGTTTGCATCTAATGTATCTAGCTCAACACATATAATCAGGACGACACTCCATTTAACTGTTCTATTCAATGAAATGGAGACCAATTTCGTCGGACCAGTTTCCTGCCATTGACACATATCAGCGAATTAAGAGACATCGGCTACGCTGGCTAGGTCATGGATGAAAACACTCCAGCTCTGAGAGTATTCTACTCAGTACACGCCATGGTAATTAGAGAAATACCTCCAATCCATTGAAAGGGCCAAATGGAGAAAACTTGACCATCCTTGGAATCTTTATCTAAACGAAAAAGAATTTACCCGCCAGTGTGTTTGATAATTATTTGGTTTTAAGATGATGTCACTTAAGCGTAAAAGTTAAAATTTTCTAGAACTACTACGAATGATATTACTATTGTTCGACGTTATGCTCTACTTCGCAGAATGAGTTTTTTCAGATAGTTTGCAATTTAATTCATCTCAACTCCTTATGTCTTGTGACTTAGATTTAGAGGAGTTGAGATGAGTTTTGCAAAGTAATACATTAATATTTTTATCAAAAAAATTATTTATTATTGTTAAAAGTAACTTTCACAAAACTGCCTTCGTAGCTTGTGCTCTCTATGCCATAGCTTGTTTAGACCACAACCTTAAATACAGATCTGTTAGAGAACAACTCTCATAAATACTGTTCTACAAACATCACTTTAAAATAGTTTAAAGGCTGCTTTAGCAAAAAACGCACTGAGAGCGAAAGAAATCTGATAATAGATTCCTGAGTATTGTTGCTTGTACAGGGTTTTCCAATAAGAGTGATATGATCTCTAAAAAAAAAAAAAAAAATTCAAATGGATTTTATTTAATGTGAAGTACAATCGATACAATTAAGCTCTGAATACAACATCATTCAAATGGCCTCAACGACATTTTTGTAGAGACGAGTTCGATGAACTCAATTTTCGAGTACTTTTTCCACTAAATCAATTGGTATGTCATGAATAGTACTTCGGTATTGACTTCTAAAGAGAGCTTAAAGGGCTTGAAAAAAGTCTGGTTTATTGCTAAAGACCAGTGACTTCAAATAACGCCACAGGTGGTGTTAAATGGTCATTCAATGTCATAATTTCTTGAAACAATCCAATCTCCCAACTTTTGTCGCAATAATTCGGTTGTTGCACATGCTGCGTGGCTCGGGGCCCCATTTTGTTGGAACCAGATATTCTCAAGACTAACTTTTTCCAACTGTGACCATGAAACGTCGGTTATCAGCAATATACTCGTATAACGCTCTCCATTGATAGAAACGGCGTCACTAGCTTCATTTCGAAAGAAATACAGACTGATGATTTCAACAGACTAAGACAAAATCAGCAAACTCACAACGTGCTTACAGTGCACGCAAGGCTTCAGTTCTTGAATGAGAACAATTTGATACGAATGCAAGCACAAATCCTTTCGTAAAATTCGCTAGCTTGTGGTATGAGACAGTTCCAATTCTTGAGAACGTTTTGGAATCGTCAAATTGCGGTCTTTGTCTTTAGCGTTTTTTTGTCCTGGTCGAAGTAGTCAAAACGACGCTTAGAAATCATATAATCCCTATTGGAAAACCCGTTACGAGTTGTTTTGAAATTTTCTTTCAAATACAGGAAATTTGCTTTTGTATAATTCAATAAAGCATATTGTGTGAAAGCAAGTATACATTTAAATATTCTTTTGATGGCTGAGTACATGCTATTTGCATATTTATAAATACTTATATATGTATGTATATAGTTATAACATATAAGAATAAAGAATAAAGAAGCTTCTGCATTTTTCTATAACAAATACTGCTTATAGTCAAGGCGCTCTATAATAAGCCGTGGTGCGTTCTGTGCGGAGAGAAAGCTGCTGTGTAGGCAGCTGGCATGTTGTGCAACAGTATGTACTTTTGTGCAATTAAATGTATATATTTATATATATAATGTATATACTATATATAAATTTTTTTATCTTGTGTATTAACTTTTTTTTCAACACACACACGCATTCAAACATGGAAACATATCTGGCATAATAAAAGTAGTTACTTCTTCTATAGCTTTATTTCATTTCGTTTTCTTCATTTAAACGCTATTGTATGTTTGTATGTGTGAATTAGTGTGTACGTGTTGCGCTTCGGCTTTGTGCAGCGGAGTTGGATAATTGGCTGTTTGACTGGATCGGAAGCAACTGCAGTGGCTGTTAGGTAGCAAGGCTGTTACCGGCAGACACTATTGTGCAGTGAAGATGTTGTGTTTAAATATCGTGTAGGAAAATTTATCATAAGAAATACGATTTTTTTTTATGATACCAAAAATTATAAATATCGGTAAAAGAAAATTTTCCTAGTTTCAACTATTTTTTTATATTCGTGCGAAGTTTGCGCTTCATATGGAAAGAAGTGTGAACTTGTCAGCTGTTTATTTACGAGGCGATTTTTACCACGAAGAAATCTTTGAAGAACGAGCATTATTAAAATTTTGTGCTTCTAATGGAAATACCACAGCGAATAGCAGATAATCTCAACATTTCTTAATAATCGGTTAAAGACATTTTGGTTAAAGTTTCGGATATGAATCTTGTCAATGTTAAAACTTAAAGAAATCTTGGCTACCGAATTTTGGAACACGTTTCAGAAGTGTTTTAAGGAAAATATAAATATTTTGGTTAAAGTTTCGGGTATGAAACGTTTCAATGCTCGTACCTTAATACTTGAAACTTGATGTTTTCAATAAAACTTGCCAACGGAATCCCTGTATACGTTGCAGGAATGTTTTAAGGCATTTATGTTATCACAGAAAAAAATAATCAGTGGCACAAAGCACTCAGTAAAGGTCGTGAAGTCATGGAAAACTTGACTCTATGAATCGTCTATCCACCTCTGGTAATGTAAATAATCGAGTTGGAATTAGAAGATAGCAGAGAATCTCAAAAATTCTCATACATTGACTCAACACATTTTCGTTAAAGTTTCGGGTATGAATCGTGTCAATGCTAGACTCGTACCTAAGTACTTTGAAAGTTTGCGGAAATTTTTTTTTTTCATTTTTGGAAATTTGACAATTTTTTTTAAATAAATAAAAAAAATATAAAAAAAATCGGCCCACTCCGGGATTAGCAGAGATAGTTGAATTAATTGAAGTTTTTTTGAGGAAAAAAAAAATGGCGAACTTCTAAAAAATGGCGACTTTTCTTAAAAAAAAAAAACCGATTCATTTGTATAAACGATCGTGTTAAATTTTTTTCGTGTATTTTTTCGAAAAGTTCATTCAAAAACAAAAATTAAAAAAAAGGTCTCCAATATGGCTATTTGAAAATAAAAAAGCCATTTTTTTGAAAAATTCATAACTTTTTTGAAGTTGGACAAAAAATTTAAAAAAAAATTCTC
Organism: Bactrocera zonata; assembly: GCA_037783105.1. NCBI lineage: Eukaryota > Metazoa > Arthropoda > Insecta > Diptera > Tephritidae > Bactrocera > Bactrocera zonata. The sequence goes on along the minus strand of JBAWJQ010004468.1, from coordinate 520,847 downwards.
AAAAATATTTTTCAAAGGGTAGAAAAGGGTGGATAAGTTTCAGCAAAATCTAAAGGGGTCGGGTTCAAAAGTGGTCGATTTGGTATGGAAGACCCCATATATATATTAGTATTATATTATACATATATACGGTTCGCTTCGGTAATGGCGCACACTTTGCCATAGAACAGGATGATTCATGAGTTTGATAACAAATTTTTCTCAAATATTTCAGTGTTCAAGCAAAATTTTGTATTTTTATGCGAAGTAATTAACAAAATTTCTTAAAATGAAAAAATAATAATTGTGAAATATTTGTAATTTAGCGTTGCCACATGTTAGAAAAAAAATTTAATTATACTACAAAATAATTTTAATTTGACTTTAAAATTTGAGCTGGCAGTTTTAAGGCGTTATAAAAACAAACTGTTTGGACTTTTGTAGTTATGTAGGGTTGCCAACTATTAACTTAATTCGATTTTAGATATTTTAAGGTACTGTCAGATATTTATTAAAACAATTTAGAAAGCAAATTGCAAAAAATATAATTTATTATGAAAAATGATGAATTGTGATACTTATGTCTCGAGTTGTAGTTGCCACTCAACTGAATTTTTTAAATTAAAAAAAATTAAATTGAAGTAGTTTACAAAATATTGCGCATATTTCTTTTTCACAATTTTATGCAGCAATGACATATTTTGCGCTGGCGTTGCCAATCAGTTATAAATTTTCATAACAAATACATTTCATGAAATATTGCGAATATTCTTTGTGTTTTTTTTTTAATTTAAGGAGCAGCTAATTTTTTTTGCGCTAGAGTTACCACTCTGTTATAAATTTATAAATTTTTAATTTAAAATATTATCATATACATTTTGAATAAAGTTGTATTAGGAAATGAGGTGAATTTTGTTTTGAAAATCTTTGTTGCTGCTTGAAAATTACGGAATTTGTGCTGGCAACCCTTGCATTTAACCCTTGGTTAAATTTTTGTATATAATGTTGAGTTATTTTACAAAATAATGTGGTTATTTTTATTATAGGAAACAGTTCAAACAACGACATACCTGGCGATAGGATTGCCAGCGTGTTCTAATTTCTTATTAAAAATTAACTTAGATTTATTTTTATAAAATAGGAAATAGCCTTAACAATGATATATTATGTGCTGGGGTTGCCATACTGCTATAATTTGTTATAGTTTTTTTTACAAAGTTGTATTACATTACAAAATACTATGAATTTTGCTTTAAAATTGCTATAGCGTTGGCACCCTGTTTTAATTTTTTTTATGTAAAAGTGAATGATGTTAAAAATTAATTTCAATTTTGCTTTAAAAATATAACGTGCAGTTTTAACAATAACATATTTTGCGCCGGGATTACCACCCTGTTATGATTTTATTGTATAAAAGTGAACTACATAAAAAACGACGGTATTTCTGCTGGGCTTGCCACTTGGTTAAATGGTTCGAATATAAAGTTGAACTTTAATACAAAGTAATAAGATTTTTGTTTTAAATTATAAGAAGTAGCTTTAAGAACGACATATTTTGCGCTGGTGTTGCCACTTTATTATATTTTCTCTATATAAAATTGAACTTTATTACAAAATAATTATAAATTAATTTTAAAAATATAGGAAACAGCTAAAACAGCGGCATACTATGAGCTGGAGTTGCCACTCAGTTTTAGTTTTTTATAAAAAAGTGCATTATATTCAAAAATTATTTAAATTTTGTTATAAAATTGTTAGAAGCAGCTTCAAGAACGACTTGCTTATTTTTTAAGGTTGCCACTCTGTTCCAGTTCTTTTATGTAAAAGTGAATGATATTAAAAAATAATTTCAGTTTTAATTTAACAAAATAAGAAACAGCTTCAACAACGACATACTATGTATTGGAGTTGCCACTCTGTTACAATTTTTTTTTATATAAAAGTGCATTATATTAAAAAATTATTTGAATTTTATTGTAAAATGAAAAGAAGTAGCTTTAACAACAATTTGCTCTGCTTTGAGTTGCCACTTAGTTATAAATTTTTTTAGTAAAAGTTAGCTTGATAATTAATTATTATTTTTGCATTATTACACGAAATTCAACTAATTACTGATATAAAGTTCAAATATTCATTGTTCTCAAACTCTAATTAATGCCGTTATTAAAAAAAGCACATCATTTGCTCAGCATAATTTTCAACCAATAAATTTTAACGCGTTCTTAATTAAGATCAACAAAAAAACAGCCACATAATAAAAATTGGAAAACAGTGTTAGCGAGTTAAGAAGCAATGCCAATTAAACTTAACAAAAAAGACGAAAAATACACGCGCAAGAAGAAGAAAAATGTTTGCAAAAGAAATAAAGTATATCCAAAGAACAAGCACAAAGCAAAAGCAAACTCGAATTTTGACTGCCGAAAAAAGGCATGAAAATCCGCTTGTCGTCGAAGTAAATACAAATGTATGTATGTTTGTATGTTTATTTGAGTGTTTGTAGTTATATATGAGTTTTTGTGTGCATCTTCGACTGCTTGTATATGTACATACGTCTGTAGATGTTTCTGCATGCATATTTAACAATATTAAAAAGCTCGGTATTAAGGCGTTGAAGCAGCGAAACAAAAACAGCAAGTTTTTGTCGACAACAGCGCCTGACGGTATGCAAAAGATGGCAGCTCACAAATTTATGGTACTCAAAGCGCTCACTTCGCTCATATACATAAGTAAATATGAGCGCGGGGGAGCAAAAAGAGTATGTTCACGGTATTTTTGTTGTTGCCACTTTTCGCTTCTTTGTTTTACTTGGAAATTTTCGTAAATGAAAAAGTTTTCAGCGCACGCATTGAAGGCGTTCAAGTGGCCTTTTTTATTTAAGTAATTAAATATTTTTCATAATCTTATTTTTAAACTTACTTTGCGCAGCGCGCTGCTGGAAAATTGATATGCTTTCGCATTGTTGCGCTTTTTAAATGCCTATAACTGTGTACATTTGTATGTACATGTGTGTGTGCGTTAATTCATTTCGGCTAATTAGCCATGTTGGTAATGTATGCCAACGTTTGCATGACAACCGGTTTCTTTTCTGGAAGTTACAGCCATACATTTATTATGTGTATATATGTATGTAACAGGGTGAGCCAACAACTAACCTATCGAATTTACGATACTTTCTTATTAATAACTAAAACGGAATTTTTGCAAAAATTTATATTTCCCAAAAATATCCCTTAGGGGAAATTTTTTTTAAATAAAAAAAAATTATTAATAATACCATAACTGAAATGGATTTTTGTAAAATATAAATATTTCTCAAAAAAATTAAGTTGAAAAAATTGTTAAATTAGTGATATATTTTTCTTCTATGTATATAGTTTAATTTTAACCCACAAATTCTTTAAGTTATTGCAGTTTTTGGCTCACCCTAAAGTGTATATATAAAGTTAAGGCAGTTAATGCATTTACTTGTGTCAGCAACTTTTTTCAAATTTTCCGTAAACATTTCAGCCGCTTCTTTAAAATTTGACAACAATATTGTATATACATACGAGTATATATTTATATGTGCGCATATAACTGTCGCCAAGGTTGACTTGTGTGCATTTAAGCCTTTTTATCATCTTCACTTTTGTATTTAATTCTTTGCTATACTCTTTTGCGCACCCACATTTCCTGTTTTCCGTTACATAAAGCATATTTTATAAATAACTACTTGTTAGCACACATTTGCAGAGTGAAATTTATGTGTGTAGGTGTAATATACATATGTATGTATCGATGTACGTATATATGTATAGGTAGCCGTAATATATATCTGCGTAAATACGTTTTTAATGTGCCGCATAACCGCGTGGGCTAATGAGAAAACAATAATAATAAGCGTGCGCCACTGCTGAGAGTACATACTACTCGCACATATGGTACTCGCTACATACAATACATCACTCATACGCAGTGGCGCTCGTTGAAATTAACTTCGCATCATTAACTTGTACATATGCATTTAGATTTTGAAGGGTGATGTTGTTTAGCTGACAAGGGGTGCATAAAAGTATGAGTAATGAAAGAAAGGCTGAAATTTTAAATTTTAAGCAAGATAAACTTTATTCCAAAAAGAGTGTGGGGCTTTGATATGAGGAGGGTAAGCCCATGGAGATTAGTTTGCTTGTGGTGAAAAGACGTGCCGAAGCAGTCTGGTGGAAGTTTTAGTGCTTTGAAGTCTCTAAGAAGAAAAATATCTAATTTTTATTTGACAGAGTTGCCACTCAGTTGTAATAAAACTATTAAATGTAATTTGTTAAAGTATGGATGGGTTTGATTCTTAAATGTTGGTGAGAAGCAGATTATCTAAATTTATATTTTTAGATTTAGTGCAGTGTTGCCACCTAGCTTAGTTAGAAAATTAGTTTGCTTATGGTAAATAGACGTGGCGAAACAGTTTAGCAGAAGTTTTAGTACTTAGAAGACTTTAAGAAGAAAATTTTTATTTTACAGTGTTGCCACTCAGTTATAATAAAACTATTATATATAATTTGTAAAAGTGTGGTTGTGTTTAAGTCCTAAATGACTATGAGAAGCAGATTATCTAACTTTTTATTAATTTATTTAGTACAGTGTTGCCACATGGTTTAGTTAAAATAATTTTAATTAACTCAGTAAAAGTGTCCAACGTGAATTAAAATTAGTGGTAGAGCAGGAATAAAATATAATTTAAGTAATTTTAAGACGTTAGAAACATTTTTGTAGGGTTGCCAAATGGTATTTAGTAAAAAAGAAATTATTGAAACAATTCAACATGCTCAGAAGTGAAAGTAAGTGCTATAGGAAGTAAATTAAGGTGAAATGTTTAAAATTAAACCGCAAAACAAGACTCGAAATATTAATATATAAGGTTGCCACCTAAATTTAATACAACACGGTTTCGCGGCAAATGTCCTTGATATACGGAATTTAATATTAGAAAAATATGTCAATTCTAGATTTTTCATAAAATTAAAAATATTAGTAAAAGCTTTAACGTAGAAATTTCGACTTTCAGTGTTGCCAACAGTCATTTATTGATTAACAGTTTTTCAGATTTTTTTTTATTATTTTTTAATATAAAGAATTTATAACAAGAAAAATAAAACTTAAAACATAAGTAAAAGTTTTCACTTAAAAATATCATCTTTCAGTGTTGCCAAGGGTCATTAATTATAAACACATTTTTTCACAGCTTCTCATATAATCACTTTTAAAACTATGTAAGTATTACTAGAAAAGCGTTTCTAAAAATATTGCAAAAAAATTGAGTATACTATGACCGAAGTAGGGTTGCCAACTATTTCGAACGGATAGTAAAATTTTAAAAAATTGCTTAAAATGAAACAAGTATTCATGTAAGAGCATTTAAAAAAATTAAAAAAAATATTAGAATCTACTGTGACCGAAGTAGAGTTACCACTTATTTAGAAAGTGCAGTAAAATTTTATTAAATTGTATATAAGAATTCGAACCTTCAGAGAAGAGAAATTTCATAGAAAACTGATCACTATTGCAGTATATTTAAGTTTCTAAATAGAGTTGCCATATATTGCAAACAATTAAAAGAGAAAAAACATTAAAAATAATTCTAAACACTGGAGCAACAAGAATTAACATGAAACAGACGGCTTCGTAATATTCCATAACAAAGTTTTTTAACAGGGTTGTCATATACAAGATATACATATGTATACAAAAGAATTTTCTTTCAAAGATTAGTAAAACAATATAATAAATGGGCAGCATCTTATGAACATTAATAGCGCTTAAATTGTTTTTAATGTTTACTGAACTCCAGTAAACTATTTTACGGTGATGCCACCTATTTGGTATTAGAGCGAAAATTAAATTTTAATTAAATTTTAGTTATTTAAAAAATAACTCAAAAAAGATGGCTTTGTTAATTCATGAATTAATTATTGCAATATTTTTGTATAGGGTTGCCACACACAGGGTATACCGAATCCTTATATGAGATTATTAACACAGTACAAGAGAGTATGCATGCATCTCATAAATATTAATAGAGATTTTATAGATTCTTAAGTTTACCGTATTCCAACAAAATCTTTTAGAGTGATGCCATCTATTTGGTATTAGAACGAAAATTAAATTTTAAATATATTCTAGTTTGATAACTTTATTAAATTATGATTCAACCATTGCCGTATTTTTGTATAGGGTTGCCATATCGATTTTTTATGTTATTTTAGTAACACAGTACAAGTGAGTAAAAGTGAGTATGCATCTCATAAACATCTAAAGAGATTAAATAGTTTCTAATGTTGACCGAATTTCCAAAAAAAAATTTGCAGTGATGCCACCTATTTGGTATTAGACCGAAAATTAAATTTTAAATATATTCTAGTTGGTTAGTTATGAATTTTAAGGTAGCGGAGTTCCAAAGAAATCTTCCCTCAGCGTTGCCATCCTTCTTCTTTTTATGCCAATTTCAACCTTTTATTTGTTGCAAGCATTGCTCACTTCACTTCGGCGTTTATAAAACATTTAAGAAGCTTCATTTTCGTTATATTTACACTTTTGATATTATAAAAACTTCTACGCAAGTTTGATTAAAGCTTCGTGAAATCAGCGAAACTGCTGCGGCGCCACCTTAACAAACGCGCAACTAATGCCGCTCACACGCTTGAAGTTCCGCTCAAAGTGCAAGCGCAAGTAGTTAGTTGTGCGCGTAACTGACAGTGTGGCATGCATGAAATTCCCTGTCAAATTCAGCGTAAAATTATCATTATACTTGAAGTTGCAAGTTTGCAACGCGACGACGTTGCAACAACAACGACGGCTGAAGCTGTTGCCTGCGATACCAGCAAAATTAGTTGTGCGCCATGTGAAGATACACATGCAAACATATGTATATGTGTGTTGGTAAACTATGCGCCACACGGTGCTTAGGGCATGCACGCTGCTGCAACATAATGATGCTGGCTGCAACAACAGCAAAATTATAGCGAAAAATTCCAGCTTTGCGAAAGCAGCAAAGTGAGTGAATGAGTGCATTGAAGCGTGCAACTGTGTGGGTGGGTAGTTGTTGTTGGTGTTGGCATTGTAGTGTACATGTAAATATGTGAGTGTGTGTGTGTGTTTTAGTGGCACAGCGGCAGCAGTGGTTGCGGCAACGCTGATTTAGTTGTCGATTTTTGCGTGCGCGCTCTGAACTTGCAACCATCAAGCAGCAGTCATGTGTGCATTTCTCTGTTTTATGTGTGAGTGTGAATGAGTGTGTGTGGCCTTGTGTGCACCACATTGATTGGTAGAGGCGTTGCGCGTGACTGATGCTCGTTTGCCGCACGCTTTGCCAATGTGCTTACCACACAGCAGCTATTTAATATATACTTCTATGCGCGCGCGTGTGTGTGTGCACGTCATCTCATGCACTGCGTAACGGTGCGGTTAATGATGGCTGCTAGTGGTGTTGCAAATATTTGCGATGCCGTTTGTGCGTCATGTTGCAACATTAGCATGAATATCAGCAGCTAATATGGCAATGCAGCGGAAATATCAAAAATTGCTATGCAACAAAATTAACTGTGAACGTAAATTTGTGAGCCGATGAGTAATGTGGCGAGTGTGCAAGGTTCAAGTACATAGCGTGTGTTGTTGTGTTTAGTACAAACAGAATTTTCATTAAATTTGTGTTGCATGCAATTTTGCTCAAATGAGGTTTGATTTTTGACAAGTAGTTGTTGTTGTTGTGCTCTTACTGAAAGTGGCTATATGGCCAAACTCAATCTGCATTTTTGCTTTGACCTTAAAATTGCTCAAAATGAGTGCTGTGGTGAAGAGTCACTTATAGTATGTGGTACAACAGTACGTATGCGCAACTTTTGTTAACATTCAGTGAACGAGAATACCCTCTGCTGATGTTCTTTGACTTTTGAAAAGTCGCTAAAGATATAAATACGTTACAGATTTAAAGATATTTTCAGTTTAACATCATACTTAGGTACCTGTTCTAAGCTTAAACGATTTACAAGAAATTTTGCTATACATATGGGGTATTCCATACCAAACCGACCACTTTTGAACCCGACCCCTTTAGATTTTGCTGAAACTTATCCATCCTTTTCTACCTTTTGAAAAACATTTTTAAGAATTTTTTCAAAATTTTTTGTCCATCTTCAAAAAAGTTATGAATTTTTCGAAAAAATGGCTTTTTTATTTTCAAATAGCCATAACTTTTGTAGAAATTGACTTTTGGGGATCATTTTTCTTTTTTAAGCATTGTTTTTGAATGAAATTTTCGAAAAAAATTTAACACGATCAATTATATAAAATAATCGGTTTTTCGTCATTTTTTGGAAGTTCGCCATTTTTGTTTTTTTCCTCAAAAAAACTTCAATTAATTTGACAACTATCCCTGCTAATCCCGGAGTGGGCGGATTTTTTTTTATTTTTTTTTATTTATTTAAAAAAAAATTGTCAAATTTTCAAAAATGAAATTTTTTTTTCTGTAAACTTTATTTCTATATAAAGTGGCCCAAGTTTCGAACAAATTTTAATTATTTCATCAATTGCACTCGGTCATCCGATTTTAACCATTACCAAACCATAGCAGGAAGTGCTAGGAAAACTTATCCTCAGCCATTACGGGTTGAAGTACCTTTAGTGGTTTGTGAGACATGCCTAGCATTTTTTTAATTTAATTTAATTAGTTTTAGCTAATTTTTTGGGCGTGGCAGTTGTTTGATTTTACCCTTATGAACTATCAACCTTCCCAGAGGGCCAAGGAATACATGTAAAAATTTAATTCCTGTACAAGTTCATGGAAATATGTTCAACATAACCTAACTTTATAACTTTCAATGGAAATAAAAACCATAACTTTTTTGCCGAAACTATGGGTGATTTAGATGTATTTTGTTGTCTGATTTAGATAGGGAACACTTTATGCTAGGCCTCATATAACAAGCAATAATTCTTCAGTTCAAAGTTCGTATTTGGTATATATAGTAATTTAGTATTAATCTATTATCCAAAAAATTAACGAAAAGGCTGCTTTGAAATCTGCAGTTTGATATTTTCTTTGGTGGTTGAGATCTGAAAAAAGAAAGCTGAAGTTGAGGTTCAAAAAGAAAAACAAATAGAACTCTTGCTTCTTTATTAGTAAAAATATATATTTGGGAGCTACAACTGTTCTCCGGGAGCTTCTCTCAAACGTTTTTCTCACCGCAAAGCGTGTAAGAAAAAAAGTGTATCCGCACAACACGTGTGGTGCAAAAAAAATGGGCACATTTTTTATTACACATCATCCATCTTTGCAAAAAAATTTTTAAAAAACTTTTAAGCCGTTTTCGAGTGATTTTGGTCACCATCTTTGAAAACACCATTTTGAGAAAAACGCGTTTAAGGTTTGGAATGCACTTTCAAGCATTCTAGAACGCCTTTTCAAATTTGCTTGTAACTATGAAAATATTCACTGAAACGTTATGAAATATATAATAAATATACCTGTGTCCAAAAAATTTTATTTGAAAATCCTTTATTTATTCTTCCAAATGCCATTGGATTTTCCAATCTTCGAAACACTGGTTGTAGTCCCTTTCCGGGATGGCCTTCAGTTCCGTCTTCGTTGCGGCTTGAATCTCCTCTCCTCTCCCTTTTGAGCTTGGTGAACAGCCAGAAGTCGTACGGCGCCAGATCAGATGAATACGGTGGTTGCAGAACGATATGGGTTGAGTTTTTAGCGAAATGATCACGAATTACGAGGTCAGTATGGGATGGTGCATTTTCGTGGTGTAAAAACCAAGAATTATCTTTCCACAATTCCGGCCTTTTTAGACGGATAGCGTTACGTAAACGACGCATAACGTTCAAATAATATTCCTTGTTGACTGTTGGACTGGTTGGAAGGAATGCATAATGCACAACACCACGATATTCGAAGAAAACAGTCAATATGACCTTGATTTTTGAGCGACTTTGGCGCGATTTTTTTGGTCTCGGCTCTTTTTTGGCACGATATTCGCTCGATTGATCGGTTGTTTCGGGGTCATAAGCATAGATCCAAGTCTCATCGCCAGTTATAATGTGTTTCATGACACCCTGGTAGTCGGAAAGCATCGTTTCACGCACTTCAAAGCGACGCCTTTTTTTCAAAAAATTTCGGTGCTAGTCGAGATTTGACGCGCTTGAGGCCCAAAAAACCCTTCAAAATGGTATTGGCTGAGCCTTTCGATATGCCAACTTCATCAGCAAGGCTCTAATTGTTAATCGACGGTTTTTCAACACCAAATCTTTGATTTGTTGAACGTGAGCTTCGTCGGTTGCGGTTGGTGGTCGCCCTGGACGCTCTTCGTCTTCGACATGTTCACGGCCGGCTTGGAACTCACTATACCACTTGTAAACATTTTTCTTTAGACATAGCCTCATCACCAAAGACTTTCTTGCACCACCCTCAACGTATCCGCAGCAGAAAATTGATTCCGTAAACAAAATTTAATGCAAATTCTTTGCTCAACAATTTACGACATCGCAAAAAACCAAAAACTAACTTTTAGCAGCTCACAAAACGACACGTATCTCAAACAATAATGAACATTTTGACATGAAATTTGACGTAAATGTGACTGACAGTACTACCAACCTAAAAAAAAAAAAATAATACACAGTAGAAGTATGTACACCAAAAAAATAAAATAACATAATCGATTTTTTGAAAATTCTCACCGTATATAACCCTTAAGTCTGCAATGGAATGAAGTGACTTAGTAATTCAAAATTGGAATAATAATTCGATTTGGAATGATTATATTTGTATTTCATCTCCCACCAACAATGAGTAAACTGGAGAACCGTATAACTACGATCTGTTAGAGGTTAGACACTGTATTTGATCTATATGTATAGTATTCTAAAAAGGCTTATACTTTTTTTTGCACTTTATAACGAGCCCCAGTGAATTCGAAGTGGACCGAAGCAAATTTCTGTTACGGTTAGCGCACTATTGTAAAATTTGTCACATACAATCCACAATAGTTCCACATTCATCTCATGCTGCGTTAAACTATTGTTTGGTTACTGATTTCACTTATATTGCAAAATTAATGTCAAATTTAAAACAATTTCAGTTAAATAAACCTCTATATATTTTAATATCAGGGTTACACCAATTTAATGGTCCTTTAGGTGATTTACTGTTATTTACCACCTCTAGAAACTCCATTAAATCGCTCACTAAAATCCCAAGTTATTAAATTGCATACTTAAACGCTTTCAACTCATTTACACTACAGTGATCCCTACGCTGCTTACGATGCCGATGGCCCAATGGAGGATTACGAGTATCCTGGTGCACTAACGCCATCGCAAAAACAACAATACGAACAGCAGCTATTAAAGCGCCAACAACTACAAACTAGACCACAAAACCGCCCACAACAGACCACTACAATAGAGCAGCAACAGCAGGCGGTGCAGGGGGCCGACCCGCACAATCGACCAACCACCAGCAGCAACAGCAACAAAAACCCGCCCACTGAGAATACACTGTTATCCACATTGAAAAGCCTCAAAACCATGTGGGACATTTACCAGGCGTTTTCTGCCGCTTGGAATTCGCTCGCGACACACCGACAACAGCAAGAGCAACAACAACAAGAGGCAGCCAAACGTCGTCAACAGCAAATCGCACAACAAACGCGTATCAATTCGAAAAAGCCGCCCAAAATCGGCGCGAACGATAAATACACACAAAGGAATAACAGCAGCAGCAGCAGCGCGGAGAGCAGCGAGGTGACCGTTGCAACTGCCTCAAATGCGGCCAAACGAGTTAAGCCAAACAACAGGACGACGAAAAATCCTAAAACGACAACAAAAACAACAACAACAGCAGCGCAAAGTACGACCTCAACTGAGTTTGTGGCGAGCAGCGAAGTGGAAGAGACGGTTGTCAACAGCAGCGGCAGTAGCGGCAACAATAGAAACGCGGGCTCAAAGGGTGATACGATGGCGCGCCAAAATGCTCAGGGTAACCGTGAGAAACGTCAAACCACTGGCACAGCTGTGACGGAATCGACTGATGTGGGCGAAGGTCGTTACATCAAAGGCGATCCGCTGAAGGGCTACTATGATTTCGTCATCACCGAAGGCTCGTACAAATTCTGGGCTGTTTTTCAGGTGAGTGGTTCGAAATAATGATTGAATTTGCCTTGTTAAATAATGTTGTTATTTTTTGAATGCTGGAACTAAAATTATATGCACTAAATGGTTATTTTATAGTGGAGTGTATGTATGCACATTTGTTGCGGAAATTATTTCTTAAAGCGTTTTAAGATAGAGTTCCAAATTTAATCTAAATATATAATTTCTATTTATGTTCTGAGACCTTCCTATACTTCTGTTTTCGTTTCTGGAAACAAAAAATCGTTCTTCGTGTGTAAAGAGGCTCTCCAAGTCCATCTTCATATTTAAACCTTTGAAAAATATTGGCCTGTTTCCGGTTTTCTCTATGATGACTGCTCCATTGTCCTGGGGAATTTTCCTGGATAGGTAACTATTCGACCTACTCTCCGTTTCGATCAGTCATTGATGGTTATCAAAAGTCCAAGCTTTGCCTGGCATAAAATAAAATTGACTTGATCTTACGAATCCTAAATGAAGCGAATGTTAATATATTTTTCCTTCACTTTTTAACGGGTCTTCAGTACGTACAGTGACCGAAACAAATTTATGGTTGATATTATTACGGCTTGGCGAACAGATGCCACGGTTCGCGCACTACCCTAAATTTTTCACATACAATCCACAATTGTTCCACATTAATCTCTTGCCCCGTTAAGCTGCTATTGCGAAAATAAAGTCAAATTTAAGTAGTCTTTTCTTAACCAATATTTTCCCGCTTTTTTATTTGATTTTATTTTTAAGAAATACGTTCCACATACCGTTCACCTGCCGTCTTATGGTGTTTTATGTCATGACACTGTTTTCCCACTTCTTTTCGCCAATAATTTCAGATACATTCAACAATTTCTGCTGTCCACAATTATTCCACATACATTCCACACCCCGCCAGGCCGCTGTAAACACAAATTTTTTTAATTTAATTCAAAGAAAGTGTTGTGTGTTGAAATTTTATTTAAAAACATACCTTCCACATACATTCCACATGTCGTCTCTCTCAGAAAAATAATATAAAAAGTTGTCCTTATGCAAGCCAAAATACAATTTTCCATAAAAATACAATTCCACATTTGTCAGGTTAGGTTCCATTTACAATTCACATTTATTTCATGGGAGTAGAGAATAACTGTTAAGTGAGTAGACTTCATAGATTTCTACGGACATATGCCTTTTGTCACTAGCCAATAGTTTTCTATACAGTCCACAAAATTCCTAAAAATTTCTTTAAAGTATTTCCAACAACTATATATTTGATTTTAGAAATACGTTCCATTTACATTCCACATGCCGTTTGTTTTGAAAAACTAACATATAAAGTAGTATACGAGCCAAATTTTATTTATTTGCGTTCCACGTTGTTAGTTTAGGCTCCACAGACAATTCAGTTTTATTTCAGGGTTGTAGAAAACATCTGCTGACGATCAGTCTTCATAGCTTTCTACGGACATAACCTTTCTTTTCTCCAGCCAAGAGAATTTTCTATGCAGTCTATAAATGTCTACATATATTCCACACCCCGTTAGGCCATTACCGAACAAAAATTTATTTAAAGTTTTTTTTAAAAAATATATATTTGATTTAAGAATTACGTTCCGCATACAGTCCACATGCCAATTTTGGAAAATGAACGTCAAAAGTTAATTGCAGACATTAATAATATTATTTTTATTACGTTCCACATATGCCAGGTTAGGTTCCACTTACAATCCACATTTATTTCGGGGAAGTAGAACATAACTGTTAAGTGAGCAGCCTACACAGCCTACTCCTCAGGCCGCGATATTTTCTTCTCGCGTGTATCTTCTATACCAATGTTAAAGAACACATACCCACATCTTTCTTCATAAACTCATTTCATGCGTTTCAGTTGTAATCCACGTTACCCTCACACATCATCCATCTAGATTATACGCTAAAAAAACACAGGCATTAAGACAACGTCTACAGTTGGCGCAAAAGTCCGTTGACAAGGCTCACTCACTCAAAACTGGGTTGGCAGGTGCGAAAAAAGCGGACGACACGTGACAGCAGTCGGGAAATCACTCATTAGTTTGACATAAAAGGTAGCTGCGACCGACATATGCACTCCAAATCATATAAGAATAAATCACACACACGTAACACATGCACATACATATGTATATGCATCGTGTACGAGTGTTGGCGACTGCGTTTGTGCATTACGAAGAATCCGCGGACTCGACTGGTCACAAATTACGCGCTCCACCAAATGAGTGGCGTGAAAATAATTTGTCTTACTTAAATGTGACACGCGAGTGCACAGTGTTGCCACATGTATGTGATATTATTTGATGCTTTTTTTTTGGCGCACTGGCAGACTGTTGTTGTAAGCCTGTGTTTGGCTTTGTCAGTTTGCCAAGAGTTTTATGCTTTCTTTCCTCTCTTGAACATGCCTTACTGCTGCTGCTGTCACTAACATGGCTCGCGGCTGACGAAAGGCAGCATGTAATATTGCCACATGTAACTGTGTGGCAAAACAAATACTTCTTTATGTATAGTACACAAGGACGTACTTATAGATATATATAACAAAAAATAAAATAGTTATATTTATTTGTGTGCTGTAGTACATTTCCGGCAAGCCCACTTACCTGTCATGGTTCACCGGTCTGGCTGCGCTTTATTGTCAAACGCTATTGACAAACCAACCGGAAATTATTATGTGACAAATAAATAAATTGACGAGCTGCAGTCTGAATTTTTTACGAGTTTTCATTTTCATGGTTGATAACTCTTGTGTTAATTAAATAATTTAAATTTAAGTGTGGTAGTTCAAAGGTTAATTTTTCAAAACTGTTTTAGACAACAAATTTAAATTTAAAGAGTTTTATAAAAACAATAATAATTGCTCAAAAAGATAGTATTACTATTAGAACACCCAGTATTTATACACGTTCCACATATAGCTATAGAGTATAATGTGTATCCATATATGTATGTATAAGGTTAAGTTAGGGCTTTTGTCTGACTCCAAGAGAGAACCACACTTGGACTGATTATGAACAGGACTTTATAAAGTCAAGAAAATAACTATAGTAAGGGCCGACAAAGAGCCTTGCATCCAATACAAATATGCTATGAAATTTTAATTTTTATCCTCGGCAGATCAGCTGTACAACGTCAGATCAACTGGACGTCTAAGGTTGTGGAGCCCAAGGGGAATAAGGGAAATAAAGAAGAACATATTCAGGTATTTCCAACTCCTCACCTCCAAGCAGCTTTTGCAATTGGCACAAAGAAACATTGAACATTGTCCAGTTATAACTAATATCTAGTAATATCTAGCTAGTTGTCTTCCAATTGACTTCGTGGCAAAAGAGCTTCGTGTTAAAAGGACTGTCTGTCAAAAATACTTAGCGACCGTACAAGTACCGACAGTTGACTAGCGGTAATCAAACTTCAATAAAGTCCAGCTATTCAAAAGTAGACCGATGCCTTAATCAACCTCCATCGCACATTATTGAGTTCAAGGCTAGAATTGCTGCTCTAATATGTACATGAACGTGAATAGGAAATTCAGTTTTGTTTTCGCCATAGGTTATGTTAGGTTGGGTAAGGTTGCTGTCTATCACGAAGACTGTTCTATGCAGTCCTTTGTGAAGCCATGGAAAGGAAGGGTTCCTGTATTCGAACTTTTAAATTAGCAAAACGCTTAGTAGACAATACAAATTTGCGTTTAATTTCCATTCCCGCCATTTCGGTGGAATGTCTGAAGGTGTGACCTTCTAAGTGTTTAAGTCTTAACCTCCCAAATGCGGGACAGTGCAGAAGGAAGCGTTGATTTGTTTGCACCTAATTTTCTTCCATACAACTTTAACAAATGACGTCTGGTAAGAGTCCCAGAAGCCCCACAACTAGGGAGAGTCTAGCCTTACTGACGGCAAATAAATCATTAAATCTGTTTCGATTTATCTTGAGCTAAAAGGCTTTTGCGACAGCTCATTTACCGATGGTGGCCCAGCGCTGGCTAAGCTTCTGCGTAGCCCAGTGGTAGAACATAAGATAATACGGGAACGCCGACCCGCTCCCATTCTAGTAGCCATTCCTTTACTACTCTGCCCTCCAAATTCTAAGAAAATTATTGAGATTATTGATTTTGAGTAAAAAATTGCATTAATATTGAAAAGCTTTTATACAAAAGTTTCTGTATTGTCAAGTGTACAAATTCAATTCAATAAGAGCTTCAGGGGTTATATCCACTTGCGAATTTCATTGGAGACAAACTATGGTATCGAACCTCACCTTGTTAAGAACAACTTGAACTAAATGCGATCGAAAAAGGAGACACATAAGGAATTAAACACAACGTTTTCATTCTCTAGTAAAGAATGGAATAATTATTCTGTGATCGACAGTACCAAAAGTAAGATCTACAGGAACAGGAGCGGGTTTCTTCTCTTGTAATGCTTATGTAGAAGATGGCTTCAAACTAAATAGCAATAATTCAGTTTCTCAAGCTGAAACTGTTGGCATAATAGAAAACGCCCTCTCGTGAATAGCATAGTAGCATTTAAGGTTGTAGTCTCGTAATTTGAGTTCAAAAAATCAAAATTTTTTTTTGCTTAATATGAAAGTACAATGTCTTGAAAATATACTGTGAAAATTTCAGACAGAAATTCGAAATACTTCGGGAGTTATAACGAGTTCCCTAGGGCGCCTCGGAGTTCTCTCTCTCGGAGTTGTTGAACTTTAAACGCGCTTTTCTCAAGACATTGTTTTTCTGGTCGGCCCGGATTCTAACTTTTTTGCTACTGAACCGATTACTTTCAAATTTTAACAGGCTGCTCTACATACTTATAGTTCTCGTCGGTACTAACTTCTTATTTTACAACCCTTTCTTTGCTAAAAGAAAAGGACTTTTTTTTCAAAGTCCGCCATTTTGTTATTTACCCTTGAAATTTAACTTCAGTAGTTCCGACCAGAATGACATGTCCATAGATTAAAAATAATAAAGAATATTTGATTTCAGATAACATCAAGAGCCAAAATCACCCGGCCCACCCACGTGCATTATTTTTGAGGTTCCAACTTCGGGTGACAATAATAATAGTAATAAAGTATTAAGTTTCTTCAAATAATTTTTTAAAATATAATTTTTTTTAAATATTCAAGATAATTAATTTTTATTTTCCTATAAAAAACCACCCTCGGAAGAAGTCATGAAAATAGGAATAAATTTCCTTAAGGCTCTCTTTAGCCGCATTATTAAGCCTCATTGTGTATGTATGTATATGCAAGCAGGAAATAAATAGACTTCAGGAAGTAACTCGGTTAATATCACCTCAGTACACGGTCGTATAGAAATAGAAAGAACGAAAAAAGCGGACGAATTGGCAGCCTTGGGCAGCTGTGAACACAATTCTCCCAAGCTGCCCCAAACCATTCAGCTCTTTTAAGGGTTGCTTAAAGCAATGAACCCTAGTAGGAAACCTCTGATCTTGGAATTCTAGCCACACAGGGCATACCAAAAAATTGTATTCGAGTAGTGTTGATGGGGGACACAGAGTTTTTACTACAAGACAAAAGGGAAGCCTTTATAGAATTGAAAATGTAGATTCGGCACAATGCAGAGTATGCGCGATGGAGGACACATTTTCCAATTTATTGTGCGTATGATGATGAGAAGCCTTCAGCCGGATGAGACGGAATATATTCCATGGCTCCCAGTGCAGCAAGTTAAGAGACATTTGGCAGCATGAATGGAACAAATAAGATATTTTACAAAATTCACTGAGACAAGGCTTACTTTACTGGGGTACAACCCCGGTAGTACAATGGGCCTAATTATGGACTTTTTCAAACAACGAAAGAACCAATTATTGAAGGAATACAACTTTTAGCAATGATTTATATTTTGAAAGCCACTCTGAAGTGTACAATTTTTCACAAAAGCTACTTTTTTACCTATTGTAATTAAAAATTTCTTTGGTTTTCGGTTTTGAGATATTTTCGAGCAGCAAAATCTTCCGCACTTTCTGACAACCATTTTTCAGAGGTGTTGCTGCAAATTGGCTATGGGATCAAGGCAATAAAAAATGTATCAAAATTAATCATTGAATATTAAAGTACTTTCAATTTTGTACAAGTATTTTGTTTTTATTTGTTAAAAAAAATTTTATCCTCAAAGAAAATTTGTGAAAAATGCGATTTTTCTGACACGCAAGTGGATATAACCGTTTCAAACTGAATTCCTTCATAATTTTAGTACAATTTTGTCAATATATAAAATATTGAAGAAGATAAAAGCATAAATTCAATTTTTTGTAAAAACGTGTATGTTTGTTTTAGCTAAATCTTTATACAAATATTTACGCTTTGAAAGCGATACTTGAAAACCCAATGTAAATGCCAACAACTAACCGCAGATAATTCAAAAGAAAACACAAATTTACGAAAGCAAAGTCAATGAAAAGTGAGAGCATTTAATTTGTTAAATGAAAGCACATATACAGCCCTACAAAGAATTGGGTATATATGAGTATATATATGTATATATATGCATTATATGAGAAACCCGTTGAATACAAGTACCTTTAGTCCTTGCAACAACAAGCGAATTAAGTGTGAATATGAAAAGTGGCAAGTATGCTTTGGCGTTTTTGTGCTCCCCCATTCCTTTCATTTCATCGCATTGCATTTTATTCGCATAAAATAATTAAGTACATATGTGTGTGTGTGTGGCAAATTCTAATGGATGAACTAAATTGGCATACAAGCCTGAAGACTGCATTAAGGGGAAGGCATTTGTGGCGCAAAAACACTGCGAGAAATGAAATGGATGAGTAAAGCAGTTGCTATAAGAGAGGGGCAAAGCGGGATATATGTGAATAAAAATATGTAAATGAATAGCTGTGGCATATAAATACGGCAAGAGCATGCACTTATGAGACAAACACGCATACACACACACAAATATACGCATACTTAAAGCTGCATACAGTGAGTAAAGCAATTGCCGCGAGGTTTAGCGCGCGCAAAACAACAACACCGTTAAGCGTGTAAAAACTTGCAACTAAAGGCGTTAAATAAGCGCGAACTTATGAACAAACTTTCACACGCACACACACGCATACTTATTTATACACGAATAGATAAAAGTCTCAACATACTAGTGTAAATAAAGCGTTTTCAAATTTGTTTTTTACTTTTTCACATAATCGCTGTGCGTTTTATACCCTACACAGGGTAAATAAAGTTTGTAATATTCAGAGTCAAACGTCGGCGATGCTATAAAGTATATATATACAAATTTTATAGAATATTTTCGAGTGTGATGAGTTGAGACGGTTTAAAGACATTCTTCTCTCTGCCTCTTTGTTCAACTGTATGTAAGCGAATTAGTCCCACAATTTTCGAGATATTACTCAGAAATTGTGTAAACGTGCTTTTCTCTTCAAAGAACTGCTCATTTGTCGGAATTGCCGTTATCGGATCACTATAGCATATAGCTGCCATACAAGCTGAACGTTCAATATCCAGTCTTTGTGTAGAAAACTTTTTTGTTTGAGAAGATATCTTCACGAAATTTTGCATGGATTATTCTTCAGCCCCACACTGTTATATTCTTACATATTGTTCAGTTCGGAGAAATATAGCCTATAGCTGTCATACAAGCTGACCGTTCACAATCCGGTCCTTGTAGGGAAAACTTTTTTCTCTGCTGAGCAGCGTTGTAATCTTCTGATAAAACTGTTCTGGTCGGACTACTATAGCATATAGCTGTCATACAAACTGAACGATCTGAATAAAGTCCTTTCATCGAAGTTTTTTTTTCTCTAGCAAGAACTGACTGCTTAGATTCAAAATAAACGACTTTTTCTACCTTAGCCTATGAAGGCTATTCTAATTTCGATGCAGCCAAATTTAAATTTTTTCTTTTTTATTATATGTTTTCGGCAACTCTCTATGTTTTTGCCGTCAAAATAAAGAGTATGCCGCCCATAAGTGCGTGCCGTGGCAGCTGCAATGTGCCCATTTTCCATTTCGTTGCATATTTTATGGCGCGCAACAGCGTTAAGCCACAGTGGGGTATGTGTAACGGCGAGTATGCATATTTGTGGGGTATGTGTAACGGCGTGTGTGCATATTTGTATGTGTTTGTGTTATGAGTTGAGATAGGCATGTTGTGTCTGCGCGTTGAGTGTGTTGTGTATGTGAATGCCAGCTTATGACACATGCTGCACAATGTTAAAGTGGGACTTGCTTAAGTTGAATACCCTAAATTCAAAATTTGAAAAAATCTTGTTTCAGGGTTGGCAACATATTTTTGATATGCATTTAATGTAAATTAAGGTTGTTAAGTCTATAATATTAAATATAAAAATAAATTAATTTGACAAAACATTAATGTCATTATATTTTTTTTAATAGGGTTGCTATCAATAAAAAAAATAAATAAAAAAAATATTATATTAAGTACTCATAAGCTGAAATATAAATTTACAAACAGTTATTAATAAAAAAAAGTTATAAATAAAAAAAGAGTTGCCATATTATTTTGGTGAAATTTACATAAATAAACAAGCCCAATTTTTTAAGTGAAAAATGTAAAAGTTTGTTTAGTGGCTTTTGCTGTAATAAAAAAATTTATTAAAATTTAGTTTTTTTTAGTATAGTTGCCACCTGTTTAAAAGTTAAAAGTGGTTATTTAAAAAAGTTGTCGTATTACTTTGGTGCAGGTTAAGTAAACCAGTAAAATTCTTAAGTAAAAAATACCAAAATAAATTTTCTGGTGGAACTTGCTGTAATAAAAATACTTATTAAAAAAAATGTTTTTGGTAGAGTTGCCACCTTTTTTTCTTGACGCGTTTATTATTTTTATAGTTTTATTTTTTTTCTAAATTTGCATATATAGGCCCAGGTGGTGTTGAAACTGAATTAATTTTTGCAGGACGAAATATTATATACATATGTACATTAGAGCAGGTCGATTTACAGGAAGCGTAAAAAACGTATAAATTAATACCCTGACATTATATGGATCATTGAAAAATTGATATTAATATTGATATTGATATTGATATTGATGTTGATATTGTTATTGATATTGATATTGATATTGATATTGATATTGATATTGATATTGATATTGATATTGATATTGATATTGATATTGATATTGATATTGATATTGATATTGATATTGATATTGATATTGATATTGATATTGATATTGATATTGATATTGATATTGATATTGATATTGATATTGATATTGATATTGATATTGATATTGAGCTGTTGTTGTTCTTTAAGTGGCTCGAAACCGGTTTCAGACCAATTTTCTCTTGGGAAAAATGATCAGAATGGTCCTGCGGTGTGAGTCAGCAGTGGATTTTTTAAAGGAATGAGAAATAAAAAAAAAGTAGGGTTGCCATATTTTTTTTAAACTTATTATCTCTTGGTTAGAAATTATCAAAATGATTCTTATAACAATTACCGCATACGCCATTTTAAGGAAAAGAATCCATCCGCTCTAATATAAACATTTATACAATATCGTGTATACTATTAATACTCCATCGTATGTGTACATATGTACATATCCTAATGAATGTATGGGAAAAAGATCAAATGCCTCAGGGGATTTTTTTTTTACAAAAATGAGAAGTAAAAAAAGTAGGGTTGTCATATTTCTTTTTTTTATTCACTTATACAAAATGGGTATCAAATAAAAACTGATCGATCGAATAACGACTTTTCTTTTCAAAATAAGTTATAAAGGAAGCTTAAAAAATGAGTAGATATCTTTAAAATTGTTGGAAAAAATATTTTTCTTAGCTTGTTCCGGGCTTATTCAGTTAAGCGTCTTGTAAAAAAGGCCTTATTATCTTTTAAAATAAACAATTATGTTTTCTAATATACTACAAAACAAAATTACTGAATTCTTCTTTCAAAAGGTTCAACTTAAGACGTTTCCACTGTATACATATACAAATGCAGTGCTCAAAAACATATGTAGAAGTGTATTTATAAATATATAGTTGTGTTTGCGTTCGGTTTTGCTGCGCATTTGCTGTAACGCGCACCCGTAAGTTAATCACCATTCATTTAACGAGTTTTTCCATGTGGGCGCCTGAAAGCGTGCAAAACAAAAGCGCCATCAACGCAGCGCCGCTGAATGAAACGCATATTTGCACGGCAATGTGTGTGTGTGTGTTGGTGTGCAGCATTTTGCATTTAAAGCCCGCGCAAAAAGCGCGTTTAGGCTTTTTGGCGAAAGAATTTTCGCTATTTGTGAAATTAACGCCATTTTTTTGCCCTCGCCTCGCCTCGCCTCGGCACAAAGCGGTAAACTTTCGCAGAAAAATCTAGATGAAAAACAAGTAAACCGGATAACGGCGCGTGGTATTTCTGTGCTTTTGACAGCTGGACTTGACCCGCAAGAGATTTCAGCATCAGCGCTTGCCACATGAGCTGCACCACTTAATTTGAGTGCAACTTGCAGCTGCGCGCGCTTTACGCCACCGCCTGCCGCATGCCAACGCGCGCCGCGCTTTCTTCAATGCCCACTTTTAATTAATGTCTTTCGTGTAATTTTCAACGGTATCTCTCTGTAGATTTTATTGCCGCATTTTCTGTGTAGCATGCAAGAGTTTGTACTTGTACATGTGTGTATGTATGTGTGTTTGTTTGCTTCATTTTTATTGTTCTTCTTCACTTGATATTCTCCCGCGGTTATAATTATCATTACTCAAAGGTGTTTCTTCTGCTCGGATTTCATTTCGTGGTTGTTGTTGTTTTGTTTTTTTTGTTGTAATTTTTTCATCATTTCGCTTCGCTTTCTGCCGCTGCACAGGTAAGGTCAGTCATTTAATTGGCAGCCATGTAAAATGTTTCGCAGCCGAGTGCATCAGCGCTTTTGGGAAAAGCAGCGTATGGAAAGAGAGTAGCAAAAAAAAAAAAAAAACAGCAAAAACAAGAAAAGAAGTGAACTTTGACTGCGGCAAAGCTATGATACCATTCACATGCGAATTTCTTATAACATAAAAGGGTATAAAAAATCGGTATCTTGATTTTTATATTTTGGTTTGGACGGCAGCTATATGTTATAGTGGTCCAAACTGAAAAATATGTTCGCATATTGTAGCGTTGTCTCGGGTCATAATGTATGCTAAATTTCGTAAAGAAAATTTCGAAAATAAACAACTTTTCCATATAAGAACTTGAATTGGATTGGTCAGTTTGTATGGCAGCTATATGCTATGGTGGTCCGATCTAGGAAATAGGCTCGCATATTAAAGTGATGTCTCGGATCAAAATCTGTGCTAAATTTCGAAAAGATAATTTCGAAAATAGAAAACTTTGCCTTATAAGAACTTGAATTTATTCGGTTAGTTTGTATGGTAGCTATATGCTATATTAGTCTGATATAGGAAATATCTTCGCGTAATGTAGCAATATCTGAGATATTAATCTGTGCCAAATTTCGAAAAGATAATTTCGAAAATAAGCAACTTTTCCATACAAGAACTTGAATTGGATCGGTCAGTTTGTATGGCAGCTATATGCTATAGTAGTCCGATGTGAACAATTTATTAGTACATTATAGCAATGTGTGAGATAATAATCTGTGCTAAATTTCGTAAAGAAAATTTCGAAAATAAACAACTTTTCCATACAAGAACTTGAATTGGATCGGTGAGTTTGTATGGCAGTTATATGCTATAGTAGTCCGATGTGAAAAATTTATTCGTAGATTGTAGCGCCGTCTTAGAAAACATTTAAATACTTCTTAGCAAACTTAATACCCCTCGTTCAGGGTATAAAAATAATGCGTAACGGCAAGCGCGTAGCATACATTACGGCGTTTAACAAATTAAAATTTTGCGGTCGAACGGTTGTTTGACATACTTCTGTTACGCTGAATTATGAGCGTATTTTCATATTTGATACAGTTGTATTTTCTGTCTACAACAACAGCAATGTCATATAATACAACAACATATATAAACAGCCAGAACAGCAATATATTAACACTCAAACTCGCACATGCTCATGCGAGCGAATTTTTTAATTGAAATGTCATTTTCAGTAGTTGAGCAGCGAGTTGATTTCCCTGTGTTCGTAAAATTTGCTGAATTTCTTCGAAAAAAAATTTTCAATTTCCGAAAATTTGTTTCTTTCTGTTTCGAGTGCTTTCATATATATTTTGTAAAGGATAAATGATGATTCGAATTTACATGAGTTGCTATGCGGATCTTGAAGGAATCAGATTACGAGTATTAAAGAAAAATATTTCAGCATTTTGGAAGGTCTCTAAATATGAAGTCATAATATAAAAAGTTTATTGGTCTTTGTTTTACAAAAATTATTACTGGAATCGTAAAGCAAAGGTACTCATAAAGCATTCATCTCTCCGTCACTTTAAAAAAATACTGATACTTCAGCGGTGGTCTAACTTTTTTAATCCATTTAAAAAACTGATTTTCGGAAGGTCTGTAAGTTCTAAGGTGAATGTAGGAGAACATCGTACAGTTTTTTCTGTAATCCAGCATCGTATATGAATAATAGTACTACTTAAGAGAGCTCTGCGATCTTTTCTATTCCTTCCTCTAGACAGTCGTTGTAGCTATATAGCAAACGCATGGCATTACTTTTCCGGCTGATAGCAAATTCTTTGGCAGAAGGTTTGACGTAGTACAAAGTAATATAGTGAGTATAGATCACACCTTATGTTTCTCAGAAAAGTAGGAGTATTATATTTTTCGTAAAAAGCAAATTATTTGTCTTTTTTAGAGCAAGATCACCGATGAAATTTAGAAGGTTTGTTATAAAACAGTTCTGCGACTTTTTTCTTTTTTCAGCTGGGCGATAAGGTCACGTTTTATGAAACCAAGAAACGGTAGGTATCACATTTCCGGCCGATAGGATAGCCATCTTCTTCAGAGAATGCATGCCCAGCATAGACAGTAATTCGAGCAACCACACCGATTGAAGAAGATCCACGACAGTCGGGTCTAAGCTAGAGGAAAGGACCTGACTTTTTATACGGCCAATTCGACATCCCCAATGTTTTTTGCCGCTGCAACAACAACAAGCTTCGAATGACTCCATCCACCAACGCGCGAAATAATTGAAGCTGTGTTCATCCACCTTATGAAAGACGGATCTTGGTTTGCGTTCTTACAAAATCCAAATCGTGTAAGAATTGAGACCGAACGGCGATCAAGAGCCTTGCACGTTCGGTGAATGGGCCCTAAACGAGATGTTCGGCGATGAAGCTCACTTTTGCTGAGTATGTTAGTAAACATAATTGTCCCATTTGGACTTATGATAATCTACAAAGTCACGTTTTGTATGCTCTTATGGCAGAGGGAATCATTGGTAAATATTTCTGCAAAAATGAAGCCGACCGTAACGTCATGGTTGATCTGAATCTTAACTGAGCCTATGCGATTATTAATTATTTAGAGGTATAATTGGCCTAGATAGTCCTACTAGGAGCGTCTTAATCGACCAAAAATCGGTTTACTGCGCAAACATGTCAACCTTTGGCGGTTATTAGCGCCTAAATAAGTGATTTGGATAACGGAACCTATCTAATTGAAGTAGCCGAGGAGGTGCAAATGATTAGATAATATTTTGCCTAGATAATCCTACTGGGAACCAGAGTATAAGATCCAAGAATATTCGGCGTGTTGTTGTTCACATATGATCTCTATTGCTGCAAAAATGTTCGAAAACCTTTCGGACCTTTGGTCTCGACTGGAGTTTATGTAATCCAACCAGCCGCGGCAGTCACTTGTCCGGTAAAATTATTTTAACGTTGTGACAAACGCTTATATTTATAAAAAAGCTGAATTCTTAGCCATAAAATTAAATTATATGCTTCTTATTTGTTCTTGAAAAGTACATGCCCAAAAAAATATCCTTTATTTGAATGGACAGCATAAAATGTGAACGCCAGCTTTGTTGTCTATACAGTAACATGTCTTAAGAGGTATTCTACTCTAGAAATCAAATTTTGGGCAGTTTTTTGAATTTTATTTAAAAAAAAACCAAAAATATTTTTACCATCCATTTTTTATGGTGTTTTTATAGATATCTTAAGAATACAGAAAAAAATTTTACAAAAAAATGTTAAAAATTAAAATAATTAGAGGGGGGAGAGACAGGTGTGAAAAAATGGCGCATCCTGGTGACTTTGATCCTGACTCTCCTGGTGGTCTGAAAAAAAAAATCAAAAGAAATTCTTAATCAGTAAGAATGCTGTTATAGTTCGGGAACACGAAATTTTTTTTTTTGAAAAATGGCGACTGCATGAAAAAAAAAAATCATTTTTTACGCTTTTTTTTGAAATTCCTGAATTTTTTTTAAATATTAAAAACAAAAATTTTGACAAGATGCTAGTAGGAACGATAAAGGATTATATAAAGAAGGTTCACTCAAAATTTCAAGTAAATCGGTTGTATAGAACTCACAAGGTCCGCTGTATTTTCGAAAATAAGTCGAATTTTGAAAAATTACTTCCAAGGTCATATTTCGTCTAAACTTTAAATATATGAAAAAAATTGAATTTTTCCAAATTCTAGAGTAGAATACCCCCTTAAAAATTATTGAAGAAGGAAGGAAAATGCTTTCAGTGCTGTGGTCACAGCAACGGTATATGCCAGTTCCAGAAACCTTCCCTCTAAGGAACCGTCATCCACTCTGAAACCACGTTTGCATTACTTCTAGTTGGTGCTCCATTTTTCTCATTGCTTGCTTTTTGCTGCGTAGCAAGATTGCTGCGAATTTGTGTATAATCCCCCAGTCATAACTCTGATTAAATTGTTTGCGTTTTTTTTTTAAAGAATGTATGTTCAACGTCGTCTTCTGTCTCGTCATTGTATAGCCATGACGGCTCTTCGATTTTTCCCATTCTGTCGAGATACTTTTTGAAGCATCTTCGACCGGATACCACCTGGGTTGTGTAAAAATCGACTTCTCCAAACTTACGGCTTGTGTATAAATTTAGATCTTTTATTAGTATGGCCGGCCATCTGCCGCGACTCTCATTCTCTCGTCTTCGTTGTACGTCTGCCCAGATTTCAGCTCACTGATTGTCGTCGACATTAGGAACATCTTCTTTTCTTGTTTGGGGCCTCCTTTTTTGGCCATTAGTCTGCTGAGTTGAGAAGCGAAACTCGCAGGCTTTCTTACGACACCCTGGATTTCTATACAGAGGTCAGTCTGAGGTCCAGTCTAACTCTTAGGTAGTTTATTGCTTTTTGCGTCCTAAGGATATCCGTGGTCGTTTACATACTTATTTATACACATATCACTTACATATATTACAATAAATTTCAGGTCAGCATAATGACCACGCAATGAAAATTAAATGTCAATCAATTTTACCTCAAATACATACCTCTATACTTATATAAGTACCACATAACATAAGACAAACACATGTAGTTTAAGCCTTCTCTACTTTAATCCAACACACATTTTCATTTCAACATGCTTTTATTCTCTTCTCTATGTACTCACTTGCAGACTGGCACCGCATTGCTGATTATTTACTCAACTTTCGCCGCCATTTACTACTCGAAAGTAAATCCATTGGTGTCCGATTATGACTACACCGACTACTTGGGCGGCGCACGATCGCTGAGCGGTGGCGACGATGACTTCGTCGATGATGACAGTGACGGCGCGGGCGTTGGCAAGCAGGGACGACGCAGTAGCTGGCTGGATGCGATGTTGCCACGCGCTGGACGCACAATGCAATATATACTCGATGCGCTCGATAAACTGCCCGTGGATCATCGTGAGGCGGACGAAGCGATGCGTGGCGAACGTGCAGGCGTTGCGACGACAAATCGACAGGCGATTGGTGAAGATGATGCAACAGGAAATGCGTATGAAAATGAAAATGACGATGACGCTGACGGTGACGATGCAGCGAGACAAAGCGCGGAGGAAGTTGGTAGCGAAGCGGCGGGTGAAGAATTGGAGGCAACGCAGCGGCAAGTGCGCGCTTATGCGGCTTGACGGCGTTAATGAGTGTATGCTGTAGCAATTTCTACGTTCGATTGGTCACAAGGCACACACAAACAGGCATATTGATTTATATTTTTATACTTGAAGATATAATATGCCTCACATATTTCCAGGCGCTACAGCCTTGGCAGCTATAAAAACGCGCAGCCATAAATTCTGACGCAATTATTTACAATAGTTTTTCTTTATTTGCTGCATTCTTTGTTGTTTTTTTTAATACTCTTTTATACGTTTTTTATTTTTTTTTAAATATTTTTTTTACATTTTTTTTTTTTATTTTTGTATTTTTATTTTTCTCGTATTATTGCTTGTTTGCCTCATTGCTTTACGCGCTGCTTGCATAGCGTCCGCTCACATTAACGTTATTTATTTGCATGCAACCAATTCATTTCTTCATACATTTTCTGTTTTTTTGTTGTATTGTTGCATTGCAATTTTTCTTTGCAACTTTTTTATTATTTTAAATTTTTTTATTTTTGTATTTTCATTTAATTTTCTCTCTTTCGTTCACGTTTTCTCATTGATTTATGGCGTAGAATTTATGTGGCACACACTGCCAGTCGCTGTGGCACCAACGCAGACGACACATTTGGCGCTGTCATTGCCTTCGCATAGCACTTGCGACCACAGCTGCCAGCTTGTAGCGCTTTAATTTCACTAAAAGACATTTGATTCAGCAGTATTTGGCTGGGCATTATCCGTGCTCTGCGAAATGACGCAATCGAAAAGCAATCCATATTAATTTTAAATAATAGTATTTTAATAAAAAATTCTGCTTATATTTTTAGCTACATAAGGGATGGTATTTTTAAGTTATAATTAAAATGCACTCGAAGGTCTTTTGGTGAAACGCTTTTCTGTGTCTTGTGGCCGAATAAAATTTTTTTAATAAAAAATATATAGAAATTACTATAACGGTATATATACTTAATGTAAAAAATAATTGTCTTATAACACTCAGTTAGCTATGATAATGAATATGTTAATGGTATAAATGAAAATAAAGTTGTACGAAAAAAATAAATCTAGTATACATTTAGGGGCGCAGAAAATTTTGACCTTTGGAACTAAATAATTATTGATGCATTTTTGTTAATATTGGGTAGTCGAAAAAGGCTTTTCGTTTTTGTCAATGGTGTCAATGACGCTGTAACGCTCGCATCCGTTCTGGAAATTTCGATGTGAAAAATGCACCTCACTCTGGTCGAACTATCATTGAAAAAGTTGATGAAATTATGGAAAAGATAGACCAGGACCGTCACTTAAGCAGCCATGATATCACTAAGGAACTTAACATTCATCCCGTTTGATGATTTGAAACATTTAGAAACGGCTGCCTTCAAAAAGAATCTCGTTGTTTGGGTACCACATCAATTGTCTGTGAAAAATTTAATGGACCGAAGTAACAGCTGTGATTCTTTGCTGAAACGGAATGAAATCGAATCATTTCTGAAACAACTGCTAACAGGAGACAAAAAGTGGATCAAATACGACAATAATGTGCGATAAAGTTATGGTCCAAGCGTGGTGAATCTCAACAAATGGACGCAAAGCCAGGATTGACACCTCGAAAGATTAAGCTGAGCGTTTGATTGTATTGAAAAGAAATTATCCACTATGAGCTGCTCCAGCCTGGTCGAACGATTGATTCTACTATTCAACAACTCATGAGATTGAAGCAAGCAATCGAAAAAAATGGACAGAACTGATCAACAGAAAGGGGTTCGTCTTCCATCAGGACAACCTTAGACCACACACATCTTTGATGACTCGGCAAAAACTGGGGGCTTGGCTGTGATGT
This sequence comes from Bactrocera zonata, assembly GCA_037783105.1. Taxonomy (NCBI): domain Eukaryota; kingdom Metazoa; phylum Arthropoda; class Insecta; order Diptera; family Tephritidae; genus Bactrocera; species Bactrocera zonata. The sequence continues at coordinate 490,897 of JBAWJQ010004468.1, read as the reverse complement.
TTTGATGCATCTACCATATAGCCCCGGCCTTGCACCATCGGACTACTATTTGTTTCGGTCAAGGCAGAACTCTCTTAGTCCCTAGTCCTAGGTAGAAACCTTTAATGGAAGTCTAATATTGAGGAGAGATCAATGAAGGCATTGATTGTCTTATACCGCTGCGGTGGCGACATTTTCAAAAGATGAGGTCTCTCACCTCAAGTAGTTCCCTTAGCGGGAATCTGGTTTTCCAAAAAAGCATGCGTCTCTATATTCGGAAATCTTTGTACGCTTATACTTCATACCGGACCTTTTGCGAACATAGAGCTACCAAACCAAACACTGACGGTTCTTTCTCTCCCTACATAAGTGCCTAGGAGTTCTAGAAGAAAGACAGTGAGCTTCTTTACCGTTGGGTCAAAAGCTTTGGAACGCTCTATCAACTTTATTTTCAGACTTACTGACTATTGAAGCTTCATTCAAGCCGATGTTGCTGTCATTAAAGTAGCTTTTTGTTGCGGAGTGCAGTTTTCTTTAGAGAAGCGAATATCAACCCTGATAGTTTTGAGCTCACGTGCGTTTAAGGGTGGCTAAAAATTGCCTAACCACGCTTTCAATGACATCTAGTCACGTTGTGATAAGACTAGTATGGATGCCAGACCACAGTGGAATTGCTGGTATCTGTAAAGTTGACGGGCTGGCAAGCACGAGTAGAATGGGAAAGGGTCGGCGCTTCAGTTACTGAATAACTGGGCTCCGGTGGTGCTTGGCCAGCGTTGGGTTATCAGCGCTTCATATAATGGCGCAAGATCCGCTTGGTCCAAGATCGATTGCAAGAGATTCAGTAAGCTCTTGGCCCTCAGAAAGACTAGCTACCTATTTGTGGCGGTTCTAACAGGATATGCCTTATCAGCGTTCACTGTGTAAGTTTGAGAATTTTGGCAAATGCCAGCTGTAGAAGCTGTATGAAGGATCACGAACTTTCTTCTTGATTGTTCTCTATCATAGTGCGCGGGTTTTTCAGAGTACCCGGACTCGCAGTCATCTAAGTACCCATATTTTCTGAGTGTGACCGCAAAATTCAAAGCTTCCGCTCTCTGATATAACTAATATGTAACCAATATATAAGCAATATGTAACCAATATATAACCAATATGTAACCAATATATAAGTATTTTATAACCAAAACTCAATTTTTTTTCAATAGGAATCGTTTCTATTATATCGTTTTTTTTCGTCTGTCAACTTATAAAAAATGATGTTATGTTATTTTCCAGGATGGGTGATAATATGTACGTTGAACCATTAAGAAAAGTATGAATTGATTTCCGACTTTCCAATCGATTCAGACAGTTTGTTTGTTTATATATTATTTTAATGAAATATGATGTTTTATCAACCACTTGAATCCTTTGTGTAGTGATATTATGAGTATTAATATCTTACTTGCTGCCGCCTGAAATTTTCTTTGAAAAGCTCACTTTCCGTCATTCATTCAGAAGATCCAAAATCGGTTTGGTTGCTTATTTTGATTTAAAAAAATCGCATGCAATAAACTTAATTTAAGATAAAAATTCCAAAAAATCCGAAATCTCATTGGTTGGATATTTGGAGTGATAGATTATTATAAAAATCGCATGCAATAAATGTTTATGGAATAATAAATCACATGCAATAAATATGTGTTTGAGCAAGCGAAGATATGTGATTATGGGATTTGTTGTTTGAAAAGCTTACTTTCCGTCATTTAGTAACATTCTTCAGAAAAATAAAAAAGAAATAAAATAAGAAATCCATTGGATTTATACTATGTATATATTGCTATAAAAATCGCATGCAATAAATTTGTGTTTCTGAGCAAATGAACATATGTAATTGTAATATAGTATGTATTATTAAAGAGCTAAATTAGTTGCATACTTTAGGGCGTCACGAGTTTTCAAACAAGTACACATACATACATATGTACATGCTTCAATCTTATCAATTGTTGACAGTAATGTAGTATGTAGAATCAATCGTTCGACCAAGCGGGAACAGCTCATAGTGGATGATTCCTTTTTGATTCCACTTAACACTGAGCATAATATTTCGAGGCGTCAATCTGGGCCTTACGATCATTTGTTGTGCTTCACCATGATTTTTTTCGCACATTATTGTGGTATTTGGTTCACTTTTTGTCTCCTGTTATCATTTGCTTAAGAAATAATTCGATTTCATTTCGTTTCAGCAAAGAAACCCTCTTTGTAGCCAGCCTTTTTTAAATCGTTCAAAACCATTGGATGATGAATGTTAAGTTCCTTAGCGATGTCATGGCTGCTTATGTGACGATCCTGGTCAATCTTTTCCATAATTTCATCGATAGTTTCTTCGTTATTTTCACTAATTTTTGAACAATTGTAACTTTTTTTCAAATTCCCCGAATTTAATTTCTTTTTTGGTTAAATGAAGCTTAAAATCTCACTTTTCCAACACAATAGCCCATTTAAATAGCTACTTGCATTACAAAAGTGAGAAGCTCATTTCCTTCACAATATTTTACAACACACTACATATATTACATACTAATAAAAACGAACATACGTTATAGTACAAGTATATAGTATAGTGAATATTTCTCTGCATCTGCACGACTGCAGTCATATTGCTTTGCGTGCAATCGTTTGAGCACACGAGTGTAATAAGTAAATTTTTAATTAAAAATCATCAAAGAGTAAGCACAATAATGAATTTGGGGTAAGTGTGTGTGAGGCGCTGTAATTGTTTTATTGAGAAGTAATTAAACGCATGTAATTAAAATTATAAGGAGTACAAAATATTGCAGGACCAATAAAGAAAAATAAAAAGTATTGATAAGAAAACTGGAATGTGGAGAACTGACGAGCAAAGGATGCGCTTATAATGTGGCGAGGGAAATAAATTGTGCACATAAAGCTATGAATTAAACGCGGATGTGTGTGAACATACATATGTAATATGGCAGACGAAGTAAATAGTTAATACATAAGAGAAAAAATTTCAAAAAATAATGAGTTTAATATGTAACACTAAAATATCGTAAGGGTTTTTCGTTTAAGAGTAGTAAAGGGAAACTTATTGGTTGAGTTTCCCCTCAGGCGAATTCTTTCTCAACTGAAAATACATATACTTAAGAGCTTTGAAAATATCTTTCTATTATTGGACATATATGTATGTAGTACTATACTCATCTCTAATTATCAAAAGAAAGTGATAAAGTTAAATCTTCTTCATATAATTTATTTTCTGGGTTGGCAACTCTGTTAATAATATTATAATTATCAAAAGTATATGAACAGTTAAATCTTTTTCATATAATAAGTTTTCTAGATGGGCAACTCTGTTAATAATATTGTATGAATATTTGTTTGGAGTCAGCTGAAAAATAATTGTAAAAGAAAATTTCCTAAAAAATATACCTTGGGGAAATTTTTTTTAATTGCATAATTCGTGTTCGAATATCATAAGATCGTCCTACTCTGCATTATAAACTATAACATTCTTGTAAGAGAAAATTTCCAAAAAATATACCTCGGGGAAATTTTTTCCAATTGAAAAATTCGTATTCAATTATCATAAGATCGTGCTACTCTGCATTAAAAAAAATAATATTAATATTAGAGAAAATTTCCGAAAAAATAAACTTCGGGGAAATTTTTCACAGTTGAAAAAATCGTATTCGATTATCATCGATACATGCTACTCTGCATTGTAAAACAAAACATTCTTGTAAGAGAACAATTTCTTAAAAACATACCTTGGGGAAATTTTATTCAATTGAAAAATTCGTATTCGATTTTCGAAGGTACGTGCTACTCTTCATTATAAAACATAACATTCTTGTAAGAGAACATTTCCTTAAAAATTTACCTCAGGGAATTTGCGTCAGGGAAATTTTTTTCAATCGAATAATTTTCTAAATTTGGAAACTATGGTAAATTTTGCATGTGAATATTTCTTTTGAATCTGAAATATTAGTTTGCAGTAATCTAGTTGAGGACAGGTTTAAAACAAATAAGGGTTTTGACTTACTTATTCCTTGAAAGATCCCAAAGAGCTGACAAAATTTCTGTCTATTAAACAAAATTTTTAAGGGAGGTCATCTGTTTCCATAAACTCTAGCTTCAGACTATCAGACAACTGTAATGTCTTTCAATCGGAGATGCCTGCCATTAAGGTAAGTCGATATATTGCTCCGAAGTGCAGCTTCCTTCAGAGCGGTATGTATTCACTCCTATAGTCGAACGGCTATAATGTCTCTGAGTTCGCAGACCGTGCGCCAAAAGCTAGTCAAGGAAAGCATGACCTCATTAGTAACAGCAATAAGCGTCTTCCTTATTCTACTTGTTTGCAGATAAAAGTGATTATTACTAGAGACCAATTTTGACTCAATATTGCCTAAGCAGCATTTTATGGTTTTTTTTAAGGCGAAAATGCCTTAGTTCTGTTTTGTCAATTTTGTGCCCGCAATTTTGATGTCAGACTTTGTTTCTGGCTCCGGAAGGCCATTTGTCAGGAATATCGATGAAAAAATCCTGGATTGCCTAGGTGCTAAATATTGCTTAGAAAGCTGTTCGTGACAATTAAAATAAAGTTGGATACATAAAAAAAAGCTCAATGTATGGATGTCACAAGAGTTAACGGCACAAAACCTCAGGGTCAACATTTACAACTATGAATTTCTACGACATCGCATATAATAGGTCCATTTATGGAGCAGACTATCACTTATGGCAACGCCAAGCGAAAACGGTCGTGATTGAATCACAAAGAGCCGGCGCAAAATGTGTTCAAGTCAGTTTTTACGATTAGGAGGGTTTTGTAATGTGTTTGGTGGGATTGGCACGGAATCACCCACTAAGAATTTTTTCACGGTCAGATTCTCGATTCGGACCTACAGTGTCAACAATTGGACTACTTGAAGGAAGCAAATACTAGCTTTTCTCAACAGGGGATGAATTCTGTACTTTCAGAAAAACGCCAGGTTTACTTGGAGAGTAAAATACATAAATTAAAAGTAGCAAAATGGAGCCATAGACTTGAATTACTTACGAGGCTACTTACTTATTTATTATGAAAAGAAAATCGTCGTGTGGGCAACAGAGAGATTGCAGAGGAACTCAACATCTCTTGGGTATCGACTCAATATATTTTGGTTAATGTTTTGGTTAATACTGAAGTCATTTCACAAGATCTGAGATATTTGCGAGCACTACAGCGAGTTGAGGTCAAAAAATATGCTTGGTATCGGAGGCAGAGGGCATAATTTTTTGTAATGAGATGTGGGCTTATGGATGTGACATCAAAACTCTCCTAAAAACTAACATTTGGCGCTCCAAAAATGAGCCGGCTCTGTAAGCCAACCTAGTCGAGGCTGTGTTTCAACTTAGCCTTTATAGATATTTTAAAAGACTTCACTGGCTTAAGAATGCTGTATACACCATTTTTAGACAATGAATAATATTTGAAATCGTTTAATTTACATTTAATCTGAACAACAACTCAGAGAGTTTTTGAATTTGGTCTTGTTGCCTTACAATAATTTTCTTATTTGATTGCGTATTCCAGATATACTGTCTCGCAAGCGAACGGCGCTACTGTTATCTCATAAGACGTGCAGCAATGTAAGCCACTGCTAACACAGTTTCCAAAGTAGCAGCTAAAGACCAAAAGTCAACAGCCACGGTCAGCTGCTCGCAGCCAAACAGTTGAGTGTAGACCAGCAGAATTTGAGTGAAGAAGCGACGCTGCTGATATTGGTAAGATGTGAGCGAAGTAAGTCAGCGAAGTGATTGGAAGGAGTGAGTAAAATGTGTGTGTAAAATGAGTAAGCGAAATGAGTGAGCGAAATGCGTGAGCGAAATGGAAGAACAGAATGAGTGAAAGCAATGAGTGAGCGAAATGTGTGAGCGAAGTGAGTGAGCAAAATGCGTAAGCGAAGTGAGTCAGCTTACGCCGCATTTGGTTAGCAATAACTTCTTTCAAGAACCAACTAAATTTGGTGATGGCGCAGCAAACGGCCATGATATGAAATCAATCAGCAGACAGAATTACGTATTAATGTGTTCATATATATACATACATATGTATAAATATAGTGTTTAGCTGCCTCTCTCACCCATAAGGCGGTCGCTTCATTAGCGCATAGCCATTCTAAGTTGGTAATTGCCAAGTCAATCAACTGTTGCAAGTCGATCGTTATATTTGTAGGTTTGTATACTCGTATATGTTTACATATATATGCATGAATATATATAGTATAGCATATATACATATGAATGTGTGTAGTAATAATATTTTTCTGCGGTTTATGGATGCTTCTGCTGATTTTACAAGCCACCATTCACATTTTGCATGAACTTTTCACCTGCTGACGGTTGGCCACATTTTTATTTCTTCTTGATTAACTCCCCAGACACACATATACATATATAGCTGTAGATATTTATAGCTATCCAACGTTCTGCTTAATGGCCTAGTTTCTGTGCTTTGGTTATGTCATTGCTTAGCATTGAAAATCCGTAGCATGCTTATTACATAAGCTTAGCTTTGGAAAATCTTAGAATTGCAGAAGAGGCAGCAGCAAATATTGCTTTGGCTTTGAGCTATGTGACGCAAAAGTTTAATGACTTTTTTTGCAAGTTCACAACACACTTGTACATTCCGCTAGAAAGCCTTGCATTCACTGCCTTTTACTAAAAGGCGGGCGCTTGCAGCAACAGCGTTTTGTTCAAAACGGTGCTTAATGAATATGTATATTTAGAGAAAAAACTATTTTTAGCAGTTCTTTGAGTACTTTTTCAGAAGTATTTTTTTTTTTTATTTTTTGCGGATTTTTTTTTTTTAATTTCTTTTTGCATTTTTTTACCAACTCACTTTGCTTGCTTTTAGTTTGTTCTCAGCGCTTGTCAGCATATTTGTTATTTACCACATTATTGTAATTTTTTTTTGCCCACGGAATAGTCGTAAATAATTTTTGTTAGAAATTTCGCGCTTTCTCGTCAAAGGTTCTGCGGGTCACTGTCTTCCTTGACTTCGGTTATTTATTTACTTTTTCGCTATTTTTTCTACGCAGTTTTTTCAACACTACTAATGATTAGTGTGCTTACATTATACATATGTATATGTATGTATGTATATATTATAAATATGTGAAGAATGACAGGTGCAGATTTTTCACATGTAGACACATAAAATATTTGCCTAAGCAATTAATGTAACGTTATTCTGAAAAGACAATGGAATTTAGATTTTGAGGAATGCGGAATCAGCCAACCCAATAACCCAAGGGCCTAAAATATTGGGTAGTCGAAAAAGTCTTTTCGTATTTCTGATCAAACTTCAAGCGAAGCGAGCGAAGCATTGTTGTGCTAAACGAACTGATACAACTTCGTCTCCGTAAACTTCACAAATTTCATTGGTGGCTTGCGTGGCATTCTTCCCTTTTTTATACAATTATTTCAAAATATAGCGGATTTCTTCGTTACTTTCATTAATTTTTGAACAGCTGTTACTTTTTTTCAATTTCCCTTACTTTTTCAATTTCCTTTTATTTATTTGGTTCAAGGAAGCTTGAAATTTCATCTTTCCAATATAATATGATATGACATATTGTGATTGGTAGCACTGGAGGTATACGACTTCAACGACATCTATAGACAAAAAAACGAAAAGACTTATAGTAGTAGTAGTAGGTAGTCAACCCAATATCTTCGGGGTGCTTTCCAAAATAGTGTTTATACCGAACCAAGAACAATTCCTATACGTTAACGTACGGTTCTATGTTACCGGAATTATTTCGCCAAAGACTGTTATTTCAACAGTCTAAGAAAACATTTTCGAAATTATCTAGATCTCTTAAGTTAGGTTAGATTAAGTGGTCGGTGTTAACAGCGATTTCACTTCAACAGCTTAGGACGCCGTTCCGTTGTGTTGCGTTCAATTCCAGTGTGATAGAACATAAGAGCCCTCACAAATCGACAAAGCGTTTTAAGCCTACCACAAATTAAGAAGGCTAACGTCAGTTTCGGCTAGTTCCCTGGTTCGCCGAAGGTACTCGTAAGACTACTGAGAGGTTTCATCTTCGGTCTTGCAAAAGGTTGGGCAATAGAGAAGAAATTGTTTAAATGTGTCCACCTAACTTTCCTCAGACAACACTGACAATTTGCGGCCGTCAATATCCAGTGAGAACTCTTACTAATGCCGAAAGATGAAATTTGTAAAATTTGAAGGGCAAGTAATTCAGAAAATATCCTGTGATTTACTCTAAGCCAAAAGGTTATTGCAGTCGCACAGGAAAGGGTCGTCGATGCCAGTCATAGAACGCAAGATGCTAATGGAGATCGAGCTCGGTCCCATTTCAACGTGAACGGAGCAAGGGTGCCACCCCTGACCATCTTATCTACTTTGAAGTTCCCGATGAGCACTCTACAATCGAGATGGATAGCATAACATCACCTTTAGTGAAAGCTTCCACCTTTTCCCTATAGCTCCTTTACAGCAATAAGAGACAACTCTTCCTCAAGGACAAGCCGTAGGTATTTTACCTTATCCACAAATTGAAAACGTGAACCTCCGCATGAAGGGAGAGGCATGGTTGGGATCTTATACCTCTTGGTAAATAGAACTACTTGAGTTTTATGTGGATTTACGGCTTTTAAGTACCCTTCGATTAGCTTCGGTATTTAGAAATTTATAGATCTAATAGTATATAGAAAGTTGTTGGTTATGCCAAAGCACTCAAGAAAATGGCTTTAAAATATAGAGAAAAAGTTAAGTAATGTTTAGTTGTAAAACGAGAATCTGTTTGCTGATCAAACCTGCAGAATCTGAGTTGAAAGAAAAAGTGACCACACTATTTAGTGTTATCCACCAAATTTAATTTATACCGTGATATATTCAATACATATGTTTTTATATAATATATCACGCAATTTGTGTTGTTTACTGTAACTTAAAATATTCATTTCTGTCAAAAAATGGAATTGATTTTTGATTTAGAAGAATTGTGAAAAATATCAATTACACCGCTTCACTAGTTTCTGAGAATCGTGACCACCGACTTCGAAAACGATGTTTCGAGAAAAAGTCGAACTAACATTGAAGTGCCTTGAAATTACTTCAAGAAAGTTGTCTGCCGCTACAACAACAACAGAGCTAAAAAAAAGTCTTCCAATGCCTGCAGTGATTCTGGCCTACTTCATTGAAATAAAAACCAAATTCTTTATATGAAAATATTGTCCGTACAATAATTTAATGTCGAAAGAAAATTAAGTTTTTGACGGTTAAAATTTGAATTTTGATCAAATCGAAAAACGAGTAGTCTTACAATAGTAAGGAAGATTCTATTAACAACATGCAGATTCATGCAATCGTTGTATTCATTTTCGTGTAATCACTGCAGCAAAACTGAAAAATTCTGTTTCGAGAAAAACGATTTTAAACGGGTCTAGTCTAGAGGGATGAATTTCAAGTAATCTTTGAAGTGTCGTAAAAGAACCATTTAATAATTTTCTTCTTCTTCTTTATTGGCATAGATACCGTATAAGTGGTTATAGACGAGTTTACAACAATGCGAAAGTCTTTCTTCCATTTCGCAGTTTCACGCCAATTGGAGATTTCGTATGTAGCCAGGTTTTTATTCACCTGGTCTTTCCAACGAAGTGAAAGTCTTCCTCTTCCTCAGCTTCTCCCGGCGAGAATTGCATCGCAAACTCTCAGAGCAGGAGTGTTCTCATCCATTCGGACGACAAGACCTAGCCAGCTGTCTTTGACTTCGCTGAATTATGTTAATGTAGTCGTATGTCTCATACAGCTCATCGTTCCATCGACTGCGATATTAGCCATGGCCAATGCGCAAAGGACCAAAAATCTTCCGCAGAACTTTTCTCTCGAAGAATCACCAAATGTTGTCATCGTCCATGCCTCCGCGCCATATAGCAGTATGGTGATGATGCGTGGCTTGCAGAGTTTGGCTTTTGCTCATCGGGAGAGGACTTTACTTCTCAATTATTCAAGTTATTCTGCGTTGGATTTCAAGGCTGACATTGTTGTTGCTGTTAATGATGCTGCAAGATATACGATATATAAAATTTTAAATTTAAAAAGTCAATAAAAAAAACGTCTTGATATTTTTCAAGGGTCTAACATTTATTTAAAAGGTTGTTTTATGAAATTTATTTGTAGAAAACAATTTCGGACAAATGGCCACCACGGCTGGGTTTACAGTAGCTATCCGATCCATCCAATTTTGGAGTACTTTCTCGATGGTTTCAGGCCTTATGCCAGCTACAGCAGCTTGAATCTCGTAATTTAGATATTGAATTGTTTCTGGACGGTTGGCGTAACGTTTATCTTTAACAGCTCCCCACAGAAAATAGTCCAACGGAGTTAAATCGCAGCTTCTGGGAGGCCAATTCACATCACGTCTTTTGCTGATTATGCGATTTTCGAAGATAGGGCGTAAAAGATTGAGTGTAGGCACGTAGCGCCGTCCTGTGCCCCAAATGCGATAATTCTGCTTGTTAACGTAGCCATCGAGGTGGAAATGAGCCTCGTCCGAAAAGATGATGTTTCGGTAAAATTGACCATCCTTGGTTTTTTTTCAATATTTCCCAGTTTTCTTCTACTGAATAGCGACCCATTTCGTAAATTTCAGACTTCTTACTGAATATCTGTCACTTTCCGAATGGTATTTGACGCTTCCAATGTCGAAATATAGATAATTCAAATTTAAAACGTTAGATGGCCCACCCGTTAGTTAGAAGTGAAATTCGGGGAAATGAATAGTTAAAGCCATAGACAAGCCTATAAAGAAGACTATGTAATAGTTTCAGGTAAATCGTGTATCGTTTTTAACAAGACAGCATCGAAAATAAGCGTAAAATAAAAATAAAATCGATAGTTTTTTAAAGTATAGCTCAAATATTATAACCAAAATTCCTTACAATATATTATACACAGTTGTTCCTTAGTTATTCTTCTTTAGTCCCTAACAGTTATCCTTGCGTGTTCCCTTTCCTCTTTCACCTCTCTTTTGCTAAGAATATTGTCAATTTGTTTATCTCTAATTTATTCAATTTTTTCTGCGCGCCTTTATTCTAAGCTTGCGACATTTTACAAATACATGCAAACAAGCACATCGATTTCAATCAGCGAAAAGTACGCTTGTAAAGGGTGATTTTTTAAGAGCTTGATAACTTTTAAAAAAAAAAAACGCATAAAATTTGCAAAATCTCATCGGTTCTTTATTTGAAACGTTAGATTGGTTCATGACATTTACTTTTTGAAGATAATTTCATTTAAATGTTGACCGCGGCTGCGTCTTAGGTGGTCCATTCGGAAAGTCCAATTTTGGGCAACTTTTTCGAGCATTTCGGCCGGAATAGCCCGAATTTCTTCGGAAATGTTGTCTTCCAAAGCTGGAATAGTTGCTGGCTTATTTCTGTAGACTTTAGACTTGACGTAGCCCCACAAAAAATAGTCTAAAGGCGTTAAATCGCATGATCTTGGTGGCCAACTTACGGGTCCATTTCTTGAGATGAATTGTTGTCCGAAGTTTTCCCTCAAAATGGCCATAGAATCGCGAGCTGTGTGGCATGTAGCGCCATCTTGTTGAAACCACATGTCAACCAAGTTCAGTTCTTCCATTTTTGGCAACAAAAAGTTTGTTAGCATCGAACGATAGCGATCGCCATTCACCGTAACGTTGCGTCCAACAGCATCTTTGAAAAAATACGGTCCAATGATTCCACCAGCGTACAAACCACACCAAACAGTGCATTTTTCGGGATGCATGGGCAGTTCTTGAACGGCTTCTGGTTGCTCTTCACCCCAAATGCGGCAATTTTGCTTATTTACGTAGCCATTCAACCAGAAATGAGCCTCATCGCTCATCGGACACGGACGCGAAACACATTTCGAACCGAACACTGATTTTGGTAATAAAATTCAATGATTTGCAAGCGTTGCTCGTTAGTAAGTCTATTCATGATGAAATGTCAAAGCATACTGAGCATCTTTCTCTTTGACACCATGTCTGACATCCCACGTGATCTGTCAAATACTACTGCATGAAAATCCTAACCTCAAAAAAATCACCCGTTACATGAGGACCAATGAACTGTTGCTGTCTGTTCATCGACTTGACAACATGTAAGCAATAATCTGCGCTCTTTCTAGATCAACTGATAAAATAATTCTTAGGAAAAATATATTTACATTTATATTACCTTTACCATTTACTTTGCTGCTCATTTGTTTTGCATCTCGTCGCTGCTGCTCACAGTTTGTTGACATTTCGCATACCTACAAAGTGCACAGTGATAAGATAAGCTTCTAACGAGCGGATGCGAGCTACAAATGCACAAATGATTTTGCTTAACAGCGGAAAATGCATGAAGTCAAGGAAATATACTGCTGTGTTTTATAGTGAATTGTTGTCGCTTGTTACCTAACGAGAGCACTGCGTCCTTCTACTGTAGAAATAGTTGTTGGCATTTGCCGGTGAATTGATTTCTCACAGCTGGGTGCAGTTTATTTACCGCTTGCAATATATGGTTCGAATGTGTGGCAGACAAATTACGGTTATATAATGCGCTTAATATAAGCCATGGCTCAACAGGATTCAATATATTTAACGGTAAATTGAGACAATAGAGCAGCGTGGAGATTAGTGAAGCGATGGAGTGGAGGGAGACGGAGAAAGCAGGCGAATTCAATAAAAACTTTGAAACTAGAGGTAAGAGAAGTGAAGGAACTTGTGTAAAAATTTAAAATTTCAAGCTTTTAAGCAGTCACTTTTTTCGATGTTCGCCTGGCGGGCGGATGAAAAGACAGTCACCCGGATTTCAACTTTTTTCGTCATCCTGATCATATAGCTATCTCAATTAGTTTTAGGAGATATAGTATACAACCGTTAGGTGGACAAAACTATTATACTCGGTAGCAACATATCCAAGTTCAGTCATTTATTTATCCTTAACGAGCGTGCCTTTCGCGACGCTCTGGGACAATCCTTCAAGAAGTTTGAGCGCATTTGTTCCTTGTTGTTTGTTTAATTAATTTAAATGACCTCCACTGATAAAAATTAGTGTCCAAATCAACAGGACGCTTAGCATACGTATGCATGAGAATATTTCAGCCTGTAGGCTGCTAAGCGTCCCCAAGAAGTACCAGTTTCACCTTTTAAGAAATAAGAGCTCAACAAAACAAGTTGAAATCCCTGTAAGCTGAAAATGCTACTTTTATACAAGGTGTGTTCCAAAGTAAACAAGACTTTTTGAATCTAACGGCTCCTGGTGGCGCCATCTATATGTCAACTGATGCGTTAGAATCTGCGGTCTTTATCGATTGTCCATTGAGAATTTCATGACATTTCATTTATTAGAAATTCAGTTATTGCGTGTCAGTATGGTTGTGTTATCGGTGCGAAAATGAGCCTCGAGCAAAGAGTCAACATTAAACTTTGTTTTAAAATTGTTAAAACTTTTACCAGAACGTTTCAATTGGTGAAACAAGTTTATGGCGATGATTGGCTATCCCGTAGCAGAGTTCACGTGTGGTTTCAACGTTTTCAAAGTGGTCGTGAGGACATAAATGACGATCAACATGTGGGCCAATCAAAATCCGTGATCACCGGAAATTCCATCGAAACTGTGCGTGAATTCATAAAAAGTTACCCGAAATCATCATTGAAATTCATGGAAATGGAATGGAACACTCCAAAACATCGATTTATTGCATTTGATCGAACATTTAGGCTTACGAAGGGTGTGTGCACAATTTGACTGACAAACAAAATTGCTCAGAATCCCACATTCGATTCGACACTTGTGACCGATTATTTGACCAAAAATCACATTTTATCCATTAACCACTCCCCGTATTCACCTGATGTGGATCGTGTGCACTTCTTCCTTTTCGGAAAAATGCATTTGTCTATAAAAGAAAAACGTTATGCTGACGTAGAGGCCATTTAAAAGGCTTGCACCGGCATACTGGCGGCCATAGCGGCCAATGAGCTAAAACACTCGTTCGACATGCTTTTGGACCGTGCAAAAAGCTGTATTGAAGCAGAAGGAGACTATTTTGAATAAAATAAATTGATTTTGCCGAAAAAACTATTTGTTCTAGTTTTTTTCTAAAGTCCTGTTTACTTTGGAACGCAGCTTGTATATGCCATGAAAATTTTTAATAGTAAGGTTCAACTGAATTTAAAAGAAAAATAACCCTATTGTTACCACTTGTAGTGTCGTCTTCAGCACTAGCTCAAGAAAAACTTATAAAAATACTTTGGTGGTCGCTAGAGGGTTAAACTATACACTTAAATTGTACATAGAAATGCTTTGATAGATAATTTATCGCATAAAGTTCATGTTAATTATTCTCGTAAAACATTTTAACTTATTAGGCTTATTTAAAAGCTACCCTTTCATTCGAAAAGAATGAATTGAACCATAAGTAGATAATGAAAAAAAAAAAGTTTTAGAAACTGGGTCAAACCACGTCAAGTGATACAGGGAAATTTCGCAAAATCACCGATTTTGAAAGTTACGAACTCGTAAGGAGGGCAGCCAGACGCATACCTCTGTATTTCGTCAAAATAATTTTTTTTGTTAAAGTTATTGAAGATTTAAATTTACAGGACGACAAAATTGTAGAACTATTTTCTTATATAAAGAAAGTTATAGATGGGAATTTGAAGTATTGTCGAACCTAGAATGGAAATAGTGACCGAGCGCCGAGCAGATATACTATATGAGCGCGTGGGCAAAAAGCGAAAACTTTGAAGCGCGATTTCTCGGTTTTCCATTTTTACGATTTTTCTTACTTGGCGGGCAGTCAAGTTTGAACATGTTTTTAACTAACATCAAGTAAAATTTTTCCGGTCAAAAACGACTTTTTTTCAATTTTTAAAAAATTTGTAAAATTTTGAACTTTCTTTTTGTAATTTTCTTAGTTTAATTAGAAGATAAATTATTAAAAAATTATGAATCTCTTTTTTTTCCGATAGAAATTGCGACCTGTACACTGCCCGCCGTAGGAAAACTGCAAATGAGAGATGCATCAAGCATTTGCTTCCCCAAGGCGGAATATCAAAGATTTCATATCCAAAAAATTTGTGAAAGATGTATAAATATGTAACTATAAACTCTAGAAATTCCGCTTGTATCATTATTTCTCCCCTCCCAAAAATATACTAAAAAAAAAAGATTTTTTGAAGCCTCAAAAGCAGGCTCCACTCTTAAACAATTTATTATAACTTCTAACATATCAAAGAATAACATTTGCATAATATTTTGTGAATTTTTTATAAAAAAGTTTTTGTAATTTAGCCATTAACAGCTGATTTCCGGAGGCACCGCCCAAAAATGTCTCCTCGCGGTGGTCAGCATAAGAGACGAAGGATTTATCTATTAAAAAATTAAGTTTCATTGGTGAGTAGATTAGTATAAGTCGTGGCTAATCAAAGGATTTGATAACAAAGTGAATTTTTGGCAAAGTTGCAAACCAAACAATATGATTTTAAGTATAATTTTTACCAGAAATTGCCTTGAAAAAATTTGTTGTTATACAGAAAAAATACCCTCCGAACAATCACGAGGTCATTCTATTTAGAAGAGTTGTGAAACTTTGGGAAATATTCTAGACATTAAAAAAAATATTCTAGAATTAAAAAAAATTAAATTAAAAACACTGTTTCGAAATTTTAAAACCCACTTAAACCCTAAGTGAACTTGAGCACCAAAAGTCTATCTAGTTTAGTTTTGATATAAAGGGTTTACCATATAAATTTTAAATTTAAAAAGTCAATAAAAAAACGGCTTGATATTTTTCAAAGGTCTAACATTTATTTGAAAGATTGTTTTATGAAATTTATTTGTGGAAAACAATTTCGGACAAATGGCTACCACGGCTGAGTTTACAGTAGCTTATCCGATCCACCCAATTTTGGAGTACTTTCTCGATGGTTTCAGGCCTTATGGCAGCTACAGCAGCTTGAATCTCGTACTTTAGATCTTGAATTGTTTCTGGATGGTTGGCGTAACATTTATCTTTAATAGCTCCCCACAGGAAATAGTCCAACGGAGTTAAATCGCAGCTTTTGGGAGGCCAATTCATATCACCTCTTTTGCTGATTATGCGATTTTCGAAGATAGGGCGTAAAAGATTGAGTGTAGCGTTTGCTGTATGGTACGTAGCGCCGTCCTGTGCACCAAATGCGACAATTCTGCTTATCAACGTAACCGTTGAGGTGGAAATGAGCCTCGTCCGAAAAGATGATTTTTCGGTAAAATTGACCATCTTCGGTTTTTTTTCAATATTTCCAAGTTTTCTCCTAGTGAATAGCGACCCATTTCGTAAATTTTAGACTTCTTGCTGAATATCTGTCACTTTCCGAATGGTATTTGACGTTTCCAATGTCGAAATATAGATAATTCAAATTTAAAACGTTATATGGGTCACCCGTTACAAAATATAAAATTGCTTGGTGTCCGATCCTCTGGTAAACGTTTTACATTTTAAGTATTTCTTTTCAAGCTGCAATAATATAAAATGTTTGGTTGCACCCGAACTTAGCCCTTTCTTACTTATTTTTTTTAGCTCAAACCTCAAAAAAAAAAAACAACAATAAAATCTATTATTTTCACATGTATATGGGGTTATGATTGAGGGACTAGTCAAAAAAATGACAATCTGACGGCTTCGAAAACGAATCGTTTTCTTTTCTTTTTTAACAAATTTGCATTCCAGATTGGTTTAAAATTTCGAAATTATTGTCAAAATCATAACTCTTCCATCATTACCTGTAAAATATACTAAGAAGATCGTGTGAAAATTTCAAGTCGATGGCTTCAGCATCTGTTTCGGAGAAAATTCTCTCACCGACTCTGAAAACAGCGTTTCGGAAAAGGTACTAAGTTACAATTTTTTATAAATACGCACATATATTCCAAAATTTTTTCCGCAAATATTAATTATTTATATTTTTTTTAAATAATTTTTTAAATATATTTTCAAAAATATAACTAATTAAAAAATTCGATTTTTGGAATTTCATAAATTGATAAAACCTCTTTGGTAACAGATGTCAAGAAACTAAAGTCCATACACTTATGGGAAAAATTAATAACGAAATAATTGAAGTGGATAATAATAATATTTTTTTATCAAATAAAAATTTATTACTTATAATATATTACTTACAAAAAATTGCTGACCAAACAATGATATCTACTAATAATATGAGTAAAAAGAAATAATATCTACAGCTATACGTTGTTCTTACTCGAAATAGCTCTACCACCAAATATACAACTCTCCACGCGTACTCTCTTAAATTACTGCTTTCTCACATACTCATCTTGTTACCAACCTTAATAACTCACTATCTCTTCTTCCACTATTAACTTCCCAACTTTGCGCTCTACTCTCTCTCACACACTTGTCACTCTACTGGCCTCCACTCTTAACGCAACAAAAGAAAAATTCTTTAACGTAAAAACCACCTAAACGCATGCACCTACAAATGCTGCTTGTGCGCATGCGCGCTGTGCACACATAGCACTAAAATCAGCTATTATTGTTGTGGCCGCAGCACCAACAGCAATCAACAGAAAGTCAGGTTCAATGCCTGCCCCGGCGATCTAGGCATCAGCTACCGCATATACATCACCCTATCGGCGCGCTACGACATTCGTTAAATACGAGCGAGCAGCGCACACGTAAGTATGTGCGTGCCAGTGATATGATCGCATATTTTGCTTTATGCAGAACTTCTCATTTATTATTAGACTATGCGTATGCAACACGGTGCTCTGGCAAATTAATGCGCGATCGTTGCTGATCGGGCGTTTATGTGAGGAGAAAAATATATATTTATGGATAGTGAGGCATATATTTATATACATATTTATATTTACATATATATGTATATACATATATATTACTAGTTAGTTAATGTCTTATTGCTGCTATTCTTCTTTTATCTACCTTTGCGGTTTTTTTTGTTTCTATTTTTTTCCACACTCCTCTGCACTTCTTGCTTGTCACTTTACTAACCAACTATCTGCTCGCAATCTTTGCTCTCTCCCATTGCTTCTGTGCGCTTCTTAAATAACTCATCACTGATACCCATCAACTTCGTGCTTTCTTTTGTTCTTATTTTCCAACGCTCCTTCCTCGACCACCTTGTGCTTTATAACTTTCTTTCGCTACTTTGTTTTCTTTCTCCACTTTGCTTGCTCTCTCTACTTTATTTTTATTTTCTCTATTTGCTTTATTTTTCTTTTTTTTCATTTTTCCTTTTGCTTCTAGCATTTATTTGCTATTTGCTTATTGCCACCGTCCGTTGCAGCGTTGTAAACTTGATCTTGTGGTAAAAGCAATTTCTTCAGCGGCGACTGTGATTTGCCTTGACTCGCTTGTGGGCCATCAGTTCTCTTGCGACTGCGTGCGCGTTAGCAACATAAAAGCGACTCGTCTTCTGCCAACGAATTGGTTAAACTCGCGTCGAGTTAGTGTGTGTGTGCTTGCTACATAAAGTGTAGTGAATGAGCAAGAAAAAGGAGTAATAAGTGATATATATGTACAAATATACCAGTGCTAAACAAAAGACTTAAGCAACGAACGTGCTTCGAGTGTAAAACTACTAATTTTGTATTAAAAAATAGAAGAATTCTAGTAACATATAAATTTTCGAAACATTAAATTCAGTGAACTTCTCCTACTTGTAAAACCTGTGCCCTTGCCACATTATACCTTGATTTACATACATACATAGACATATTTGTCTGTATGTAAGCCGTTTAAATTTGCGCTGACTTTGAACTTGCCACTCAAGTTCATTGACGAACTTCTGCTGGGCGCTTTGTGTGGCAACTAAAGCCTGGAACTTCGTTCGTTTGAATTGCTATTGCGGCTGTAGCCATTTTGAGCGTTACTTAAACTGTATGCCACTTTAGTAAAACTAAAAATTTCAAAGATTTTTTTAAATTTTTTTTAAATTTTAACAATTATTGTTTCCTTTAAAAAGTTATTTGTGTATTTTCGGTTCGGTGCTTTGCTTCGACTTTTAGCTTCGTGCATTAAGGCTTAAAATTGTGCAGTGTTCCTTATATTTGCAGCATATTTCCATATGACTAAAGGTATATTGAGGTTTTGGCGTTAGAAAGGAGAGCAGATTGGATGGTGAGTACTAATAATAATTGTTATTTACTTTTAGATGGCAAAAAATATTTTTTTGTTAATGTTTTTAATAAGAAATATTAATATTTTTCTTTAATTTTTTTCATATTTGTTTCTCTCAAAATTTTTTTCAGATTGAGATTTTTAAATAATAATATTTAATAAATTTTCTACAAAGCTTGAGAAAGCCAGAAGGCCAAAATAACAAGACAAAACATTCACTGTGGCTGCTCTAGGGCTTTAATACCTTCATATTTAATTTTCTCATAGCATAAAAGGGTGTAAAAAGATCATATACTTGATTTTGTAAGTTCAGTTTGATGTTGTAAAATAGTTCACACAAAATTTCGTGAAGTTATCTCGTCAAACAAAAAAGTTTTCAATACAATGATTTGATTTGGAACACTTAGTTTGTATGGCAGCTATATGCTACTGTTGTTGGATCTTAAAAATTTCTCTGGATGTTATAGCGCTATCTTAGAAAATACTCTGTACAAAATTTCGTGAAGATATCTCGTCAAAGAAAAAAGTTTTCCTTACAAGGACTTGGATTAAATCGGTCAGTTTGTATGACAGCTATATCCTGTAAACATGCAACCTGACAATTTTTTTATAGAAATTATAGCGCTGTCTTAGAAAATAATCTGTACAAAATTTCGTGAAGATACCTTGTCAAATAAAAAAGTTTTCCTTACAAGAACTTAACAAAAATCGGCTAGTTTGTATGACAGATATGTTACAGTTGTTCGATTTGAAAAACATATTCGCAGCTTATAGCATTTTCTTGCATAATTATTTGTGCGAAAGTTTCGTTAAGATATCTCGTCAAATAAAAAAGTTCTCCATACAAGAACTTTTCTAACGGGTGATTTTTTTGAGGTTAGGATTTTCATGCAGTAGTATTTGACAGATCACGTGGGATGTCAGACATGGTGTCAAAGAGAAAGATGCTCAGTATGCTTTGACATTTCATCATGAATAGACTTACTAACGAGCAACGCTTGCAAATCATTGAATTTTATTACCAAAATCAGTGTTCGGTTCGAAATGTGTTTCGCGTCCGTGTCCGATGAGCGATGAGGCTCATTTCTGGTTGAATGGCTACGTAAATAAGCAAAATTGCCGCATTTGGGGTGAAGAGCAACCAGAAGCCGTTCAAGAACTGCCCATGCATCCCGAAAAATGCACTGTTTGGTGTGGTTTGTACGCTGGTGGAATCATTGGACCGTATTTTTTCAAAGATGCTGTTGGACGCAACGTTACGGTGAATGGCGATCGCTATCGTTCGATGCTAACAAACTTTTTGTTGCCAAAAATGGAAGAACTGAACTTGGTTGACATGTGGTTTCAACAAGATGGCGCTACATGCCACACAGCTCGCGATTCTATGGCCATTTTGAGGGAAAACTTCGGACAACAATTCATCTCAAGAAATGGACCCGTAAGTTGGCCACCAAGATCATGCGATTTAACGCCTTTAGACTATTTTTTGTGGGGCTACGTCAAGTCTAAAGTCTACAGAAATAAGCCAGCAACTATTCCAGCTTTGGAAGACAACATTTCCGAAGAAATTCGGGCTATTCCGGCCGAAATGCTCGAAAAAGTTGCCCAAAATTGGACTTTCCGAATGGACCACCTAAGACGCAGCCGCGGTCAACATTTAAATGAAATTATCTTCAAAAAGTAAATGTCATGAACCAATCTAACGTTTCAAATAAAGAACCGATGAGATTTTGCAAATTTTATGCGTTTTTTTTTTTAAAAAAGTTATCAAGCTCTTAAAAAATCACCCTATACAAAGGCACTTTTCACAGCGTAGCTGCAACGATTTCATAATTGAGTCATATAATTTTCTCATGAAAATATATATATTTATATATATCAAAAATCTCTGCGATATGCGGCATTAGGACTCAAAATAGTTTTAAAACCCAAATTTATCAACCAACTTAGTTCGTTACTTCATCTCGTGTATCAAATGATCGCCAGGTGGCGCTGGTATTAAAATATCTCTTCAATTTCATTGCGAAGTTATTATACTTATTCAAAAAATTTTTTAAATATATATTTGTTCGGCAGATGGGGCTTTTACGTGTTAAAAAAAAGATGTCTACAAAATGCCACGAGTTTTTTGTTATGTCAAATTCAATGACACTAAACTGACAGTCGTGCAATTTAAATGACATGTGCTTCACAAAATATTATCCAAAAGAAAAGAAGCTTTAAATATCAACTGTGATGAAGCAAAACTTTTTATGTCGCTAAGCCATGAAAATGCCACAAAAAATGAAATGGCAAGCATTTTCCAGGTTTTGACAAGGTTTGTCTTTAAATTTGACATAATAGACACCTCGTATAATAACTGAGATTTGTGGCAAACATTATTAAAATTTGGCTATATTTTCCTTATTCCTTGAGAATTTGCAAATATTTATTGCTTTTTTTTAAATGTTTGAAGATTTGACACAATTATGACATGACTTTGACAAATAATTTTACTACTGAGGACTCTATAATATCAACTCTGCTGAAAATGCAGAACATTCTATATCCATAGGCTATGAAAATGCTACAAAAATTAAAATGGCAAGTATTTTTCAAGTTTTGACAAGGTTTAGAATTGAATTTTGACATCATATGGCAAACATTGTTCACATTTGGCTATATTTTGTCCTCACGAAAAGATCAAATAAATCGTGGGGTATTTGCTGATATATGTAACTATTTCAAAAACGTTTGAAGATTTGACAGAATAATTACACTATTTTTATAAATCACTTTTCTTGGTAGTACTATCTTGTTTAGTTCACTTGTGGAAGTGCTTTTTCATGGGAGTAGTGCTCCATACTTCGAGCTGATTAGAGGTAATCGTCAAATGCCTAAATGATTGAATTGAATAATGAAAAATTGTTGACAGGCGTGGATACATTCAACATCACAGTACCGTAGGTCTACCGTTCTTGATTATATTGTATACGAGTATAAGTAGATCTTCATATGGCCTTCTGACCAACAAAAACTTTCTTAAGTTAGACAGCAGAGAATTCTTTCTGAAGTGAGATCCAGTAGTGACATATTTCGAAAGCCTTTGGCGCTAATTTTCCATTTATATTGCTGTGAAAAATTCTAGCACAGGTTTTTACTGCTTTTTATTACCTCTCTACCGACTAATTTAATGTTTTAAATACCCCAGAGAATTACACACAATCTAAGAGGCAACTATAAGGAAGTCGGGCTCTCCACGGCAAGCCACATTACACTGCTTAATACCCCTGGCAATCTCAACCTACCTTGTAACTTGCCTTGACTTGTGACTGCCATAAAATTTTTTCGCAGAACTTTAAAAGTTTTCAAGTGCAGTGTGTCATAAAACACAAATGACATAAAATGCAGTTGCGCCGCATGAAATATATACTACACAGGCGCAGAGTCGCTGAGTTGCAGAGGTGGCTGTGAGCTGAGCACTGAGCTGGCTGTAAAGAAGCCGCTGCTGCACTGAAGAGGCAAATGCCTAAGATATGACCTGCCAGAGAGTTAAGCTAAGACAATTTTCAGTCGAAACCTGCAACTCGACGCTGCGAATAACAGTTTTACGCTTCACCAGATTCGTGCGCGATGCTGGCATAAGTAGCCGGCGGGTGCCTCACACCCGCACCTAAGCGCTGTGCGCATGCAAAGAGCGCCGCTAAAGACAAGTAACATAAACTTTTCGCTCGCGAGATTGTGCACATTTCATTATCCTGCCACGCACAGCAACACACAGCAAAACATACGCGCAAACTGCTGTTGCACTTGAGCTGTGCTTGGCATTAACTTTAGTGCGGCAGGCTCTCGGGCGGGATCAGTTTGCAGTAGGTAAGGCGGCTCTTATAAATGCCTGCGTGCTTCATTGTAATCTGCAGTTAAGTTTGTGTCTTTTATCAGCTGCCAGCGACTGCTGCTGCACTCTGTCCCAGCTTGGTGCAGTTAAATGCAATTTACTCGTTTTTTATGCTCTCTGCGCTGTCTTTAATGGCGCGTTGCTTTGAAATTTAAGTCTTTGAGGCTGTTTGGAACTGATAAATATTGTAAAGTTTTATTTCATAGTCGTTATTTTATTACTAGCCTGCTGAGCAAAAGGCTAGTTACATCATTAGCTTTGATTGTGTGAGTCTCTGTCGGCAGGGAAGAACGGGTAGAAAGGGGTTTCGGTCACTTTTCAATACTTCTAACATATTTAAGTTGAATTTTGTTAACTTAAGCTACTTTAAAGAACTTAGAAGCATCGAGTACTGATATTTCGAAAGTATCTAAGATTACTGTTGGCTGTTATTGTCTCCTAGAATATAACCAATTCTGACTTAATCTCAAAATAACACATGCATACTTCAAATTCGTCGTACAATATATTTTTCCAATGTTGATTACGTTTTCGGATATTAGCCGTAAAACATTCTTGGCAATCTTGTTCACTATCTCCTTGGCCTTGATGCCTTTATGGTCTGGCACTCAGTAAAAGCGAAAATGCTTACTTCTGGCAACATTTTCCACTGCTGCCATGCTTCTGGCCGATATGCGATAGGAGGTTATTGCCTTGAATGATGCTTGGCTGTCTCTCTCTGGAATTGCCTGCAGTTGCCTTTGAGGTCAGCTCCGCGACCTTCGCAATAACAAAGACCTCAGCTTGAATCATACTGCAGTGTTGCGGCAACTTAAAACGTTGCTTTATGCCCAGGCCTGCACAGTACATTCCAACACCAACTCCATCGCCCATTTTCGAGCTATTAGTATATATGATCAGAGTGTTGCGCGTAACTAACAACCTTCCAGCCAGCCATCTTTTTCTATGATTAGTTTAAACCTTCATTTCTAGTTTTCTAGAACCTCTGAACCCTCTCCATTGGCTTTTCGTACGCCTGTCCACCATACCACTCCCCCCTAGAGAAAAATTGGTGCAACAATAGCTGTGTAGCACCAGTGCATGAGAGAGGGAGAGCCCCTAGGTTGCGCCTAGCATCTGCCTACACGCATATAAAGCATTGCTGGCTTTCCTCATTCTTTCTACCCGTTGTGCTTCCACAGCAGTTTGCTGTTCAAGACTACCCCAAGGTAGTTGGTGCGGTCCTTGAGAGAGAATTGTGTCCCATTTATAGAAGGGAGATTTTCTCCATAGAGAAATTTTGTGCTTTCTTGTGAACACAAACAGATCCTCATTTTCAGGATTTCCCATTTCTGGACTGAAGTGAGAGTGGTGGTCATAATACTGCTAATGGTCTGTAGACATCTTGCCGTTATTAAAAAGGCACTGTCGTCCGCATATGGCACTATCTTAAGAGGTTTGCTTCCAAGTTACTTAGCAGTTTATTCACCACCAATGTGCATAGAAAAGCGGAGATAGCACTCCACCTTAAGGAGTACCCTCTACAGATTTCCTTGGTCATTTTAGCGCCGTTTCTTTCCGCTCTTATCCATCTAGAGGTCAAAAGGCTGCTGATCCAGCGTTGTATAGCAACATCAACACTTGTTCAGAGATTATGAATATTTGTTAAGTTTTGGATTTTCCTGAATAGTTTAAAGTTTCGGGGTTTGGTTTAATATTTGTTAATCAAAAGTCTATGGTTTACATTTTCAACGCTGGTAAACATAAGTTAACAGTTTAGAGTTTACAAAATGGTTGTTAAACATGAGTTTAAGGTTTTAAGTTTTTTGAATATTTATTAAACACAAGTTAAAGGCTTTGAGTTTACAAAAGTTGTGTTAAATAGGAGATTAAGGTTTGAAGATTTGGAAATATTTGTTAAGCACGAGTTTGAGGTCAATCAATGGAATATGTGTTAAATGGCAATGTTGAAAAAAATAATCATTCAGTCATCTTTGCCTTATCTGCTGAAAGAGAATAACCTGATTCCCATATTCAATAATGCCAAGGGAAAGTTATGCCAACACAATAGTTCAGTGGGTCGCAAAAGTAATTTGATAAAAATTAAGAACTGTCTTTTTCCTTAAAAAATAATTTGCTACCAAATTCACCAACAACTACTGTTCAATGTAATGCAAATTTATGCTTAACATAATAATCTGTCTAACGAATTTCTACAACCGCATCTCCTAATTTCCCACTTTCCACCAAAATACAATCAATATGCCCCTATCTCGGTTATCCATCAGACTTTACCCTCAGCCATCATTGTCTATAAGTTTCTTAATCGCAATTAATGCTTAATTGCCTGTCCAAATCGGTGGTCAATCAGACACGATGGCGACACGCTTAATCTGCGCGCTAATCTGTTACTTTCGCTGGCGTGTGGAAGCGACGACGGCGGCATGGTTTTCGTATGGTCTGTCTCGAATGACTAGAAAAAAGAGAAAACAAACACGAACAAGAAACAATTAGTCGCACTTAAAGTGCCTGCCAAAATGGCAAAGCACAAAAAAAAAAATGAAACAAAATAATTAGCGAATTTTAAGTGCAGATGAAACAAAAGCAATGACAATAAAGACGACAAAAAGAGTTGACTTTCAGTTGTAATTACGATTTTCAACGCTGTCAACTGGAGTTAGTGAGAAAATTCTGCAATTTGGCTTTTGGAATAGTGATAAAGCAGAGTGTTATATATTTATATGAGAATACATAGTATATGCAAGTATATATGAATACATGGGATATATATATGAATATATATATATAGTATACTTATATATAAAGCGAAATGTTTGAAATGAACTTGAGTTGCCTTCTTTGTGATCATTGTTAAGCGGAAGCCATTATCATTGCGTCCCTGAAAATAAGAATTGTTCTTTATTATTTTGTCTGCTCTTAATTTCTTTTTGGTTTGTCTTTCTTTTATTTTATTATTTTTTTATTATTTTGAGTACTTTTCTGTCTATCTTTGGAACGTTGCTTTGTTAAACTGAACGCTGAAGAGGCTTGAAGATAAACCCTAATGCTATAAATGAGGTTAGAAAAAGATTGTCATATGAACATATGTATGTATAATATATATATATTTTTTTTTTAAGTATATATTTGGGGTTTTCTTTGAATTCTTCACAGTCATTGACATTGTTGTGAGTTAGCGATTTTTCGGTTTAAACCTTGACAATAAGGAAGTGGTTGGGAAGAAAAAATGCTGTAATTACGAGTATTTCCGTGAAAGAGTAATTGTCATGAAGCAGGATGGTGATTACACTATTTCAAAAAATTAGAAAAAAAAATCATGATCATCAAATTAATAAATTTTAAAATATTTGATCTGCTGAGTTGACAGTCTTTGACCGGGTAAGAAGCTGGGTCAATTCCGTTTACATAGACCCGACTGATGTGGGAACGGAACTTCATTTCGATCAGCCAATTTGGAAGCTATATCCTATAGTAGTCTGGTAATAGCGGTTTCGACAAATGTGCAGATACTTGCCTAGTAAAGGTCAAAAAAAGAGGCGCCAGCTGATCGATTTGTAAGAAGGATTTTTTCCAGATAAAAATTAGCTCTAAGATATAACAAGACGAGCCATGCTGTACCGTTTAAAAATATATATTTATATACTTTCAAAGCTGAAATCGATCCCATGTGATGAGGAATGCTTGTAACCAACCCTAACCTGTTATACTTTGGTGCTCGAGGTTTAAAAATTAATTAATATTTAATTGATTTTCGAAATAATTAAAGAAAATCGGAAGCATCATATTAATATTTTATTAATGTTTTATCTTGCCTTGGATTCCGTGCAATCCTAAAAGTATACTTCAGCCCATCCAATGGAGCTTTTACATACCTTTAGGAGCGCAAAGTATAAAGCTCTCGAGCTACGCGGCATATTTATCTTAATCACTGAGATTTAATTCCAAAAATTGTGAGGTTATGGTCCAGTAATACATCGATCGATCGGAATTGTCAATGTTTAGAAGTCGGAAAGTAAATATTCTAATTTTTGGAGCAGTGTAACTTTTATTGTTAACTGGACATATCAAAATTCATATTTCGTCAGCTTTTGTAGATGAATTTTAAGAGACTCAAGCTATATGCATAGCTCTCAGAACCTCTTGTTATAAACACGAGTTTAAAGCTTCAAATTTTATGAATATTTTTTAAACACGAGTTTCAAGATTTCGAGTTTTTTGAAAATTTGATAACATTAGGTTAAGGTTTTGAGCTGTTGTTAAACACGAGTTACATATACGTATTTCGAATATTTGTTAAACACGAGTTTAAGATTTTCAGTTTTTGGAATACTTATTTGCTAAACACGAGGTTACGGTTTTGATTTTTTGAGTATTTGGTAAGGACGTGTTAAACGTTTTTGAACTTTTTTAAACACGGGGTTAAGATTTTGAATTTTTGGAAAATACGAGTTAAAAATTTTGAGTTTTTTTGATTATTTGTTAAACACGAGTTTAAGGTTTTGAGTTTTTTGAATACTTATTTGTTAACTACGAGGTTACGATTTTTAATTTTTGAGTATTTGGAAAGCAATAGTTAAATATTTTGTGTTTTTGAATATTTATTAAACACGAGCTTAACGATTTTGAGTTTTTTGATTATTTGTTAAACACGAGTTATTTTGAATATTAGTTAAGCATGAGTTTGCGGTTTTGATTTTTGTTTAATATTTGCCAGCCACTTTGAGTCTTTTTTAAACTCAAAACATTCACAAACTTCGGCGAACATTTTCTGATATTAGAATCACAAGTAAAGAGGACATAACCTCAAAATAAGTTTCACTCTTCCACCAGATCGCCATCCAGCTCATTTACTTTGCCCTCAGTTAAATTTTATTGCATTATTTCATTAATTTTCAACCGTCTTTCGCATTCATACCACACAACAGCGCTTTAAAAACATAAACACCACAGAAATATTTCCGTTTATCTTATCAATTTCAGTTTCTCATCTCGCCCCTTAATGCCAGAATCCATAAATCACTTTGCGAACGCCGGCTTCACAAGTGAAAGTTCAAAAATCCAATCAATATCAATTCTTAACGATATGTATGGCTTAAAACTGCTTATTATGGCTGCTGCTGCTGCTGTTATTGTTGTTGTACAAGTATATGTTGTGCTAGACTTTCTTCGGCATACGAAGTCGCTACAAGGCAGCAGCACTTTACAAACACAAAGCTTTGCTCAGCTTAAGATTTCAGCAGCGTGTGCTACAACTGATTTGTTGACTGGTCAGACAGTTAGTCAGGCAAACAGTTATGCTGTCATTCAGCTGCAGAATTCTCAGTTGTCTTGCCTTGACGTTTAGTTGCCAGCGTTGAAAGGTGTCTTAATCACACTTATCTGTAAAGTTTGATTTAGAAACTAGCAATTTGTCTGTATGTAAATGCAGATTTCTGATTTGAATTTTTTCTAAGCTCATTATTTTATAGTTTTTTTTGCTAATGATTGCCTTGTTTTGGACTTTCATTGACAAGCTTTCACTTTTCGTTGCTAATTTCTAAGAAATCTAAGATCTCAGCTCGCCAGCAGACAGAAATTTTCAGCAATTTTCTATTCGAATTCTTAAGTGGTCGGTATTTTGTATGCATTTTAAAGCGTTCTTTCAAATGCCGTTATTCGATATAAGCTTTTGTTGACATTAATCAGACAGTTGTTTGCATATTTTTTGAGGTTATGTGAAAGTAAATGTGAATTTTGATATGCAAATATTGTAATCTTTAAATTTGTGGCATAAATTGTTTATGAATTGATTTATTGAAAGCAAATTTTAAATTTATTTTACGATGTATATGATATATGTACATAGAGTGTTTTGTAGGCATACATATATGTATATGTACAGGCGAGTAGATATATGAGTACATACATTTATATGTATTTTTATATGGATATCTACATACTTATATATAAGAGTGTAAATTTAAGAGGATTAAAATATTTTTATAAAAATGTAAAATATATAAATTTGTAAGTTTCGTCATTGTAATTGCATTTTGATGAATTTATGGGGTTAAAGTGATTTTGCAGTGTGACGAAATACAGACAGTTAATTGAGTTATAATAACTATTAAAAAAAAAAAAAACAAGCAACAACGTTAATTTCGGTTACCCAAAAGCTATAATATATTTCACAGCTGCTTTTTTCATAGTATAAACATATTTGTTCTAGGTTTCGATCGGTTTGTATTGCAGCTATGTCGTATAGTAATCTGATCTGGACAATTTCTTCGAAGATCATAGTACTGCCTTGGGCAATAGTTTCTGACAAATTCTTTCCAAAGTAAGACTTTATTTTGATCAGCCGGCTTATATGGCAGCTGGTATAATGGTCCGATCTGAAAAATTTCTTTGGATACCAAAATTCGTGAAGATATCTTTACAAATGCTTATATACGAACAATTCGTTTGTATGGCAGCTATATGCCATAGTGATCCGACATCAGCGATAACGATAAAGGAGCGGCTTCTCGAAGAGAAAGGAGCATACGAGTATGCAAAATTTTAGATCGATATCTCGCAAATTGGGAAATTACTTCGAGTGTATATAGATAGACGGAGAGACAGATTGAAGGTTATGGCTAAATCGATTTAGTTCGTCACGCTGATAAGTTGAAGTTGTAGATCTGCGACGTAACCATTCGACGACGACTATTGAATAAAAATTTTAAAGCACGAAGCCCACGAAAGTTGCCTTTGCTTAGTCAAAGACATATTAAAGTCCGGTTGAAGTTTGCTAAAAGCCATTTGTAGTGGATAATATTAAAATGGCGCAACACCCTTTGGACAGATGAGTCCGAAACGGTCTTGTTTTGTGGAGCAGGCTCTAGATATTATGTCCGTCGACTCCCAAACACGGAGTACATTCCAAATACGTTACGGTGGCTTTAAAACTTACATATGATCGATGGGATCATGAATCGAAATGTGTACGTGGAGATATTAGGAAACGTTATGCTGTCATTTGCGAGTTGGAATATGCCCTTAAAATTGACTAACGTGAGTTTGACTAACTAAAACATGCATATTCTGGGCTCAATCTTCTGATTTCGATTTGGTGAATAATTGGTTATGTTAGTATTGCAGACTTTGATTCACCTTATCCATGAAGGCCGTTACGTTAGCTCTATCAAAATAAGGAATGTGGCACTTCCTTAGCTTCAAACTCTACTTAACAGCAATGTTTTGACTCCACAACCGTTTCTGTTGTATCGACACTAAATAAGTTGAAGTTTTATTAGAAATACGAAAGACTTCTTCGACTACTCAATATAAATTATATCGTTTTGGGGAATGTTTCCGAGCTGTTTGCTTAGTATACTATTATATTCTCTGAGGTTTTATAGATAGAACTATCATTGTAACTTTTTTTAGAACTCACTCTCTTCGTCCTATTTGTGACTTAAGTTGTTGTTATGTTAAAATAAAACAAAGAATCTGTAGATTTTAGTGGGGAATGTTCATTATCATTCGAAATAACATTCTTTGACCTTTACTTTTTTCAAGATTATCTCTTTCAAATGTTGGCCGTGGCTACATCTCAGATGGTCCATTCGCTGAGTCGAGTTTTCGATGTCTCGTTCGAGCAATTCGACTGGTAACTGGCGAATGACATGCGTGATTTTTGGCTCCAAGACCTAAATCGAAGCGGCATTGCCCGCATAAACTTCAGACTTCACATATTCCCACCGGAAAAAGTCTAACAGTGTGATATCACGCGATCTTGGTGACCAATCGACCGGCCCAAAACGTGAAATTATATACTCATCGAAGTGTTATTTTAATAAATCAATTGATTGTTGCGATGTATGGGAAATGGCGCTATTTCGTTGAAACCACATGTCATCAAATAGTCGTATGTATGTCCATCTCTATTGATTGCAGTCTTGATAGAGTTAGGAAAAGTTCTTTTGAAAGTTATACTGTGACATTATTTACGAGGTTACATGGGTTTAAGGGTTTAAAAAAATCCATTTTTTTATTATCTTACTAAACTCTAAAGCATCTCTAAAAAATTTTCCTAAGTTTTCAAGTTGGTCCGAGTAATAGTTTCGGAGATACAGTCTTGTGAACTTATGCGCTCGAGGGGTAGTTAGGTTATGTGCGCCCTCTTTAAGCGCGTTTTTCTCTGAACTGTGTTTTTGAAGTGAGGCGAAGTTTAAATAGTTTTTTTCAAAAATTTCTGAATTTCTTTGTTAATAGTGTGTGTAACAATAAAAAATTCTAAAAAAATATTTAATTTTTAATATTAAAAAAATGTTAAAAAAGGCTGTTTTTTACCAAAGACTACATTGCCTTTAAAAATTTACTGTAGCACATAATCTCTGATTTAGAACTTTGGAACAATAAATCACCTGAATAAAACATAAAGATATGTAGTGATTTATTGGTCTCTACCAATGACTTTGCTAATGTCCCCGGCTAGTTGGGCTTATTAAATATTAGTGTGGATTTAAAAAAAATCAACGAAGCAATGTGGTTTGTATTGGAATGAAATTTTATTGCGAGGTCTTGGCTTTTTCACAAGATGACGGGGATTGTCTGCAACTGACTTCTTAGTAATTTCGCCAACTACTCGATGATATATGGCAATCGAATGAGCAGATAAGATTCCATTTGTTTAAAAATAGATTTTATGTATTTATTTTTGAAAAATGTATTCTGCTAAGAAAATACAATAGAGAAATATCGATTCTATTCTTGACATGTGCGGACTTAATCGGCCAAAAAAGTGTTATTTTTCAGAAACTGAGTTCAGTATAAACATTTTCACATATCTAGAGCTGCTGAAGGCTTTCAAGTATATTTACTATATATGCAACCCTGTGTAGCAAGAGGTATTCGATAAAATTCCACAAGAAAAAGTTATTAATCTTAGTATGAGTAACAGCAAACTCCTCTTATATATATGTCACAAAAATCATTTCAATAATATATGCAAGAAAGAATAAATATATGTATATTTTTTTGTGTGCCTGCACATAGTTTTGAATATTTTTAATGTCCACACCGCCACTCGCGCGGCGTCAGCTCGTATTTATTGCATTTTATAAAGAACAACGCCGCCGCGTTGTGACAAGCTGTTGCCCGAGGTGTTGCGCCTCGATACACAATATACACGTTTTGGCACTCATCTACATATATATCTACATATGTATCTACAAATATACATATATATATATGTATTACTATATATTTGTTTGTATCAAGATTGCTTCTTTCCACACCTCAATGTGTGAATATTGCGGCAAGCATACATATATACATAAATGTATGTATGTACGTCTGACTGCTTGGCTCCATTAAAAAATGTGAAAGTGGTTAAACCACAAAAAGAAGTCCACTAAAAAATAACAACAACAATAACAAAGAATCAAATAATTTAACTGCAACAATGTGTGTGTGCTGTGATGAGCAACAAGCTGCCACAATGCAATCCAAAGGGGTTAGCGCGGTGAGAACTCAGCCACAGCAGCACAAACAACAACAACAGCGCCAACAAATACTTGGCAATTGAAATAAAGTTGTCGCAGTGAAGTTGTGCTGCATCAATGTCGGGTGGTCGATGAGCGCGGAAGCTGTAGCTGACGTTGTTGTTGTTTTTCTTGCTGTTGTTGTTGTTACTTCTACTGAAGTCTATATAAATTTTCGTTTTTTCACGTTGTTTTTGCCTTTTTCTGGTTTGGCATTTTTTATAGATGTTTCAATAATTTTTTTGTTGTTGTTATTATTGTTGCAACAACAGCTTATACATGCAGGTTAAGTGTTATCACTGTCATGCGATTCTCTCTTCCGCACGCAAGTTTCAATACAAACCATAAACACTCGTTTTTGTTGCTATTGTTGTTGTTGTTGTTATTTTTATTGTTGTCATAATTATTCGAGTGGCGGTTGAGGTGTGCTGTTGACACTGTTTTTGGTGGTAATTGAAAGTTGTTGCTGCGTGCAGTGTGTTGACATGGATATTTAGAGTTGCGCTGCCGTCAAAGTGTGCAACAACAATGTGTTATTTTCCAGTTTTACTCATTAATTGGTTATGGAAATGCTTTTCCGATGTTTTTAGAATTTTGTAGTTGTTTTCTTTTCATGCGAACTTGATTTGTTTTTAGCTTTCTGTGTCATTAAACGAACTGATTTTCTGTTCTAAATTTGTTCAAGCATTTTGTGGAAATTCAAATGGCGGATAATTATTGCTGTCAACATGAAAATTTGTGGTTATATCGCTTTAGCACGCACAGTTTATTTGTCTATCTACATACATATTTTCATAAGCTATAGTGAAGAGAAATCCATAGATTTTCTCAAACGTGGCTCTGATACTGTAACAGCCAATCGTTTTGGTATTGTCGATTAAGTTTATTTCTTTCCGTTTTGATGTCAAATTTAGACCACACTATGGAAAAAAAACTTCGAAATTATCGGTATCGCGCCAGTTGGTCTTCCTTTTCACTGTGTGGCTCCAATTTAAGGCTCCAATTCATTGTAGCTGGGCCCTTCTCCGCCTGCTCTTTCTAAGGGAGTTGAGACATTCCTCTGGCTCCCCCGACGGGTTCTCTCAGAGCTGTAGTGTTTTCATCCTTTCGGACAACATGACCTAGCCAGCTTAGCCGCTGTCTTCGTTTAATTCGTTGAACTCTGTCAATGTCTTCGTATATCTCTTACAGCTCATCGCCCAAAAGTTAAAAATTACATTCTACAAACCCGTTTCTTATGTAAGTGTGGATACAAAACTTAGTTCGATACTTTGGATCTACACGAGTGAATGCAAAAAGAACCTCATGAACCGAATCGCTGGTTAATCGCATAAAAATCGATACATTTCTGAAGCAAATTGTTGCTGGTGATGAAAAGTGGGTCACTAACTATAACGTTAACCGAAAATGGTTGTGATAAAATGGGGGTTAGCCAGCCCAAACGGTGGACAATTGGCAGACATGTCATTACACAAGAAACGCCATATAATGACTTGAATAGAAGTTATCAGAAGGTAAAAGAAGACGAGACTGTAAAATATCTTCTATGCGAACGTAAGAATTTGTATAGAAAAAAAAAACCGAAATTATCGGTCGACGGTGATTTTGACAACGTCTTGGAGGTTACACAAATAAATATTTAGATTTTGATGAACTTCTCCAGAAGCACACAGTGGTTCAGAGAGCGGGCTACAGATTCTTCCTCTTTATTGGCTTAGACGATTCAGGGTTGTTCCCTTATTTTGGAACTCGCCACGTAAAAAAAACACCCCTAATGAAAAGGAAACAACAAACTACAGTTTGAGATCACTTCAATCTGAGTGGTATCAGAATGGGCCTCCTAAAAGTCAAGAAGCGTCGTTAGATATCAATTCTACCTACTTACTATGATGATATTGGAAGGAAATCAGGGGAGCTCTGACCAGTACCAAGCAAGCGCCCAGAAGTGACCACCAGCTTTTCCCAATAGCAAAGAACTTGTATTCCATCAGAGTAACGCCATATCACGTACATCGATAGTGATTTGCCAGGAGGATTTCCTGGAGGTTTTTTGATAGGTTCTGACTTTAAGTATTCGCCTTATGGTCGGGATTTGGTATCAAGTGACCTGTTTCTGTTTTGTCTTGTCAAATCCCGAGACATTTGTTGATTGATTGCTGATATACGGTCTCAGTTGCTCTCGGCTGGTTGCCGCGGTGGTCATTTTTATGGGAAATCTTTTTAAAACGTAATGACATACGCTTATTGTTATAATAAAGCCATGTTCTGAGCCATAACAATGAATTATATGCGATATATTTCTTCTTGAAAATCACTTGTCAAAAAATTCTCTTTATATTGAGAGCCTGTATTACAGCTATCTACTTTAAAGCCAAATTTTAATGATTTAATCACATATAATTAATTAGCAAAGAAAGTGTTGAAGACGCCATAAAATTTAAGGTCAAATAAGTCTTACTATAGGAGTACATATATGTACATACATATGTATATGTATGTATGTATAGTGCCATATAAAACAAACGTAGGCTCGAAAATTAAAGGCAATAAAAGTGCGAAACAACGTTGTTGTCATTTGTGGAACAAAATCATAAAAACGAAACTTGTTGTATGAGGCTACACTTAAAGAAAAGCGGCAAAAAAAACTAAAAGAAAAAAGTGAAAATTGTATGATTCGCGGTAGCAATTAATAAAGCGATTAAAAGCAGCAGCAATAACAACAACCATATGCACAGTATAGGCACAAAAGAAAACTAAAGAACTGAGGGAAAAGGTAGAAATTATAATTATGGCGGCAACAAATAACGAGAGCAAGCAAATCACAGACATGTACATGCATACACATATATACACAAAATGCCCGCCAGCCACGTGTGCTAATCGAGCGTGGCCAAGCAAAAGGGCAATAGAGATGGGTTGGCGCGCAGCCACACTCGCTGTAGAGCTACTGCGATAGGGGAAAATCACC
This sequence comes from Bactrocera zonata, assembly GCA_037783105.1. NCBI lineage: Eukaryota > Metazoa > Arthropoda > Insecta > Diptera > Tephritidae > Bactrocera > Bactrocera zonata. The sequence goes on along the minus strand of JBAWJQ010004468.1, from coordinate 455,354 downwards.
AGTAAGCGAGAAAAAGTACATTAATAATGGAAAATATGCAAGAATCAAGTTTATGAGACAGCCACAACAACAAAACAATACCAGAAAAGCAACAACAAATGTAATTTACGTAGCGTCGGAGAAAAGCTCGAGAAATTATAGCCACATGTAGGGCCAAAGTAAAGAAGAAAATTGCAAAAATTTAGAAAACAGCTAAGCAGCAATTAAGACAACAACAAAAACATGCGAACTGCAAGAAAAATCACAAACGATTAACCCGCAGTTCAGAAAGCAACAAGTAAAAACATACTTTGGTCGCGAGAAATTGACCAGCGGGCACTATAGGTCGCTGCTTTCGGCTAAAGCGAATGCCTGCTGAGTAGCAAGCAACAGTAAAAGCAATAAATCAAAATCGTATGACAAATAACGGTGAAAATTTGCATTTGATTGTGCCGCCTGAACTGCAGTGTACACAGAGTTGAGGAGCAATAAACGGTATAATGACTGCGGAGACTTTTAATTGACAGTTCGAAAGCAAACTGGCATGTGAGTTCTCAAAAAGTAGGGTTTGCCTTTACAAGTTCCAAGAAAATTGCATTTGCCTTAGTTCTATTTTTGAAAAAGCTGATATGAAAACTGAAATTTTAGGTGGGAAAGTGAACTGAGTTAACTCGCCAGTATTCCCCACTTCGTTGCACATTAATCTTAGAATTAAATATTGTTCATGGAGTTTGCTCCTGTTGACAGAATGGATCCAGAAATACGAACTTTAAGCTAATGTTATTCTTGTGTTCTTCTCTTTCATAGAATTCAGCCCGACTCAATTATTAAAGAACTCGAAGGTATAGCAAGCAGTCTTTGATTATTATGTGAAGTAGAATGCTTCCTGATGACTTCTGAGCGCCAATTGACAGCGGGATACTTTTGTTCACAATGAAAGTTCTTTATTTGAATAATCGTTTCTTGAACAATGCCTATTTTATAAGAATTTTATGTGTATAAAGGTATCTAAGACAAATGATGGACGCAATATAATACCAATACGTGTTAAATACTATTTACTAAGCGACCATAACTCGCGAAAGCGGTGTATATGACAAAAAAGAAAAAAAGAGACCATAATTCACGCTCTCTACTCTTTTTTTGAGAAGCCGTTAGCGACACCAAGCCAACACCTATTGTAGAGCAAAGGCTTGCCGACTCAAGGAACCATATCCTCCCACACATTTACGGTTTGGACAGACTTTTATTAATCGAGAACTGATTCTAATATACATATAAAACATACGGTGGTGTGTGAAGACAAGAGATTGTCTTCAATCCCATGCCTTCTCTACTTTTGACAAAATCGATCTCAGTAAATCGTTTTCTTGGTATTTGTCTTTACTTTTAACTACACTGTTACTGCTGAATCCAAAATTTATAGATTTTAGAAGTCAAAAAGTGATTTGGAACAAACTCTCTGGAACATAAGAGTTGTCTCCTCTACAACTGGCATTCAGTAAAATTCTCAACTTTACCGTGAGAACACTTATAGCCAATGACTAGTTAGAACGCCTACAACTAGAAAAAGGTTAGCTTTACTGAAGGCGAAAAGTCCACTTGCGGTCCAATTTGTGTTAGTCTAACTGAACGTGAAAAGCTCACTAGATCGATGATGCGGTTCAGTTTGGATTTTGTGACAAAGCAAGAAATAATGGTAATTAAGCAATAGCCAAGCTCGTGCGAAATCCTTCTATCCAATATTAGAACTAAAGATAGTTAGGGAGCTAGCCAGAAGAGAGCGGAGCTCCAACCAGTTCCTACTTATTGTTAGCGGAATTAAGATGCCTTTTATTGCCAGTTCGTGAGCTTTGCAGTGATCTGCGCTACTGCTATGGTCTGGTATCCATATTAATCTTATAAAGTAAAGTCTTATAAGGAAAAGGAGTGACTCGCTGCCGTTAACAGCAGAGATAGGCATTATTTAACTTAGAGTCATCGTTAGAGAGTAGCAAATTGATATACTAAGTAAGTAAGAGAAGAGGAAGAAATAAATTGTAAATTGAAGTTTTAGGAGCACCTAGTTTTTAAGCCCATAAATATCTCAGGGGGTCGTAGTTTCTTAACTCTCACATTGCGGGATCTCAAAGAAATCATTCTTTAAATTTTAGCAATTATATAGGGTGATCCATTTCGAGGCTCATACATTAATAAAGAAAAAGCACAGAAACTTTAAATTTAAAAAGGAATGCTCATTTGAAAGAACATTCTTTGACCTTTCTTTTTTTTTTTTTTTTTAAGATTATCTCCTTCAAATGTTGGTCGCGGCTCAGGTGGTCCATCAGTCCAGTTTTCGATGACTAGTTCGAGGAATTCGACTGGTAACTGGCTAATGACACGCCTGGTGTTTTACTCAAAAATCGGAATTAAAGCGGGATTGCCCGCATGGATCTAAAAATTTACATATCCCAACAAGAAAAAGTCGAATGGTGTGATATCACATAATCTTGGTGGCCTATCGGCCAAAAGCTGGAAAATTTCTTCTCACCGAAGTGTTTCCTCAGTAAATCCATTAATTGATGCGATGTTTGGGAATTGTTGAAACCGTCGAGATCACAAACCTCAATATCACGTACCAAATAGTCGGTTATCAAGGATTGACTGCATTATTTTTGAAGAAATATGGACCGATGATTTCACCGGTCCACAAATCACACAAAACCGTTGCTTTTTCTGGATGAAATGGCAGCTCTGGAATCTCTTCATGTTGTTTTTCGTCCCAAATGCGGTTATTTTAGCGAAACGATGTCGTTTGGGAAGGTCAAACGGCTTCTGTTCTTGCACAAGCTTTATTCTGTATGCTTTCAGTTTAAGGTCTCGACGTAAAATGTGCAAAGTCGTTCCATACGTCAGTCCTACATAGTTGGTGCAAACGGCGTCAAATCGACTCTCCATGGCCTTCGTGCACATTCTCACTCACGGCTGCTATATTTTCTACACGGCGTGGTGGACGTGGTTTATTCCGTGGAATATTATCCAATAATGAATTGAATGAACCTCTACGTGCAGCCCCCGTTATTTCTCATAAGTGTTAATGCTTAGAGCCACCAAGAAAGTAGTACTTATGTATATCATTAACGAAACATTTGTGAGGAAATATCGAGTATTGTAGACATCTTTAAATGAAGATAAAGTGATGCAATAACTGTAATTATAGGTCAAATTCTAGGGGTATAAGTCTTTTTTTTATAGACTGAAAACCCAATAAATGTTCTTTTCTTTGCGTTCGATTGATAGAATCTCTGGGCCAAACGCTACTTTTGGTTGTCAGCTCAAGAAGATTGGTCGATAATTACGACACTTGCTATTTCAGAGTCGTAATAGTCAAACTTTTTTACAATACTTACGAATATATTAGCGTGCGCTATAAATAGCAACATCTTATGAGCCACAGAGCGCCCCTGCCATAAAACTCAAGCATTGCTTACGCATTTGCCAACTGTATGCCACATAAATAACCAACGAATGCACACACTTTAGAACGACAAAGCCATAATGCTGAGCAATAAAGTATGACAATACATTTTCTTTGGCAGAAATGTTGCACAAACACTCTTTGCATTTGTTTGCAACTTATTTTCCTCTTGAGGAATTTCCACTTTTTGCCTGTGCCCTGCGCTTCAACTTCATTACGAAAATTTGCGGCGTATGTGTGTATGCGTGTTGCATGTTGCATGTTGTGTATTTGTGTGTATGTTGCATTTTGCATGCGTGCGAGTGTGTGTTGGTTGGTGTTTTTTTACGACAGCACTTTGTGTCAGTGGCGCATTTATGCGTTGAATTATGATGCCATGTCGCACAGCGAACTTGTTGCACGTACCCATGTACGCATACACGCGCAAATACACGTGCATCAAAGTAAACTTGCGATTTATTCACATGTGTACACCTTTGTTGCAACGCTACACGCTCAACGATTGTTGTCCGTCCCGCCACTTATGGGAGTCGTTAGTAGCCTGTGTGAGCACGTTTTCGCTATGCAAGTATGAGTGCAATTGTATGCGTGTGTATTTGTTTGTTGCAACTCTGTTGCCCGCCCACCACTCATGCGTGCCACTCGTGGAAATTTACAACTTTTTTCATTGCACTCTTAAAGTCTCGAAGAAAAATTACCTACACTTTTCCGCTTCAATCTGCGGCAGCGTCATTTAGCTGCATTCATGCGGGTATTATGTGCTTGCCACACTCGGCGCGCTTCTCTGCCGCGCATCTTTTCTTACGCGTGTGCATGTGAGCCAGCTGAAATCTTATAGTCTTGTATGTTGTTGTTTTCAGATGCGAGTTAAAGGTTGCTTGTTGTTGCAAGTTTTTGTTGTTGTTGCAATTTGTTGTTGTAAAGTTGCGCATGTTTGTTTGTATGCAGACACCGTTTGTTTGTGCAACTTTTTCGCCCATTTTTGTTCTTGCCACTTTTGTTGTATTCTTTTTGTTCTTTTTTCTTGCTTCAAACTGTCTCAAACTACGGTAAATTCTATAACGTTCTTTTCGAAGCTCTTTTTGGCCCCAGTGTACGCCTCTTTTTGCCACCAACATTTGCCTTCAGCTGAAACTTTTACTCGCAGCCTTTGTTGCCGTTTACTTATATGTGGTTATTGTTGTTATTTTTTTGCTGGTGTGAAAGAAAAATGTGCTCTTGTGTTACTCACACGGTCTCAGCGGTGTTAAGAGTGAAAAAAATGAAAAATAAAAGATTTTTACTTCAAAAATTTTATTTTTTCTCAGCTCTGAACTTCAGGCGCGATTTAACAAATAAAATAACGGTAATTAAATGTTACAAATGCGCTATCAACGATCGTCTGCGACGCTTGCATGTATTGTGATGCTAGAGCCTGGGAAGTTACTTAACATTTGATTATGTGTGTATACACCCATCCGCGCTGTCTGGGTGTAACGGGTACTCTTTTAAGAACATACTCATGGCAGCGTGTCTGATTTTAATTAAGGAGGCGTGCAATTTTTACTACTTTGTCTGGCATTTCAACTTTGAGGTGCTTACTAACGAGCTGTGGTAGGTGTGGGTACATAGCAATAAATTTTTATACACACTAGGGTGGTTCTGAAATATGAAATTAATGTATTTTAATACAGTTTTAAGAAATGGATAATCAATATTTCTACTCGTTTAAATCGAGAGTCGATATTACTAGAAATTCTAGGAAAAAATCGTTGAAAAAATTACAATAAATTTTGTACCACCCTAATATAAAACTTAAAAGTGACTAAAGAAAATGGTATAGAATAAAATTGTCACAAAAAATACATATTTGTACCACCCTAATATAAGACTTGCAAGTGATTTATGAAAACGAAACTCCAAATTGTTTTCGTTGTAAATCTAGAATCGATAAAACTGCGCATTTTAGAAAAAATTGTTGAAAAAAAGTTTGTGTACCACCCTAATATAAGACTTGGGAGATACTTGGGAAAATGGTAAATCACGTTTATATATTTAGAATGGATAATATTATGCATTATAGCAAAAGTTTTGAAAAAAAATATAAAAAATATATCTAAATTTATCAACCACCCTAATATAAGACTTGCAAAAGCCCCAAGAAAATGAAAATCAAAATTGTTTTCATTTAATCTCTAGGGTCGATAATACTATGTACTCGTATTCCAGAAGCAATCACAAAAATATAAATTTTTTGTGCCACCCTAATATAAGGTTTGCGAGATACTTAAGAAGAATGAAAAGGAAAATATATATTTAGAATCGATAATAATACAAAAAAAATTTTTAAGGAAATTATAAAAAATATTTCTAAATTTTTACATACCACCCTAATATATATAAGATTTGCAATAGGCCTAACAAAATTAAAATGAAATTGTTTTCTATTTTTACTCTAAAATCGATAATACTATGTATTCCAGAAAAAAATTGCAAAAAAGGTAAACTTTTGACCACCCTAATATAAGAGTTGTGAAATACTTAGGAAAATGGGAATTAATATTTTTTGTTGAATGTTTAGAGTTGATAATAATATGAAAATTGTCAAGGAAAATTTAAAAATATTTCTAAATTTATCTACCACCCTAATATAAGACTTACAAGAGGCCTAAGAAAATGCAGAAAATAAAATTTTTTAATTTTATCTTAAAAAGAAAATTGTAAAAAATATAAATTTTTCTACCACCCTAATATACAACTTTTGCGAGCCTAAAATTTTTCCCAACTTTGTTTTAATTTTCCATTCTCTCAGTCCATAATGATTTCAATGAATATATCATAAAACAATTATTTTCCAAATGAATATGATTAAGGACTTGCTTCAAAAGGGAAAATTATAGACAATGCCATAAATTCTTAAAATTTTTATTTTATTCGATTAGAATATAGTAATAATAAATTATCACTTTTGTCGATTATTTTTTTATGTTTTGGAATGCAAGAACCCCCGTAATATATTTTTAAGAACGCGATATATTGTTTGACGTAACTTTAACTAATCAAACAGATAAAAAAAAAATGATGGTTCTTTTTAAAAGGCGTAAACTCTAACTACTATCGAGGTTCCCTCCTCATTCCGTCTTCATTGTTCCGCATATAGGGTCACTACCTACTAGGGATAATATCAAACAATCTGTTCTGCTGATCTGCAAAGGTTTTAGCTTTGTTGTGATGATCGTGTGGTGGCATGGTAGTTGTCTCAGATCGAACTCAAGATTCTTACCTTTTTAGCGAAGTTACAAACAAGTGCTGCTAATATCAGCTAGTACACGATCACAAGTGGTTTAAATAAACTATCGCTGACTGCTTTTTGAAATATAATCCAAAATATACCAAAACAAAATTTTCATTTAATAACCACAGTTTAGTGACTATACTACAGACAGACTATATATATGGAACTTTTTCCTGAAATAGCTTCTAAAACTAACTTCTAAAACGAACTTCAGTGAACTTATTCGAAGTGCAGCTTCTCTCAGTATTGAATCACGGAACTGGAGCCGTAACCTAGGCTTTGAGTTCATTGCCAGTGCGCTAAGGATTGTCAAGGAATGGATGACCTCATTAGCAGTAGCATCAAGTTACTTCCACATTAATAGGTCATAAGTCCCTAGATAAGTATGGAAAGTTCAATCCAATAGCGCACAATGATAGTCACCGTTGATGGTGGCTCGTTCTTGGAGCTAGTCGATGAATTTTATTCCCTTCGCATACCAAAATTCAGATGCAATCACCTTACCGAGTGAATTCGAATCGTCGACTGCTGTTCACTCAGATGACTATCTTTCAGATTCCAGGGTATAATAGTGAAACGATATTTCGTTCATTTTCACAGAACAGCGATAGAATTCGACGATCTAATTGCGGCTAAATAGCGTCAAGCACTGCTCTGAATTATAAATTCGATGTTATTTTTGGTCGGCTGTAAACTAATGTGACATCCATTTTCCTTTAACTTTTTGATTCGATTCCTACACTTTCTTGGTTTCGTGGTCACAGCGAAGCTGGTGGAGACTGTAGAGTTGTTGAAAATGCAGGAGTGGGCAGCTTTACAAAATAAGATGGAAACGACGCGCTATTACTCTGTTCTTGGGTCATCTGACACTTGATCTATAGATCTTACGCGAGCTTGGCAAACGGTGGGGAATGTTGAGATTTACCTAGTCCCGACTGAAACGTAAGGGCTCTGTTGAATTACTTCTTGCTGCAATGATAAGAGGACACTTTCTTATTAACACTCGTGCTGGGAGGTTAAAGATCTTAGAGGGTGCAACTTTTCGAAGTTGTATTAAGATGATGAGGTGGAAAGGACTAGATACTGCTTCCTTCACTATCCAGCTTTAACAGGGCCAAGTTTGGAGCATATCGGTTTTCATACCTTTTATAAATCAGGCGAATTGGCTGGAAACGTATCTGTTATCATGCCTGCTCCAAACCTGGCGTATTGGTTGGAGTTGATATTCATCGCCATTTTCTGTATCACCTACAGAAGCATCAGGCTCATGGTTTTTGCCCTAGAGTTTGTGTTAATATTACATGAATTTTGCATATTCAAATACTTTTCTTACAGGCTGTTGAAATAGTGGGATTTCTCGTTTAACGCTTATTGGAGGTGGCATGTGTACTGCGATAGTTATGAGCTGGGAGCTTTGTAGGAATTGCCATCTTTTGATGTCTAAAGACATACGAGTATTACTTAATAGTAGACTGCTTTAACGTCTGTGGACGATACTGTGACTCACTGGGAGTTTTGGCCGCCTTGTTACGAAATGAGGTTATCAATTCATGTGGGGGTTTGTTGTTCATTATAGCATAGGTTGCTAGCAGGACAGGTTATTGAGTGACAACAAAACATCTTCCATGTCGCTACAGGAATCATAGGCACTTAGAATATATGAAGTATTCCGTGCATCAAAAACATCTCTGAGACTCTCGTCCTCCAATGCCAGACAGCGCACTACTTTGATTCGAAGAACTTACATTATTTGCAATCTGTGACTCGTTCGATTGCCTACCGCTCGGTAATTGTAGATTATCTGGCATCCACAAAACGGAGTTGATATTATGATATACCACGTCCTTTTTGTTTTTGGGCAACACAAGCCGCAAGTGGGACAAGTGTCTCTATCTGTCCAAGTGGGTATGGGCTAGAGAACTGGGTGCATGTTATTGAAAAATTGTACTCGGGCATAAGGGATATGAGTGATATAGGGATTAGCAGGACTGATGGACGTTTAGTTGTTAACGGTGTGATCTTCACTAGTCGGATGCCGAACAGTTAGGTTCATTTGCGCGTGTATTGTTTAAGCGGTGATGGAGTTTAACTGAGAATTAGGGTTAGCTTCTTGTATGAATGGTGTGTGCGTGTAATGTGCATATGGCGTTCAACTCCTGATCACCAGTTCAGAGCAGTATGGAAGCTCAACTGGTAGTGGTTTCGGCTACGAGGTCTGACCAGAGAATTAATTCTGGTACCACGGGGAACAGGGCCCTTGGAGCTCGCTCCAACCAGCTCATGCGGACTGGCCTCTCAAAGAGTATCGTAGTGGTTGTGGTTAAAACCCGAATACAGGAAGAATTGACGCTTTGTCAGTTGAATGTGAAGTAGCATTTGTAGTCAGGTGCCGAACCTAAAGTCAGGCCCCAAAATGGGCCTCGAACCCTACCAAGGAGGTTAGTGTGTCCATTCCAAATGACAAATTAAATTGCTTGCCATTTTAGCTACCTCACGCAAGCAAAATTGCCTTTCTTTCTGTTGACATCCAGAAAATTGCCTCGAATATTAAGAGCACTGCAAGTTTTTGCACATTTCAACAATTTTTTAAGGTCTCCTTTACCTTCAAACATGACTAATATGATTTTTATAGCAAAACTCTAACATTATTGTTATTATTGTTGTTGCTATTTTTCCAGCAGAGCGCACATTTGCTCATTACTGCATGCTTTACCGCATCTTTCTAACGCGCAACGTGCCTTTTTCGCCTCGTTACAGTGTCTTTTTTGTTGTTTTTGTCGTTTTTGTTGTTGCTGCTGTGCGCTTTGAACATACTCAGTCAATATTTATTGCAGTTATGACGTTTGCTGCGCTTCGTGTGTGCGGCACATGCAACGTGCAACCGAATTCGTTCTGTTCTATTAAGCAATATGCCGTTGCTGTGCAAAATGTCCGCCTGCATGTTTGTGTGTTTATGTGAGTGTGTTTGTAAACTTTATTGTTTTTGCTGTTGCTGCACCGTTCAACGCTCGCTTTAACCTTAATGTGGCTCACATGCTATGCGCGCGCCGCGGCAAACAGACAGACAGCTGGTAGGTGTAATGTTGCCGTCGTCGGTTGAGCATGCTTGCTGCACATTACATACTTGCCACACTCGTTGCTTTTTAACGCCCATTGGCTTTGATTGCTTTGTTGCTGCCGCTGTTGTTTTCGTTGTTGTTGTTAGCTGATTTGCCGCTTTGCCTTCAATATTTCGACTTTTATTGAACGAGCAAATATTGCTCATTCGGCTTGACAGTTTTGTGCAATGCAGCGTGCAACATTGTGCCCTTCATGCATCCTCTTTCTGTTTCTATATTATTTGTAGTTGTTGTTGCCAAATTTTCTCCTCCTCATTTGCCATTTATTGCGCTCTAATATTTTTATTACTTTTATTATTATTGTGTGTTATTATGATTGGCAACAATGTGTGGCACTTTTGCTCTTTGTCATTGCTGTTGTGGATGTTGTTGTTGTTGGATTTTGTTTTGACGTTAAATAGGGCACTTTGTGCCAAGTCAAATGTCGTTGAAAGTCGTATTTGCAATTTTCCACGTGACCGCTCAGCATTTGCCAACCCAACGGCACCGCTTTCGCTGCGTCCGTCAATTCGTGTCATCGTTTGTAGTAAGTGTTGCCCTTCGGCTTTTGCGACAGGTTATTTGGACACCTAATTCGTTGCCTAGTTCCATAGTTGCAGTTGTCAAGATTTCACTCGTAGTTACAGCGGATTTGTTTGCATTTTGTATATGATATTGGTACAGTGGTGTGCAAAACGGTTAGCGAACTCTCTAAGTGTTGCCAGGCAGCCTTACAATTCGTAGTTAAAATGTAATTTAGATGAAACTCGGCTAGGTATTGCAACAAACCAATTTTTTCGAGAATTTGATCGTAACTAAAAATATATTTTCTCCGCTTTTTGAAGTTAACATCATAAATCAAAATACTCACATTCGAATTTCGAAATAAAAATTATTGCAAATATTGTATTATGTAATCTATCAAAAAAAAGCAAAAGAATTGATATGAAGTATATATGACAGGTGTTATACAGACTCAAAGTTTAATATTCGAAAAAAAAATTTTATTTCGAAAACTGAAAAAAAAGTAACCATAAAACTTTTTACTACTTCGACAGGTGTTATACATAGTCAAAGTGGGACTTCAAAAATTATAAAAATTTTGATTTCGAAAAACTGAGAAAAAACTTTTTTAGTTCTATGATAGGTGTTATACAGAGTAAAGTGGGATCTTCGAATATTTTAAAAAATTAATTTCGAAAAACTAAGAAAAACTTTTTATTTCTACGACAGGTGCTTTACAAAGTCAAAGCTGAATCTTCGAAAAAAAAATTTTAATTTAAAAAAACTGGGAACATTTTTTTTACTTCTATGACAGTTGTTATACAGAGTTAATATGGGATCTTCGAAAATTATAAAAATTTAAATTTCGAAAAACTAAGAAAAAACTTTTTTATTTCTATGACAGGTGCTTTACAAAGTCAAAGTTTAATCTTCGAAAAAAAAAATTAATTTCGAAAAACTGAGAAAAAATTTTTGTACTTCTATGACAGGAGCTAAACAGAGTAAAAGTTGGATCTTCAAAAATTATAAAAATTTAGTTTCGAAAAGCTAAGAAAAAACTTTTTATTTCTATGAAAGGTGTTTTACAAAGTAAAAGTTGGATCTTCGAAAAAAAAATTAAAATTTTAATTTCGAAAAACTGAGAAAAAACTCTTTTACTTCTAAGACAGGTGCTATACAGAGTCAAAGTTGGATCTTTGAAATGATATTCGGCCGACTGATCGTCTGTTTCTATATCGTTAGCATAGATCCAAAAGTCATCGTCAGTAATAATACGTTTAATGACATCGTGGTAGCCGAAAAGCATTATTTCACAGACGTTAAGACGACGCTTTTTTCGAAAAATATAATGATTTTGGAGCTAATGGCGCTTTCACTTTTCCTAGGCCCAAATGTTCTTTGAAAATGGTTTGCACTGATCCTTCCATTACTCCGACGATAACATAAATATTCTCAAGAATCAATTCCTTTATTTTATTGACGTGTTGATCATCTCTTGATCTTGATGGCCGTCCTGGACGTAATGGAACTCTTTGTAGAATAATTTCACTCATCGTAAAAATCGCCGAATAACCGTTTTTATCTTAGAATCGAAATGTAGGCAAGAATTTTGGCTTAAACATAACATACAACCAAATTATTAAATTTACCTTGAACAGGGTTTATCAAGTTAGCTACGACCAGAAAGAAACCTTGGATACCAAGCAATGATCAGCATGGCGAACTGATTCGCCTTAAACATTTCCGTCTGACTGTATACACGCAAACTAGGCCTTCAGTTTTTGAGTTATCGAACTGAAATTTTGCACGTATCCTTTTCTACCATTGGATAACTATAGCATATATATAGCTGCATGGAAACCCTTTTTGAGTTGAGGAAATATCTTCACGAAATTAGGCATGGATTATTATCAAAGATCATAATGCAACCTCTGAAGTATGTAATTGTTCCGATCCGATCACTATAACATACGGTTGCCATAAAAACTTCATCCACTGCTGCAGGTGTTCTGGCCTTCTGAGAGTGAGGGAATAAAATCTTAAAAAAACATTCTAACTACAATATAGTACATACAACGACATTTTAGTACATATTGTCTTTACAATGACCTATGGCCGAAAAAAGTTAAAAGTCGATAAAATGTAGGTGTTTTAAAAAAAGTGTTGAATGTTAGACAATCATTTGATAGTTTTTGGTCTGCCAAATTTAGATTTTTAATGAGATCATTGGTAGGGCTTTGTATGGAGATACAAGTATACATATACAGAAGAAATTGGTTACTCACGAATTACTTACGAATGACCCTACGTTTGTGAGTAATCATTGCAGTAAATTTAAAAAAAATCTTCCGAGAACTGAGTTTAAATGGCTGTAACTCAGAAACTGACTGAGATATCGAATTCCAATTTTAGTATATTATGTTTAAGAATCTATCGATTATATAGTATATCGCAAGCATAGGTCTAGGTGTTCGTCATGATATTTCGAAGATTACACAGATAAAAATTTTTGTATTGATGACCTTCATCAGAAGCGCGAGGTGGTTCAAAGGCGAGACAATAGACTGAGCGGATCTTTATAGAATGGTTATTAAAGTAATAAAATATATATTTAAAATACTAAACCGTTACAAAATGGTATTTTAGTTTTATTAGTTATAAGTTTATGGTTAGGTTAGATGGCTGATCAAAAATTGCACGCAAACTAGTTTATGTAGTCTTTTCTAAAAGCTTATGTTTGTCCCATTTGTTCTCACTACCACTGTACACTTATTTCTTTATGACTTATTTATATTTACGTTCGTGTGCCAAATTGTCAGCTCATTTTTTTTCTCCGTCTTTATTTACCATAATTTTATTGCAGTCCATTTGTTGACTACACCATAAATAAAAACTTTTCCCTGCCAACATTTTCTAGACCATTTTGCGGTCATCTGCACATAACTTGGCATTTTCTCACAGATTAGAATTCTAATGAAGATATGTGTGGCAAAGAGTTACTCTGCTATGTTTAATGACATTTTAAGTGTGTAAATGTGACAGTTTTATTTGTATTACAAGTGCTAGTGTTATTGCTGTTGTTGGCATTTGTCACAGATGTTTATTAATGGCCGCTTGGATGCGACTAATAAATGTCTGAAAATGGAGAAAATTGGCCGGCTGAGCGACTTGAAATGGTGCATGCCTAGAATTTATGCATATTATTGCTGTTGTTGTTGTTGGTTTTGCATTTTGCGTTTTTTTAAGAGCGCAAACAGAGCGTAGAAAAAACTGTGGATGAGAAAATTCATTGAAGTGTAGCAGTGATAAAAGAGTTGCATATCTTTTCCTTTCTTCCTCGGCATTGACTTGGCACGTAAAGGGCGATAATTGTCAGCGCGCTGCGTGTGAAAAATGCTGAGAATTTTGCTTAAACAAAAACAATCGTTGTGGTGCATAAAATTACAGTTAGGTTTTATGGACATTATCGGCAAGCGGGGCAGAGCGAAATTGCTCTTAAATAAGCTGTAAATAATTGAAAAAAGAACTGAAAAAGCTAAGTATGTGATTAATTACAGAAAATCACGTATCAGAGTTGCCACCCTTTGCAAACACAGTCAACTTAAAAAAATACAATACAAACATATTTTTATTCAAGAGTAGCAGCAGCATTCTGAAATGAAAAATCGTCTCAGTAGCGTCACAAAAATTGTTTTTCTTTTTAATGAGCGAAAGTGTCGCATGTGGCCAGCGTAGTCATGGCAGCAGTGGCTGCCAGGCATACAGTGCAATACCACTTGTGTGGAAATGCTTTAATTGCGTGAAATTCGCACATGACTGCGGTTGCTTTACGGCTTTCGTTTGTAGGTTAAGGTTATGAAAATGATTATGATTTTAAAACGTGGTAATGCAAAGGTTAAGGCAATTTTAGTAACTTTCCATTTTCAGATTGTTTTTTAAATATAAGCGGATGCTTTCGTGGAGCTCCTCCAGTGATTATTTTAACTTATTAATTTATAAAAAAAAAAAATTAAAAAAATTAAGAAAAAAATAAAAAAAAATAAAGAAAAATTAAAAAAAATTAAGAAAAATTAAAAAAAAGGTTTTAACAGATTTTTGCAATTGAAAATAAAAACGGTTTAATATATTTAGAATTTTTAAGCGATCAGTTAGGTACGTAGTATCTATATTATCTTTGATATCATTTTCTTAAAGCCATGTTTAGCACCAAAGGCTTCTACTATAATATTCGAAAAGGCTCTTCACTACTCACTTAGGTTGAGCTTCACTATTATATCTATATGTGACCTGGTCTACGAAAAAGGAGCTAACGTGCGAAAAAAAAATGATTTTTTGACACCTAAGCCCCCTTTCCGTAGACCAGGTCACATATTTATATTATTTCCAATAAAACAAAAAATTTAAAATTAAAATATATCCATCTGATCAAGTTTGACCCGGACTGGTCCTTTTTAACTGCGCGCTCAAACCGAATAGATAAATGAATATTTTCTATATTGGTGCGATTTTTTTAAGTACGTATGAAGTTTGTCTATGTTGGATTCGTACTAAAAGAATATAATCCTTTGCAGAAACAAACAAAATGAGCCGAAACCGATAAAACCAAATTTTGTTGCAAGCATTAACCCTAGAAAGGTATATCTATTTTGCACCACTCGAAAGACAACGATAAGCCAAAATGACGTAGCTTCTTCTAAAATTTTTATATTTTTAGAATGTCAAATGTTTTAAAATTATTCGTTTTTTGACTGAGATTATTTAATTAGGTCGTTTTCAGTCTTATGAGGTACACATAAAGAAATAAAACCTGACTGATCAAACTGTGACTTAGAAATTGCTCCAAGAACAAATAAAAGCCTGAAAGCGTAAAAAATTAGTACTCCATTTCGACATATCACTATCTAACTAGGGTTAAAAGCCGTTCACGTTGAAGATAATAACAAGTGGATTAAGGCTTTCTTCTATTGACTGACGTGCCTATTCTGTAGGCGATAATAAAAATTTGTATTCAAATATGTGAAAATGTTCTTTTTTTTATCAAAACCGAGTTTGGTTACGTGGTAAGTTAACAATTAAACTGATAAAACAAATGGCTATGTTATTATCATTTAATTATACCAGTCTGTGTGATTTATACCAATTATTTGTTCGATTCGTCGCAGTCTATTTTTAGGCTGTAAATAAGTTAAATCGGTACTACTTTTGCAATATTATTTATTACATTATATAAACTTTTATTATTTATAATAAAATAAAAAAATAAATATTTATTTAAATTTTTCTGTTTTTATTTTTGCAGAATGATTGCCTCCAATTTCAATTTAATTTCGAGATTTGATTTAAAGGTAGGTGCATGTGTACGGAAAATAAAAAAACAGTTCGAAAAGATTGTTCATTTATTAATATACTTCACATAATCAACTTGAAGTCCGATATACTTACATATATAGTGATCGAGAAGAGGATGAAGATGTGACTAGCTCCTTAATAAGGAGTAAATACATGTGTATAAAGTATTCAGAAAAATATAAATTGCTTGAATGTAATTATCCTTTATCTATTTTAGCAGTCACAGAAAGAATTGTGTAGTCTTTTCTTTAAATTACACATGTATAAAACAAAAAAGACATATTTTCATATTTTCAATTGCTTCAAGGATTTGATTGATCTCTTCATGACTTTTCTACGATTGAGAGTAAAAGAAGAATATACAATCCAGAATTATGCATAAGCCAGTCTTTTTAATTTTGGTACCACTACAGTATATTTCAAGCTGAGGTCTTTGCGAAAGCCGTGGGGCTAGCCTCTAATTCCAGAGTCAAAATCTACGCGGATAGCCAAGCAGCAATCAAGGCTTGGTTATCGCATATCGACCAGAAGTGTCTTGGAAAGTATTGCCGGAAGCAAGTAACTTCACTTCCTCACTGGGTGCCAGATCACAAAGACAGCGAGGGCAATGCGACAGTGAGCGAGATTGCCAAGAATTGTGTAGGGTTAACAACTGAAAACGTGATCAATATTGGGAAACCAATGCATTGTCTATATGACGATCTTGACAGAAGCATGGCAAAGGAAATCAAAATCCGATGAAACGAGCTACCAGGGCCATTGGAAAGACTACACTGTAAGCATCTTGGGCTCTTCCAGTGTTTAATACCGTTATGACCTCAGATGCTTACTGCGTATCGATGGTAAGGCCACAGAGTTTGTTGAAATTCGCCTCAAGGCAAGGCACCTTAAAGCATGACTACTTCTTGTGGGGCTAGTAACTGAGCTCCATTTGGTATCGCAAAGGCGCGAAGCTGGTCTATGTTGACTCATTTGCCTGCCAGACTAATTTAACCTAACCTAAACTAAAAGCGGTCATAATGTATATACTTAGACTTGTGTTCATGGGAATGCATAGTGTAGAATTTTTAATATGTAGGAAGCGATAATTACTTCTATCACTGTCGAGTGTTCCGGTTTTGTTTGTTTCAGAAATTCTTTTCGTTAAGTTGCAAGATCTTTCAGCTTTTTTCCTCTTTATATTAACCGAAGTTTTTGAGCTGATTTTCAGAAAGTGACAACAATGTAACTTTAAGACAAGCTATTGACACTGTAGCGAGTGCATTGTTTGACAAATTTTTAGTTCAAATTTATTTAATAAACATTTTTTGAAATCGTTAAGAGAAATTTCAAGAAAAAACTTATTTCTTCTGAAAACCACGATTTTTCAGATAATTACTCATAAAAAAGTTTTCTTTTTACGATTTCAAAAAATTAGATAAATATAGCTTGCCACTTAGCAAACGAAACATATATTTTATTCTGTAAAGGAAACCAGTATCCTCGGAGTTGGTGCATTACATCTATTAGGAACATCTTATCTCTTTTTATATATATATGAACATATATGCACACATTTCTTCTTAGATCAAACAAAAGCGGTTGAATAGAGTACACCTGATCAAATTTGAGCCATACTGACAACAAAAAGAAACAACCGTTTCAAGTATAGAAGTATTCTAATTAAATTTATCGCCTTCAAAAAAGGTACATAAGCCAAAACAAGCAAACCAGAGCTGAATAAAAATTTCCAATACTACTTTATAGGCTTTCGGTATTTTCAGGGAATTTTGTTCATTTTTCAGTTCCGACACATTTTTTGAGCGGCATCACTACATTGTTGGTTAGTTTCGACGTCATATTCCTAAATCCTCATATCGGCACCAGTATTGATGCCTTTGATAAACATGCGCTCAGCTATGTTGTCAAACATATCTATCGATCCAGTTTGGATGTGCAGTTTAAATGGAATTGTCCGGGTCAATTTTGATGATATGGTATATGCTTGAAGAAATATGCCGAAATTCCACAAAAAATAAAAGCAGACAATAATTATATACTTGCTTTCGAAATTATCACGAAAACTTCACCTTGTTTGCGGCTCAAATGACTAAAGTTCTGACAGCGCGCTGATAAGCGGTCAGGTTAAAACAACTTCGAAAATATGGCAAAACAACTAGAACAAATCGCTTGAATGGGCCAATTGTGCGTTGAAGAGGACATTGTGGCTTGACATTTTTTTTTATTATTCACCAGCTGCAACACAATAGCACAATAACAACATTTGAAAGGAAAAAAGCAACAATAGAGGAAAAAAAAAAAGACACAAATGCAAAGAATGCGTGCAACAATCATAAAACCAACAAAAACAACAACAATGTGGCGATCTTAGTATGGAAAAAAGTATGAGCTACAAAGCTATTATATGGTTTGTCAAGCGATAAAAGCGTGCAATTGTGCTACAGCTGACACCATTTGCGTGCATGCGGTGGCGTATGAGTAACCGCCGAATGGCCTACTTTTTCAGCAGAGCCAACCAAGCAACTAACAACAACAAACAACAATGCCTATTAATGAAGTGTCTTGACTATGTGTGAACTATGCGACTTCATAAGCCTAAAGTCTGTGTGTGTGTGAGTATGTATGAGTGGCTTCTCACACTACTAGTATTACCATGCCTCACACACATATATATATATATACACAATAGTATATAAACTTGGGTTACTGCCACCAAAGTGTTTGCCAACTTTTGACTGTCAACGCTGAGGCATAATTGTTTGTTGTGATGACAGCTAATGCTTGTCAACACTGTTATAAGCTGTGGCACACAACTTCATACACATATATACATACATACATATGTGTTTATACAAATATACGAATATACATACACACACTCTCCCATTTGCCAGCTCCCTGAGCGCTGCCTAGCAGCAAATATAGCGGTATTCCTAACACCACACCAACGTAACGGTGTATCCGGTGTGGCGAATTATAAAAAGCAGGCAAAAAGGTAGAAAATCACCGGCAGCGTAAAATTGTGGGCGCACAGCTGCGAGAGTGACACCGCGAGAATTCCGTAATAATCGCAACTGTTGGCGTGACAGTTGGGAAAAAAGCAGCAGAACAACAATAAAAAAAAGAAAATAAATGATTGCATGAGTGTGACAAACTGTATTGCCTGTTTTTTGTCGTCACTCGTCACACCGGGCAGCAGACAATTTCATTAAAGCGCCTGTGTTGTTGCGCTTGCGCAGTTGCTGTGCCACAACTTCCGCATTTAGCTGATAAAATAAAAACAAACTGCCATTGCAAAAAGAAAAACAAAATATTGTAGAAGTGAAGGTTTTCCTTGGATTTTTTGCTAATTATTTGGGAACAGCAGCTTGGAATTGTTATGTAACACTTGCAGCTATTAGTGAGATATTCTAAGAACGAAAGAAAAGTTAACCCCTATCACAACGAAGCTATAATACCCTTCACAGTTGCATTTTTGTAGCACAAAAGGGTATACAAAAATTTTATCTTGATTTTGAGCGACCAGTTTGTATGACAGCTTTATGCTATAGTGATCCGATCTAGACGATTTCTTCGGAGACAATGCCTTTATCTTATGCAAATATCCATGTAAAATTTCTTAAAGATACCTTGTCAAACAAGAAAGTTTTCATGCAAGGACTGGCTTTTGATCGATTCGTTTGTATGACAGCTATATGCTATAGTGGTCCGATCTAAATGATTTCTTCGGAGATTGTACATTTGCTTTATGGAATGATCTATGTAAAATTTCTTGAAGATATCTCTTCAAATAAAAAAGTTTCCATACACGGGCTGGATTTTGAACGATTAGTTTGTATGCCAGCTATATAATATTGTGGACCGATCTGAGCGATTTCCTCGGATGTTGGAGCATCGTCTTGAGCAATGAAATGTGCTAAACTTTGTGAGGATCCGTTGTCAATTAAGAAAGTGTTGTTAGTATATAGTTCCAGTAATCCAATATCAGCCGTTTTGATGAAGAGTAGCTCCTTGGAGAGATAAAGACGTGGGAAAAGTTAGATTGATATTTTGGTACTCCTTCAATTCCTCCTTTTTGGC
This sequence comes from Bactrocera zonata, assembly GCA_037783105.1. Taxonomy (NCBI): domain Eukaryota; kingdom Metazoa; phylum Arthropoda; class Insecta; order Diptera; family Tephritidae; genus Bactrocera; species Bactrocera zonata. The sequence goes on along the minus strand of JBAWJQ010004468.1, from coordinate 435,613 downwards.
TTATTACTACTTTTTGGCAGTAGTATCAGCACCAGCACCTTGCACTTGCAGGGGTCGTTGACAAACGACTTCATGGTAACATCTTCCTTGAACTCAACTTCGGTGGCAGCAGTAATAAGCAATAGATTTCTGAAATCATTGATGTTCCTGGGTAAGAAATAAAGAGAGAAAGAGAGAGAGAGATTATGTGTTCATTATTCAGCTTCGAAGGAATAAGATGACACCCAGGTAATTCGTTGCAGTTATTTTCATAACATAGAACAATATTCAAATGCTTTTAGGTAATGGTTTTGGTCGTAGCTAAATTTCTTCATCTACTGAATTCTCGAAAGAAAATAATATTTCTCCCAATGCAATTTTGTCGACGAATTATGGAGAGTCCATGTGTTTTTAGAAAAAATTTAAAATTTTTTTGGATTTCTAACGAGTACTCCATATAAATGCTGAAACGAAATGAAATCGAAGCATTTCGGAAGCGAATGGTAACAGTAGACAGAAAAGAACACTGATGTATTAATGTCTCAAGCGGAAAATGGCAAAAAGTGGTCGACCGAAATGTTACATATTTGGTTCTTTATGGTTCATTATAAAAAAAAAAATAAGTTGAAGTTTGAATAGAAATACGAATTTTTCGACTACCCAATATTAGTTATAATCAAATCACCAAATATTCAATAAAAAATAACAGATTCAGTCAAATTTATCAGATTCAGTCAAACTCTGTCACTAACCATGCAAAGACTTCTCTGTCTTTTCGACATCTTTCAAAACAAATCATGCCACAAAAGTTCAAAACTGTGAAAAATCGTTCTTCCCTCTTCTACGCGGCCATATAAGCCAATTAAATGGCTCGTTAGTTGTGAAATAATGAAATTTGATTATGAAACTTCTTAACTTCACACCATTGTAGTCCCACACATGTATCATACATGTGTCTCGCTAATTCCATTCAATTCCCAACTTGCCAACGCTTTTCATTACAACTCAAGAAAGAATTAATAAAAAGCCACCAACCAAACTCACTGATGGCAGAGGCGTAACTAAAATAACAGTAAAATTGCGGTACGTCAAGCGATTTAACGGGAAATACGAATGCAATCGGTGACGCGCTACATAATGATAGTCACCAAGCCATTGCGGAAACGTCATAAACAGCTAATAAAATGCATTACAAACTAAAAATCCAAATACATTGTAGTAACAAGCTGAAGGAAAGCAGAAACGTTGAAAGCGACTAAGCTGACAACTGTCAGTTTTGACGATGAGCATGCAAAAATCCACGACAACAAGCATTTTTTGATGTTCTTTTGACAGTTCGCCAGTGTGCAGGTGTGTGATGTGTGTTCGTCTGGGTTACATATGTGCTGGTGGCTTCGTATGATGACTAGTTGCATGCACCAAGTACTGATTCGATTAAACCGTTGCAAAATGCCGTTTTGTTGCTAGGGTTTTCTTAACAAAAAGATGTATATAATTTGACGTAACATGTTTACGAAATGACGAGCATATGCTGAACTAAATTATATAACAATGAACTCAAAAGTAGACTAAACATATAAGGAAATTTATGTTAGTCGTGCTATCTCTCAAAAAAAAAAAAAAAAAAAAAAAAAAAAAAAAAAAAAAAAAAAAAATTATATATATGTAGGTCATTTACAAGTATGCATATTGACTTATTGGAAGAACAAGCAGACAAGAAAGTTTATTGCGGTCAAAAATTATTGAATATAATATCTAAATGTAATACAATAATATAAAAATGCTTCAAAATTTCTCTGAATTAATTAAAATAAAAAAACAAATAAATTTAGAAGCAAGGAAAAGCAGAGCTTAAGTTGAAATAATTCCATTCGTCATATATATAAGTAGATTGCTGCAACTACTCAACGGAAAAAGTTCCAAAATTGAATATAAAAATCTTTTGCAGCTAATGGCCGAAAGTAACAAAGGCCTCTTAAGATCAACGTTGCTTGTAAAAGAAGCCTGAAGGCCAATGCGCTCATTAGTGTTTGTAGAAATAGCAGCAATTTGCGATTGCTTAAAGGCTTTATTTGTCACTGCGAGAAAAAATATTTCTTACTTTGTCTTCACCATAGAAAGATTCGATGAATTCGAGAAAAATTTCAGTTTTTTGCTACTTGATTCCCAGCGGAAAATAAATTTTTTCTTCGAGCTACTTGCGTTCAGCTCAACAATAAACTTCATTGCAATATTGATCGTCCTATCTCCCTTTACATCTTAAGTAGTATATCAATTCAGGAAATTTCAATAGCCGCGTTTTGTGGTTTTGGCTGTAGTTTTTATTTCGGTATTATTGCTCTTGATCTCAGTACAACATGTCAATTGAAAAGTCCCCGGCCTACCATAGTAAAACACATTATTTTGGCAAAAATCGCTTTTTTTTATTTTACATATTTATTCTCAAGGGCGATACACTGGTTATAGCGACCTTCCACCTTTTCTATATAATTTTTGTACTACGATTTGTTCCTTGCTTCAAAATAGGTTTCAGTTTCGGTGATCGACGAAAATTTTTTCCCAGCGCATATTTTTTTGGGTCTGAGAACAGGAAATTGTCAGAAGGCCAGAACTGGAAAATAATGTGAATGCGGAAGCAATTCGAAGCCCTATTTATAGACTTCGGCGTCATTTTCAATGACTTGCAATGTCTTGGTGAAACAGTTTTTTCTTTTTCTTCGAATGTCTTGGTGAAACAACATTTTCTTTTTATTCAGATGTGACCATTTTTTGGCGATTTCGTTCTTTAAATGGTCCAATAACACTATGTAAGTCGCTGTTGTTAGTTCTTGCTTTTTTAATGTAATCAATAAAAATTATATAATGCGTTTCCCAAAATACAGACGTCAAAATGTTGCCATTCGACTGCGTTTTTCCACGTTTTGTAGTGGATTCATCGTGTGCAGTCCGCTCGTATGATTACCGATTGGACTTTGGAGTGAAATGATGAAGCCATGTTTCATATATTTTCACAAATCGATGCAAAAACTTAGGTTGGTTACACTTGAACATCTCGAAACACTGCTCCAATTTATCAACTCTACAACTACGAGTACTTAACCCCTGTTAGGATGATAGGGATTAATTCCCACACCAGCCGGTTCTGCGCACCCGAATTGACCCGGATTTTATACGGCCAAGGGCTGCTATTTCGGAGACCTAATCCCGTTTAAATTCATCAACTCATCGTTGGCTTTAGTCAAAAGCGAGCTCGGGCCGCTCCCACATTGCACAGAGCTTTCTCATACCCAAATATGTGTGAATGATACGATACCGGTATTCTCGCTCAGTTGATATATTTAGAGGGCCTACTATCGCTACATACTATTTTGTGGAATTTTTTTAAGTTTTCGTCGGAAACAACCTTTGTTAGGCCGTCTTCGATTCATTTCACCTCGTCTAAACTTAGTATACCAATCTTTAATGGTTGATTGTCTTGGGGTAGTGTTCAGAAACTCGTCATCAAACCAAATTTTTGCTTTAACTGTCGTTTTCTCATTCAAAAAGCTATATTTTATCATCAGAAAGTAAAAATAAATAAATAAAAATTCCAAAATGGAGAGATGTCCGTTGCACAAATACTCTATACGAGGTGTGTTCAAAAAGTATCGCGAATTTTGTGTTTTTTCAAAAATTATTTATTTATTCATGAATATCTATTTTGTCCCCTTCAAAGTAATCCCCATGAGATATTATACACTTGTGCCAACGGTTTTTCCAATCTTCGAAGCACTTCAAAAAATCGTTTTTTTTATCCTCTTCAGCTTCTCCTTCGGTGCCGTCTTTATCTCGTCAAGAGAAGCGTAACGTCGTCCTTTCATGGGCCTCTTCAGTTTAGGGAACAAGAAAAAGTCACAGGTGGCCAGATCTGGGGAATACAGTGGCTGCGGCATCATTAGTGTGTTGTTTTTGGCCAAAAAGTCGCACACAAGCAACGATGTGTGTGAGCAGGGGCGTGGTGCAAAAGCCAATTTTTGTTCTTCCACAAATCCGGGCGTTTCTGGCGGATTGCTTCGCGCAAATTGCGCATAACTTGCAGGTAATATTCGTTATTGACCGTTCTTCCCTGTGGCAAGAACTCATGATGCACCACGCCCCTGCAATCGAAGAAAACTGTCAGTTACGATTCGCAATACTTTTTGAACACACCTCGTATGTGATCCTCAAACAAAATGCTGCTCTCAATGAACCTATTTATATCTGCTTTGATTGACTTGACAAATCATTTAGGACAATAGTCTGTCTGATGAACAGTTTTTCATGTTGGATCTATGATAGAGTTAGACATTCAGTTCGTTGGTCGTCAAATTGTTTATTATTGTCGGTTATTAACTTCATGTTTGGTCTTACGAGTTAGTCAAAAAGGATTATTCGTTCGTCGGAAAGGATTATTCGGAGTTGGTATAGATAGAGAATTTGATACATCGCTCCGACACCGGAGAAGACCGTAAGCATTCAGCTCCTCGGTTACCGCCCGCTGACCATTTAATAACCATTCGAACGGTTACGTCAATACCACAGCTTACGATAGTATTGGTGAGGTCTTCAGAATTCCAGAATAGGGGATGGGCGTAAAACCAAAGGCTTACTTATCCATTTCCCCGTTGTGGGAATTATGAGGTAAACTTCTTAGTCCGTTAAAGGGAGTGTTGGTTCCTTTTCGCGTTGCTCGCATTATTATTACTAAAGCCACTTCGCAACGACAAGGTGACCAGCACTGTTCAAGTAGCCTAATAGGAATGATTTTGAATTACATCAACTGTATAGACTTTTTTAAGACCTAAAACTGTAAGTTTACCGAATAAAATAATTTAAACTGCAAAGTAGTCGTGTCTATTTTTGTTTATTTACAAATTTCCGTAACCTATAAATTAAACTTTCATATAGTCACTTAATTAAGTCAACTAGTAAATTGTGTTAGCTCATAGGCAAAACCGATATTGCTAATTGACTCAATTAAGCATACAGCATATGTGGAGTTTCAGTTGACCAAATATCGCAGCCATTTTGGTCATCATTTTCTTGTTTACTTGTTGCATTTTGACATAGTGTACCACAAAATTGCATGCCATTTGTAATGCTAAGCTATTTATTGACCACCAAAAACTGCATCGGACTGCCGAAAATGTAGACACTTTAATTGCTTGTTTACTTGGCAAATGCGGATAATTGCGCGACTATACAAGCGCCTAAATTGCATAGACTTTTCTATTACAGTGCAAGCCCGACTTAGCGACGCTTATGGCTTACAGCCGACTTTGGCTAATGTCAAGTTTTATAGGTTGCGACGGCGGTGATAGCCAACAGACGACAACGATAACAGACGACAAAGCCAAATGCAAGTCAAGTCGGCTAAAAGTATTAATCAGCTGTTCGTTGACTGTTGGCCTGGACTGTTTATACACCGTCCGGGGTTGAGTGACTTTTTGCGGTCTGCGTCACAGACAGACATACGGCCATACAAATGAGCCACCTTATTTGCAGTAAAAAAAAAAAAAAAATAGCAGAAATGGTACGTGTCTGCAGCGCGCGAATGCGGTGAAGAATGGGAATGGAAAAAATGGCACAGCGTCTTGACGGAATTAAGTCGCAGCGTGCGCCAAAACGGCGCGCAATAAACGGTCGAAAAAATACACGTAATGAATAACTGTGCATTTGTGAAATAAAAGAGTAGCGTTGTAGAAGCGCCGACACTAAGCGAATGTAGGCGAAGACATTTTTCGAATTTTAATTAGCTACAACAAAAAAAAAAAAAAAAAATAAAAATAAAAATAAAGACGGATACATTCTTGTAAGAAATTGGGAACAAATTGGCTAACGTTGCCATTTATATACATATAATACTAGGGTGTGTCAAAAAAATATTTTTTTTTTCATTTCTTATTTTGAAAATTTGGTCGGTAGACACGTCTAAAAACTTTTCTCCAAGGAAGCGCTCCTAAAATGAATAGAAAAGTCCTATGGTTTTCGATTTCCTATTTTTTCCCTAATAATGAACTTTTGAACTTAAAGGTTTCAGAAAAAATTGTAAGATACCATTTTTATAATGAATTTGATTTTTTACAAATATAAGAGACGAGATATTTTTCAATACTAAATATGAGATATGAATTTTTATTTTCAATAACAAATTGATCTCAGAAAACTGAAGGCTTTTATTATTAGCAGCTCAGACTTAGAATACTTAGAGATATTTTTTTTTCATATTGTGAAGGTTGTTGTCTCCGCTAAGCCATTTCTTGCACCACCAGAATTTCGCTTGTGGTATATATATTGTGGATTTTTTGCAGCAAAAAGTGGAAAAATATATTTTTTTTTGGGCTCACCCTAATACATATTAGTATATATGAATATACCTTCCAACAATTCTTGTATTGTCTCTGTGCTACGTAGAATGTTGCCGAGAATAAAATTTAATTTAATTTACATCAATTAGTGACGTTGGTTGGCTCACTTTAATTAATCTGCTCGACAATCGGCGTTGAGTGGTCACGCAATTGGGGCGTGACACATTTAATCGTTTGCAGATTTTCAAATACTCCTACATTGTATTGAGCTGAAACTGAAATGCTGCATTTACATGGAGATTAAGTGGCTAAAATGTCATGCTGTGCATTAGCAATTACAAAATAGAGCAAGAAATTTGAGGCAAAGTTGGAGGTGGAAATTCGGAAACAAGCAATACAATAAATTTTATAGTTTTGGAGGAACTTTAGAAGCGATTTATAATATAGTGTAGCTGATATATAATTACAAGGTTACCTTTTATACCCTTGATCATCGGTATCGAATTGAGTTAGGAAACAAGGATTTTAGTACTATAAGCTTAGCAACTGATTTCGAGCTCATCTTCCACTTTGTATTTTCAGTTATGGCTATCATGCTTACGTATTTCTTAACTATTTTTCTACTTATCAACCATAAACTGACTGCATGCCATCAGTTTTCTAACTCTTTATAACTTAAGCACTCATAGTAGTATTTTATTAACTATGAAACTACTACTAATTGGCCGATTAAATTGAGAAGCTAAATCTTATTAATAGAGCTCAATTTCAAATTCATTAATTGAGCACAATTTCTTCTTAAAATTCTTTTCAATTTACTCTGAAATAATTATTAATTGACTCAGTTTTGTTTCTCAGCTTATTGTGTTCAATTTAGAAAAAAATGCTCAATTAATCCAGTTCGAGAGATTAGTAATCAACTGACTCCTGTTTTCCAAATAATTTCAGCCTTCTAACTCTTTATAACTTAAGCACTCATAATAATATTGTATTAAGTACGAAATTACTACAAACTGGGCAATTAAGCTCAATTTAATTAATTCAACTGATTTTTTTATTAATTGAACTCAATTTACTCTTAAAATTCTTTTAAATTTACACTGAAATAATTACTAATTGACTCAATTTTGTATTTCAGCTAATTGTGTTCAATTTAAAACAGATTGCTCAATTGATCCAGTGCAAAATGTTTAAGGTTATATCAACTATGTAGGTATGTTTAAGGCTGCAGTCTCTTAATTGAGTCAATTAGTAAAATTTTTGGTTATTTTTTTTCTCAATTAAGCATACTGTTTATTTAAATTTCATATAGTCACTTAATTAAATCAATTAGTTAAATTTCTGATTATTTTTTTAACCCAGTTAAGCAAAATGTAAATTTAACTTTCATATAGTGCCTTACTTAAATCAGTGTTTGAGCTCATGGGAAAACTTGATATTGATAATTGACTCAATTAAGCATTTATATATTGAAGCGGCTTAAGTTGATCAAATATCACAAACATTTTCTTGTTTCAGTTTGTTACTTGTCTCATTTTGTTAAGTAAAATTCCATAATATTTATATTTATGAAATTATTTCAGATTAACTTTGAAATAACCACTAATTGAGCAATAAGAAGCTAATGAGTTAGGGCATTAATCAAACTAATGAACAACAACTTCAAATTTCAAATTGTAATTAAATATTATATATTAATACCATTAATTGAACAATTAAAAGTTTCTAAATTATGACACTAATTGAGTTGAGTTCAGTGTGTAAAGCTCAACTTCTAATAGCACAATTTATAGCTATTTTAATGAAAATCGGGTCATGTGCAAATATATTACTTCAATTTTGGTCAGCTTTGCAATTTAATGAGGTTTAGCTTTCTCTTAGTAAAGGCAATTTAAAGATAATTTACTAATTGACTACTTACAGGCTGTCTGAAACATATTTCATTTGTTAAGTGCGAATTTAGTTTGAAAACATCTGTAGTAAAGAAAAAGCAATAAAAAGTTGTAGTTGATAAGATTTGCGATGATCATATGTCAATAAATATTACAGAAAATCTACCTCCGGTTTGGGACACAGCTTAAATGATGCTCTTTGGTGATGAAGATTGATTTAAAGGCTCGGTTGATAAGCATATTCTTGAGTTGAGAGTCGTTATCATAGCCTTGTCAGTGTCGCCCAGTCTACTTTTTCTTTAGTTTGAAATATCTACTTGATTGTGATTTCATATTGTGGAGGTTGTTGTCTGCGCTAAGCCATGTTTTGCAACTCTCGAATTTGCTTGTTTTATATAATATATGATTTTGAAAGGATTTTTTTCTAATCTAAAAGCGGAAAGAGAATTAATTGAACAGTACTCAAGTATTAAACTAATTTTTTATAGAAAACCACTGATAACTTCTTGATTTTCTTTATGATATTAGATGAAGAACGTGTCTATAAAGTTGTTGTCCCCGCTAAGCCATGTCTAGAACCACTGGAACTTGTTCTAATTTACTGCGGTTAAGATTAACAAGAGCTTAGCTCATTTGTGACCTCTGAAGTAGACTCTAAATAAGAGTATATAAGTAAAACAAAACAAAATCTGTGAATTTTATGAATGTTAACCTATTAATTGTGAATTGAAAATTCCCCTAAGTATCACTTGAATATTTTCATCAAGAGTAAGTCATGACTCACATCAAATTCCACTGGCTATTTATGCTTCATCAACTTTCTTGTCGTCATATTTTGCACCTTTATAAGTTACATTCACCTGAAGGGCAGTCTTCGTGCCAAAACTGGGTCAAGCGCTGACAGGGAATTCTTTCCGAGAAAAGCAAACTGTACATCGCAGAAAAGAAAACATAAAATTAGATATGTAAATAAACAGATTAATACGGAAATCGAGGTGAAAGATCAATACAAATCGTTGACTTGTAACTACATCACTGCAACAACAACGATATTAGAGAGAGACGATTTAATTTTACGGCGACGAAAGCACGCAGCCCCGCTTGAACAGCAGCTGGTGGCTAGCTGTAAACACAAACATAAAAGAAACAACAAGAAAAAATAATCGTCATAAGTTAATAAGACGCTTGTGGGCTTCAGTTAGAAATTGAGCGTCACACGAAGCTTAAAAGCGATGAGCATTTAACTAAATAGCGGTAGCTTAAGTTTTCTCGTGCTTCTTCTGTTATACTGTTTTATTTACCTAGGGGCAGCTGTAATTTGTAATATTTCCATTCATAAAATTTGAAATATTGTATCTGAGCAACAACAAAAACCGCCAAACAACTTTCAATAGCTAACTGTCGAATGGCCGGCAATGAAAGTGAAATTGTCATAAACAAATAATAAAAGAAAAACCACATGGAAACAAATTTAAATGACGCTGAATTGACTTTCAGAAGCGATCTACAAATACTGTCTCAAATCTTTTGAAAGTCCACTAAGTGTATGGCCTAACGGACGGACGCATTTAAAGTGAATTTCGTGATTCACAATGCGATTTCAATGGACCCAAAACGGCGAAAGCGAGAGTGCGAATGATACATACAAACTTATATTTAAATATACATATATATACATATACATATTTACATACATACATGTGTTTATAGACATATATAAATATACTTCCATATATATTTCCAATGCTGTGATGCTTGCACTGATGAGTGTCGCATAATGAACCGTTAAAAAACGGCAGAACAATTGCATACGTTGCTTCTGTGTGTAGTGAAAACAAAGTCAAATGTAATAACAAATACGTACATACAATGCAAAATAGATACGAAAAAATAATAATTAAATAATTTCAATCGAAGTAATGGTGAAAATAATAATTTTTCACGCTTTTAAGTAATTTTGTACGTTTTTTTTTTTTCAAATACATTTATTTGGTTTTTAATTACAAGTGCTTTTCAATAGAAAGTAGTGATGCAAAAAATTCACACCGGCTTATGTAACCGGTACTTGAAAACAGTTTGACGTTAAACGAAAGGGACAGACTGCTTAAATGACTGCTTTTTCACAATTCATTTTTCTAATAAAAGTATATTGAAATTATTCTGAGAGAAAAATGCTGACTTACAAGAAACTAAATGTTTTAATATATAAATAGTGGCTTAAAAATAAAATGTTTTAATATTTTCAAAAAAAAAAAGTCTTCGAATAATTTTAAAACTATTTTTATTGAACTTTTTTATAAAAATTAATATTTTTTATAAATTTAACTAAATAAAACTTAATATTTTTTATAAAGACTGTTCAATGAAATTAAATTTTTAATTAAAAAAATAGAAATTAACAAAAAATTAAATGCAAATTAATCAAAAAATTTGTCTTAACTTTAATTTGTCCGACATTTTAAAATTATTGGAATTAATTTAATTTGACTAATTATTTATTTTTTGAAAAAACAATTAAAGAAAATTTGAATAATTAGAAAACATAAAAATTGATCAAGACAAGAAAAGCGAAAGAAAATAAAACGATTTATTGCAATTTTTATTAATTTTTAAATTGTTGATAACTAAAAAAAAAATGTTTAAAAAAATGTAAATATGAGTTTTCAGTTAAAAAACAAATTTTTATTTAAAGTTTTTAAACTATTTAAAATTAAGAAAAAGTAGGAACAATCATTTTAAATAAACTTTTAGAAAAAATTAAAAAAAAAAATAAGTTTTTGTTAAACAATTTTCAACAATTTAAAAAATAAGAAATATTAGAAAAAATCATTTAAAAAAAATTTTATTTAAAAAATTACAAGCTGAAAATTATATATTATTTTTTAATTTGAAATTAGGCATCTGTTTAAATTCAGATTTGGTATTGAAGAAAAAATTAAACGTTTCTAAAATTTTCGTTATTTCATTAGAGGATATATAGTAAATATTAAACGTTTTAAAAATGCTAAAATTTTGGTAAATTACATGTTTTACTTTCTAAAAGCTATTTTGTTTAGAAGAATGCCAAATTTTTTCCAAAACAAGAAAGCCTAATAAAAATAATATATTTTTTCAAATTTTAATTATTAAAAACAAAACGAATTGAATTTTTTTGAAGAAAAACTCAAAAATGTTTTTAAAAAAATATTTATGCATTAAAATATTATTATACGTTTTTTGTTTTTTTTTAATTTCCCGTGGATAAAGCCAATTAAGCATTAAGCAACACAAACAAAGGCTAATGAAAACAGAAAAAATAAAATTATTTTGTTCCAAATTATTAGTTTCTTTTGTGTAGAACTTAACAAGAGGAAGACTTACAAAAGAAATGGATAATGTGTTTTATGAAAGAGAAAGATTCAAGAAAGTTGTAATCATTTTTTTCTTTAAAAGTGTTAAAAAAAAAAATTATTTTTTTTTTTTAATTTTTTTAAAAATTCAGAATTGGTTTAAAAACTATAAAAATTTTAGAAAACTTCAGAAATGATTTCAAAAAAATGTATATGTTTTTTTTTTATTTTAGTATATAAATATTTTAAAAGTTCAGAAACGGGTTTAAAACACTAAAAAAATATTTTTTTTTTGTCAACTAAACATTTTTTTTAAAAAATTCACAAATTTAATCAAAACAATTTAAAAAAAATTTGGTTTTTGTTTTTTAATTTAAAAAAATTTTGAAAAATTTCTAAAAGATTTAAAAAAAATTGTGAAAAAATATATAGTTTTTGTTTTTTAACTTTATAAATTTTTGAAAATTCCGAAACGGTTTCAAAAAAAAAAAAAAAAAAATAGTAGTTTAATAGTTATGAAAACTATCTAATTTTTTTTGTTTTTTTAATTTAATTTTGTATATTTTATATAAATAATATATTTATTTTAAAATATATTTAACATACAGCCGAAAGTCTATGATGCTAGCGCTGCGTACTTTAGTTTATATAATAATTTGTTTATTATGTAAGCTTTAATAAAATAAAAAAAATAGTTAACATAACAAGTAACGTAAATATTTATTTTGAAAATAGTAAAAGAATTAAAGAAAAATGTTTTTTTTACTATTATATAACAAAATATTTTGAGAATTCAAACCGCAAGCTCGAAACACAGTTAGATAATATGAGGTATATACTACATAAATACATACATACGTATATAAAGTACAGAAAAGAGTGGGGAAAAGTGTCAGCATTACACTAATTGCGATTGCTTAATTGGCTTTATTAAATAACTCAGCTGGAAAAATGCAATCATACCAACGGAAAGTACCAAAACAATGACAACAACAAAAACTGCATGAGTGGGCACAAACAAATTGACCAAATGAAGCTGTCAAACGCAGACGCTGTGCCAATACATAGCAGAAACAACAATAATTAATAATAAAAACAACAACACCAATAATGTTAATAACAAAAACAAGAAAAATTAATAATAAAAATATAATAACAACAAACTAACGTTATACAAAAAAAAAAAAAAAAAACAATAAAGAGCCGCTTTAGCATTAGCAATTACAACTACAAATATAAAATATTAATGCAGAGAAAATACCAAGCAGTGATTTTAATAAAAAAACAGCAACTGCAACGTGTTGTAACATATGAAAAATCGTTAAAAATTCGTAACGTAAAAAATTAAACAATAAAATGCATATAAAATATGTACTTTGCAAATCATTAGCGAGAAAAATATTAGTCAGCAGAAAAACACTTTGGCTGCGTAGTCGAAATTGAAACTATAGCAAATAAATGAATATAAAATAAAAATATTTCAGATTTATAAAAATATAATAAAAAACGTGAACTTCGCCGTGTTGAAGCTATAATATCCTTCTCGGTTACATAAAAGAGCCTCCTTAATTTGATTTTGATAGGTCAGTTTGTATGGCAGCTATAGCTATATTGAGCCGATCTGAGCAATTGTCTTGGAAAACAATCCATGCCAAGTTTCGTAAAGATATCTTGTCAAATAAAAAAGTTTTCCATATAAAAACTTAATTTGGATCGGTTTGTATGACAGTTACAAGCTATAGTTCTCCGAACTCACCAATTCATTATGAGATCATAGTGTATTGCCAGAGAATAATCCATGCAAAATTTCGTAAAGATATCTTGTCACATAAAAAAGTTTTCCATACAAGAACTTTATTTGGATCAGTCGGTTTGTATGACAACTATACGCTATAATGGTCTGATATCCGCGTTTCGGGAAAATTAATCGTTTTTAGAAGAAGGGCGTGTGCAAAATTTCTGTTCAATATCTCAACAACTGAGCGACTGTTGGTATATAGGTATACCAAAAAACTAGTATATTATTGGGTATAAGATTTCAAATATCTATAAAAAGTATAAATCACAGAAAATACTTACCTGTAAATAAAAACCAAAAATATAAATATGTGAGCAATTATATTGCATAGTAAACACAAAGTGTTGCAGTGATTCATTCAATAGCAACAAAGGTTGTTAAAAATATTTTTTTTGCTCATATAAATGCAATATATATATCTATATATATGTATAAAGGCTTTTTATAACTTCGACATTTTTGCCAGTATATTGTTACGCTTTCGCTTTTTTATGGTCAGTATCTGTGATTTTGGCTAAACATTTATTTAATTAAACCTCTGTATGTATATTTGAATATGTGTATAAATTGTATATGTGTGTGCGTATGTTTTTGTTGCCTCAAATTTATAAAAAATATTTATTAAATAGCTTTTGAAAGTCCAAAGGAATATTTGCGTTAAAAACTTGTTGTGGAGTAGTAGAGTTTTGATTATTTAATGGTTAAATAAACGGTTAACTTAACAGTTAGCCAAATTAAAGGGACACTAAACGGTTAACTTAACAGTTAACTTAACCGTTAGGTAATCAAAATTCTATTTCTCTACAACATAGTCGTGAAATCAAAATATCTTTTGAAATTGTCATAAATTTTACTCGTGACATTCTGACTATGTTGTTTTGTTGTAGTTAAAAATGGAAGGAAATGGACTTCAACTAAGTCTGCTTTCAATACAACAATGTTTTTAACGCGTAACATAGCCTAATTGTCCCTTCAATAACATTAGTAAGACAACCCTGGTACAGAAATTTATTAAATGATCTATAGCTTCAATGTATCATATACATTATAAATATACTAGCAACTAACTCTACTTTGCAGTCTCAATTGAGAGAGGAGGACCTCATATATCACACATAAATATCCTAAAATGCAAAACAACGTATCCTCAAAAAAAAAAAAAAACAAAAATCGCTGTCAGATATAAAAACTAATATATAAACATTTTATAACCAAAACTGAAATTATTTCTCTGTTATAACATTTTTCCTACGGCAGTAAACTTATGACTACTTGCTTCGTAGGGACCGATGGTGCCCGCTGCACTTTATTTCTTAACACTGACCCCTCTCCCGTGCTCTGATGATGCCCGCATCGCATATTATGTAGCAACCTAGCTGAGGGGATTCCATTACCTTCAGTTAAGTAAAGATCCCTAACTTTTCACCGGAGATAATCCAAATGCTGTAAGAATTTTTTAAATCCGCCAAGTAGTTTCGAAATATACATATTCGTGCTTTTTCTGGTTTTTATACAGTCTACATTGACCATTATGTGAAGTATTTTACTGAAAGTACGGGAACATATATCTGTATATGTAATATATTTTGGAGGCAATAATAAATTATATTGATCGATAAGTTTTTATTCAGTATAACAATCTTCTTTCTTCCGGTTGATCACCCATCTTTTAATACCAGTTCAGTAAGTTTTATCAATTGCTTTTCAAATTCATAAAAAGTAATAAATATTTCTCTTTCCAAAACTATCTTTTCTAAACTTTTGTAAAAAACATAAATAAATATATATTGTACAAAATATTTGTTAGGTTTCTAATGAGCAATTTTCACCTAAACATGCATATGTAGCATGTTTGTACTTTCAAAAATATTAATAATCAAACATTTTTAATTTGTATTTCTTCAGGCGTAAATTTGTGTGCCAATCAATAGAACTAAATTGATTTCATAAAAATAAATTTCAGGGAATATCTTTTGCCAGAAAATATGTCAATATCAACTATTAAATTCTGTACAAAAGCAATCAACTTTGAAAATTCGAATTGTGTGATAATGAGAAATTTAACAGTTGAAGCAATCACTGACTAAATTTAGAACATCATTCACAAAGTTAATATCAAACGAAATTCCAATCATATTTTCAAAAATGCATGGAGTGAGAGGATAAGTTTCATTAAATTTTTTTAAAAATTTTTTAACGCTAAAAATTGTTTCCAAATTTCACAAACCTTCGCTGAACTTCGCCACGTCGGCTTTAAGTTGAGGGTAATCGCATTGCTTGCTGCCCTTGCTTTGGGGTATGGACATTATTTAGCTCAACCTGATTCATATTTCCGGACATACGTTCTTTCACGAAATTAATTTATAAGATAATATATAGTATAATCAACTAAAATGTAAAATAATATAACATTACTTTTCATAAGTTTAGAGGCGAAGAGAAGAAGATATAATAGAAACCACTCACATTGAAATAAAATTTGAGGTTTGGTTATATTGGTTGTCATACACCGATATTGAAACAAAATTTGAGTATCGGTTATTAAATGGTTATTATATCTGTTAGCGATTTTTGATTTGTTGTTTTTTTGATGATGCGCTGTTTTGCATTTTAGATGATAAACTACAATTATATGCATATGGGCTTTAACCTTTGTGTCAGCTCAATTTATAACATATTCACCAAAATCAGTCAGTTCTACTTTTGATGCGCTTATTTTTATTCATAATTGTTTTGTACCCACTTATCGTGCCTAACCTAAGTTTGCAGTATAGAGAGATTATAGTGAGATCTAAGAAGAGTCTCTCAGCTTCTACCAAGCCGTAGGATGGAGTGTATTACTTGAAGTTGGTTTTCAGTTTTAGAACAAAGCTTATGACATTTGATAATGAAATGAGAACGAATTATTGGATCTCAAAAGCAGCCACCAAAAGACGGGTTATCATAATCTCAAGAGGGTATATAAAGTTTGCCACGAAGTCTGTAACACACAGATGGAAACGTTCGAAACACTACAAAATATACATATAATAAGTGATCAGCATTGCGAGCTGAGTCTATTTACCATAGACATGTCCGGCTCTCTATCCCTCTGGTCCCAAAGTTTTTGAGATATCGATCAGAAATTTTGCATAAGTTCTGTGCTCTTCACGAGGCTACTTTTTTATCGGAACCGCCGATATCGGATCACCATATCATATAGCTGTCATACAAATTGAACGATCAAAATAATGTCTTTATACGGAAAAATCTTTTATTTGACGAAATATATGACTTTTGACATAGGTTATAGTCTTAAACGGTAATGCAATCTCTGAAAAAATTGTTCAGTTCGGACCACTATATCATATAGCTGCCATACAAACTGAATTATTAGAATTAAGTGCTAGATGCTTTCATTTGACGAGGCTTTCATTTGGCATGAGATATTGTCTTAAATATTAAAACTATTGGCCAAGAAATTATTCAGATTGGATCACTATAGCATATATCCGCCATACAAAATGAATGATCGGAATAAAGTGAAATGTGGAACGGTTTTTCATTTGACGGTATATCTGAAATTTGTCGTCGTTTAAAGTCTAAATAAACGGTAAAATCTTGGAAGAAATTGTCCACATCTGATCACTATAACATATAATTGCCATATGAATTGAAAGATCGAAATCAAGTGTTTGTAAGGATATTTTGCATTTTTGAAGGTTGTTTTAGCTTCCGTGCAGACAAAATTAACCTCTTTTTTGCTTATTTTAAAGTAAATTTTTAATATTTTAAAGAAAATTTAACTACTTGCCTACCTTAAAGAGGACACCCAAGAGTTTGCTTTTATATATATATTTTTGTTATATATGTATGCATACATATATACGAGTGTCTAAATGCATAAATACTAGCATCGATATACTTGTAGTTTACAGGTGTATATCAGTTCGACAAACTTCAAAAAAGAGCACTCCAAACTGGCTTGTAATACACCCGAAGTGCCTTTGATAGGTACCGTACGACATTGATTAAATACACTTTCTCATAAGTAGACATGACCAAAAACTTACAACAACCCTGTAGTTTGGCTGGTGTCAAGCGATTACCAGAGCGCGAATTCTACTAGCGATTTCATGCATTACCGCTAGTTAGTTTTTTCGCTAATGATTTGTAATGCAACGAGGCATCGAATCTGAAAAAAACCCACCCCTAAAAAACGAAACTCAATGCGTATATGAAATTGCAATAACAATAACCCGCAACATTGTGCGATCAAAATTCAACAGAAATTTAGAGTCCCGTACTATTCCTGCAGAAATTCGCAGGAATTGTAGTTCGATCGATCGCTCAGTCTGCCGTTGTCATTTTTACACTAAATTGTTTAGATCTTGAGTGTCAATTGTAGTTGAAGAGCAGTCGAAAAAGGTCAATAAAGAACAGACATTCCTTAAATAAAAATAATTTATTTTAGTGTTGTTAGTGAAAAAATTAAAGTCGAATAAAAAAATAAAAAAGTGAAGTGTAAGGTAATTTATAAGGTATACATTAATACCATAATAATCAATCAATATAATATTAACGTTAAAAAATTTTGCAAGTGAAATAAAACAAATAATAATAATAATAAAAAATAAATAAATATAAAAATTGCGAAATAAAAAGTAATAAATTACAGAAGGCAATATGGATGGTCCGAACCCAAAACGAATTAAAAAGACTTGCTACAATCAAGTATATACAGAAAAGGCATGTAAATGCGAAGATAAGCTTTAAAGGCTTTCTTCGAAGGTAAAGTATAAGCTGCCAACAAGTATATTCTTTTTTCATTCATATATATTTTTTATTTCTAGAACTGATGGAAAGAAAAATGAGCCAAATTTCTGCACAGTACCAAGTGCTCCTAGAAGAAGTAGCGCAGCAGAAAGTCCTCATTCAGCAGCTTCTGAAAGAACGCACCGACGACTCAGCGATAATGAGAGAATTTCCAATTAAAAACAAAACAGATTTGGGCCGAATTAATGAAAATATAGAAGTTCGCGGAAAGAAGAACTACGTAAGTAATATTTTTTCTTTCGATTTCCTTATTTAAAATACGTATCAGTAAATTTCGTTTTTTTTTTATTTTTACCATTTCAGCCCTTTACTTTCTTGCAGATCAAATGTATGACTCAAATTCTCCAGGGTTCTGGAGTGGTGAAAAACCTGAAGAATATTATAACAGACGAATTGGCCATGCAGTACAATATTGATGGAGTGTTGGGCAAAGATTCGCTCAAAAGCTTTACAAATTTTTTCGACGCCCTTATTGGTAAGAACAGGACAAGCTTTTTAATTAAAACAGTTAATAACAATTACATTTTAATTATTTTAGAGTCCATTCTTACCGGGATAGACGCTGGATCGCCAGCGAATCAACTGCGCCAAGCCCTTCAGCGTCAAAAAAAACGCGTAATAAAAAAAAATCATTTAGTAAATAAAGAAAATAAATGATTAATAAATAACAATATAATGTAAGATAGTACATATTTTAAAACTACTAAGTAAGAAAACAAATTAAAAAATACATATGTATAATTGAATTTAATAAATCTACTGCTTTGAATTTCATAAAAATTTCTTTTATTTTCGTAAAATTGAACCAGTAGAATCACTAGCGAGTTAGAATAAATGCAATCGCTAACGATTTTGAATTAGTCAAACCACTAGCCATTTTGAATTAATGAAAACGCCAGCGATTCTGTATTAGCGATTCTCTAACGATTTTGGAACTAGTCATTTCACCAATGACTGCTAATGCAGCGTAGCACCGCTCGATTACCCTCGTAGGACATTGAAATGTAAAAATCGTTAGTCAAATAACATTGCGAGTAATCGGGCTGGAACTGGTTCTAATGATTAGGAATTAGTCATATCGTTAGCTCTTCCCCGATGGTACCGAACTACAGGGAACATACATTATGCAGCTATTGAACTCTTCTTGAAGTGGGAATTTTTACAAGACTTATTTTCAAGTGGAGATATGTAAGTCTACACACATACATACATACATTTAACTCTTTGTGAAGGCAAGCGCTTCAAGCTCACGTGCGGGCTCCCAAAGCAATGCAATGAACTTTTGGTTAGATGAAATGAATCAGCGCGGCTTTTAGTTTAAGAAATTTCAATAAAGTTTAAAGTATGTGCTAGAGATAAGTGTATAAATATATACAGAATATATATACATAAATAAAATGATATGCAAACAGCAATCAAGTTATCGAGTTCAAAACGTGCACTTCTGTTCATAAATCAAAATCAATGATTAAAATGAATGGCTGCTCCAATACGTACATATAAACAAATATGTACAAATATATAAACATATATATACAAACATACAGACATACTTATGTAAATACATACAAGCTGACATATGCTTACTGAGTTTGGTGTTAGCGCATTTCTCACGCTCCCAACGGCCAGGTATATCGGTCGACTGACCGCCTTAATTTCACTTATTGGCAACTAAAAGAAGGAGGAGTGAAAAAAGTAACCGAAACTAAAGATTAATCTTCGAGTGGGGTAGGTAAAACTGTAGAAAATCAATTTGTAAACAATAATGTGGTGAAAAAAAATAAGAAAGAAAAGAAATAAGAAGAAAGAAATATAATGAAATCAAGTAGGTGAAAAAATTTATTAGAAAAACACTTAATTTGGTGAAGGAAAAATGCTTGAGATGTGTAACACAAAAACTCACACTATTTAAAAAAACAACAATATTGTGATACCAGCTAGACTGAAGTACTAGGTTGGAAGATGTCAGGTTGAAAGCTTTAACATCAACTTGGGTCTGTTTGATTGGCTTTCCCCACTTCTGTCAAATAATAATATATAGCGTATGTAGAAATAATCAAAATTCATTCCCGAGAAGCTCGGGTCTATGAGTATAAATCGTATCATATCCGAAAAGCTCCTTGAAATGGTCTCAATTTTATTGAGGTAAGTAACTAGTATCAACTCCAGTTAATATGTCTGGTTCCCACAAGGTGTGTGTACAGAGATGCTTCAACTTTAGTATACTAAAAGCTAAACGGTGGAGGAGAAACTGTCTAGAGGATTCCACATCATCTTCCTCCACGTAACTTTCATAAGTTGCGTCCTCAAAAATCTATGTGAGTGTTAAAAGGGCAGTCTTCAATTAGAATTCCTAACAATGTGGCGAGATGGACCATTCTTCAATGGACCTCTTACATTACAATCTAAGCCAGAAAGATTTCGCAGCCGTTCATTGTTGATCAACGCTAGCTTCCCTCGTGTGTGGCCCATATATCCAGCGCTAGAATACAAGAAGACAGGGGAATACCGGCTCTTTCCCATCCTGATCAGATTTGGGTAAAGCCCTGTCTTACAGTATCCATCGACGCCGGTATGACCAGCTACCCACGCAAGTCTGATATGGTGATCCCTTGATGCTACTGCTAATGAGATCATTCACTCAGAGAATGTGTTTATGTTTTGATGTTAAATAGATATCAAGATCTTAAAAGCCGACTTAATAAGTCTTTAAGTTACTTTAAGTTAATCCAGAGTTTGATGTTTTGCTTCAAAGCCTAACTCGAAGCGGGATTTTCCGCATAGACTTAGACTTTATATATCCCCACAGGATAAAGTCTAACGATGTGACATCACACGACTTTGGTGGCCAATCGACGATCCCGAAACGTGAAATTATCTGCTGACCGAAGTGTTCGCTCAATAAGTCCATTGACTGGTGCGATGTATAAGAAGTAGCGTCGTCTTATTGAAACCAAAGGTTGCCGAGATCACGAACTTCAATTTCACACATCAAATAGTCGGTTACGTTCTCATCGGCATCATTTTTGAAGAAATATGGACTGATGACTCCACCGGCGCACAAACCACACTAAACCTTTGGTTTTTCTGGATCAAATGACAGCTCTAGAATCTCTTATGCTTTGGCCTTATTGATGTACAAAATTTGGCACGAAAACGTCGGATCTCCTTGGAATTTTTTAAGAGCCCATAGACCGAAGCAATATCGTTTGAGAAGATCGAGCGGCTTCAGTTCGTGCGCAAGATGTGTTTTGAACGATTTTTATTTAAGATATCGACGTAAAATGCGCCAATTTGTTTCATTCTTCAGTTCGAGTTGCCGCGAACGGCGCCGAATCGACTGTTTACAGTCTTCGCGTACACTCTAAGATACGTCTGCTATATTTATTGACTGCGTACTGGACGTGATCTCTTCGGTCGAATATTATCAAATAATGAATGCTGAGTCTCAAGATGGGCGATGATGTTGCGGAAGGTATGAAGTAGTAGTAGGAAATATATACTATAAGTATAACTTTTGGCGTCGCACGACTGCAGATTGGGGCTGACACATAAAGATGACTACAGGAAATGTCAAGACCATGGCTTCAGGGAAATAATGGAGTATCTCTTCGGCCTTTATGCCGCACTAACAAGGGAACGTTTAAAACATTTGAGGTCTCCATTGTTACAGACACTGGAAAACGTTTCGATAGTGAGGTCTCAAAACCTTCTTATTGAAATTCGCGTCAAGAGCTGGCATTCCGACTGCTCATGAACTACGGAATGGCACTTCATCTGGCATCGCTATTGATCAAGGCTAGTCTATACGTGGCTCACGGATCTATCGGACTAATCTAACCTCACCTAATATAGAAGTACTGATAATTTAAGTAGTTCAGGCGAAAATATATCTACGTTTATGGGTTTTATGACTGACTTTAAAGAGGATCGCACTTGACGATAAATAATTATTTTTAGTACTAATTCTAATTAGTCTTAGAGACGAAAAAGGAATATTTTTTTTTCATTTGATTACTCTACTTCAATCTAGTGTAAATGGAACCACTCGAAGACCAGTTTTCATATACTTAGTAGCCACCAGTTTCATTATGAGTATATTTCTTTGGCATTGCCATTCCTACAGGGTGTTTTCACAATTGTGTCTTCACAACTCATGGAAAACAAAAAAATTACTGTGCGTTTAAGCTTTGGTGACTTCATTTATATTTTATTTTACCTTTTTGTATCGCAGTCGCTGCTTACTGTTTGGGAGAAAAAGAGGCAAAAAGCAAAAACAGTAAAAACCGCAGTGTGCCCAATGCCAAGAACTTAAATTATGGGCTTACTCGTATGCGCACAGACGGACAAATACCTTTAAAGAAAACAAGCATATGTAGAATTCTTCAACGCAGCAACTACAAAAGAAGAAAACAATTTGCTGTTGCTTTTAGTATGTTTATATACATGTTTGAATGTCTCTCTACTGCTTTCTGCTTATGCTTTGAAGATTCTACCGCCAACACAGCACCCAAGCATTGCTTCTCCCTGCGCTTGACTGCGCGTTTAGCTAACGCTGCTTGCGCATGCGCAACACTTTAAACAAAGTAGGTCACATATCTTCATGCTTTTGTAAGAATTCTTCTTTTTGTTCGGCAACCTTTTTCCACATTTAAGTAAATCTTTCATTAATTTGACTTTTTCTGTATTTCATATTGTTTTGTTTTGGCATTTTTTTCGTAGTGCTTCTAGCCACTGCCTTTTATTATGTTATTTATTTGATTTGAGCATATGTGGAAAAAGTTTAATTCTCTTTTGCGCTTTCCATACTATTTGCCATGCGCTCATTTTATTTTAGATTTTTTTTTCACTTCTCCCCTCTTGTTGCTGTAATCATTTTTGGAGCATACTACTTGTTTTTTGAGTTTACAATTGCCGCTTTTATTTTGCAAACAAAGCGAAGCAAATTTTCTGGGCCTTCCCACACATTGACCGCCATTTAAGCTTTATACCCATAGAACTCCTTTTGTTTGGCGTTTTAATTCAGGCGTTCCGCATGCTGAAGTGCTTACATGTAATTGGAAATTAAAAGGAGAAGTGTGTGGGACCTCAAAACTGTAAAAAAGTAAAAGGCAAAATTTGCTTCTTTGTGTTTGGCACATCAACAGCAGTTGTGTGGGATTTCATTTGATTGAATAAATGCTTTAAATTGATGTTTGGCAGCTTTAAGGTGTGTAATATACAATTCTATTGTATACTTTTTGAACAGGTTCTCGGAATAATATACAGAAATTTAGTGGAAAATTCAAAATTCCAAATTCAATATTTTTCAAATTGCTGGAAAGAAAACTTTTCTAAAAGGTTTCATAACATTAAGTCCAAGGTACGACTTTTCAATTTCGATATATTAAAGCTGAGGTCTTTGCTGTTGGGAAAGCAGCGGAGTCAGCCAAGCAGCAATCAAGGCAGTAACCTCGTATCTTATATTGGCCAGAAGTGTCTTGAGAAGCAGGACAGTGGTGGAAAGTGTTGCCAGAAGTAAGCAACTTCTCTTCTACTGGTTGTCAGCCCATAAAGGCATCGAGGGCAATGAAATAGTGGACGAGATTGCCAAGAATGGTGTGCAACTAACATCCAAAAACGTGACAAACATTGGAGTATGAAGGGGTATCGATAATGAGACCGCACATTCTCTTAGAAATAGCGACAAGCACAGGCAGCCTAAACGACTACTTCTCTACTATTCCTACTTGGACCTAGCAAGTAAACTCCATCCAGTATCGAAAAAGGACCAAACCGGTCTATGCTTGGCTTATTGGCCTACTAGATTAACTTAACCTAACCTTATTGACACAAGGGTAAGCAAAATGAATTGCTTACAATTCTTACGAAACTTTCAAAGCTCTCTCGTATTTAAAAAATAGTTACTGTCTCAGTTCTGTTCAGTTTAAGTACCATAGGCATTATGGGTTCACACTTTTTTAAAGAGAGTTAACTTCCTCAGGCAAATGTTTCGGTATCTTCTTTCTTCCTAAGGGATATCAGTCTCTATCATGCTAACTACAAGCGCCACATGAGACCAATATTTTACCAGCAAAATCATTTGTCATAGACTTAAACAAGAAATTATCACAAGTGGATATGTACATAAGAACAACACAGCCAAGCGCCCTGGCTGCTTCTAGTTGATTGCTTTCTTCAGACGATCCAAATGTTTAGTGTAAATGATTTCCAGACAATGCTCAAAAGTTCTAAGAAAAGATGCGGCAACTAACAGCAGGTCTTAAGCACGGATCATACTCTTATAGAACTCCCAGAGTTGATCTAATGACTGAAGCCCAGAGCATACTAAAATTATACTGCTGATTGGCAGTGAAAGCATAACACTATGAGATGGTGAGCCCGATTCCCCAATCGATGACAATGAAGCAGACGTTCCATTGAAGGAAGTAAAGTCTCCACTCGACGAATAAATACCAAACTCTACAAGTCACTGATCATCCCCGTCCGGCTATATGGTGCAGAGGCATGGATGATGACAACATCTGATGATTCGACGTTACGAGAAAGGTCCTGCGGAAGATTAATGATCCTTTGCGCATTGACCACGACGAATCCACATCCGATGGAACGATGAGTTGTACGAAATATACGACGGCATTAAGACAGTTCAGCGGATTATGAAGCAGTGACTACGTTTATTAGGTCATGTCGTCTGAATGGATGAAAACACTCCAGTTCTGAAAGTATTCGACGCAGTAGCCATCGGTGAAAGCAGAGGAAAGGTTGATCATTGGAAAGACCAGGTGAAGAAGGACCCGGTTGCACTTGGAATTCTTCTGAACAATGAAATCAGTGCTAATGTGACGGTTAGACTTGAAGAAACCCTGAAGGATATGACGCATTTTCACTTTGATAGTCATCCTTGACACGAGCTGAAGCAATACTGGGTTAAGCAATCACAAAACTGTCTGTGTCGTATTTTTAGTACAAAATCTTATCTTTTCGACGCCATATAGCGTAATTCGATCGATTCATTAGACGAGAGATAAAAATGACTCAGAAAATCTTTTGAAAAAAAAAGTATGGATTTGATTTTACTAGATGATATCTTAAGTAATGGGCCTGGCTTCTTTACTGTTTTCTTAATACTGTTTTCACTTCCTTTGCTAAATTTTAATTTGGGACGATACGAAAACCAATATTCGGTGCATTATTTGGGGAGTTACGGCTAGTTATGCCAAGAAGAATTGCAAACCCATACGTTGCTCCTCATAAGCTGCGGTCAAAATCATTAAATTTTGGTAAAAAACTATAATCTTGCTATCTCCTTTCATCTTTGCGCTCAAACCATTTGGTGTTCTCAATGACACTACTTTTATCCGTTAGGATTTTAGTGAACGGTCATTGAAGGTTGGTTGAGGAATGAGTTTCAAGTCTCTCTGCCTGTTTTGTGTTACAGCTGCGAATTTACAGAGAAAGTGGAAAATTGTTACCTTTTTACCTTCCAGCTTGCAGCTGCGGCAAATATTGTTGCATGTTCTGCAAAAGACTATTATTCCGTTATACTTAGTAGTCGCAATTCAGTGAATACTATTCTGGGACTTATGTAGTAAGTCATTAGTTCCAGTCTTATCATACTTGGGCCGTATCTGTTTTATCATGCAGTTTGTTATTGATTTCAAGCTACTTTCAACTTTTAATTTTAAGTGACAATAAAATTCTCGTTTGATCGTGCCCAGCTTACATGGCATTAACTCCGCCTATGATTAATCTTCTAGCTTGGCCAACTCGTTAGTTTTTTCGCCAAAACTGTTCCGGTGGCCGGGAGCTGAAATTATGGACAAGTGGAGTTGACCTACCAATGTGCTGAAAGTCTTTCGGCAATAGTTGATTACGTGGGAAAGTATAAGTCGGATCGGCAAGGCCAGCTGGCTAGCCGTGTACTACAAGTATATAGTTGCTTTCTGTGGCCTCCCGTAGTTATTCAAGAGAACGCCGCAGCATGTCACTAAACCTAGCACTTTTGCTTGGAAGCTGCTGGCTGAGGTGGGTAGTGGCTTATAGTGAAAGAACTATTTTAGAAAAGTTAAAATTTCCTAATTTTTTATACTTTTTTAAGGAGAAATTTATGTTCTATATTTCCTACAACAATGACATCCAAAAATACCAACTAAATTAAGTATTTTATGACTTCTTTTTCCGCTTCACCGCGCTCTCTGAATAATTAACTTAAGTAGACCTAAACCAGTTTGCTTATTTGTTTCCGTATTTCAAAAATAATTTTATGGCCGAAATCGTTAATTTAATCGATATATTAACACAATTATGAATTCGCAGGCTGCAAAAGTGGACCAAAGTAAAGTTTTCACTGACCTTCTTGTCTACGGCAACGAAAGAGAAAACAAAACAAAAGAAAAAATATAAAAATTAAATGTTATTGCTAACTTCGGTATTAAAATTTTCGTTTTTTCAACAACAATTTGGGTTAAGAAACACTTAACCAGTGAGGCTAAATTTTCCTCTAAGCACAAACACACACACATACTTGCCGATACGCTGGCATTTTTACTAAACGCTCAATCGTGCTTTCCGCTGGCGAACGAACGCAAATAAATATAATCATTATCGCATCAATAACGGAAATTTACAATTTCCTTTCTACTTACATATTGACAATAAGCGGCAAGTAAATAGGTGTGCATATGCGTGTGTGTGTGGGCATACTAGCACGTACTAACTTAATATCCATAATAATGTAGAAAACGAAAAGAATTAACTCTCACTGCGCGGTAGACAGTCGGCATTGGAGTTGGCGTTTTAGCTGGAAGTCTGCGCCAACGGCGGCAATGAAATGTGGCAAGCAGGCAGGAAATGCGGCACAAAAGCACGCTCAAATGATTGAGCACAAAACATATGAAAATTATAGCAAAGCGAGTAGCCGAAGTGGAGTTCGTCTGGTCTGGTTGGAGTTTTTGGTGTTGAGGTGCGACCGGCAGGTGCTCGCCGGCCTTTTGGCGTGTTGGTTTGTGCAACTTCTGAGACTGGTCGCCGTCATACTTGTTGGCTGGCTGGCGATTCACATGACCGCTTAAGCGCTGGTCAGACATTTTGACAAATTTAATTGTAGCAATTCTAATGATCGCACGAATGACAGAGAGAAGTGTAAGTAAAAACACTTCGTCGCTTAAATGAGTGTTAGAGACAGTCGTTGTCAAGTATTTTGCAATGCAGCCGGAATAGTGCTGTGTATACACATACTCAACTACATCAGTTTATCTCATGCAAAGCGGCTCTTCTAATGTGCTAGATACTTTTGCGTCCATTTCCATACACACACATATATACACACATACTCATACACACATATATTCGTGTATGTGCCAAAAATTTACTTTTGCGCGGTCAACATTTAGCCGACGAAGTGAAACCGCTGTTGTACCTGCCACGCCATGAAACTGGAGTAAAATGTTGTCACGAACCGCGTACGACTCGCAAGTGACAAACGGTGTACTACGAGCGTGGCTTATATTTCAGTTTCAATCAGACAGATTTAGAGTCAGATAAATAAATACTTTTACTCTAAATGTTGATGGTGAAAATACTTTATACCATACTATTGTACAAGTATATATAAAATGCAACGAAATTTTGTTACGCAACAAAATGCCGTCACGTTAACTGAGATTACTAATGTAGCGTAGCTTCTAGCGATAGGAAGAGTTACTTTACATCGATCAGTAATGTAGACAAAAATTCAAATAAAAAAGGTACAAGATTGCCACCATTTTCAAATTTTTCAGAAAAAAAATTACTAACGTAGCGTAGCTTCTAGCGATAGGAAGAATTACTTTACATCGATCAGTAATGTAGACAAAAATTCAAATAAAAAAGGTACAAGGTTGCCACCCTTTTGAAAATTTTCAGAAAAAAATTACTAATGTAGCGTAGCTTCTAGTGATAGGAAGAATTACTTTACATCGGTCAGTAATGTAGACAAAAATTCAAATAAAAAAGGTACAAGGTTGCCACCATTTTGAAATTTTTCAGAAAAAAAAAAAATTTATTACTTTGAGTGAGTGAGTCTTGTAGTCAACAGTTCCAACAAAAAAGGTATAAGGTTGCCACCATTTTGAAAAAAATGAAAAAAAAAAATTAATTTTTATATCCTAAGGTACTATAAAACGGGTTTAATATTTGTAACCAGGATTTAAATAGTTAAATTTTATTATAACTCTTAGGTGGTTGCCACTTGTTTGGAAGCATTAAATTTTATAAACATTTATATTAAAGCGTCAAAAAATAACAAATATTTAACAGCTATTCTTTTAAATTGTTGCTAAAATAATAAAATGTTGTGGTTGCCACCTTGAAAAATATTTTTAAAATTATTTATTTCTCATATATGTATGTATGTATGTGAACAAAAAGGATAAATACGGACGAATCAGACATGTTTAAAATCTTATACAGGCCGATAGTCTTAGTTACTAGTTGCCTTGCTAAATGTAATGTAATTATTTATAATTATAGTTCATAAAAATAAATAAATAAATAACTAAATAAAATCTTATACTTAAAATTTAAAAATAGGGTTGCCACCTTTTTAAAAATTCAAATTTTAAAAAATTGGTCATATATGTAAAGAAATTGGATAAATATGCGTCGCATCAAACGTGTTTAAAATCCTTATAGGAAAAACTAATTTTTAAAGAGTGTTGCCACTTTTAAAAAAAGTATTGATATAAAATTGTTCAGAAAACCAAAATGATCAAACACGATTAAGAAAATAAAATGTTTAAAAATTTACGGGCAAATTATTTTTAAAGAAGTGTTGCCATCTGCTCAAAAATTCCTATGCAACTCTCCAAATATATGAAAAAAATAAACTTAATATTTTTACTAATGTTGACATCAAGCTAAAGGGTTTAAGAAAGACTACCACTTGGATATTTTTCTAAAAAATACTGCCACCACATAGTAGGTATGCCTTTATTTTTTAAATTTATTTGACAGTAAGCGAAAGTAGTTGAATTTTTTTCTGTCAAGCTTTATTAGGCATATATTTGGTTATATAAAAAAATTATATTCACATTTTGATACAACTTACTATTGACCACTGTTCTCTCGACAATTTTTTGCTGTCTCCGTTAAGCTACTCCGAAATATAAGGTTTTTCAATAGGGACGTTACAAAAGTAGACCGATAGGGGCAGCAAACAACGCCATATTTTTCTCGCTCTTTTAATATTTCTCTTCAGTTTTGTCATTACATCATGGAAAGTTATACGATCCAACAACGGGTCGAAGTTATTAAAATTTTCTACAAAAATTCGGGGTCAGTATAGGGCTGAGTAGTAACTTGAAATTGAACCGGATTTTCATCGAAAAATCATCTTCACCGATGAGACTCATTTGTAGTAGAATGGCTTCGTCAATAAACAAAATATGCCTTATTGTTCAGGCAGCAATCCACACTTATTCCAAAAGTCACCATTGCATCCCGAAAAAAATACGGTTTGGTGCGGCTTATGGGCCTTCGGCGTCATTGGAATGAATGTCTTCTTCCGTGATGACCAAAACCGGCACATAACTGTGAATGGGAATCGCTACCGCTCAATGATAACCGAATATTTTTGGACCGAATTGGATGATATGGAATTGGGCAATATATGGTTCCAATAGGACAGCGCCACAAGTCACATGGAGAATGTCAAAATCAATTTATTGAAAGCCAAGTGTGGTGAACGTGTTATCTCACGAAATGGCCCTGTCAATTGCCCGCCTCGCTACGTCAAGTCTATGGCTTACGCCGACAAACCAGCGACGATTGATGAACTGCGTATGAATATCGAACATGAATTTGCAGTATCGGCCAAGTTATGCTTGAAAACCGTCGAAAATGGGTTCAGTGTCTGGACTTCTGCTAGCGTGCCCGTGGGGACCATGAAAAAGAATTCGAGTTCCATACATAATGGCATCGAATATACCTTTACAGGAATAATTAATTTAATTGATACCCCAAATCGTTTAGATTTTGGCTACATTAATTGAGTCAATTAACAAAGTGACACTTTTAATTGAATAAATTAACTAATTGGAAATATGAAATTAGTCAGCTAAGAAGTTAACTACATTAGTTGAGTTAATTGATAAAGTGATAATATATATTTTAATTAGTAAATTAATAAATTGACCAGATTAATTGAGTAAATTACCTAATTGATAAGACCAAATTATTAAATTAACATTAAATTAAATTAAGTGGCAATGTTAACTTAGTCAATTAAGAAGTTGAATTAAAGAGCTGAGTTAATTAGCAAAGTTCTAATATAGATTTTAATTAGTTAGTTAACAAATTAATTAGGTTAATTGAGTAAATTAACTAATTTATAACATTAAATGATTTAATTAACACATTGACCATATTGAGATAGTCAATTAACAAATTGGCAGTATTAATTTACTCAATTAAGAAATTGACTACATTAATTAAGTCAATTAGTAAATAATAATTATTCTGTCGATTAAAGAATTAATAAATTCATTAATTAAGTCAATTAGGAAGTTAACCACATTAGTTGAGTCAATTATCAGAGTGATAATATAAATTTAAGTTAAACAATTAATAAATTGATCACCTTATTTGAGTAAATTAGCTAATTGACAACACTAAATTATTTAATTAACGTATTGATCGTATTGGGATAATCAGTAAACAAATTCGTAATATTAATTTAGTCAATTGAGAAGTTGACTACTTTAGTAAGTCAATTAACAATTTAATAAAAATTTTTTAGTATTTTTTTTTTATTAAATTAATTATTATTTAGTTGGTTGACCATGTTTTTACAGATGATCCTAAAATGTAGCAAATGAAGATAAATATGTAATAAAATTATTTAATAATTTCTGTAATGATTTCATTTAATATAATAATATCCACATTTGTAGCAGTTCGAGTAACGAAGTTATTAGATTTACAACTATTAGTTGGAAACAATTTGTGCGTGGCTAGCTCCGCACGAATGAATTATATTCCAAGTTAAAATACTTACATATGTGAATGTATGTGCAACAACAAGTAAGCAACTGCATGGATATTCACCAGCAATATGTGTAATAATAACGACGACAAGCTCTTCAATCACTTTCATTGCTGTGTGCTGCATACCAGACCAAATTCGTGTGCGTATGTATGGGTGATGCTGGCTGGCCAATCGATCAGCGATGAATCAATATTTGATGCAAACTATTGGCATTGCTTGATTACAAGCAATATAACAAATACATACATACACACAGAACATACAAATAAATAAATAAGTATAAACAGTAATGTGTGCGGCTGTATGTTTGTGTGTTTGAGTGTAGCCAGCATTTGAGTGGAGGGAATATTTGCGATGCCCAAGAGCGTGCTTTGCGAGTAGGCAGGCATATATACATATATATTATATATGTGATATCAAAAGCATACCACCAATAAATGTATTTGATTATCTTGCAACAACTGGCTGTTCGCCTGCTCCTTTGTACATGTGTGTCTGCGCTTGATGTTGTCACTTTGCCAGCAGCGGGATCGGCAAGGTGCCACACAGTGGGGCCACAGTACGAGTAGCCGGCGCTGAGATAGCGGTGGCGACAGTGGCGGTAGCAATCTGGCATTTGACACAAGCAATGCTGAGCTGACACGACATCAATTTCATGTTGCAAAGATGCATGCAGCACGCATGCCAACTGCAGCTGGAGTGAGGTAAAGGAAATGAATGGATGTATGTGTGATTATATGTATTATAAATATTTAGTAATGATGATGCGAAAAAGGTGAGCAGTTGAGAGTGAGAACAAGTTGGAGAGTGCGAGTGTGAGTGAGTTAGCGAGAAAGAGAGCGTCGAAAGGGTTGAGAAGAGTGGCTGAAAGCTAGTGATTGCTCAAAAGCAATGAAGATTGAAGTTCGCGGTGAATATAAAGCAGCGGTGGAAATGCATGGAAGGGGGAGGTATGCTGGAAATGCAAGGTAACACGAAAGGGGTGTTTGGTGGTGGCTATGGGCGTGAAGCAGGAAGTGGTAAAACTTGTTATAAATTGCATATTCTGTAAATGCAAGCATTTCTCTTAAATTCTTATATTTTGTTGCACAAAAAAGAAAACAACAACAACAGTAACAACAAACTAAACACAAATCTGCTGTTGGCCACAGCAATATCGGCTGAATGACTTTGAGTGGCTAATATGGCGCTTGGTTGGTTGTGGCAAGCTTTGTTGCTAATGATGTAGCCACAACTGTGTTGTTGACAGTAATGTGCTTGCCACAATGGCGCTACCAATACAAAGCAACATATTTCAATATATTTATGCTTATGATTGCAAGAAGTATCAAAGTGTCAGCGCGCCAATAAACGCCACAGTCACTTGGTCTGCGTTTTGTGGTCAGCAAGCCTGCTATGTAAATGGCAACGCTGTGACACTCAGGTAATTATGCTGATTACGCGTATTAACTATGTATGTATCTGTGATGTAGAAAGAAGGCAGAGCTAACTGATATGACCAAAAAATTAATTTTTTTGGGCTTGCTGGAATTTGACATCGCAATTTGTTAGAAAGTTGTAGTAAAATAAGCTGCCACATCTGTCGTAATATTTTTTCATTGTACTTTTTTGGCAGCTTGCTAGTGACACAAATATGTGTTAAATTAAATGCGGCGCCACTTTAACATGAGTAACGCGGCAATAAATAATAAAATCATAAATTTCTTCGCATTAATTGAGGAATTTTTCATTAATTGCCTGCAAAAAAAAAATATAGTGATGATAATAATATTTTTTGGAAGCTTTTATTAGTTAATTGTGCCTAGAAAATTAATAGAGTTTAAAAATTTCCATGTGAGTATTAGTAATTAATGAAAGTAAACTTTCTGCACAAATGGTGTTTACAAGGATAATTTCTTATTGTGATCAAGCAACATCTCCCTTCATAATTAAATTTCAGAAATTTAACAATTTTTGTCCGGAATAATTTGGATATGAATTGTCGAGTATTAGTTTAATTGGAAATTTATTTTTTTTGTTAAATGTTAACGACGGATTAGCTAATATCATTATTTAAAAGGAAAGTAATGAATTTAGTCAATTAGTTAGTTAACTACCTTAATTGAGTCAATTAACAAATTTATATAATTAACTTATTGAGTTAAAAATTTTAAAATTTTATTTTCAATTTAGTCAATAGCAAAGTAAATTAGTTTATTTTAGTAAATTTACTTTATGATAACATTAATTTAATGAGCTGAGAATTTTACAATATTAATTTTAATTTAGTCAATTAACAAACTGAGTAAATTAATTGAGTCAATTAGCAAAGTGACAATAATAACTAATAGGTCGAAAATTTGACAATTTTATTTTTAATTTAGTCAATTAATAAATTGAGTTCACTAATTGAGTCAATTCATAAATAATAACAACTTATTTGTTTAAAAATTTAAAATATTAAATAATCTTAATTTTCAATTTAGTCAAAAAATTAATTGACAACTTTAGTTCAATAAATTAAAAAAATAATATTAATTTGGTCGAATAACAAACAATGTTAATTTGTGATTGTTAATTTTGTGATTTAACAAATTTACTATATTAATTTTTATTTGAGTCAATTGCTAAATACTATTTCTTAACAATATTTTTCTATTTATCACTTAATTTAACTACGAAAGAAAAGCAATTAGTTTTGTAATTTGAAACGAATGACTCGATATTTTCTGAGTTCTGTAGTTTTTTTACAAGATAACTACATTAAATGAGTCTAATAGCATATTAGTATTGCTAATGTAATGAATTTTGACTATTTAAGTCCATTAATAAATCGAGTACCTTAATTAGTCAATTAATAAATAATATTAATTTAGTCAATTAAAACTTTACCAAAATAAATTTAATTTATTAACAAATTTGCTCAATAAATTTTTAGAATAAATAAATTGACTACATTAATTTAGTCAATTAATCAATAAAAATAACAATTTGATATATTATATTAAAAAAATTTACTCAATTAATTTCGTGAATAAACAAGTTGACTACTTTCATTTAGTCGATAATAAGTAATGCTAATTTAATTGATTGATAATATTTTTCATCTGAATACCTGATGTTGCTAGGAAAGAAAATCACTTAGTCAATTTAATAATTCAATGTACGTGATTTGAAACAAATAACAACATATTTCTTGAATTCGATGCTCCCTTGCTCCATAAAACTAATACCGGAAGGTTATGAATGTCAGTTAAATGAATGTCATTTAAAACCTAGTCGCTCCTGATAGTAACTCAAGATCTATAAGCAGATTTACACACCTTATTTATAAAGCAAGCTGTATACGTACTGAGCGATAAAGCTATTTATGCTCTGACCAAATTGTCAGCTCGACATACCTGTTATCAGTAAGGGTGTTAAAGAGGGCTTTCTGATCCACTGTCGACATACCATACTCCGAGGTTTCAGCAAGCTCTCAAGTCGTTGTGAGTGATGTTAGCGGCTCGATTAGTCGATGGTTTTTGAGATCTATCAGTAGGTCATAGTGTACGATGAAGTCAGCCCCAATGATCGTAGACTAAACGATAATGAAGGGCCATGTGAGTGCTCGACGAATACCAACATTGAGAGTAACTGGTTGATGGCCGTATGTGTTCATGCTAGTTGAGATTGCTGCGTAGAGAATAAATTCTGAGGATTCTAGTTTTCGCTTGATAAAAGCTCTTGGTACTGCAGAGACCACAGAGCCAAAGTCAACGTGGAGTTTATGGTGTGAAGATTTGTCGTGTACATGCAGGCGGTACTCCTTGCTGGATGGAACATGATGACTGCTGTCGCCAACCGCCTTGACTAATAACGGCAGCCCAGCTAGTTTCGGTGGTTGGTAACAGGATGGGATCTCTCACCGAATCTGCTATTATAAAAACATGGCTTATGGTCCTGGGCGTCGCTGCTTTTGCTGAGTTTGCTAGTCAGCTCGGAGAGTGCGGCTGTCAGAGTCTAAATGTCCCTCTCCAGGTTTCTCAGCTTGTGCTCGACAGAGTATCTGGTGTCGTGACTGAGATGTGACTGCGAATGAAAACCACTGCTTGCGACGGTCTGGACATGAGCTGGAAGAGCTTGGATGCTGGCTGACATGACTTGAGAGTTGGTGTGATTATCCATTGCGTTGTCTGCGGCTTCGGCGGACTGGTAAAAGGTTCTGTTACTCTGCACGGCCTTGAGGATTCAACACACGATACTAGACAGCAGCGCCAACCAGTTACTACGAAGAAGCTCTTTTGAAGCTCTGCTGCCAGCCAGAGTCCTCGTCTTTCTGAGAAGCTGAAAAGGCTTCCGTTTCCCAAATTAATGCTCTGTAAGCTTTGTCAACAGCTTCTACAACTGGCGATAAGCTGAATCGGTGAAACTTTGAATGAGATTGGTTTTTAGATAGGCATACTTATCTTGTGGCGGTGGTGCCATGATGATGTAGACCTCTTTGAGTACTTCAGGCTTCACCAGTGAGAGCCTGGTACATCTTGTTGTTATTTTTTATGTTTCGCGACCCAAGGTGTGCCTCCAACTGAATGAGCTCGGTTTCGTTGGTCCAGAATTAAAGGAATTTAAGTTGTGTGACAGATAGGGTGTAACAGGGAGGATAGTTGCTGTGTCGCTGAAAAGCACGTGCTGAGCTGCTCCGGATAATGCTGAATTCTGTAGCAACAGGTCAACTCGCCGCTGTTGCTGCGTCTTTGCTATCCTTTGATTTGGTTGGTTTTGTTCATGGAGAATGGATGAACTATTAAGAGTCATAGTCGTGGTACATTTAGTGACATATGGATACGATTGGGATTAGGAAGCTTCTGAATTAATAATCGTTCAGTGCGACGAGACTCGTAAAAAGATTTCACCTCATCATCTGGTACTCTGCAATGGCGCCGTGGTGAATTTTATTGAGGGTGGAGTTGCCATAATTCGTCTTATCACGGTATTTACCGTCCGATGATTTTTATTTACGAGTATGAATGAAGTCTGAGTCGAGAAAATTTAAGTAACAAAGCATTACTTACGAATTTTCAAACTTTATTCAAAGTAATCAGGTCCGTTCTGTTTTGTACATTTTTTCAACAACAAAATGCAGTGTTGTCAACGTTTTGCAGCATTCACATTAGTTTAACTAGCTGTATATTATTTTTCACTTTTTTCACATTTCTTACATTTTTAAGCTCTTTGCCAACGCATTCCATTTCCTTTTACTCCATTAGCCGCTGGCTAATCACACAACTTTATCTCTACTGCCCGCACATTGCTTTTGTTGTTGTTGTGCCTCATTGTCGCCCGCTGCTAAGTAGTCTTCACCTCTTGTGCTCCAATTTCCTCTAACTGTCTGTTGCTAGCGGCTGTTAGCTGCATTTCCTCCATCTAAGAATGGCAAGAAAGGCGTCTTTGTAACTAAGCAGCGCTGCTTTGTTGTAAAGTTGTCTTACGAAGCGCTAATCTTTGTTGCTGCTATCATTGTGTCCATAGTCCACATTGCATTGCAAGCTGTTGGCTGTTTCAATGTGCAATTTATTTGCTTTTTTTTTGCACCAAAAATTTTCACTATTCTCTTGCAACATTTTGTTGCTGGCGCGCGCAAAACTCGTTCTCAACTTTGTTGCAAACAACAAAGAAAGGCGGGCAGTCGCCGTCGTGGCAGCGGAATTTGGTAAAACTCCCCGGTTTGCTTGTTGGCAGCTGCTGGTCGCTTCCACGGGCTTGTTGTTCACTTTTCCTGCTTCGCCATTTATTTGTCGCCAAGCGGGTGATGCGTTCGTTTGTGCGCTTTAGACTTGGACTTGGACTTTGCGCGTTGCATTGTGCTTGTTTGCTTGTCGTTGTTGTTGTTGCTTTTTGTTGCCACTGAAGTTTTCGCCGAAAAGTGAGAATTTCCCTGCAGCGTTTCTGCTTTTAATTTATTTTTATTTCATTTTCGGCATGCAGCTTTTCATTGCCTCCACTCCTTGCGGCCGCTTGTTTGTTGCATATACAGGATTGTCCACTTTTCTTCGCTGTGGCGCGGTGATATTGGCATTGTCAGTCAGTTTGACTTTGTGCGCGGTTTGACTACTTGTCTGGCCTTTAAACCCGCTGACTTGCAATTTATCTAACCATTCCTATTTGTTGTTGCGCATATCATATTTCAAGTTGTTGCAGAAAAGAAACAAGTTGTCTGTTGCAAATTGCGGGCTAAATAAAGTGACTTGACAATTAAGTAAATAGAATACGTAGCGGGTGGCAATCCTCAAGTGCTTAAGTTCAACTTAATTTATTTCTAATATTTTTTGTTGTTGCTGAAAACTTGTTGTAGACTCATAGATTACATTATGAACGAAAAAAATAAATCAGTTCGAGATATTTTATATAGATGTCTAATAAGGTAATAGTATCTCTATTATTTAAGTAGGTAATAAAAGGTTTAAACACGATGTAATGGAAAAATCAGCTGTCGCTCACGGTACCGCTATTTATCTTTTAAAGTATTTCGAGAGTTTTTTTTTATTTTCATTGGAAACGCTTTCAACCCCTGAACTATAATATATGGAAATTTATTTTTTGTTTATTATACTTCTGTTATATGCTTTTTCCAGACCTTTTCAAATCGGTCGCATAACAAATTGTTTCTAAAGCATTATCGGATTGATTCAGAGTCTTTAAAAATCTACCACAAATGATATTCGGTCGGTAATGCCGAACATGCATTTTGGACCTCTTTTCCTAAAATCGTAAAGTTACTAATATGAGCAAAAAGAATAAGAATTTGTTTTTAATTTTAAAATTCTTAATTTTTTTTTGTCAAAAACTATGTGGTCTCCACAAAGTAATCCCCCTTGGGTATAATACACTTTTCCAATTTTGTTAAAGTCCTCAGTTTTTAAAGTCAATTTTCGTTTACTTTCTTCAATTGACTTCTCCGGAACCGTCGTTTGAGTTTGCGGGATAGTTAGAAGCCTTATGGAGTAAAATCAGGTGAATACGGTGGTTACGGCACGATATTGGTTGACAATTTGACGAAGACCTTACGAAGAATCAATGCAGTATGCGACGGTGCATTTTCGTGGAGCAAAACCATGATTTTTCGGCCCATAATTTCGACCACTTTTTACGAATAGCTTCCCGTAAATGACGCGCAACATTCAAATAGTATTCCTTGTTGACAGTTTGGCCAGTCGAAAGGAGTTCGCGGTGCATCTCACCTTAATAAACGAAGAAAACTGTCAACATAACGTTGATCGGCCGGTCATAAGCATAGCTCCAAGACTTATCGGTAGTTTCATGTTATCATTGTTTCACAGACCTTTACGCGACGGTGTTTTTCGGAAAAATTGAGCGATTAAATCAATCGTGCGTTCACTTTTCATAGGCCCAAATGATATTTCAAACCAGTTTTCACTGATCCATGCGATCTAACTGGTAAACATCGATTCTGAAGCGCCGATTTCTTTATTTTATTGATGTGTTGATCAACACTTGATGTTGATGGCCGTCCTGGACTTGGTTCATCGTCAGCGCCTTCTCGATCCTCTTTGAATATATTATTCCAATCAAAAACCCTTGATCGCGGCAGACAATTATCAACGAAGATCTTTTCTAATGTTCTGAACGTTTCGGCACAAGAAATTTGATTCCGCACACAAAATTTAATGGAATTTCTTTGATAATTAATTGAACTGCTCGTAAAAATCGCCGAATGCACTTTATATACTTCAGATATATAAGCGTATACTAAATACTAATGATTATGTTGATATGACATTTGGCATAGGCAGCATTTGGCACTAACAGTCATGTCCACCTAGAAAAAAATTATTTCAATGAATGAATTTTCGCACGAAATTTATATTCAAGGGTCTTAATATTAACATATATTATTTATATATGTCTGGAGTTGACAAATTTAAATTCTGAATGCTAAATACCTTCATTTCATGTGTTGTCATTACAGCTTTTCAATTTCTTTTGAAGAAAATTTAGTCTCCACTTTGCTTAGATATGCTCGTGTTGGCATCAGGGAGATAGCGAGAAGTCTCAAAATCTCTTGCGAACCGATTCAACGCGTATGAAGCGAGTCAGTATACCCGAATCATTAACCAAAATGCATTGAGACGATTCACAGACGTTTTGAGATCCCCTGCTACTTGTATATCACTGATACCAAGACACGTACCAAAAGAGTTAAATATTTTGCAAAAATGTTTATTAGAGGTCGCATAAGAGATGCTTGACAATGTAGATGAGGACCGTACATTCATCAAACGGATCATTGCTGGTGATGAGCGAAATATTGCTAGTGAATTGCGCTCCAATTATAAAGTCAGACCGAAAACTTCAAACTTTCGCTGAAAGTAAGCAGGCCATCACTACCGAATGAGAAAAAGCAGGCCATCTCTGCCGAGGATTCAGATTTTTATGATGAGACTCTTTTGATGCCGATAGTAAAGATTTGTATTAAAGAACGATAAAATGTAGTTTTGATACGTATATTTCATATTGGACTGGAATTAGCTAAGAACGGAGTTAGAATTCATTATAAACAGTGTTAGGAAGAAATAACCAGTTGTGTGTTTTAAAATTAAGGGAAGTAGAGATTAGAAGTATTTGCTTACTCTATTGAAGGTGTTTAAGTATGAGTTTAAATTTTAGTTTTCGATTTTCAATTGTGACGTCAATGCAATTCAAAATCACAAAAGTTTATTGAAATAAAATATATGCGTATTTAACATTTTTTAAACTCACTATCATTACTTTAAATTAACAAATTTTTTTATTTTATTTTTACGGAACAGTCTTCACCTGCAGCTCGAGAGCTCGTCTGCAACAGAAAATCCACCGAGTAGCTGAAAAGCAGAGCCAACGGCGGCAGCTCATCGCTCATCATCAGCGAACGTCATAACGCCGACAACCAACACTGATGTTAATGCTGCAAGCAACAACTACAACAACAACAGTAAAGACACCACCAAACAACAAACCAACGGAACGAGCAAACTTACAAGCCGAAACGCTGCCGGTTGGTAACAGAACCCAGAGCAGTGTGGCTGCAACAAAAGCGTGTGCGTGAAGTGATAACAAAAACAACAAGAACAAGAATAGCAACAACCACTGCCAGCTCAATTTCATTACGCATATTAAGCGTGAACAGCAGCAGCTGCACTTTTTCAACATTTTGCGATTTTTTTTTTTGCTGCGCTGTATTCATTAGTTGACACATACAGAGGAACACACAGTGACGCATACACCTGCGCGACGTTTGCAACTGCGACTCAGGTGTCACTTCAGCGCCGTTGCTGATATGTTGCACGAAAGACGGTGTGAGTGACGCACGTTATGACAATGACATTGCCGGCATTCTCTTAGCAACATGCCGCTCACAGCCACTGGCCAACGCTGATGCTCATCTTAATGCATGTGAACTTGTTTGTCAGTGAAAAAAAAAAAAATTATTTATGTGAAAATTTTCGAAATCCGTTTGAAATTTAAAATACTGCATTGCGAGTGATTATTTCCAAATTTTTTTGAAAATAATAAAGAGACGTTCAGTGTTCACTAGTGTATTGAAATTTCAAGAGTGAGTTATATTTTGTGGTTGTTATATATCACTTCATCATTCACAAACACGGCGGACTACATAAGGAGCGCGAAAATGGATACCGTTTACGGCACAAAGAAGTATTTTCAGAGCCTCTCAGGCGCTAGTGATATCTATCGTACGCCGGCGGGTCGCGCTGTGGTGAGTATATTCAGCTTAAATTGCATAATATTGGTGT
This sequence comes from Bactrocera zonata, assembly GCA_037783105.1. Lineage (NCBI taxonomy): Eukaryota > Metazoa > Arthropoda > Insecta > Diptera > Tephritidae > Bactrocera > Bactrocera zonata. The sequence goes on along the minus strand of JBAWJQ010004468.1, from coordinate 394,677 downwards.
ATTTGTTAATTTGTGGATGAGGGAAAACATTTATGATCAAAAATAGAAGAATCAGAAAAACCATATAAGTTTTGTAAAATGAAAATAAATATTTATAAATTTAAAATTAAACAAAAAAGATAAATAAATAAACTAATAAAATTAAAAAAATTTAAATTCAGTATTTCTACATTTTGTGAAATGGGAATAAAAATAAAAAAGTTAATAACGATAAATAAATATACTAGGAAAATTTAAAATAAATAAATTACTAAAAAATAAAATAATATCGTAAATTTCGATTTTATAAATTTTTTTTTATTTTTTTGTAATTTTTAGTATATTTATTTATTTAATTTTTGAAAATAAAATTAAAAAAAAAAATCAAAAAAAAAAATATAAAATGAAGTATTTATACATTTTGTAAAATGAGAGCAAAAATTAAGAAACATGAAATAAAAAAAATAAATAATTAAAACTATATAAAATCTAGTATAAATAATCATATTAAAAATATTCGGAAATTCCGTTTCTATAGTTAAAAAATTTTATAATTTTTTTTGTAAATTTTTTGTAATTTTTTAGTATATTTATTTAGTTTTTTTTTAAATAATAATAAAATTTTTTATATTTAAATTTCCTAATTCTTATTCTTTCATAGAAATATTTTTATTACCATAGATGAATAAACTCTTTAATAAAGTTAAAAATTAAAAAAAAAATAATTTGTTAATTAAGTTAATTTTTTTTAATTATTTTAATTTATTTCAGTTTCTCTAAATTTTTAATTTATTTTGTAAATTTTATTTTAAAGGTTTTAAAATTTTTGTCATTGGTATAATTTTTTAATAATTTGAAAATTTTCTACTAAAAAAGCTGAGTAAAAAAGTTAAATTCTGTAAAAAAAATTGAAAAACATTAACAAGGATAAAGAATAAAAATATTAAAAATATTAAAATTGATTAAAAAAATTAAAAAATCTGCGTTAACTAAAAAATATATATATGAAATAAAAAAATTAAAAAAAAATTTAATTTTATTTAAATATTTCTACATGTTCCAACTATTTAAATTTTTTATTTTAAAATCGTATTTAATTCTAAATTACAAAAATTATTTTTTTTTCAAATTTTTTTATGGTTACAAATTTGTATTATTGGTATTGTTTATATTTTATTGAAACACTTTTAATAACAAAACTGAGTAAAAAACTTAAAAAACATTAACAAGGATTAAGAACAAAACAAACATATTATCAAAATAATTTTAATTTGATTTTAAAAATAAAAAAAAACTTAAACAAAGAAGTTTAAAAAAAATTAATTCAATTTAAATATTTTTACATATTCTAAATGTTCATTTTTATTTTTAAATTATAACATTTTTCCGATTTTTTTAAGGTTTAAATGGTAGAAGTATTCTTATAATTATATTTTATTAAAAAATTTCTAATACCAAAGCTCACTGAAAAAATTAAATTCTCAGATAACTTAAAAAACATTAACAAGGATTTAGAATAAAATAAAAATAATTTTAATTTGATTTTGAAAATTAAAAAAAATTTATAATAATCATACAAATTTAAAATAATTAAAAAAAGTTAAAAATAATTAAAGATGAAACAAACAAAAAAATTAATTTAAAAATGTATACATGCTTTAATGGTTTCATATTTTAATTATTTTATTTTGATATTTTTTAATTCTAAATTAAAAAATCGAAGTTTTTTGATTTCGAGTATTGGTAAATCAATATTTTATTTAATTATTTTTAAACTAGAAATTTAATAAATATTTGAGATATTTCAAAAAATTATAAAATATGACAACAAAAAAAAAAAAACAAGTGGCATCGCAATACTGGCATTCCAGTAAAAATCTCCTTTTTTTCTTTAACCAATTTTTCCAAACATCAGAAGAGGACTATGTAACTTCGTTTCATTTTAGTACTTCTTCCTCTCTCCACATTTATAGCCATAAAATCTTTTAGTAGACTCATAAGCGATATCCTACTAAATATATTAGCACTATATGCATATTCTACTCGCCGCCTTTAATGCTCTCGGAGGCAAATAATGTGTTAACTCCTTACTAAATAAATAAATTTAGTGCACTTTCCGCCGGCAGCTTATTTATATTTAGTTCCCTCATAAAATTGACCCCACGCCAATCATGGCACATTTGTTTAATAGCTCACGACTGCTTAGCAGCTCAATAACTCGCAATTTCGTTTTATTAGTCACCCTGTAGCAGGCAACAACCACAATGCACTCTCATATATATACATATATATGTACAAACACTCGCTCCAACGCCATTCACTCGCACTTAATAATAGTTCCGGAGTATTTGCTTTGCTCTGTTCTATGCTCGCACCACTTCCAACCCTAGCGAGCTGCGCTGCTAGTGCGCCGCGCGCCTTAAGTGCCAATAAAAGTCAATCTTAACACTTTTCCGATAACCACTTAAGCATTTCACATATTTCACCAACACTCCAGCCAGTGCATAAATCAGCTAATAAAGGCGTTTGCCGAGCGTGAGAGTGAAATAATGGCTCAAACAAAAAACCCAGTAAAGCCAGTAATAGTTTAGGAAGCCACCCCTTTGGAAAGAGTGTTAAACTATTTTATATCGAAAGCTTTTATTAAACAAAAGTAAGCGGAATAATGGTTTGGCTCGTAAAAATTTTGTTGCTTCATACAATTCGGTGTTTTTGTTTAAAGGCAGCGAAGGCGCTTCTGCGTATGAGTAACCACATTCGGGCATATGTTGAGTAGCTTAAAAAGATATTGTAATATTTTCAGGAATAATTTAAGAAGCTTGGGCTGAAATAGTCATTTTGAGCATAACCGAAAATGTGAAGAAATTAATTAGAAGCGTATTAAGTAATATATTTTTTTGTACAAATTCAACAAAACAACAATTCTTTTTTTGTTTTTTTTTTTTTGGCTCAAAATACCAGAAAAGGACTTTTATTTTTTCGGCTCATACTTTACTTGTTTGCATAGGCGCCAATCATTTATCTTTTCTTTATAACAATTTTATGTAATGTTAAATCCAACCCAATTTGAGTAAGGATTTTTTGAGTCTGAGACTCCTTTTTACATATTCCGCTGTGTTTAGAGCTCGTCGATAGGTGTCAACTCTATTTTGGAATACATTTAAGTTACTGACTACGAGCACACTTTTTTTCTATTCAATACAATCTGGTTGTACGATTTTTTCCTTTTCTTTTTTATTTTATTTTTGAAAATTAAAAAAAAAAAAATGGATTTTTCACACTTTTTCATTTAAATCTACAGGCGCGGAATAATATTAATTCATATATATGCATATATCTACCCTGTGAAGAAAGTATTGGGAATTTATAAATATAACAAAAATTTTCAATTATCATCAAAATTTATTTTATCGCCTTCAGAGTAACATCCATTTGAAGCGATGCTCATGTGCCAATATCGAAAAAAACAATGAGCATTACCTTCACTTTCCATCGGCTTGGGCGTGGTTTTTTCGGCTTTCGGATGATTGCTGGTACGTAAATGTGTCATATTCGTAGACCCATGTCTCGTCACCAGTAATTATGCGTTCCATAAAGGTGGGATCCGGATTGGCTCGATACAGCATGTCCGCAGCTAACTGCTCTCGATACGCGTTGCAGGCCCAATTTTTCATACATAATCGTACGTATGCTTTCGAGTGACATCTCCAATTTATGGCCAATCTCTCTCAGGTTCAGATGGGTATTTTGTGGCAACAATTTCCTTCACTTTTTCAGTGTTGTTATCGATCAAACTCGTTGAAGGCTGCCCGACACGAGGGATGTTTTTACAGTCTCCCGGCTCTCCGTGAATGCTCTGTACCACTCGTAAGTGCACGCTTTTGAAAAAGCAGATTCACCAAAAGCTTTCTGCAACATTTTCAATGTAATGGCACACGAAAATTCGTTCGCAACACAAAATTTAAAACAAATATATACTTTGAGCAATATTTTCGGTCATTGTAAAATTCGACAAACACTACTGAGACCAACTGACATAAACAGCTGCTGCAAGCACACTGGTTGACAGATCGCGCTAATTTTTGGCATCATAATTAAGGACAATTGTACCAACCTACGAAAAAATTGTAACTGCCTTCCATAAAAGCGCGAGATTTAAACGAAGAATTTCTGATAATTTCTTGACAGAGTGTATATCCTCTATTGGCATCTGGCAATATTTGTAGCCGCGCCGCTTATGCGCCTATTGGATAGGGTCCTGTCAGAACACTTAAAATTGCGGCGAGATGAACTTCACTTAAAGGAATTAGTTCAGGAGACCCCTTACGATCTTTCAGCTTAACAGATTATAATTGTTGACTAACGTATACTGAGTTCACGGAAAGTCTTCTTTACTTGGAATGAAAATTCTACACGATGAGTGATTCTAAAGTGTTAAAATTTTTTCACCATTTACCGACAAGATATTGAGTTTATACAGATCATGTGCCGATAACTGATCCAACTTTATTTACCCACTATACTACAGCCACTCCTAGCTGAATGGTGATCAGGTGTCACATACATATAATTTTCAACCAAATTTTATATAAATTATATACTCTCAAAGAGAGAATGCAGATGAAATTGCTAATGCTTCAGGATGTCTAATTTTCACTTCTAGGATGCCTAAATCTTCTCTAAAAACTCTACCGTACAACATTTTTGAGGTCTCAATGTGTACAAAGAATCATCATCAACAAAAGCGATGCAATAATTAAGCACAACAGGGGAAAAATTATGGAAAGTGCCTAAAAGTATACTACGGTTAGTTGAATAACTCAAAAGCTGGCATAGCAATGGCCATAATCAAAGTTAATTTAATTAGCGCAGTAAATTGAAATTCTGTTCGGTATTTTATTCAAGTATGGAAGCGGTTGAGATGATGAATGAGAGTCAAATAGAGCTAAGTTAAGAAATTATATCCACTTACAAGCCAGAAAAATGCTTTTATTTGTGAAGTTTTATTTTTTGAGGAAACATAAATAAACAAAAATATCGCATAACTACAGAATTTAATGTACTTTAATAATCCGCAATGTAACGCAACGTATTGGATTCTTTTATTCCCCTGGTTTCGAAAAAAAGTGTCTTGTGGCTCAGAATTTGCTGTTTGAAATTACTTTAAATTCAAAAACCAAATATGTTTTTAATGCACAAAAGTAGTTTAAGGTAAATTTTATGCACAGTTCATTTTAGAAATATCAATGCGCCTTAAAGTATGCTAAGGCTTCATTTAAAACTACGCTCTCCCGCATTGTTTACGTGCTCAAGGCAAGTAAAGGCAATAGTTGCAGTGAATATGAGAATACAAATAATATTTATATGAAAATATGAAAATTTCAAAGAACAACAACAACAACAACAATATGATTTTCTTATAAACACCACAAAAACTATAGAAATGCAATAACAAGCGAGCAAAAAACAAGAATATAAAACAACAAATGTCAGCAAAACAGCATGTGGGCATTGAAACAACAACAACAATCAAAACAACCGAAAATGCTTCAAGACAAGAATATAAGATCACAACAAGCCAACATACAGCTTTATTTACATGCAGCGAGAGGCAAGCAAGAGTATGCAGAAAGCAACAAAAACAAAATACCAAAAAGAAACAACAAAAAAAAAAATACAAAAAAGAAAAAATAACAAAAATACAAAAAACATATTTAAAAAGTAAACAAACAGCAAGCAACAAGAAAATTAAGAAATGAAGTTGAAGTTGAAGATGTTGCACAGCTTGCGTCCGTGCAACATGCGTTAGCTGCTGCTGCAGTTGAAGCGGCAAAATGTGGAAAAAGTCAAAAAGCCAGCAAATGTCACACAGCACAAGTCGACGGCAGTAAAACCCGCACGTCGCCAACTCTTATCGGGAGCGTACTTAGTATGCGCATGTTGCACAGCTTCAGCGCATTGTTTGCTTTGTCTGCAGGCGACTTCCGGCACACACATAACATGTATATGTAAATATATATGTATAACGTTACTTATATACTTGTCGGTGTGCCTGCTCCGGTTAATGTTGCTGTTGCATGTGGCGCCTTTTCAATTTTCATTCAAGTTGCACAAGTAAAGCTGGCGTTGTTGTTTTTGTTGTGGTTGTTGTTGCTGCTGCTGGTGCGCATAATTTGCATATGAATGTAGTGCGAGTTCATATTGTAGTTACTGCTGTCACTGGTAGCTGCTGGTTATGTGACATTGATGTTGCCACTGCACTGTTGCAACGCAAGTTTTACTTACAACAAATGCGCTTTTGTTGTTATTGTTGTTGTTACTCACATTTCGCTTTCTGATTATTATTATTATTATTGTTATCATTTTGCCTGTGTGTGTGTTGCATGCTGCATTGCTGCTTGTTGTTGTTGTTGTGCTCGCACTACTGCCACTTCATGAGTTTGTTGCATCGGAAACCACTTATGCGGCAGACGCTTTGTATGGACTTCCGCTGCTGATGTCTTTACTTGCAACGCTACGTTGCATATAGATACATACATATATGTATGCATGTTGCATGCAACACAGTTGCCCTTCATATAGTGTGACATTTTGACGTTGCCAGTGTTGCATAGGTTGCACTTGTTGTTGGCGCTGCGCTTTTAATGCTGCCGAAACCCGGCACAAAGGCACGCACACATACACACACACACACTCACACAAACTAACTTACACATACAATGTTCGCGAAATTTACAAAACATTTTGCATGCTTGATTTCTCGTTCCCCAAGAAGTTATATGGCAACAGAACCGCTTAAACGTTGATACAATGTGACACAAGGAGCACAGAAGAAAGAAGCAGACGGAGGGGGAGAACAAGAAGAAGCAACAACAGCCGAAGTAGCGGCACACAATAGCAAAAAGATTGTTTGTGCCGCACAGCCAAGCGTCGGCGTTAACGATTATTTGAAAGAATTGAAAGTTCTCAATATTGTTGTTGTTGTTGTGTGTTACTAGCTCATTGTTTGCCCGCGCTTTTGTTGTTTGCACTTATGGCATACAACAATGTTGCGCCGATAAGTAAAGTAGGTGTTTGAAAATAAATTGAAAAGCCAATGTGGCAACGCCTTTGCTTGCTATGAATAACATTAAGCAACTGCTGCGTTGTTGCCACAAAATGTTGCATACATACTTTGCTATGTAATGAGTTGTAAAGGCGCGCTCAATGGTGTATTGAAAGTAAATGACAAACTGATAAGCAAATGATAGCGCGACGAAAATGAGGTTAAGGTGAAAAAGTGCGGCAGGGTTGCATGGAAATGGAAGTTATGTTAAGAATAGTTCAGAATTAAAACAAATGAGCAATGTTTACAGTGAAATTGAGATATTTAAAATCAAAAAACAATATTTTGTTTGTTTGGAACGAGTTTTCAGAAGCATAGTTGCCATATTTTTAGAATTGAAATATTTTTTTTTCAATAACATAAATTGTTTGTATTTTGTACATATGGAACGAATCTTTAGAAAAATATTTGGCATATTTTCAGAATTATAATAATTTTTTTTTACAACAACAATGTTTTTTTCAAAAGTTTATATTTGAGAATTAGTTGCGGAAGAATTTTGGGAATAACAGCGAAATATAACATAATTACCTATTAAAACCCAAAATTAAAGTTAAATTTTCAACTCTTTTCATTGAAAATTCGTAAAAAAAAAATATAAATCTGTGTCCTTTAGAGGATTAAAATGTTCTCAAAATTACGCGCTATAAAAAATCACAACATATACCGTAAGCAAAAGTCTCTCTGAAGTTAACTGAAACTCTACAGTTAGTTGAAACTATCATTTCGCCTAAATGTATGCAACAAATTCCCAAAAAATTGGTTAAAGGTCGTGTAGCAAAATAATTTGTACTGAAAACGTTTAACAATAAAAAAAAATCTTTGCGTGCATAGTGAATACATGTATTTTCCAAAAAAAAGGTAATTTCTAATACTTTTAATTAAATTTCTGTTAAAAAATTTATTTCGGTGGTCCTTAGAGAGTTAAAGTATTCCAGAAAATTGTGAGAAATAAACATTTGCTTGGAATTTTCTTAGGAGGGATACTGCTACAAATTATGTGAAACGCCACAGACAGTAAAAAATTAAACTTCGCCTAAATGTATGCAAAAAATCTCAAAAGATTGGTTAAGCAATTCAGCAAAGAATTTGTATTAAAAAAAAAATAAATGAATATAAGTTTATCCTAAAAGTAAAAGCTAATTTTTAATACTTTGAATATCTGTAAAGGAATCAAAATCCGGTGGTCGTTATAGGGTTAAAGTATACTAAGAGATTATGAGCCATACATTTTTTTAGGAATTTCCTAGATGGGATACCACTAAAAATTATACGTAACGTTATAAACAGTAAAAATTCAAATTTCCCCTAAATATATGCAACAAATTTCAATAAATCGTTGAAAATACTACAAAAATTTACTTAATTTTTCTTTAATGGAAACAACATATTCGAGTCTGTATGCAGATACTCGCATAACATACTTATTCAATAATGCCTTGAATAAAAAGCAATTTTCAAATACCTTGCAATGAAAGTCCGTACAAATTTCGGAGGTCTTTGTGGAGTTAATTTATATTCAGAAAATAAGCATTATCAAACAAATTAGGAAAATTTTATAATAAAAAAATTCCTTTAAGAAACTCTGTTGACAGTAGAGACAATAAAACGCCTAAATGTATGCAACAAACCTCAAAAATTTCGGCTGAAGAACATTCCGAAATTCAAATTGCCTTCAAGAGAATTCATACGAAGCAATTACTGTACTAATGCTCAAAATTGAATTAAATTTTCCAACCCTTTTCGTTGTAAGTACTTAAAAAAACATTTCTTTGAACATTAGAGGGCTAAGGTGTTCTAGAGAGTTATGTGCCATAAAAATACATAAGGATTGTACTAAGTAATAATTTTCCAAAAATCCAATTTGAAAGAAAAACTTTTACAAGAAACGCTACAGACAGTAAAGCAAATAAAACGCCTAAATGTATGCAAAACAATTTAAAAATATCGGCTTTAGAACATTCAGAAACTCAGATTGCCTTCCAAAAATAGTCTTAAAAAGTACTTAACCTATTACTGCGCTATTTTAAAGTAAACTTTCCAACCCTTTTCGTTGAAAGTTAAAAAAAAAACATTTTTGTGTTCTTTGAAGGGCTAACTCGTTCTAGAGAATTATGTGTCATAAAAATACATAAGGATTGTACTAAGTAAAAATCTTCAAAATCAATTTGAAACTCTATAGAAAGAAAAAACAATTTTCCGCCTAAATGTATGCAACAAATCTCCAAAAAAATTATAAAAGCAATATAGACCTCAAATCGTGTACAAAAGCACTTTTATAATAAGAAAATACAACATTGAGTTTATATCGCGCAGTTTTAAGTAAAAAATAATTTTCAAACACTTTGCACAAAAAGTATTAAACAATGTTTCTTAAGTCTTTGTAAGGTTAGCATATTTTGAACAATAGACACCACAGAAATTCAGAACTCAGAACACATTTTTCTTAAAATCATACGAAACTCTGAAGCCAGTAAAAAAAATTTGCCTAAATATATGCTACAAATTTCGAAAACTATGAATAAATGATCATTCTTTGGATTACAAAAATTAAAAATTTATGAAAACAATTTTTTCAGGTCATTTTGAGTAATCGCAGCATATACTAACTCAATAATGCTTTAAATAAAAATTAAATTTCAAACCCTTTTCATAAATAGTTTGAATAAAACAATTTTTTGGTAGTTTTTAAAGGATTAATAAATAAATTTTGAAAATATATGCCATAAAAATTTACAGGACTCTGCTTAGTAAACATCTTTCTAAAAACCATGTTGAATTCTATTGACAGAAAAACCATATATTGCGCCTAAATAAGTGCAAACGCACGCTCTGCAACTCAAATCAGCTTCAAATTTTTTTTTTGCGCAGAAAATATTATTCAAGAAATCATGTGAAATTCTATAGATAGTACAAAAAATTTTTCGCCCGAATGTGAGCTACAAATTTCCAAAAATATCAATCAAAGCGCATTACGCAACTCACTTTGACTTCCAAAAAACTAAAAAAAAAAAATAATATTTAGAAGAGAATAAGCTTTGAATAAATATAGAGCAGCGCATATCCTATATCTACCACTTTCTACAGTGATTTTTCACCCTAAATTGCAACACTGCACCATCATTAGCCTTACGAGTAAAAGTGCACTCAAGTAACTACAACAGCATGTCTAATTAACTGGCGGCCAAAAAGGAGAAACTGCCAAAGTACACTGTGAGGGATTAAAATACTAAAGGTAGTGCAAGCTAAGGAAGCGCTTAAAGGAAATACCAAAAGTAGAAGACAAGATTAAGAAATAAAAAAGTAAGAGAGGCAAAAAAAATGAAATTACTTACTGGCTTGTAAAGGAAGCGCACTCAACACACATATACCTTTAGCCTGTGTAAGCAAACCCTTGCATGAAAACTTTTCGCCCGCCAACAATATTACATATATTTTTCAACTCATTATGATATGTTGGGGCACTCACTCACTAAATAATAAATAAACAACTTTTATAGTGCATTACAGCTTTTGGCTTTTCACTATGCATGTGTGTAGAGGTTGGGATATGTGTGGAAACGCCAATTCATAGCAGCTAAAGCAAAAATTAACTCTCATCCCTGCGTTCTCGGTTTGAATGGCTTTTGCTGCCACTATTTTGGCTACTTGACACAAGGCACACTCTATATTATATATCTCTATATTACATATATATATATATATATATGTAAGTAAGTCAAATCTAAAAATTTTTTATATTTTTTATGTAAGCTTGCTTTCTCAGACAACACACAGAGCATTTTAGCTGAGGAGTATAATGACGAGAAGCTAATGTATAAAGGTGAAAGGAGGAAAATATGTTAAAAAACCAAAACGTCTGTACCAAAAATAGTATATTTCAAAAAAGAGATTAATATCACAGCTTGTGGTACTCGTCAGTGGATTTGAAATCAAAAGAGAACTAGCAAAAAAACATGCAAATTTATTTAAAAGATGTTTGTTTGGCGTTTTTTCGACGGAGAAAAGAAAGTATACAGCCGAGTGATAGAAGGAAGTGCAAGGAGCTCATCACACAAACTCGTGTGTGTATTCGGCAATGGCATAAATGTAGCAATAAAAATTCAGATATTATCGTATCCTCATTATACTCCTCATCATCCTCATCACCGCTGTGTGTGTAGTCTGAGAAAGCAGATTTCAAATAACTATCTTGCGATCTAGCTTTGAATAAGCAGATCCCCAGTAGGCCCCCTCGTTCTTTAAATAATCCAGTAATGCCTTGTGATAGTTGTTGTTGTTAGTTCTTCCTTTTTCAATGTAACCAGTAAAAATTGTTACATGCGTTTTTGGGATACTCATAACCGCCATAACATTTTCCAGCCGTCTGTTCCATTTTTCCACGCTTTGGAGCGGGTTCATCGCGTGCAGTCCACTTGGAGGAGTGTGGATTGGACTTCGGAGTAAAATGATGGCGCAAAATTTCATACTTTGCCATATATCGATGCAAAAACACAGGTTCGTCTCTCCAAACACTGCTCCAATTTATCAAATCGTTTCTGTTAGTTAAAAGGGAGTTCGCGCGGCACCCACTATGAATAGATCTTTCACATATTTGAGAATAATGTAATGTACACGCTCAGTTGATATCTTTAGAGTGGCTACTATCTCGAACAACCTCACTTTAGGGTTATCCTAAATTATTTTGTGGACCTTTTTTGATGTTGTCGTCGGTAACAATCTCTCATGGGCGTCTATTGTGTTCATCGTCTTCGGTGCTTTGGTTGCGCTAGTCCGTAATGGCTGATTTTTCTGGCACAGTATCCAAAAATTCATCATAAAGCCAAGGGTTTGCTTCAACTTTATGTTTTCCCTTCAAAAAGTAATACCGTTTCAGCTCAAAATTCCTTTCCATCCATATTTTTACAATAACTTAAGTTGCTTCGCTCAAAATGAGATAGTCCATAGCACATAGATTTAAATCTAGTGGCACCATCTCTGTGGACGGGGGACTTTTCAATAAATCTGTTATGTCAATTGCCAAAGCTGATGATGATGACAAGGTAAAATCATCAATATATTTTCTTCTGAGTTGTTCATCTTTTGACAGGCTGAGGTTTAAACAACTAGAACACACCTTAGACAAACTTAACGTAATGACGGGAACTGTTATTAGCCATTTCCTCACATTTTTGATAGGCTGAAAATTGTTCGTTGATCTTTAAGAGTATGGTTAAAGAAAGAAGAAAAAATTAGCACTATGACCCGCAATACTCAGTACTATTTGTATAATTCTGCAGTCTTTCCATTTCTTATTGTAATTCTAATCACCTCATAGCGTCTGTGATCTAGATCTAATCCAAACAAGATTAGATGAAGCTGCTGCTATTAGAATTGTTCCGCTGAGGTACAGTTCGAGATAAGCCATATTTATATTGTAAAGAAACTCAGTTTTTATTCTGAGTTCTTTGTACAAGTTGTTACACGTGATTTTAACTGTTATTTTAACCGATAACAAACTTGTTAGAGATAATACCTATTCCATAATCCTCGTTAAAGTCTTCAATGAGTTCAAGCTCAAGACTGCTAGATTATTTGTAGTAATCATCATTTTCTCTTGTGTTGAAACTCAAACAGTGAAATTTGAAATTCGTATTACTCTTCCCATATAATGGGTAATTCATGGCACATTTTTAGAAGCAATGGCTTTCCTCTTTCTCGTTTTTTTATGGCAAGTAGCCAATAAACTCACTTACATTCTTTAATATTTTCACAAAAGAATATAGAGTGGATACTAATAGGTTATGAGGTCAGAATTTCTTTCAACAAACTGGGAATATTTGGAATAATGTTTGAGAGTCTGTGCTTACGTATTTCAACTGCTACAGTAATTATGTACTAAAGTATAGAACTAGAACAACTCAGAACTAAATGTATGGTTTGCCATAAAGTACTTTTTCTTAGTGGAAACTGCAAATAATAACTTGAATTAAAAAAATAAACACAATAACCATAATTATCATACAAAATTGCCATTAAAAGGCATATCATCAAAAGAAAGTTTCTCCATTCTTTTCATTGGAGGTCTTTTTTTTACGTGGCGGGTCCCAAACTCAGCGTACAACCCTGGGGAGGGACACTTCGCCTTCTCACTATAGTTCGCCTTCAAACGAATGTTTTATGGCCACCCAGAGGATACTTGGATACACAAAAGAAACGTTTCTGACTACTCCCTATTTAATAGTGCTCAGAGAACTTTCCTCAGTTGCGTGAAATTCGAGACATGGCCTTAACCTCCATAGCTCTATCCTCCAAACGAATGAAAGGTTGAGTAGTACAAAAAAACACTAGCTTCAAAGATACTTTAAAATTTGCTTTGCTAAAAAATGTCATTACAAATTTACATCAGCCTCATACAAACAGTTGAACTTGTGAAACACTCCAAACCGTAAGCAACAGCACCACTTAAGCGGCTCAACATGTCGCGCCTTCATTTGCACCTAAGGGATTAGTGAAAGAGTGTAAAAAAGAGCAGTGAAATGTACTTGAGAAAATTAAAAAATATTTATACAAAGCAAAAAGTTGCAGACGTCAGCGAGTGAGACGTCAAAATATTGCCAGCAGCAGCGCAAACATACATAATACTTGTAGACTTCGTTTCAGTAGAAACGACCAGACAAAAGCGCATTCATAAATTCATGAATGAAATAACTGAGTGAGGATAGTCATTGGCTTACTCATTGCACAAAAGGCGCTGGGAAGGCAATGCATCTATACACTTAAATTATAAGTATGAATGTGAGTGGTTGTATGCTTTTCTTCCTGGTGTCTCTATAATTCTTTTAAAATCGTACGCGAATTTGCGAATATTAAATAATGTGGCAGCATTGGTTAAATAGCACAAACTCGCAGAACGAAGTGCAATTGCAATGAATTGGCGGTAAAAAAAGAAAGTCAGCAAAAGTCGGACGACTTCACCGATTCTCTGCATCGAGAATGTGACATTCCGTTGCCGTTGGCTGTCGTAGTTCCTCAGCCGTTTCCGTAGACGAGTACGTTTCCTGCGGCTGTCTGTTAGCGTGCTGTTGTAGTTTTGCACGTCACGGTACTCTATGTTGATGCTCCGCTCTTGCTCTTATTTCATGCCACCCAGTCTGTTCACCCGATTACTCAGGGGCGGCAGTTTCTATGACAAACACCGCCAGCTTCTGTCAGAATTGAGCTGCGCCTGACATCGCCGACATTAGTAGCTCCTTTTACCGTTATTTGTTGGGTAAAAATATGAAAGCAGCCAGCAAAAGCGAAAATAAAAATTGCAGCGCTGGATAAAAGTGACGGACAAAGTGGGTGCCGGACACCACATTCCATTTAAAATATGCAGACGTCGGGTATTTGCAATTTTGATGCCCCAACTAACGTTTTTTTATTGGCAATTTTTTGATGTTTAAGCTGGCAGCTGTCGGAAGAATTAAAAAGAAATAAAAGTGGCAAATAAAAGCAATTGACAAAAAGTTGTCAACTTTCTTTTATGGTGGTCGTTTTAGACGTGTTATTTCACTTGCTTTGGTGGGAAAAACTTTGTTGGCGAAAAAGACGGACGTAGAGCGTCGATTAGGATTAAAGTTGGTGCCAACTCTTTTCAAAAAAGAGTTGAAGGATTACAAGCGGATGGCATTTGAACGAAGTTTTAATTTTTACATTGAAATTAATGTTTATTTAAATTATTTATGGTAGACAGAGTTGTAAATATGAGGGAGTATAGTGAAATGAGAAAACAATGGTAATAAAGAGAGAATGAAAACCAGAAGGTTTGCAAACTAGCTGCTTGGAGTCAGATGAAGTATTTTGTCTAAACCGCTTGGCAGCTAATGGGTGAAGAAAGAAGCAGACTTGGGCAGGAAGAAACGAATATATTGTACTGGAAGGAGGCAGCTATATACAGGAAATAATATATATTGAGAAGGACAGAGTCATCTATATATGGATTTATTCTACAGAAAGGCTGAGAGAGCGATAAAAAATATCAAAAAAGAGATAAGATATATATCTAATAAGAAGTATATCCAGAATGAAAGAGAAAGACAGAGAAAGCACTGTGAAAAGAGAGACAGATTTACAATGTGTTAAGAAAAAGAAAGCGCCAGACAGAGACAGCTATAGGTAAGAACAGACACATTGTGAGCCTAAGTGGCAGATATATATGGATTTATTCTACAAAACAGCAGAAACTGGGATAGAAATATCGAAATAGAGACATATATCTAATTAAAATTCTATCGAGAGAGAAAGAAAAAGACTGAAAAAGCACTATCGTAAGAGAGGCAAATATATAATAAGGTCTTTTGATCTCTATATCCGATAAGGCAGTGCATTGCCTCAATAGCGCTCAGCAAGATCTTAAATCGTAGCAGAGCAAGAGGGAGACATGTCCGGATGGATATAAGCAGAAAAAGTGGGAATTTGCAAAGGTGAGAGAGAGAGAAAGAGAGAGAGAGAGAGAGAGAGAGAAGAATAAGTTCGCAAAAGTAAGAAAAAAGTAGTGATATGTTGAAGAAAAGTATAATGAGGAACAATTTACTAAAATAATTGGCCTGTTGAAAGTCACTAATGTTTTCTGTCGCTACTTTCACAGATAAAATTGTATATATTATCACCAACATTATAGTAAGAAAAGTAAAAACATTTTCTTTATAAAATGTGAACATTCAATAGTATTAGTGAAAATAGGGCTCAAACCAGGCTTTACAATATTTTACCTTGCCCTCATTTCAAATCATTTGCGCCGATTTGGAGACTAGGAATTCATCAAGCCAATTTCTGATACCCTATACTGATTCAAGCTGTACTTTAGTGAGAGCATTCCTCATCGACCGGGACAGAATGGCAGTCGAAGAGATGAGCTCTGGGCTACGAGGTGGGTTAGGTCAAACTTTTCAGCTATTTTTTCCACATAGCTGTTAACTACTTATTCTTGTTGAGCGTTGTCATGATGTAAAAATATTGCCTCGTTTATTGTCGTGAATTCTGACAGTCTTTAGGCAATTGCACGATTCAATTTAATGAGCTTTTGGCATTATTGGTTACGTGGTATTTCCCATTAATGGTTTCACTTGGTTTCAGAAGCGCATAATACAAACGCTCTTATGATTCCATCAAATACAGATCATTATCTTGGCATCATTGATATTCGGTTTAATCGTTGATTTGGCAGGTAGGCCAGGCTTCGTATATGTATGTCTTCTTGCATTTAAAGCTATTGCAGTATATCAATTTTTCATAATCAGTCGCAATCGGTTACAGAAACGACCTTTTTGTAGCACTTAAACAGCATTTCTGACTTGCAAAACCAACTTTCAACGCCTCTTGAGTTAAAGTCATATATGTACTAAATTCCTTGCTTTTTTTTATATTCGGCTACTTTTAAACAAAAGAAGTTTGATTGACTCCTAATGATTCTACGAGCATTTTTTGTGTTTAAAACAATCTTAATCTAGAATTAGAAGCATTAGTTTTTTAATTTTTAAGCATTTTTTCCGCCCAGAACGACAGAAGGTTTCAGTCTGTGCTCCACACACGACCGCGATTATTGCTAAAGTACAGAGCTGCCACAAAATCCTCAAGTCGCTAGCCGGCAGCACATCGGAAAAGACAAAGAAACTTCTTTGACAACATGCAAGGCAATCGACCGGCCGATTTTTAACTATTCCGCTCCAATATGGCCGCCTGAATGCAGTGAAACGTAGACGATGAAGCTCCAGACATGTCTGTTGTCTTGATGTCTCCTATCGAACATCAGCACAGTGAGTTCCGCATTCTCCCAGTTAAGGAGCATAATTAACTCCTCTGCAAGCAGTTTCCGCCGGGGTTTTTTCATAGAAATCAAACCTACATTCATCTGCCTGAAGTGGAACATTCTTCTAGGAGCATCAAGAGATCCTTCCTCCTTCCTCAACTACGTCAACGACTTAAGACAGTAAGCCGACCAGACTTCGAACGCAAGGAACTTCAGACATATACTGAGCGCCATTTACAGTAAAGCACCTTTGCCGACTTTTAGTGAATAGCGTACTTGGAGTCAAACCATTGCAGACGACGAGCTTTAGTTACCCCGAGAATCGAGAGTAACTCTTGCGCAGCTTCGTTCTGGATGCTTTAGGTTAAATTCCTACTTATCCAGAATTGACACCAATATATCAAATATTTGTCCAGCATGCGACGAGTCTTTATATAACTCGAACCATCTCTTTCCATGCCCAGCTAACTCCACACATCTGTCAACTCTCTCTCTATAGTCTGACCCCGCCGAAACTGCACGTTTCCTGAGTCAACCGTTGGATGACAACGGTGATAACTTATCTTACCACTTTAAAGGGGAGTAGATAACCGTTGGAACAACAAAAACAACAGTAGATTTCCAACTTATGTTTGGAGTATAAGAAGAATGGAATAATAATCAAGTTGCGCTATCTATTGTCAAACCAAACAAATATGGTATTGTTATAGACCCAAAACTTTTTTGGTGAAAAATTTAAATATTTTGCTGCTGTCGTGCTGAAACTGGGATGCAAACCCACATGTCTGCCCAACGAAAAAAGGTTTAATTGGAAGTCAAGAAATTAGAAGACTTTTCGTCCAGGATGGATATGGATGAGTTTCTTTCTGAGCGAAGTTCAACCTTTCGATTGAGTCCCTCAGAGTGAAAAGAACCTTATGGATCGATTATAACCGAGCGAGTAGAAAGCGATTGTGGTTCTCAAATATTATCGGGATGGAGATAGAAACTATAGGGAATATCATAGAACTCAATAATGCTCTTATTATCAGCCATTTACAAACTTTTTAAATATATATTTGAACATTTTGACTTTATTAAAAATACTTGATCGAAAATACAACTTCCTGCCGCATATGACGGTACTCGTAAGTGCAACAGCATCACTACAATATTGCCCCTAAAAGACTTAAATATATGCTTGTACGTAAGTGTTGCAGCAATGAATTGACAGCTATTTTGTTGTTGTTACGTCGTTTGCTGCCACCGGCACTTTAGTTGTTGTTGCCTGTGTTATCGCTCACAATTTACGCATGTTTTCATTTGCAACTTTTAGATTTGTTGTTGTTTTATTATTTTTCGCAACTATATTGCTGTTGTTGTTGTGTTACTTTAGAAGCTGCAGTGTCAATTGTAAATTGTACAGTTGACGTTTTATACGTTGTTGTTGTTGTTATGCAATAAACTGCTAAACAGTGTTGTTTATTTCTTGGCCTTTTTCTGTGTGCAACACTTCAAGCGGCAACATTATATGCACGTAGTTGCAAACACACATAAACAAAGTTCGCATGTATGTGTTTGCCACATTAACATGGCCAACTACAACAAGGACAACAAATTGTGTTTTTTCGCCTTTTGAATAGAACTTGCTTTATTACTTTTTCCATATCACTTACTTACTTGCGCATATGATGTTGTTGTTGTTGCTTTTGTTGCAGTTGTTTATGCGGCTGCTAACAAGTGTTTGTTGCTTTGTGTGTATTCGTGTTTTTACTGTTTCTTTTTACTGTGTTTTTTGTTGTTTGTTTGTGTTTTGTTGTGTGGCAAAGAGTTTGGTGTTGCAACATTATTGCACTTTGTTGTTATTACAGCGTACTTTGCAACTTAACATATGCCACTTACGCAAGCAGCTAGCAAGTGTGTTAGATTGCGTGTTTTTGCATGTGTGTGTGGGTGTGCTTGCTACGAGTATCATATAACAAGTAGTTACACAATTTCTTTATTCGTTTTGCATTTTGCTCCTTTTTCTTTTTCTTTTCCGGTTTTTGCTTGGCATTTACTTACTTATTTTATGTCTTTTTTTTGCTATCTCTATTTTTTTGTCCTTGCGAGTTGTAAATTTGCCTTCGCTTGCTGCCATTGACAGCTCTTCAGTGAGCTAGCGCGGTTTAGCGCCTTGGTGTATGCAAAGTTTTTATATTTTTTTTTTAGTTTTTTTTCGCTATATCTTTTTCTCTGCTTTGGTGTATTACATAATTGCATATTAAATTTGAAACATATTTTCGATTCTGCAAGTAAATTTCCTATGCTAATTTATTGTTATTTAACACTGAAGTTGATTGTGGATTTTTATAAATTATTATATAATGACTAATGTTTAATACAAACTCGAGTTGAAACTGTCAGTAACAAAATTACAGCTTACTTAGTAGAAGATATTACTTCAACTTACTACAGGAGGGCACCAAATCCTTCTTGGTTATATAAATTGCTAAATATGTTTTTGATAAACCTCACTAAAGACAATGAAAAAGTGACATTCGATCGTTCCTTCAGGCAACTTTTTGATGTACTTATAACAATGTTCCATTAATAATTCAAATATTTGACAATCTTCAGAAAATAATGTAAAAGCTTAGTAATTATACCCTGAACAGGGTATATTAAGTTTGTCACGAAGTTTGTAACACCCAGAAGGAATCGTCGGAGACACTATAAAGTATATATATAAATGATCAGTATGTCGAGCTGAGTCGATTTAGCCATGTCCGTCTGTCTGTCCGTCTATCCGTCTGTCTGTATATATACGAACTAGTCCCTCAGTTTTTAAGATATCGTTTTGAAATTTTGCAAACGTCATTTTCTCTTCAAGAAGCTGCACATTTGTCGGAACGGCCGATATCGGACCACTATAGCATATAGCTGCCATACAAACTGAACGATCTGAATCAAGTTCTTGTATGGACAACTTTCACATTTGACAAGATATATTCACGAAATTTGGTATATATTATTTTCTAAGGCAACATAATCTCCGAAGAAATTGTTCAGATCGGTTGACTATAGCATATAGCTTCCATACAAACTGAACAAATAGTTACTAACAGAAATGCACCTGTGAAGGGTATTTAGCTTCGGTGCAACCGAAGTTAACGTTTTTTCTTGTTTTTTTATTGATTTCCAAGTATCGAACTGTTCAACGAGAGCTCCATGAAGTGTTTAATCTGCCTTGTGTTCTGGTTATATATCAGATGAAAAAAGAAAAAACAAAGAAAAAATTTCACAGAAATAAATTTTAGAAGAATTTTTTTCAAAGTCAGAAAGGTATGAGGTAAATAAGTATTGAAAGACAATACCTAAATTCTGTTCGCCAAATTGATCAGTGTATATTTGGTAGTTAACCTTAGTTAACCTAACGTTATGGACTCAGTATTAATATACTCCTTTTGGTACATTTTCGCTTGTAGAAAGCATCTGGAAGGTCTATCTGAAGTGTCCAACAGTAAGTAGTCTGCCATCCATTTTTCCATTTCCTTAATATCTTAATAAAATCGTTCACTTTTCACTCACATCTCCTAAATTTTCGGAAAAGTAATCGAGGTGGGAAGGAAAAAAATCTACTTTTCTAAAGCTGGAAATGCTTTAAACATTCCTTTGACCATATGTTTGTAAGTATTTAGGGGTTTTGTTATTGCCTAAAAACTTCTCTATGACCTTTTTAAAAGCAATCTAACCTTCTCTTTGAGGATCCCTGATGAACTGTGGATCAGCCATAAGCCGTCGAATATATGGTCTAACGGAAGCACTACCCTTAACTTTTGTCTCTGAGAGACCTGGACACTTTGATTATATGGTTATTTGAAGCAATTTCCATATCTTGGAAGTCACTTTACAAATAGTTTCAAAAATCCCAGCTTTATACTATAAGTGACAGTAAAAACACTTTATGAGGAGGCACTAAAATTTCATGCTTTTAGCTTTCAACTTTAAGCTTTCATGGAGGCCAACACTTTTTGATCCAGTGATTTGCTCGATCTCTACTATCTCATAGACACAAAAAATAAGGGTAAACCCAGATTGTTGCATGCCCAATATTTTGAAATCACCGCATACTTGTCATCCGTGGTCCTTATATTTTAATTTGTGAAGAACTAATTCCAAGTTCTTGTAGGTTTCCTTGAGATGTACTGAATGACCGACAGCAAAGGAAACATAGAACATGTTATTGTGAAACAGAACTGCTTTAAAGTTTCTTTTTGAAAATATAAAACTATCTGGGGTCGTATGAGATTTCAAGTATATTCATCAAACATTCAATATTGATGCAATAAACCAACTCGTCCTCTTTGGCAAAGTAGGAAGTGAACTGCTTCTCACGATATCTAAACCAAGAGGAAGATACACCCAGCAAAATTAGGTTCCGGCTTTTGAGCCTTGATCCAAGCAACTCAGCAGCGTTCTTGTGAAGATACTAGTCTCTTACCAAATCATTTATCTCGCCCTGGGAAAACAATTTCAAATTCAATTCGCTCTGAAGCCCCCACACTGCGTAAAAGTATACAAATAGTATATACATTTAAACTTCGCGCGTCGAAGAATTTGGAGAATTATTTTTCTTTTTAGGTTGGTAGTACTGTCAGTCACATTTATGTCATATTTCATGTCAAAATATTCATTAGTGTTTGAGATACGTGTCGTTTTGTGAGCTGCTAAAAGTGAGTTTTTCATTTTTTGCGATGTCGAAATTTGTTGAGCAAAGAATTTGCATCAAATTTTGTTTATGGAATCAATTTTCTGCTGCGGATACGTTGAGGATGGTGCAGAAAGCTTTCGGTGATGAGGCTATGTCTAAAAAACATGTTTACAAGTAGTATAGTGAGCTCCAAGCCGGCCGTGAACGTGTCGAAGACGAAGAGCGTCCAGGGCGACCATCAACCTGAACCGACGAAGCTCATGTTCAACAAATCAAAGATTTGGTGTTGAAAAACCGTCGATTAACAATTAGAGACCTTGCTGATGAAGTTGGCATATCGAAAAGCTCAGCCAATACCATTTTGAAGGATGTTTTGGGCCTCAAGCGCGTCAAATCTCGACTGGTACCGAAAACATTGAATTTTTCGGAAAAAAGGCGTCGCGTTGAAGTGTGTGAAACGATGCTTTCCGACTACCAGGGTGTCATAAAATGCATTATAACTGGCGATGAGACTTGGATCTATGCTTACGACCCCGAAACAACCGATCAATCGAGCGAATATCGTGCCAAAAGAGAGCCGAAGCCAAAAAAATCGCGCCAAAGTCGCTCAAAAATCAAGGTCATGTTGACTGTTTTCTTCGATTATCGTGGTGTTGTGCATTATGAATTCCTTCCAACCGGTCGAACAGTCAACAAGGAATATTATTTGAACATTATGCGTCGTTTGCGTAACGCTATCCGCCTATAAAGGCCGGAATTGTAGAAAGACAATTTTTGGTTTTTACACCACGATAACGCACCATCCCATACTGCCCTCGTAATTCGTGATCATTTCGCCAAAAACTCAACCCATATCGTTCCGCAACCACCGTATTCACCTGATCTGGCGCCGTGCGACTTCTGGCTGTTCACCAAGCTCAAAAGACCGCTCCAGGGACACCGTTTTTATACGATAGAGGAGATTCAAGCCCCAGCGAAGATGGCACTGAAGGCCATCCCGGAAAGTGACTACAACCAGTGTTTCGAAGATTGGAAAATCCGTTGGCATAAGTGCATTGCATCGGGAGGGGATTACTTTGAAGGGGATGAAATTGATTTGGAAGAATTAAAGAAATTTAAAGAATTTTCAAAATAAATACAATGTCATCTTATTTTTTGGGCACAGTGGTATACCAGTGTCCTTGTGCTCTGTGCACAAGTTTTGGCATTTTGGTGAATATAAGCTCTGGTTAGAAAAGTAAAGGTGGGAGTTTAATGAAAACCTCGGTAGAATAGATTATAATCTGACTAGGTCTAAAAAAAAAAAAAATGGCGCATCCTGGTGACATTGATCCTGACTCTCCTGGTGGTCTGAAAAAAAAAATCAAAAGAAATTCTTAATCAGTAAGAATGCTGTTATAATCCCTACCTCAAGGAACACGAAAAAATTTTTTTTTGAGAAATGGCGACTGCCTGAAAATAAAATCTATTTTTTACGCTTTTTTTGAAATTCATGATTTTTTTTTAAATATTAAAAACAAAAATTTTAACACGGTGCTGGTAGGAACGATAAAGGATTTTATAAAGTAGGTTCACACAAAATTTCAAGTAAATCGGTTGTATAGAATTTGAGATAATGCCGGTACCATGTGGAAAAAGGTAGTTTCGAGAAAAACGCGTTTAAAGTTTAGGAGACAATTCTAGTGAACACGGACGCCACCTCACAAAATCGGCTGTATCTCCGAAAATAAGTCGAATTTTGAAAAATCCTTCCAAGGTCATATTTTTGAAAGTCTAAACTTTAAATATATGAAAAAAAAAAATCGAATTTTTCAAAATTCTAGAGTAGAATACCCTCTTAAATTTAAGACAAAAACACTGTTTTTACTTTTATTATAAAAGTCCTTATCAATTTAGCAGTTAAAATGGTAATGATCGTCTCCTTAAAAGAGAAGATAAACACTAAATCAATTATGGAAAATGAAATGGTAAAAGTTTCGCGAAAAATATTTAAAGAAATGGAATACTTCAGCTAGATAAACAGCTTTAATATACTACCTCATTTGATCCCATTATGACTAAAGTTGATATTGTAAAAAAGTTATTTTTATTTTATAATTAATAATTAAAAAAAATGAAATTATGATATTTTTAATGAAAGCTATCAGCGTATTCAAACATTTCAATAAGTTATCAGTAAGATTATTATTATTCAAATTATCAATAAATTCACTGTGCTTGAAGCAGTTATGAGTACCTGCTTAAATTAGTCTTCCAACCATTCGAATTCAACTTCCTCTCCATTCATGCGCAGACAATTCAGCTGCAGACGTCTACCACTCAACTATTATGTGTGCACGCATACAAAAAATACAGACATATATATGTATATACACTCATACAATTACAACTATCAGTCAGTACGTGCTCGTCTGAGCCTTCATATCAATCTCGTGCACATAAAAGCTGTCCGTTTTCAATTTTTTTTTTGCCACAATTACATGCAGCTTCACTTAATCCTTTCGCTCAATAGTTTTTCGTGCTTGCACTTGTAAGTGTAGCTAGCTATGTGTATATGTGTGGGTGTATTTGCCTTTGAGCTTGGCATTTAATATGCAAAAGGTGTTGAGTAGCTTAGCAAAAGAGCGTGTGGCAGATAGCTACGGACACTGCAAGTTGTCTGAAAGACTTTTCTTCCGCGCTCACATGCATTTTTGTCAAGTTCGTGATGAGTTGAATGCTGCAGGTGTATTTGTGTGTTAAAGTATTTGTGCGGCTTGTATGTATGAGTTTAATCCATTTGTTTCGGCTGTCTGTCGCTGTATGCTGATCTGTCTTGCCTACATACGTCTGCTAGCTTGTCTGTTTCAGCTTTTCTACTTCTCTCTCACGTTTTTTACCGTTATGTGCCAGAGCATTTGCGCTTTTATATTTCATCCAACGTCACTCAATGCAAATACAAATACCACACTCGCAATGTTTCGTCAGTTCGCCGAATTTTTTCCATATTTTTTCGCCGTTTTTAGTATTTTTTTGATTTTGTTGTTGCTTTATTTTGCGTTTTGCAACATTTCCATTTGTTGCAATAAACTGTCGCCGAATGTTTTTTGGCTTAAAAAATTTGTTTACACCACCAACACACCAACCGGCTGTCTGTCTCTCGGTTTGTCTGTGCATATCGCGTAGTAACCACCACTAGAACGAAATAAAAACAACAACAACGACGACGGCTTACTTGCTGCAGCTTCACAAATTGCATTGAACCTGAATCGCACACGAAATGAACCCGGTGGGCCAGCGATGCGCACCGAATGCTGGCAGTTATGTGGCCCGTGGCAGCGCCGTGCTCGTATTTTCGGCAAAGCACTCGTATCTTACAGTTACCTGCGCTCACATACATATACACATATACTTGAACACATATACACGAGCACATACACATGCGCTTTTACTGCTGTCGCTTTGTTGCTTTTGGGGTCATAGCTTTGCGTTTGATTGAATTTCTAGTCGGTGGCGGGCTCTATTTGTCGCCACATGAAAGTCAAGCGGTAAGCATCCGCAGTCAGGAGTCAACTATCGTTGGCACTGCTTACATTGCAAGTAGCATTTAATGTTTCCTGTCACCTGTGTTTGTGGTGGTGGCAATGGCGGTTGACTGCACTGATTGCTGGCGCTGCTGGCAGTGGCAATCACTGTTTGTGAGTGGCTTTGCGCTTATTAGGGGGTTATTTATTTAGAAAAAAATATATATAATAAGAAATTAAAGCGTTGAAATGAAAATCAGCTGAAGAAATGTTTGGAAGTGATGGATTTAAAAAAATTGGCTGTCTTAAAGTTACTCAAAAAATAATATTTTTGGTGTGAATATACTACGCTAGGAGCTTCGGAACGCCTTTGTTTTTTTGTTCCCAAATTAGATCACTTAAAAAATCAACAAAGAACTTGAACTTACTCCAAACCTCATTAAAATTTGGTTTTATATTTACTGAATATGACATACACATATATCCTTGTATGCAAAGTAGACACAAGAAAGCTTCTAAATAAAAAAGCTCTAAAAAAGCTCATAAAAATCAAAGCAGGTATGATATAATATATATCCTTTTTATCATATTCGATCTTCAAGGAAAAAACAAAGCTTTTGCAAGCAGTAGAAAAGCTCTCTAAAAGCTAGCAAAGCTCTTTGAAACTTTAAGGTTTCGATTTCTTTGATTCGATCTTTCAAAAAAAAAAAAAAAAATAAATAAATATATAAAGCTTTCAAAACTGCAATAAAGCTTTTAAAAAGCTCGTAAAGTTTTTTGAGTTTTACGTTTGCGCTTTATTAAACTCGATCTACATGAAAAACTGTAAAAATGTCTCACAAAGTTCTAAAGTATCTCACTTTAAGAACAAGTGAAACCCTTTCAAACAGCGTAAACGCTCATAAAATCAAACCAGATACAACCATTTTACCACATTCGATCTTTACAGAAAAACTAAAGCTTTTAAAAACATTAAAAAAGCTTTATAAGGGCTTGCAAAGTTCTTTGAATCTTTAAGTTTTCGATTTTTTTAATTCGATGCTAAAAGTTTTTAAAAACTGCAAACAAGCTTTCAAAAGCTGGTAATTTTTTTAAATTTTAAACCTTCGCTTTATTAAACTTGATCTACCTGGAGGAAATGAAACTATAAAAACGCTCTTAAAAAGTTCATAAATTCCTTGATCTTTTAAGACTGCACTTCGTCAAACTCGATTTACGTGAAAAAATAAGGTTTTAAAACTTTAAGAAACCTTTAAAAAAGCTCTTAAAATATTTTGTAGTTTGAGGTTTTCTCCTTACCAAATTCGATATTCATCAAAAAATAAAATATATAAAATTTTTTTTTTTAATTTTTTTTATTTAAAACAACAAAAAATTTGTGAACAAGCTCGTAAAACCATTCCTTTGACATTTTAAGTTTTCAATTTCTTTAATTCGCTCTTCAAAAAAAAAAAAAGCTTTTGAAAACCGCAAAAAAGCTTTTAAATAGCTTGTAAGGTTTTTTGAAATTTTAAAAATTTATATTTAAAAAGCTTGTAAAGTCTTTTAAAACTTTTAAGTATTTGCTTTATTAAACTAGATCTACATAGAAGAAAGAAAACTGTAAAAAAGCTATTAAAAAACTTCTAAAAACTGCCAAAGTTTGTAGAAAATTTTAAATTTGCGCTTTATCAAACTCGATCACCATGAAAAACAGAAAGCTTTTAAAAACTGCTTAAAAAGCTCTTAAAGCATATTGAAGTTTTAAGTTTTCTCTTTACCAAATTCAATCTTCATAGAAAAGTTAAGGCTTTTGAAAACAATAAAAAATTTCTAAACGAACACGAAAAGCTCTTTGGCATTTCAAGTTTGTGATTTATAATCGTCGAGTTTAATGGTGTATTATACACTATTAAGTTATAATAATACAAAATTTTACTTAAACCCGTAATTAATTAAGGATTAATATTATGTATGAAATTTTAATTTCGCTAAATAAGCTTTCTGCAGAGATAATACAACAAATAAAAGTAAAAGTCCTTTAAAAACACTTTGGAATCAAAAAAAAAAAAAGCTCGGAGTCATACCCAAAAGCTTAAGTATGCACAAAAAAGTTTTTTTTTAACTTTTCCGAACAACATATTCTTTTAAAATATTTGATAAATTTTAATTTTCTGAATTATGACGTAGGGGCCAAGGCAGGAACAAGGCAGGACTCTACATCCCAAAAATACAGAATCTTTTCGAGAAAATTTCTTCCTAACTTTTGCGAAGTGATCTCAACTGAAATTTGTGGTCGTTGTTGACGCTTTTCCAACATATATTGGAATAGGTACGATGAGAAACTTAGTAAAGTTTCTTGAGGATAAATTTTACTACTAAGCTTCCAGCTCGACTAAAAGTTGAATCTGATATGAAGAAGATTTCCAAATTGGATTTGATATTAGATATGTATTTATTTCGGATTAAATATGGATCATTGTTATAGGTAAGAAGATCTGAATTTGGTTTGGAAAACATGAAAAGATGTATACTTACACTCTTTCTTCTCTCTCTTTCTCTCTATATAAGAAAGTCTATGAAATTAACATTAAAAATGTTTGTGCTATATAACTAATGGTTTGCCTCGGATTGACTTGGTCGAGTGATTCTATCTTTGCAGACTTGTTCTACATTAATTGCACTTTACTTCCGTCTCGCAATATTCTAGTGAGATGCGTTGCGCTGAAGAAGTGAAGCGTCATCTCACCGCATATAAAATTAAGTATGAAAACTGCAAACCATTTCCGCTCATAATCAGCGTACGTGCAATTTGCCTATACACGCAAGTCAGCCCCTTAGACTTATGCAGCAACAGACCATCACACATAAACCCAAGCGTCTGCTGCTGCTGCCGGCACTCACTGCGCCATAATGCAGCTGCCGTTCGAAGATTCAATTATAAAGCAATAAAAATCAAATAAAGGCAGCAGCTAACAGCATGAAAGCCAATGTGGATGGCAAAGTGGTGGTCGGGGTTCGGCAGCTGTAAGGAGTAACCAGGCGAAGAGCGGCTGCAGCAGCAGCAGCAGCAGTCAACCAGCCAATAGACCATTAAGAAAATGCCACCGACTCCAGCCAAGCAGCAACCGAAGACGGCAGATAAAATGACTATGCAACAGTGTAGTTAAAGTGAAGAAAAAAAATTGTATATTAAACATAAAAGCACAGAGAGCCACTTGTGTGCATGCTACGCACGCAGCAGCGTCGTACAACAACAACGAAAGCTGAAGTGCTAAAGTTGCTTTTAGAGCTTCAATAACTTTGGTTAAGTGCAGGAACTGCAACTTTTCTGCTTGTGAGGCGCTGTGTCTGTTGCACTTAAAGACAAAGCAAAATGGTGGGTGGGGAGGGTGGTGGGTATGCGTAGTGTAAAAAGTGGTGTATGAGGTGGTTAAGGGTGGCAGCGAAGCCAACAAGTTGCAGTGTGGCGCCACTATCTTCCGAGTGTGCATATTCAGATGGCTGCAGCTGTACATACACACAGGTACATGAAGGGCGGCGCACTTGCCACAGCTAAACTTCGATAAGACTGCTGCATTAATGCTTAGTGTTTTTGTTGTTGTAATTGTTGGGTTTTACACGCTTACGCTTGCCTTAGCCGCTGTTTCAGGCAGCTTATGCTTGCTTATGGTCATTGTTTCGGTTGTTGCTGTTGTTGTTGCGTTTGTGTTGTACTTCTTGCAGTTGCTGCTGTTGTTGTTCTTGCAATTGCTATTTAATGCCTTTTAAGCGTTTTTAATTTAATTGTTATTATGTCTGTCTTAAGCGGCGAACGCGCAAATGCTTTGGATTTTCATTGTTTGCAACACGCTTCACTGGCTTCTTTGCTGTCGGTCCCTTTTTAGCACTTTTTTACTCTACACTTTTTCCATTTACACACATACACATATTGCGGGTTATGTGGCTCTATAGCGTTGACTTTGTAGATAAGCAGCAGCTGGAAAAAAGTGAATGCAGCAAGCGTTAATGAAGTATGGCATTGCAAAAGCACAAAAAATACAAAACAGAAATGCATGAAAGCTCAATGAAAGCTTGAGTGAATTGCGCAAAAAAGCGCTTAAGCGCTGCTGTCATGTTTTTATTTAGTGTTGGAAATTTTTTAAGTGCGCGCTTGTTATAGTTGTAATTTACTTAAAGAAGTGTGAAGTATTTTAATTGAGACACGATGAAGTTGCCACACTCATTGCATTACTTTATGTGGAGTTGTTGACAGCGCAAAGGAATGATAGGAATTGTGAAGGATTGGGGTAGATACTTAATGCAATACAACTGGCTTTAGAATAGTTTGAGATGCTTAAGTCTACTATGGGACGAATACAAAAATCTGATAAGGGACTACAAGAAGTTAGTGCCCAGGACAAAGCGAGAATCCTGGAAAAACTTTTATAGTAAATTTGAAAAGACCCAGAAGGTGGCGAGACTTAGGAAAGTATTGACAAAAAACTCCGCCTCGCTCGCTCAAATTCGCAAAAGAAGCTTAGAATGGACGCATAACTGCCAAGACATTAAAAGACCTAGTCAGTATGGATTTTCCAAGCTGCAAGGGAGGCATAAGTCCTAGCTACGAAGGGAGTAGAGCAGTAAACGTTCCCAAACACATCTGCGCACTCGACCCATACAAATCTCCCGGTACGGCCGGAATCATTCCAGCAATGTCAAAGAATGCGCTCTATCTATCCATGCCATGGCTGAAAGGGATTTTTAGGGAATGCATGAAGTTCAGCTATATACCACACTTATGGAGAGAGTCTAGAAGGCATACCGAAGGCAGGTAGGAACAACTCAACATACTCAAAAGAGCTTAGGCCTATAAGCTTAACTTCCTTCCTGCTGAAAACGCTAGAGAAGATCTTGGTGGCGCTATAGGGTTATATATAGCTATTGATATTGGTTGATTTGTTAGACAATTAAATATGATTTTAGGGATTATGTAGAAGGAGTTCTGTTTTTAAGTAACAATTTGATAATTTCGCAGAATATACTATTTCTCAATGATTGGGACAGGGTTACATTAATAAATTTAATTTAAACATACTATTAGACCTTCACAGCCCGTCAAAGCTTGTTGGTTCTATCAAAAATTTGTTAAGGTGGCTAATGTCAATATAGACATAGCTGAAGTCCTTAGGCTCGCCGAATGTAAGACTGTCGGGATGTTTCAACCTCAGTCCTGCCAAGGTTAGACAATAAAGGAAAAAGTGCCCAGAAGTTTTCATCTCACCTTCCTTCATACAACAGTTGACAATTTGCAGAATGAAAGCCTATTGGACAATGTCTAGTAAGAATTCACATGATGAACTTTAAAGTGGTTCGGTAGAGCTTTTGCTTTCTACTTCTACCCAGAAGGATCTCCCAGTCCTACTGTACAAATGAGCATCCTCCCCCGGGCATCCACACACGCAACACTGACACGCACCTTCATCACACCCACGTCACAAACCAGCAAAACTTACATTCCACACCACACACCAGCTGATTCCACACACAAGCGAAAAGAAAAGGGGA
Organism: Bactrocera zonata; assembly: GCA_037783105.1. Lineage (NCBI taxonomy): Eukaryota > Metazoa > Arthropoda > Insecta > Diptera > Tephritidae > Bactrocera > Bactrocera zonata. Next base: position 364,120 of record JBAWJQ010004468.1, on the reverse strand, counting down.
CCAAAAGGACAACTGCAACTCACTTCGCTTTTTTTCATTCTCCGCAGCAACAAGTACGCGTGGGCGCGCCATATTTTTTAATAACGTTTCATCATCCTCGACATCCAGTCAAAAGTACGCGTGTGCGATCCGTTTTTTGGAACAGCGGTTTCATCATCCTCCAGTTTTTTCATTTTATATATATTCAGTCGGAGTTGCGCGTGTGCGAACATCTTTAAACGGCGTGTGTGCCAAACCTCAGTTTTCCAACATTTATAAATATATACCCAGTCGGAGTTGCGCGTGTACGAACATCTTTAATCCTCCAGTTTTTTCAACATTTATATATATACCCAGTCGGAGTTGCGCGTGTGCGAACATCTTTAAACCTCCAGTTTTCCAACATTTTTATATATCCAGTTTCATCCTAAGTCGGAATCCTCAGCCGACACTCATTTTGTAAAGTGTTTAAAATTGTACCTAAGATAAATACAAACGCAATATAATTATTTCCTTGTGCATATGCGTGCACTAGTGTAGATTCCATTTTTTTTCATTTTGTTTCTAAGAAATTTGAGGTGCCTTGGAAAAAGTGAGGTTGTGGTTTTTATATGGTCCTTCGAGACAAAACGAACGGCACTTTGGTGAAACGGTACAATATATATATACATATCTATATATATATGCATATACATATATGTAAAACAACAACAAAAAGTTTTACATATGAAAGTGAAATTTAAATGGTGAATTCACACCAATCTACATATGAGAAAACAAAAAGTGTGGTGAAAGAACCAAGAAAAAAAAAGGGTGCACAAGTGCAGTGAAATAATATATACATACATACTAAATCTAAAAGTAAAAGTGCACAAAATTGTGTGATACCCTAATTAATAAATAATATTAATAAAAGTCAACCAAAGTGGGTGCAAACTAAAACTAAATAAAATTCGGGCGCGAAATTATAACAAACAAATAAATAACAACAAAATACAAATAAAACAAAAGTGGGAAAAAAAAAAAAGAACCATCAACACAGCAAGCGGAACGCCGGCGTTGGAAGGAATTCCCATCGAGACAAGCCAGGAAACGCACCACGGTTAAACCAAAATAAATTCCCAAAGTCCCTGAGGAAAATCAGGGTGAGTGTATCCATTTCACTTTTGATTCTATTTATTATATGTATATATGTATGTAGCGTTGCGCAAACGGTCAATTTAATAGAACCGCTAGAAATTAAACCCGTTTTATAAAAACGGTTTGGAAAAATTTCTAAATCGGCGGCAAATTTAAGTACCGGTAGAATCCAATACGGTACATAATATATATGTATATATGTATCCACAGTATATATATATATATATATATTTAAATATATTTAACTAAACAATAATTATTCCTTGCTTTTTACACTTACCTTCGTGTATACAATACACACAATTCCCACAGAGAAAAAATTCAATATTTTCAATTTATTTTCAAATTATTCTGGCAATACCGCTCCAGCTCATTAACTGTGAGAGGGACACTTGCCAATTATACGAACAATACCTCTTCAGCTTATTAAGCTGTGAGAGGAATTGCTTCCAAAAAGTAAGCAAAAATCGCAAGAAGAATACAGCATAAAAGGGAATAAGTACAAACATACATATATACATATCCTCAAGCGGATTATATACATTATATAACTAAAATTGATATATATACATACGTACCATATATACATATACATACATATATATTATACATTAGCGCTTTTGCGCATATTTCTGAACGCGAGTACACAATCGCGAAATATTTCGATATTGCCTTATATTCTCACATGCGTATACCTATAAAAATAGGATACAAATAATCAAGATATATTGGGAAAATATATTTGGGTGCGGAAAATCAAAAGAATTTTGGTTCAGAAATTAAATATTGCAATCTAATTACATACCTTTGTACATACATACACACATATATTGAAAGTCCAATTTTGGCGATTTCTAGCATTTATCTTGTTCCTTGTCACACAAGAACAAGCATAATTGCACATATTTTATTTAACGCATACTATATGCACATAAAATCCACAAGTATGTACAAAGGATATTGACCCAGTTTCAGTGCGCACTGATACAAGGGCATACGAATAAATCCAAAAAAAAAAAAAAAAAATAATAAATAATAATATTTCGAAAATAAATAAAAAGAAAAAATTTCGACAAACGATATAAATACAATCGATACACGCATTATTGTATTCTTTTGCGGAAATAAAAGCTCTTATTTTTTGAAAAGAGCGTTCGGTAACATACTACATATTTTAATAATCCAATATTTCGGCAATATTAACTCTTATTTATTAAAAAGAGTATTCGGTGACACAAATTTCAATTATAATAAAATATACTTATATATTTTATTAAATACAATTTTCTGAATGGACACAGATTCAAAAGAATCAAAAGCAGAATTCTTAAAAATTCCCAAAATGGTTAATGATGACAAAAGTCCATGTACACCTGCAGAAGCTACACGCTCAAAGCAAGGTGCTACAAAGCAAAAAAGGGGGAAAGACATTTCGTATATTAAATTCATTTCTGAGAGTGATAGCTTAATTAAATACTGCACTCGATTTGCATCTTCACCGATTCAGGACAACTCTGAATCGGTACTAGAAATTAAAAATAAATCTATTGACAATTTTTGGACACGCCTCCAAGCTGCATACGACGCAATAGTAGAAACTGATGATTCAGATCTACCTGAAAATTTCAAATCCTCGGCTTACGCCAAATACGAAAACTGCTTAGACCGCTATGAAGACACAAAAGCAATGATATCAGATCAATTAAAGCTTATGAAGGCAATTGCACCTACTCCCCACAGTAGAGTAGAGTTACCACAATTGCAAGCCCAAGAGGCAAGTTCAGGCATTCATCTCAAAGTGCCAGCGTGTGATACGGAAATATTTCATGGAGGTTATGAACAATGGCCGTCCTTCCGGGACATGTTTACAGCCGTGTACATAAACCATCCCAAATTGTCACAAGCGCAAAAATTGTATCACCTCCGATACAAAACTAAAGGTCAAGCAGGCGTAATAGTCAAGCAGTTCGCATTGAATGACGACAATTTTAATTTAGCTTGGGAAGCTTTAAGACAAAGATATGAAAATGAGAGAATATTAGTTGACAAGCAAGTGACGATACTTATGAACTTGCCTAAAATTCAAAGAGAAACCAGTGAAGAGTTCATGAAACTAGAATCCACTGTTTCCAACTGTTTGTCGGTTCTATCGACACAAAACATTCCCACTCACAATTGGGATCCTATTCTGGTAAACATATGTACCGCCGCCTTGCCAGAAAAATCATTACTTTTGTGGGAGCAATCGCTCTCATCAAGAAGAAAATGCCCAACGTGGCAGCAGATGAAAGATTTCTTAACTACCCAATACGAAATTGCGGAAAGGGTAGACAAAAAAGTAGTCAGAACTAAAAACGTTCAACAAGACTTAAATCGAAGCTTCAATAGACCCCAAGCCGGAAGCAACAATAATTTAAACAGAAGCTTTTTCAAAGCACAATCGTTCACATCTGAACAAAGTAAATTCACGTCATGCGAACTATGTTCTGGAGGGCATAAGTTAAAAGCTTGCGAGAAATTTAAAAAAATGAATGTGACTGAAAGGAACAACTTTGTCAGGTCAAAAAGACTCTGTACAAACTGCTTGTCCCACTCACACAATCTTAATAATTGCGAAAGCAAATTTAATTGCGTATACTGCCACAAAAGGCATCATTCTATGTTACATCTCAATAACTTTCCCAACACATCTCATAGCAGCGCTTTTTCAAAAAAGCCACGGGTTTAGTTGCCACAGCAACTCCCGAAACAAAACCTCAAGAAAATTGCCAAGAGACACCATGTTGTTCAAAGGCAATAAAAACTCAAACGCTACACAGCGAAAATCATAGTAGAGTACTACTACCTACAGCAGTTGTCTCCATCGAACATCGAGGAGAACTGTTCAAACTAAGAGCCCTAATAGACCAAGGATCGCAACGATCATTCATAGCGTCTAGGGCACAAAATAGGCTAAAACTGCCAACAAAACATGCCAACTATGAAATTACGGGAATGGGCGGACGAGTAGTACAAAACTCACATAAAATCTGCCCCATTATCCTAATTTCCCCCCAAGCGGATAAGCGCATTCAAGCAAATGCTATTGTCTTACCGCAACTAACAAACATGCTTCCAAGTTATCAAATAAATAGCAAGCAGTGGGATAAGATTTCACATCTCACTCTAGCAGATCCCAACTGCAACACCCCCGCTCAAATAGACCTTCTATTAGGCAGCGATCTCATATCGCAAATTATACTAGAAGGTGTTGAAAAAATTTCGAAAACACTACTGGCGCAAAATACCATTTTCGGATGGGTCCTAAGTGGACTAGTTGCGGAACCAGTCACAGCCATGACAACTCAAGTTGAGGAAATCTCAAACGAGTACCTCAATTCACAATTGAGAAAGTTTTGGGAGGTAGAAGAACTCCCCCCCGTTCCAATTTCAACACCAGAAGATCAGTATTGTGAAGACTTTTACAAAGCCACAACTACTCGATCAGATAATGGTCGGTATGTCGTACGACTACCAATAAGACAACAATTTCCAGACACACTCGCCTTAGGTCACTCTCGCACCTCTGCAATACAGCAGTTTCTAAGTATGGAGAAAAACCTACTTAAAAAAGGCGATCTTAAACAAGTTTATGATGGTGTCGTGGAAGAATACCTTCTTTTAGATCACATGGAGGAAATAAGCCCATGTGAAAAAATCATAAAAGGCAAATATTACTCTTTCTACTTGCCACATCATGCAGTAGTAAAGCCTGAGAAGAAAACAACAAAAGTTCGAGTTGTATTCAATGCATCACGATCCACGAGCTCAGGTAATTCCCTAAATGATATTCTATTTACGGGACCCACATTGCAACCAGATTTAATGCTCCTCATATTGAACTGGCGTATATACAAATACGTATTCAATGGGGATGTCGAGAAGATGTATCGACAAGTACTGGTTCATAAAGATGATCAAGATTTTCAGCGGATTATTTTCCGAAAATCTGCCAATAGTCCACTACGCGACTTTAAATTGAAAACAGTTACTTTTGGCGTAAACTGTGCCCCATATCTAGCCATTCGTACACTACACGAACTGGCAGAAGACACAAAGCCAGAATTTCCACTGGCGACACAAGTCTTAAAAACGCAAACGTATGTAGACGATATCCTGTCTGGAAGCCACAGTCTTCCACAAGCATACGAGACCTTATCACAGGTAATAAATGCCCTCAATACCGCAGGGTTTCCTTTAAAAAAAATTACTGCCAATCACCCAAATATTTTAAAAATATTCCTAAAGACCATTTGTTGGATACTAATTTCCTTATATTTGAAAAGGATAGTACAACAAAAACACTAGGCATCCAATGGAATGCGATATCGGACCAGTTTTCATACACGACTGAGTCCATATCCGCATTATCCGCCAGTACCAAACGCCAAATTCTCTCCTCGGTGGCAAAACTTTTGACCCCGCAGGATGGCTTTCGCCAATTATGATACAAGCGAAAATCTTGATCCAAGAATTATGGCTAGACGGAACCGACTGGGACGAACAGGTGAAACCTATTCGGTTAGAAAAATGGTCCCAGTTCGCTAATAACTTGAACGACATCTCGAAGATACAAATTCCACGGTGGGTAAACTATTCCCCCGAATACAAAGTGGAGCTACACGGCTTTTGCGACGCCTCTGAAAAGGCATATTGTGCCACTATATATGTGCGTACACAAACCGATGTCGCAACTACAAGCCACTTATTAGCGGCAAAGGCAAAAGTTGCGCCTCTAAAAACCTTAAGTCTCCCACGACTTGAACTCTGTGGCGCTCTGCTACTAGCAAAGCTAGCTTCAATGGTGCAGACCCACTTAAAAATGGCGAAATACAGATTATATTTATGGTCCGATTCCGAGATAGTTCTAGCCTGGTTAGAAAAACCACCACATGCGTGGAAAACTTATATTTCTAACCGAACATCTGAAATACTTGACCTAGTAGGATCAGCCACTTGGCGTCACGTAGCCAGTGCTGACAATCCTGCTGATCTAGGTACAAGAGGATGCAAGCCTCTGCATCTCGCCACCTCTACCCTCTGGTGGAATGGCCCCCAATGGTTAACAGAATCTCCCGATTCTTGGCCACAATCGCCCATGCGCAACGTACTCGCCCCAGAAAGTCGTAAAATCGACACTTATCATGCAACACTGGATGACATTGACATCCTTGAACGATTTTCATCGTTCCCCCGAGCCCTCCGGGTAGTTGCCTATATGCTCAAGTTTTTAGAGCGGCTTAAACTTAAAGTTAAAGGAGCAACTCATCTCCATTGCGATAAATTGACGCACCAAGACTTACAAAAAGCAAAGGTCGCTCTTATCGCATCAACCCAAACGCGCTATTTCAGCCGCGATATAGAATTACTAAGAGAATCGAAGCCTATCGATAAAAAGAGCTCACTCTTAGTCCTAAACCCATTTCTAGATACGAAGGGTTTACTTCGTGCGAATGGTCGGCTTGCTAATTCAAGCCTAACGTACAATGAACGCCACCCTATAATCATACCAGAGAGGTGTCCGTTTGCCACTTTATTTATTAGATATATCCACATACTAATGCTCCACGCCGAACATCGCCTCATGCAACATATGGTCCGCCAAGAGCTGTACATACCCCGACTGAAGCCCCAAATAAAGAAATGCATTTTCATGTGCAAAATCTGCACTATGCATAAGCAGAAAATGCGATCGCAGATTATGGCAGCACTTCCACCTGAACGCTGCAATTTTGCTCTGCCTTTCACCACTACAGGTGTAGATTTTGCTGGGCCTTTTATGATAAAGGCATCCATGCTAAGGTCTCCTACCCTCATGAAAGGCTATGTGGCTGTTTTTGTCTGTTTCACGACAAAAGCAGTACACCTTGAGCTATGTACGAATCTGACGACGGAGGCTTTTCTTGCGGCTTTTGCTCGTTTCGTCGGACGACGAGGTTTTCCATCAAAAATCATGAGCGATAATGGTAAAACATTTATCGGAGCGCAAAGAGCTACCGAAAAACAGTTTGTGGACTTCACCAGACAAGTCTCACCGGAAATTGTCCAAAAATACGCTCCCCAAGGTATCAATTGGCAGTTTATCCCCCAAGCGCCCCTCACATGGGCGGCTTATGGGAGTCAGCTGTAAAAAGCTTCAAATCTCATTTCAAGAAGCTAGCTGGCAACTATAAATTCAATTATGAAGAGTTCACGACACTCTTAACTAGAATTGAAGCCGTTCTTAACTCACGGCCTCTCGCTGCACTCTCGCAAGACCCCTCAGATTTTACTGCCCTCACGCCAGGGCATTTTCTTAAAGGAGCGCCCATTCTGGCCACACCTGAGCCAGGCATGGAGTCGCTTTCCTTATTAAACCGTTGGGAAAGAATTAAGATTCTCCATCACGACTTCAGTCGCCGATGGAAAGATGATTATTTAAAGGACCTCCACAGAAGGTACCGATGGAAAATCACCGAAAATGCGCCTAAGCTTGGAGATTGTGTCTTAATCAATGACGATTGTCTCCCCTACCGAATGGCGGCTTGGCCGCATAGAGAAGCTCTACCACGGCTCCGACGGTCATATTCGCGTAGTCGATCTCCGTACACAATCGGGAACGCTAACTAGACCGCTCGTTAAATTATGCTTTTTGCCAACCGCAGATAAAATCCAAACGTAACCGCAACCAATAAACAAAGAAATAAAGAAAAAAAAAAAAAAATTGTATGTATATGTATATATAATAGTAAACGCACCCACTATGTCGATCCGTACGACGACTCAATCCTGCCACATTACGTGCCACCACCGGCTATATGATATATACACATATATATATGATAATTAAAAAAAAATCCTATTTCTTGACAGGTCGATATGGAAGCCGAGATGCCCAATACTCCAACGCCCTCTGTACGTTCGGCCGTGACTGTTCCGCGCCCTAAAGCTACCCCTGTAGCAGCGCCGCGAACAACCATAGTTCCCGCAGCCCACCGAGAGCTTCCGACAGCTCCGCGTAGAGACACGCAAGCCCGGTCTCCGGAACCAGCACCACTTCAGTGCGCGCTATGTCGCCGCCGACATCGATTGCCACATTGCGGTATATTCAAGGGGATGACGCCTCAGCAACGCCAGCAGGTCGCCCAGGCCCACGGGCATTGCTTAAACTGTCTGGCGCCTACCCATCTAACGCGCGAATGCACCACCGGGTATCAGTGCCAGGTGTGTATGGGTCACCATCACACCATGTTCCACCGCAATGCTGGACCCGACGTTGAGCGTCGTCATCCCCCTCGCGGCAGTACTGCCAGCCGACGACTCCCGCGACCGCAACCGCGAAGGCAAGCCTTCCCGTCGGAAGAGTCCCGCGCCTGGCGCCGTCATCACCATACCACCTCGCATCGGAGGCGCCATCCTAGGCCGCAGGCTCGTCGCAGGACAGGTCTCAGCAACGTTGTTGCAACACTGCAACAACTTCAGAGGTTACTAGGCTGAATACTCGCCTAGGGGGGCCAGGATGTACAAATGAGCATCCTCCCCCGGGCATCCACACACGCAACACTGACACGCACCTTCATCACACCCACGTCACAAACCAGCAAAACTTACATTCCACACCACACACCAGCTGATTCCACACACAAGCGAAAAGAAAAGGGGACCAAAAGGACAACTGCAACTCACTTCGCTTTTTTTCATTCTCCGCAGCAACAAGTACGCGTGGGCGCGCCATATTTTTTAATAACGTTTCATCATCCTCGACATCCAGTCAAAAGTACGCGTGTGCGATCCGTTTTTTGGAACAGCGGTTTCATCATCCTCCAGTTTTTTCATTTTATATATATTCAGTCGGAGTTGCGCGTGTGCGAACATCTTTAAACGGCGTGTGTGCCAAACCTCAGTTTTCCAACATTTATAAATATATACCCAGTCGGAGTTGCGCGTGTACGAACATCTTTAATCCTCCAGTTTTTTCAACATTTATATATATACCCAGTCGGAGTTGCGCGTGTGCGAACATCTTTAATCCTCCAGTTTTTTCAACATTTATATATATACCCAGTCGGAGTTGCGCGTGTGCGAACATCTTTAATCCTCCAGTTTTTTCAACATTTATATATATATCCAGTCGGAGTTGCGCGTGTACGAACATCTTTAATCCTCCAGTTTTTTCAACATTTATATATATACCCAGTCGGAGTTGCGCGTGTGCGAACATCTTTAATCCTCCAGTTTTTTCAACATTTTTATATATATCCAGTCGGAGTTGCGCGTGTGCGAACATCTTTAAACCTCCAGTTTTTTCAACATTTATATATATATCCAGTCGGAGTTGCGCGTGTGCGAACATCTTTAATCCTCCAGTTTTTTCAACATTTATATATATATCCAGTCGGAGTTGCGCGTGTACGAACATCTTTAATCCTCCAGTTTTTTCAACATTTATATATATACCCAGTCGGAGTTGCGCGTGTGCGAACATCTTTAATCCTCCAGTTTTTTCAACATTTTTATATATATCCAGTCGGAGTTGCGCGTGTGCGAACATCTTTAATCCTCCAGTTTTTTCAACATTTTTATATATATCCAGTCGGAGTTGCGCGTGTGCGAACATCTTTAATCCTCCAGTTTTTTCAACATTTATATATATATCCAGTCGGAGTTGCGCGTGTACGAACATCTTTAATCCTCCAGTTTTTTCAACATTTATATATATACCCAGTCGGAGTTGCGCGTGTGCGAACATCTTTAATCCTCCAGTTTTTTCAACATTTATATATATACCCAGTCGGAGTTGCGCGTGTGCGAACATCTTTAATCCTCCAGTTTTTTCAACATTTATATATATATCCAGTCGGAGTTGCGCGTGTGCGAACATCTTTAAACCTCCAGTTTTCCAACATTTATATATATATCCAGTCGGAGTTGCGCGTGTACGAACATCTTTAATCCTCCAGTTTTTTCAACATTTATATATATACCCAGTCGGAGTTGCGCGTGTGCGAACATCTTTAATCCTCCAGTTTTTTCAACATTTTTATATATATCCAGTCGGAGTTGCGCGTGTGCGAACATCTTTAAACCTCCAGTTTTCCAACATTTATATATATATCCAGTCGGAGTTGCGCGTGTGCGAACATCTTTAAACCTCCAGTTTTCCAACATTTTTATATATCCAGTTTCATCCTAAGTCGGAATCCTCAGCCGACACTCATTTTGTAAAGTGTTTAAAATTGTACCTAAGATAAATACAAACGCAATATAATTATTTCCTTGTGCATATGCGTGCACTAGTGTAGATTCCATTTTTTTTCATTTTGTTTCTAAGAAATTTGAGGTGCCTTGGAAAAAGTGAGGTTGTGGTTTTTATTTTTTATATACGGATTAGCGCAAGCGTAATGCCTATTTTTCCATTACAAGATGACAATGCAGATTAAACTCATTCTAACTCATCTGATTTGCAGTTACTAATAATTCTCCAATTTCTGGGCATACAAACAAATCTGATAATGACAAAATTTGACGTTATAACTAGTAAGAACACACCTTGACTAACCTTGAGTGCACAGTAAGCGAGCTCAGCGGTTGTATTGCTGCTCTGCTGTTGGAGTAAATGCTCATTCAGTACGTCTACTGCCAGGCCAGGTAGCCTAAAGCTAAGCTTGTTGGCTACTTATAAAAAACACTCACTCCAACCTCATCTCCTAGTGTCGACTAATTCGTGAAAAACTCACCGTTTGTTTTCTCCGGCGACTCGTTTCCAATAACATATATAATACTTCGTCGTATCTGCGTCTGCAGACTGCTATGCAGTCAATTAGCAGGTGTTCCGGTGTTTCAGGCTTCCTTTCGCAGAACCGGCAATTTATCCAAGAAGCTAAGCCCATGTTGTGTAAGTGCATCTTCAGCTTGCAATGACCTTGTAGAATGCGACCAGTAGTCTTAATTTGTCCCTAGGAGGCTTGGAGTTGTTGCTAACATCTTCCTACTCCTGCTTCCTTGAGGAGCAGCCCTTTATGGTATGGAGACCCACCGCAACGAAGCGTTCAGGTCCTGCCATGCCGCTGGATGCTGCGGCGCGGGTGAGATCATTAGCCGGTTCATTCACGGCTATATCTTTGTGACAGATGAGTTGATAACGTTTCGCTAGGCTATTCAGCCGTTCTCTATACTCCTGCACTAGTAGCGATTTGATCTCATAGGTAGCGATTGCTTTAAGTGTCGTTTAACTTTTGCTGAGTATGGCTATACGTTCTTTGCGATAGTTGCGTTGGAGGTTTATCTCTATGCATCTACTTATGGCAAGGAATTCTGCCTGAAAAATGCTCGGAAAACTTCATATATGTATGGAGAGTTTGGTGCATGGATAACCTTGAACTTCTTGGGGAAGTTTACCCTTTTTATAATGCTGTCCTTTGGGAGAACGGGACGAGATTACCTTACCTTTGCCACACCCTTCTGCTATCATTCGTAGCAGTGTGTGTTTGGCTGCCTGACCGATTGCTAGGTGAAGTGTTGTGGGTTCAAGCTTGACTTCAAGTGCTGCCAGCGCACAAGTGTGCATTGCACGCGACATCCAAACACAGCGAGTCGTTGCAGCTTTGATAGTTGAATCCCTTCCAAAGTCTGCCAAGCTTTTGAGGCCCAAGCCACCGCTCCATTCGTGATTATCGGTGTCGATTGCATACCATTATTGTTCTAGTAGCTTTGGCCATGGTCGAGGTCAACATGCTGCTTCCACCGCAAAGGGGAATACAGCGTAAGGCCAAGATATCTGACCATGTTGGTTATCAATACTTCTCTGCTCCTAAGGGTAAGGTTCCTGAGGCTGGTCAGGAACCTACGTCTCGTGAACGGAACGATGCTCATCTTAGAGCGCAAAGCATCACTTCCACTATTTTTAGCGAAATCTCTATCCCCAAAGTTAACTGGTACAGAGCAGTGTTGGCTGATGTGCCTGCTCTGTAAGCATGCTGAGATGCAATCTTTAAAAATATGTAGAGTCGAATATTCTTCTAACAACAGAATTTTGAGAAATCTAATAGCCTGTTAGTGGAATAATTTGTTTCTTTATGAGAATTGGATTTTCATATTTCTCATTGCGAGCTCATCAGAGGTCCTTAGATTGCTTTAATATAAAATTCTAAAAATAAAGATATATTTATATTGAAAATATTAGCATAATTTCCACGCATTTCACAAATGATAAATTAACACATTTATATGATAATACAGACGCATATATGATTGCACTATGCCGCTAAATATTTTGCTTGGGATTTTACTGTGAAATCTCGTTCAACAAGTGCAAATCTGCATAAAATCACAGCTTTTCGGATACAAAAGCGCTTGAGTTGCGCACAAAATACCTAAAAATCCAATTTAATTTTCTTGGAAAAAAATTCGCTGGAGATGATAACGGAAAATCCGCATTTGACATAGAAAAAACGTGGCCTCTCTTGAAACGTGCATGCATTTCGAGTGACTTCGTAATGCGAATTGAGTGTGTAGTGTTAGGAGGATTTATACAATTTATGTATGTGTATATATGTATTGGTATTGTTGTTGTTGTTAGCTGGTATTAAGCATATTTTGCATGCAAATTGCCAACACGTAGTCGGCACACGCACACTCATAAATATTTAAGCGCACATTTTTGTACGCATAAAGAGATTTATGTGGCATCCACGGAGGCAAGTTGTATTTAGAAATTTTCAACAACATCAAATCAGCATAATCGCTTTATAAGCGGACGACACAAATCAAATGCCACACAAAATCACACGAAAATCGCTGAAAGATGAAGTGATGCTGCAAAGCTGAAGAGGCATACTTAAGCCGCAGCGCAGCGTGACAACACGATGGGCCGACAGAAGACGCGAAGTTGAAAAACTGACGGTGGCGGCGTGAGAGTTCAGTGCTTCAGTGGCGCGGTGGTAGCAGCGGCAGCGTCGACGAAACACGACTGATAGAGCAGAGATCGCGGTTAGCTACACACGGCTGCCTGCTAGAATGCCCGTCTGGCCGCCAGTGTGCCCGTCTGTCCGCCACTGTATGTCCGCTCTCTGACTCCCCTGACTGGCTCAGCTTGCGCACTTGTTCAAATCAGCATTAAACATCAGTGCGAATTTCCTATTTATGCTTGGCGTGACGCACATAAAGGCGACATTCAAGTGGTGCCACGAACTCTAGGCGCTATGGTGTCGCACAACAAACCGCAAGCAGACAGACACACCGACGCATACAGACATTGAGAGACAGACCCACCGACGCAGCAACACACGCAAACCAAACTGGAGACAGATACACTGTGGTAAAGGCAGACGTAACCGACTCCAGTCAGACAGATATGTGGATACCACAAGCGTACAACAAAGCAGGCAAGGCGACGCAAGGTGGGTAGGCCGCGAATGGTGTGGACCGACTCGGCTTTGTTTGGTCGCTATATCGTTGAGGGTGCGTTTACCAACCGCCCGTTGATGTTGATACTCATCAGGCGCTTGCCAGTGCGCTGAGGCGTGAATTTCTAGCATAAACAAATTGAAAATTGCCAAAGGCAAATATCAAATTAAAGCTAATTTTCATATTTTACACGGAGCGTCAGTGTATGCGAGCACAAACACACATACAAAAGGAGATAAATACAAATATATAGGAGGAGCTATACAAAGTAGCCTTCGCAGGACTGCTTTTGTGGCATGAAAAATTCGAAAATCAAGCGTGAAGTGTGAGGAATGCATTAAAAATTTACAAAAACAACACAAAAATACCAAAAAATAAAACAACAACAACAACAACAACGCAGAACACCAAACAGTTGCCTACTGAAATGGATGCCACCTAAAGCACGCCGAAAAGCAGAAACGAAATATGTAAAGGTAAAATCAAACAACAACAAGAAAAACAAAAAAATAATAACAACAAAAACACAATTTGCGCCAGCTAGTACGCGCCACAACGCTAAATTACTCATTGCATTTCGCATATAGAAAAGTAGCCTTGAGGGTCCAGCGTTTGAACACAAGGTATATAGAAAAGAAGAAATAAAGAAATGTGGAGAAAAAGTAAATTTAAAGAAAATAAATAAAAACAAGAAAAATATATTAACTTTGAGTGCACCGAAGTTATAATACCCTTCACATATACAAAATATTCTTTACATCACTTGAAGGGTCAGCTTGTATGGCAGCTATATGCTATAGTGGTCCGATCAGAACAATTTCTTTGGATATTGTATTATTGCCATAGATAATGATCTGAGTCTAATTTCGTAAAGATATCCTTTCAAATAAAAAAGTTTACCATACAAGGACTTGATTTTGTTCGGTCAGTTTGTATGGCAGCTATATGCTATAGTTATCCGATCCAAACGATTTCTTCGGATATTATATTATAGCTTTAGGTAATGATCCGAGTATAATTTCGTAAAGATATCTTTTCAAATGCAAAAGTTTTCCTTACAAGGAGTTGATTTCAATCCGTCTGTTTGTATGGCAGCTATAGTTCTCCGATCGAAAAAAGTTCTTTGGATATTTTCAACATTTCTCAGAAAAATAATCTATGCCGAATTTTGTGAAGGTATCCCGTCAACTACAAAAGTTTTCCTTACAAGGACTTGATTGGAAACTGTCGGTTTGTATGACGGTTATAAATGAGCAGCTTCTTGGTGAAAAAATGATATCTACAAAATTTCAAATCGATATCTCAAAAACTGAGAAATTATTTCGCGTATATATAGGTGGACATACACGGACAAGCATTCGTCAGGCGAAATCCATGCAGCTCGTAACGCTAATCATTTACCCCTCCAGAACTTAATATGCTTGTGTACAGGGTATAATCAACAAGCAAAGCGTCGTAAATCAGTAAGCGGCGTGTTGCGCGTGCAGGCGTACAGTCGGCCAGCAGCGTGTGGCACGTTTTAGTTTTATCTGATGATGTTGTTGGCTTCTCATCTGCTAACGCTGCTGCCGTTTCGTTAAAGCGACACCCTTCCACCCCTCTTACACACTTACTTGCGCACTTATTTGCTTACCCACATACTTCTGTTCTTAATAGAGCTGCCTAAGCTGTGTACGGAGTCACTTATTATACGCTGCTTACATGCGCTCGTGTTGTGTTATGCCCCAAAGGTGAAAATATGCTAAGCAACAAAAGCAATGCGATCCATATCAGTTACAGCATTGTAAATAAGATGAAGGCGCGCAGCTTCTCTGAGGTACCAGAGTGCTGCAAATGTTGTATATTGAAGAGATGAGGGGCGGGCGCGCAAGTGGCAGCTGGTGGTGATGTGGCAAGGTATGCAAATGGTTGGGGCGCTGTGTGAATGCTTCGTGCATTAGTGTCTACAAATTGGCCTCTAGATCCAGGTATTAATGAGTAGCTATGGTGTTGATGCTCACGGTAGATGCTTTTTTAAGTTAACACGTGTATATTTTTAAATTGATATACAGCTGCGGGTAGATAAATGGAGCATTAGCGTAGGTAAATATATATTTGTATATGTGAAAAATATTTTTTTGTTAAGTAAACTCAAATTTGTACTTGATATTTATATGTAGTTATATAACTTCTGTGGGAAGTTTTTTAACCGAGAGACTTCAGTTTATTATATTAAAATGCTGAAATAGGAACTATGTGCAATATAAAACTCAGTTATATGGTTTAATGTTGCTTGACAATTTATTGTGCTTTTGAGCGATATTTAGTCGAGTTGCCATGAGGTCTAACAACTACACCTATTTACATTTTGAGCTTATAAAACATTGACTCAAAGATATCGCAGACTTTTTTCTGGTATTACTACCAGTCTATGCAGACATTGAAGCAGTATCGATATGGAGCCAAACTTAATTAACTTAACTTAGCTTAACTTAACTAAACTTAACTTAACTTAACTTAACTTAACTTAACACAACTTAACCTAACTTAACTTAACTTAGCTTAACTTAACACAACTTAACACAACTTAACTTAGCTTAACATAACTTAATTTAACTTTACTTAACTTAACATAACTTGACTTAACTTAACTTAACACAACTTAGCTTAACTTAACTTAACTTAGCTTAACTTAACTAAACTTAACTTAACTTAACTTAGCTTAACTTAACATAACTTAATTAAACTTAACTTAACTTAAATTAACTTAACTTTAATTAGCTTAACTTAACTTAACTTAACTTAACTTAACGTAAATGTGTCATTTTAACAATGGATTCTTTAATTGTCGAATGTTTGGTACATCTTTTGACAATAAATTAGGCGTAGTCTAGAGACCTTTTTATAAAAAAAAAATTCGATAAAGTTGCTTAAGCAAGATGCCTCCTTAACAATATTGGATGAGTGATTTATATTCATATTTCAAAAATAGCATATTTATAAAATTTATTTGTTTTTCTGACAAACAGATTTTGCCATTGTTGACTAGTTTATCAGTGTTTTTTGAACTTACATACATATATGAAAGAAGAAAAGAAATAAAACTCAAAGACAAAATGTTAGAACTGAAACAAATACCCAAAATAATTTTCTAATAATTCTAATAGTGGCCAGTTATGATGGTGTCATTTTTTTGACAAATATCGTCAGACAATAAATGGAATTTGTAAATTTTTGTCGACACTTCAATATGAATTAAAGCTCAATGATAATGTAGTAAAGCTGAATTCTTCAATTGAAGATCCCAAGCGAATTCAGGTCCTTCTCCAACTGGTCTTTGCAACCGAGTAGAGGTCTGAATTAAACATCCAATAAAATTTTGTATGTGGAGGTACAAAATCATGCATTTATCTTGTTAATAATAGCCGCCTTACATACTGTCACTTTTCCAACACGAGTTTTGGCATAACTTAAAAGTTGGTCGAGAGTCTATCGTAACTCTTAAATGAAATAAAGCTCAAATGGAATTAAGTGCGCAAAATAATATTGAATACAAAGATTCGAAATTTCCTAACTTGTCATGACAATAAGGGTCAGTCCTAACGACTCAATTTAACTGACAAACATATGACTATTAAAATTTATATTCCATCTAATCTAAGAAAATTTAACAAGATTGTAGTTACACAAAAATTATCTGTTAAAGACTTGAACCAGATTACAAGATACACAAAATATATCTCTTGCATAAAAATAATAACACATTTTTAATAGAAAATTTTTTTGCAAATATAAGTAACTAAATAGTGTAAAAAATTGACAAAACTGGAAATTTACTTAATTCAAAGGCATTTTTAAAATTATATGTTTCATAAGCCATTAACGATATATTATAATGAAACTATGGCATTTTTGACATTTTACTGACAATTTTTGATATTTTATGTACTTTTTTGAAATATTGATTTGATAGAAAGAGGATCACATGTGACAGACTATACTAAAGTTGTTTTTTTTGTCATATTAATGCCATTTTTTGACATTTTTAGGTACTTTGATTGATATATTGGTTTGAGTATCTATATCATCGTACTGTCATATGTAGAAAGCAGATTAAAAATATAATTTAATTTTTATTTTGTTTTCATGAATTTTTGACAGTCAAGGTTATACAGAATGTCTTTCGATTTTTAAAGTAAAGTCTGTAACTAGGTATAAGCGAACGATTTTAAACCTGAAAGCTGAAAATGATTTCCTAAATTTTCTGACGATTTTTCAGAAATCTATACAGGGTATATAAGATTAGGTACGAAGTTTCTTAAAACTGACAAAATTTTCAATAACACTTATTAGTGAGTATACTGATCGATGTAAACGACCAAGCCTTAATCTCAAAGCTAATAACGTTTTGTAAAATTGTCTGACAGGTTTTTCAGAAATCTATGCAGGGTACGTTAGGTTAGTCACGAACTTTGTAGATTTTAGAATGAAACGTCGGAGTGCCCATATAGAGTTTTTTTTATAAATGATCAGCTTGAAGAGCTAAGTCGATTTGGCCATGTCCGTCTGATTATCTGTATATACATGAACTATTTTTTCAGTTTTTAAGATATTGATCTGAAATTCTACACCCACTATTTTCTGCTTATTTGTCGGAATCGCCGGTTTTGGACCGCCGGTATGGAACGCTCTTTCATTTGATGAGATATCTTCAGAAAATCTGTGGCGGGTTATTATCGAAAGTAATGGCAAGTGGGATCGCTATATGCTATAGGTGCTATATAAACTTACTGATAAAAATCAAGTCCATGTATGGAGAACTTTTTTATTTGAAAATACATCTTCACAAAACTACAGACAGATTGTTGTCCAAGCCATGGGTATAATATCCGAATATTTTATTTCAAGTCGGCTCACTATATCATATAGCTGCCATACAAACTGACCAACCGAAAGCAAGCTAACGATTTTTTTACTCGCTTTTATACCCAGTAAACTACTCCTCAGGCAAACCAGCGCTATTAGACCACCTTGCACACATATTCCAACTAAAAATTTGCCATTTTCTATTTATTTAGCTCCCATGCTGTACTCATTTATAGCCTTTTTGTGGTCACACGAATCTGCAAAAACCACTTAAAGAGTCACAGCATCAGTGTAATGGGATAAGAGCAAAGCAGAATCGACACAGCATAAGTGCATACACATGTGTAGGTGCTCAGACACACACACACACACATACACGGCTAAGTGAGTCGAAGGAGTCACAGATTAAAATTACCAGCAACAAGCTGCTGGCGCACCGGCGGTTGGGAGCATAGCAAACCAAAAAATATTTGCGTCCTTTTGCTGCTGCGAAAATGCCAAAGCAATGTAATGTGATGTGATGTGAAGTGAAGCGGATAGCGGAAATGCCAGATAGATTATGTAGGTTGCCGGCAGTGCAAAAAATACACAGCAGCAGTAGCGGCGGTGCAGGGAGAGGATGAGAAAGATGCTGGTAACAGAAAATCAAACAACACTTTGCATTTGCATTGGCTGTTTCTTTTGGAAAGTGTGAGTGTGTGATTCTAGTTTGTGTGTGTGTGTGTTTGTGTGAAAAACTATTAAATGACGGCAGCAAGCAGCATAGTGAAAATTTGTCGTCGCAAATGGTATTTGCTTTATTTTTTCCCGCAGCAACACACTATCTCTCTGTATCTCTGTGTATCTGCGTTTATTTGCAATTTGTTTGCGTTGTTGTTGTTGTTTTCGTCTTTTTTTTGCATCTACCGCAATTGATAAGAAATAATAAAAAGTAGCAAGAAAATAAAGCAGAAGTCAAATAGTGTTTAAGAGGGTAGCTTGGCTAAATTGAAAAAGACTGCCACAGCAGGAGCGTGTAGAGTGTTGAGTGCTGGGGCTTTGCTTTTATGGACGCTGTTTTTGTTGTGCATGTACTTGTTATTGTATTTTGTTGCTGATAAACCAATACAGGCGCGCTAAGCTACAGTTTTTATGCGTGTGGGTATATATGTGTGTGTGTCTGTATATGTTGCATGTCTGTATATGTTGCATGTATGTTGCATGTGCATGTGCAGCGCCTCATACGTTGCATATGTGTGCGTGTGGCAAGCAATTGCTGCAAAAAGTGTTGCTTTGCTTATTTTGTGCATCAACAACTCCTTCAACTCTGCTTGCAACACACGCCTGCATGAGTACTTACTCCAAGTGTTGCCACATTTTGCGTGCTAGTTGCCACGTTCAAAGCGAAAAAGCGTACGTTAGTGTGTGTGTGACGCCGACTGAAAAGCGATTTTTCATATGTCAACGATATGTCAACTTTTGCTTGCAACAGACACAACTTAGGGCAAAGAAAACTGCATAACCGCATGCGCATGCATATTTGACAACACTGAATGTATGCAAGTGTCCACGTATGGCTGTATGTGTGCGTGCGTTTATGTGGCATGCAGCTTCTTTTGACACACCACTTCTATTCATGCAACAAATAATATGTGTCGTCGTTTTTTGCATTGAAAACGTCATAAAAATGTTGCTAGTGCCAGTGCAACATTTGTCGGTGTTGCATGCAGCATTAAAAAGGCAAATTTTTTTCGCCGTTCTTTTTGTGCGCTTCGCTTGCCAAGCAGCTCGTTGTTGAGTTTTTACTCAACAAGTTCTTTTTTTATGACTTTCAAGTGTGTTGCTGCCACTCGCTGGCATACAAGTTGCATATATGCATGAGTGTGGTTGTTGTTGCAGTTCAGAAAAAAGAAAATACGGTTGCGCATCTCAAGCTGCGCTGAGCTGCATAAGCAAATCGCAGCGCAAAAGCGATAGTGTGGCGCTTAAGCGTGCATGTATGCATGTGTGCGTGTGTGTGTGTGTGGCAGCGTGCTATTGGAAAAAGTTTTGTGTCCCGAAAAAATCGTGCAACGCAATGCAGTTGAATTGCTGTCAAAATGCACACGTTTATGACACATACATTTTTTTTGTTCTTGTTGTTGTTTTTTTGGCAAAAGAATTGAGTTGTAAAATAAAAAAAATATGTATCAAATGCTGCAGCTCGTCATTTTGACAAAAGTTGTCGCAAAGACGCATAAGCGGTAAAATTTCATGTTTATCTGTGCGTATTTTTGTATGTGTGTCTGTATTTCCCTATATGCATATATGACTATGTGTGGCTTTGCTCGCTCAGGTTGGCAAGAAATTAATAAAAGTTTGTTTGACACTTCAGCAATGCAATTGTTGCTCACTTCACGCGCGTATATTTTATATGCCACATTTGGGCAACATAGCTGCAGCTGTCAGTCAGTTGCAACAAATATTTTAACATTTTTTTCGCACAAAAAATAAATTTGCATTATAAAAGTCACTCATTTTGAACGTGATATAAAAGTGAGATTTAAATATTTTACTACAGTAATATTTGTAAAAGCGTTGGAAGTAACGGTAAATATAAAGGAACCTTTTTTTGAGCAAATAATACATCATGGATTCACATATGTTATTCTGATATACTTTTTAGCGATCTGCCAAAATATTAAAAATTGGTCGAATCGAACAGAAAAACTGGTATAAAGTATAACTAGCCTCAGAATAGCAGGCAACCCAGAAAATTAGTAGAATCGAACAAAAACACTGGTATGAATAAACTAAACTGGCATAATCAAATAGCAACATAATAGTAAATGTACCAGCAGAACTTATAAAATTAATGAAGCAAAAAACTGCTATAAATTACCTAGACAGGTATAATTTAATGGCAATGGCAGTGAACCACCAGTATTGAAAATTTAGACAATTCAAAAAAAAAAGAAAAAAATGGTATAAAACTAAAAGACTGGCATAATCTTAAAACACTGAAGAATAAATTTGAAAATGTGTCGAATATAATAAAAAACCGGTATAAATTAGTAAGACTGGTATAATCAAATCAAAAACGAACTCGAAGAAGACTGGCATAAATCAGGTAGACCGATATATGTACTAGAAGAACAGAATAGAAGCGATTCAACTAAATTTGGAAAATGAGACCCATCTAACTGAAAACTGGTATAACTAAACTTATAAAACTGATCGAAATGAAAAAATGGCAAAAATTAAGTACATTAGTAAAGTGAAATAAATATAGAAAACATGAAAATTTAAAAAATAAAAAAAACGGTATAAATATAAGAGACTGATGTAATTTTAACACAAAAGAATATGAAACGATCCACAGAGAATTTAAAAATATGTCGAATTGAACGGAAAACTCGTATAAAGAGTTGACAAATTCAAATTAAAAACGACTCCCCTAAACTTAGAATATTAGTCGGATCGAAAAAATGGCATAAATCAGGTAGACTGGTATAATATATTAACAACCGAACAGCAAGCGATCCACAAAAAATCTAGTCAAACGAAAACTGATATAAATAACTTAAACTGGTTTAATAAATAGAAAGCAATTCACTAAATTTAGCAAAATTGGTCGAATGGAGCAAAAAATAAAATAAATATATTAGATTGGTATAAAATAGCAACTGAATAAAAGGAATCTCCCGAAATTTGGAAAACCGGTATTATCGAACAAAATTCTGGTATAATTTAGCTGGACTAGTATAGCCGAATAGCAATATATTGGCAAGCGATAATACCATTTTCATAAGATAGTCTTGCGCATGTAATTTACCTAGGTAATTTTGTTATTATGAACTTTTTCACAGGAGCTCAACCTAAACAAACACAGATGTGTTAAATTGAAGACAAATATGGCCTAATGGCGTCCTTTTCATTGTTCTTTGACCAAAACAGCCGAAAAAAGGGAACTTCAATAATCATTGAGTCATTTTGAACAATTCGATCAGAGAGCCGGTTTCTTGAATGATTGTCGAAAAGCGGTGTCCGGCTACGAGGTAGATTTTTCTACTTAAAATTATCTCAAAACCAAAAATCAAAACAAAAAATATATTTGAAATGAATAAATTCGGACATATGTAGCTGAAGGACCTGCCCACATTTTTATTTTTGTCAAAGTGGAGACTTCCTAAAAAGCCGTTTGTGTGAAAAAATTTACACTTCAGAGCGTTTTAGCAACGTGTGAAAAATTCGAGTGCTTTGGTACAACCGTCTAGGAGAAATTTTTCTCGTCGACTCTGAAATCATTTTTCGAGAAAAATATTTTCAAAATTTTCGAAGCTGATATACAAGTTAAACAATTATTATAATTAAGCTCATATCTCTAAAGCTATTTATTTGCTAGACCAATTTCAAAGTTCAAAAGAAAATATTTTCTAATATATGTGTACTCAATATTCAAGGTAAAAATTGGAGTTTTGAAATTCATAACTGGATGCAAATCTTAAGGTGCCCGAGGTTTTTGTTTCGACTGTATACATGTCATGGGTAATACGGCTATCAATTACAGAAGTTTTTTTTTCAGATATGAACTCTTCCAAGAATTTTCTAGTTAATTTGATATCTATAATCAAATAGTTGAGAATAAATCTCCAAAATTTCCTTCTTCTTAATCTTATCTGATAATACCGTGTTTAAACAACAAAAGTTGTGTATCCTTTCTGTTTTTGGAATGAAATCGAAAGATTATTTTCTGAAATTTTTTTTTAATTTAAGTAAGAACTGTGCAAACTATAAATACATATTTCTAAAAAAAATACAGCTGTTAAGAGCTTCCATGCTTTTGCTGCCTTTTTACCTTGCCTTTTTTGCTAGAATAATCAACCAAATCTCTATAGAATCACTCATTTCAGGGCAACATATCAATCAAAACAACTTATCCAAATCAATTACGTCACATTTCATAATATTTACTATTCGTTTAAGTAGATAAAGCGCTTATTTCATCTGTTCTTGAAATTGCACCTCATAAATTTTTTTATTATAACAATAAATATTATGGAACTAAAGCTTTACAAATTCTTCATACAAAAACACGCTAAATAAAATTCAATGAAGGTTATTGACATCGCTTGTGTTACTAATTGTCAGCGTTCTATTATTACAGTTAGCTTAATTTAGCAGCAGTGGCTTAATGCAAAATAGTTATTAGCATAACCATCGATGTTCTGCTGTTCTTATATTTTTTAGAGAGTTTTTGCGCTTTTTTGTGTCAGAAGAAATTGTTTACTTTGCTAAGCGGTGGTTAAAGCAAACCTTAACTATAAGCTCTTTACGGCAATAAGTGATTATCTTACGCTCTTTCTCATCGCTTTTTTTCTCTTCGCTCCTTTGTCTAGTGAGCAAGCGATCAGTGAGTGCTCTCTTGGCACTATGTGGTTAAAAGAGTGCTGTGAACTATAAGAGAATATTATGAGCGTGAGTATGTGTTTAATTTTTTGCTATTGCATTGAAGAGAAAAGGGCAGAAGATAAAATGATAAATAGGGAATTCAAATAAATATATTATTTTAATTTACACAACTATAAACACTTTCAATATTTATTGTTATTTGTTTAAGTATACAAACGCTTTATCCTCTATAACACATAAGGCTTGCGCACGATAAAAATAGTACACGAAAAAATTTAAAAAGCTTTTGAAATAATTCATGTATTAAAAATAAAAAAAAAAACAGTTTTTTAACAAAAACTCGTTTCCTGTTTCCATTTATTAAGAACTTTTTGCAGATTAATAATTTTTTATAATTAATTAAATTTTTTTTATAATGGCATGAAGCCAAGTCAGTCCAAAAATATGTGGACATCTCATGCCGTCTTATAAATGGCAAAAGCCGTTTTTTGCAAGCAGTCCTGGATGTATAAATCAGTGTTAGATAGTTCCAGTTGTAACAAAAGACCACTGCTACAAATTGCTTCCCAAACCAAAAATTTCTTTGGAAACTTGGTTTTTTTTAGGTTTTCTAAACTCCTTTTGTACATTGCTCCATGATCTGCAACATAAAAATTCCCACCTGGAAGTTGAGAAAAGTCCTCAAGCACATTCGTCTCATCATCCTTAATGCAGTACTCAAAATGTTTAAGGATTTTTGCATTGCTGTTCTTTTTGGAATTCTTGTCTGGAACTTTCTGAACTTTGTAAAACTTAAGCCTTTCTTTTTTTTAGCTCTTCGATATGTTGGGACTTTTTGTAAAAAGCGCTACCTTCTTAGCTACGTCTTAAGGATGCTCAGCAATGATTTTATTTTGTTATTGAGAGATTGTTTCTGATGTGAACAGATCTACACCCTTCTTTATTAAAATAAATTATTTTTTGTTCAGTTACCTTAAAGGAACTTCCGATTTTTACAAATATCAATGGTTTATTATTATCAGTTTGCATAAAGACAGACGGCTTTGAAACATATAATCTGACCTGAAATGAAGAATTCGCTTCGATTTGAAGAAAAAAATTATTTATGAATAAACATTTTTATTATCACCTTCAAAGTAGACTCTTAGTCACTGTTAACATGCAAACGCCTGATCCAATATTTTTTGCACTTTTTAAAGTCATCAGCAGGAATTGTATTCTGTACTTTCAACGAATAATGTTTTTCACGGTTTCGGCTCATTTTTGGAGCTCCAATCGAATGTTTGTTGAACAGTTTCACGGTCATATTCATAAAACTACGTTTCGTCACCAGTACTGGTGCGTTTGACAAACTTAGGTTCCTCAGCTATGTTTTTAAGCATGTCTCTTAAGATCTATAGATCAAGTCGTGTTTGTAAACGATTCAGATCTTTTGGTATGTGCATTGACACGCTTCACAACCAAAACATTGACCAAAATGTGTTAAGTCGATCTATAAGAGATGTTGAGATCTTCTGCTATTTCTCTGATGCCAACATGAGCACTGTTTCTTTAACTTTCTGGATGTTATCGTCATTAAGGGAAGGGTTAAGGTTTCAAGTTTCAAAAAAAAAAACTTTTCTTGCGAATATATTTCTTAAATATGGACTGTGCAGTTTTATTCGGACCTTTTGCATATATTGAACACAGTAGAAGGATCATTTGAGGTAAGTTCCCGATGACTTCACGCGCTTTTTTGAATACGTTGTACCACTTAATTACTTGCGCCAAAACAAATAAGTATTGTTTGCAAAATACTTCTGCAACATTTCAACGATTCAGTAGTCATGATTCCAAAGGTAATTGAAATGCTTTCGATAAATTTTCGGCAGAAATTGTTTGAAAGAAAAATATTGAAAAAGACAGCTAGAGCACAAGCCATTAGTAGATTTACAAGTATTGTGATTTGCAGCAAGTAACTTCTGGCTTAAGACACATGAACACAGTATCAAATAATTTATGCACTTTCGAAAGTTTTGCAGAGACTAGAACCATAGCTTCGATAACTTTTGAATTCGTCTACTAGTCATTGATGACTCTTTGGTATACCTTTTTAATAATTTTTAATCAAGCTCCGCTGATCTTTACGTTTCATAATAATTACAGACATGATAATTTATTAGAAAAAGCTTTGAAATAAAACAAGTAAGACGAAATGCTCTTTGAGCTTTTTACGAGCTTTCGATTATGAAAGCTTCTAATAGTGACTTTAGGGAAAGTAATGTTGATAGCATTTACAAAGTATGTGGGGAAATTATTGCTGGTTAATTCTGGTGGAATAAGATGAGCGATGTCTAAACGAAATATAGAAAAGTTTTGTTGTAAAGAAAATACTGAGAGAAAATTACAGAATTAATTCACAAAAAAAAAAAAAAATATATTAATGTTGGTGTTTTAAGCCTTTCCCTTATAAAGATATTAACTTCACATCTTTTCTTAAATTAGAGCACCAAGTGTCAATGATTTCCACAATAGTTGCTATTTTGAAGAATCTCTCTTACAGATCTCGTTTCCCTAGCATTTAATTATTAAAAAATCACTGAAATATCTGTTTTCCTACTCAAATTGTGAAAACTTATGCAACTGTTAATATATTTTTGAGATTTTCATGAACATTTTGCCCAACATCTCACTCTGCTGCATTGCTATCTTAATAGCTATGGAAATACTAGGTACTACACACTTCTAATCTTATCTTTGTTGCACTAAAAAAAATCAAAAAATCCCGCATATAAACTGAGTTCATTTAAATATATATGAACACAAATATGTTTGTGTATTTAGCCATTAACACACCCGTGTGCATTCTTGTTAAGCAAACATGTTGCCATATCGGACGCTATTCGAGGCACACAAACACAGCTCAGCCGTCATATCCTTTCTGCTGCACTCGGCCTAGGTAAACGTTAGCGTGTTCATGCCGATTTGAGGTAAATATATATCGAGTTGTAGCATTGCAGTTGTAAATATTATTAGAAAATGGAAATCTAAACACCTGCAACGTGCCACACAACAAACGATATGGAAACAGAAGCAAACAAAAATTAAGAGCAGAAAAGAACTACAAAACGACCGGTAAAGGCCCACAATTGTTACCGCCGACAATAGAACGTGTAAATAAGCAGAAATACGAAAGAAAAAACCTTGAAGCAAACATCAATCGAAAAAGCGGAGTAAACGTGCAGCGGAGCGAGGCTTCTGACAACAAGCGGTTTGATGTTTCGTCAACAGCTGGGTATGAGACGACATGAAAGTAATATTGGCAAAGATTTGGAATAAAAAGTGTGAAAAACGCCGGATGGAAGGGAAATAAACATGGCAGCATGCCACAGAAGAACTTGCAACAAACGACCACTTGCATATAGGCATGTGTGTGTTGGAATTTGCGGCATTAGTGAAGCGTCTCAAAAAGAAAATCAAAGACCGGTATGCAAAAGATACGGAGAAGTAATATGAAAACGATGCAAGGCAAACAAAGATTAAGAACTATCGATATTTGTTATATGGCGCTGGCGTATGCTGAAGATACGTGGGTGACTATCTACAAAACTAAGCTGGTTTAAAATAAAAAAATATAAAAAATTTGCAACGCATGAACCACAAGGAAATTAAAAAGCTCTGAAAAAAAACAAACTAATTTTTATAGAGTTGCCACATTTTGTAAAAAAATTAAAACTTCAAAATCATGCTAGTTTGAAGTATAAATAAAAAAATGTTTTTTAAACTCATTACGAAAATTAAAATCAAAAATTCCTTAAAAGTTAAAAAATATATTATAGAGTTGCCACTTGTTCCTAAAAAAATAATTTTAATTTCGTTCGCTATCGAAAAAGAAATATGTTTAATTGAAATTAATAGAAATAGAAGTTTTCTTTTTTAAAAATTCATAATTCTAGAAATGTGAAATAGAGTTGCCATATTTAAAAAAAAAAATATAAAACTGTTCAAAATCATGCCTGTTTGGAACCTATATAAAAAAATATTTTTATAACTCCTGCTCAAAGTTAACAAAAATTTATTAATTTTCTTTTAGTGTTGCCACCTGTTCCAAAAAAAGTTATTATAATTCCATTCTATATCGAAATAAAAAATTATTAAATAGATAAGTTTTAATTTTTTAAAATAAATAGTTCCAGAAATCTGGAGTTTTAGAGTTGCCGTTTTGGGCATAGTAAATAATAGTTACACACACATACTATATGTATCCATACAAGCCCAATCCATAAATTTATAAACATGTGTAATTTAAATAGTAGACCTAATTCAGCTGCATCTTTATGAGTTTAAAGAAAACTTATTTCCAATAGAGTTGCCACCAATTTACATAATTTTTTATTTTATTAAGTGAAATGAAAAATATTTCGAAAGGTGTCGTATATTTAACAAAATATATATTTTACAAAAGTATATCTTATTTAATGTTGCCAAATTGTTTAAAATTTGTGTTATAAAAAAACAGAGGTAGAGAAATAGTAGGTGGGGTTGCCATATTTAACTGCTCTTGTTGATTTGAAACTACACAAGCCGGAAGTTTTTGCAGTTTTTTTTATATGGTTGCCACCTAATAAAAAAAAAAATACTGCAGAAAATATATTTTCCAAATAAAGGTTTGTATTATGACTTTTTGCCACTCTACAAAATCATATCATCGAAATTTTAATATATTGGAAAAATTCATTAAAATACATGGTAACCCTCGTATGACTCAAAAAGACCTATGCTGCAAATATAGATGTTAATACTCACTCCCTTTAGGTCAACAAACATACATACCAATGCGAAAAAGAACACACAAAAGCAGGCGGTTGATTGTGTCTACTTGGACACTGAGAGCAAAAGAATTGATGGCTGTTTGAGTGATAAATCTGACAACTGACAGGCAGACGGCAAACAGTTCAATGAACTAAGGCAACAAAGAGCGAAAGCAACACCACCGGTCTGTGCGAAGTGTGGCTAAAAGAAGATTTCAGCTGCTTGAGAATGGTATGAGCCGCTTAAAGGCGGTGGGCAACCATAAGAGAGTGTGACTAAGAGCTAGCGTAGTAGATAAGGCAGTGTGTGCGGCTGACTCATACTCTTGGTCTTAAACAGATGATGTGATATGCCAAGGAAAAACTGAAGAAAAGTTTCATAGCGCAAAGTAAACACTTTCGATATAAGCGATGAATTGATATGTGTAGCAGAAGGTGCACGTAGCAATAGTGGCAAGCAAATGCTGCGTCTCAAAGGGCATTTTTGTGCAAAAAAATACATTTATGGAATGCATATGAATTGAAATTAAATGTGCACATTTATATACATATTTCCTGCTGTTAGTTGTTGCAACAATGTGTGGCCTGTACGTTTACAGTTGAAAGCAATTTAATTGAGTTGAGCTATGCGACTGATCGAGCTTATAAGTGCGGCTGCACATACTTTATGACAGCCTTGAGCGGACAGCGGAAATGCATATACACATATGTACATATACATATGAACACAAAATATTGTGTATATGTGGCTAAAAGGAAGCTATTAACGGCAACAACATGTTGGTGGCATTTGAACAGCGCTGATATAATTGTAAGTAATCATGAAAAAGTTGACTTTGACTGCACGTCTGCACCGAAACTGTAATACCCTTCACAGCTGCATTTCTTATAGCATAAAAGGGTATAAAAATATATTTTTGATGATTTTGACTGGTAGCTACACATGTGCTGCAGTGATACGATCTGAATAATTTTTTCGGAAATTGTAGGGTTGCCGTGAAAACTAATACACATCAAATTTCATGAAGATATCTCAACAAATAAAAATGTTTTTTCAAACAAGAACTTGAATTTGAGCGGTCAGTTTGTATGGCAGCTATATGATATAGTAGTCCGATTCTAACGATATCTTTGGAAATTATAGCTATGCTTTGGGCAAGAGTCCATGACGAATTTCATTAAAATATCTCAACAAATAAAAAATATTTTTTACAAGAACTTGTTTTTGACTAGTCATTTTGTATGGCAGCTATATGATATAGTTATCCGATCTGAACAATTTATTCAGATATTATAGCGCTGTCTAGAAAAATAATCTGTGCCAAATTCAGTGATGGAAATTTGTCAAATAAGTAAGTTTTTCATACAAAAGCTTGGTCATAATCTGTCAGTTTGTATGGCAGCTATGTGTCATAGTGTTCCGATCTGAATAATTTCTTCGCAAATTTTAGTGTTGTCTTGAAAAGTCATCTGTGTCAAATTTTGTGTAGATATGTTTCTAAATAAAAAAGTTTTCCTTACAAGAACTTGATTTTGACAGGACCGTTTGTATGACAGCTATTCATTGTAGTGGTTCAATTTGAACAATTTTTTTTGGAGATTGCATTACTGCTTCAGACTATAACTCATGCAAAATTTTATGAATATATCACAACAAATGAAACAGTTTTCCATATAAGGACATTATTTTGATCGTTCAGTTTGTATGACAGCTATATGCTATAGTGGTCCGATATAAGCGATTCCGACAAATGAGAAGCTTCTTGGTGCGGGAAAAGTGTGTGCAAAATTTCAGCTCGATATCTTAAGAACTTAGCCACCAACTTGAGTAAATACAGACGATTGCACGGATTTGACTTGACTAAATCGGCTCAGCTCGATCGTTATGTCTTCTCCAAGTTTCCTTCAAGTTGTTACAAACTTCATGGTAAACTTAATTTACCTTGTTCAGGGTATAAAAATCCCCCACAATGTGTGTGCCACTTCTATGGTACACACATATGTAGTTGTAGTTGTGCATATATACTCCACACACTTGAGGGTCCGCTCTAAAGTGCTGCTAAGTATTACAAAGTATTAAATTCCATTAAATGCAGGAAGCTGTTGCATTTGCTGCTTGCCACACAACAATATCTCCACAGTTATAAAAGCGCACAGCTACATTTTGCATTAGTGTGTGTGTGGCTGTACACCTAGCAACCATACCATATAGTTAGAAGCGAGTAATTTATTTTAATGGCAACACCATTAACGACTGATGATTTTAATGTTTCTTTTAGCTTTTTTTTTGATATTTGCCAGCCTTTTGTTGCCTCCGGCCGGCGAGTTCAATGGAATCCTTTTAGCATGCGCTCATTTTAGCTGCAAAGCATATCCAATTCAACGTATAGTTTGGCTGTGGCAATGACTGCACTTGAAACAGTTTTGAAGGTCTCACTACAAAGTGATACAAACACACATACAAACATATGAACATGTAGCTACATGCCACATTTTGATACACAAATGCACACGGCGGAGTTGTAGGCAAATTTCTATAATTACAATGCTGCCAATTTAGTTGGTATGCAGTGTCTATCAAATAGCTAGTCAGTCGTGTAGTCGGCAGCAGCTAATCGAGATGAAGTTTTGTGCCTGCCATATATATAACTATATCTGCCTATATATGTATATATATTCACCTTTACAGTCACACAGACTCTTATAGTTATTTTTGCCGCCATTATCTCCCAACCCAGCATTATCTTGCGCTCATTTCGCTGTAATTGGGTGTGTGTGTGTGTGTTGGTGTGTGCGCCCGTGCTGTCCCCCGGGACATCATTGTCTGCCAGACGAAAACTGGTTAATTGTTAATCAGTTGACTAGCATTGGCATTGGCATGTGTCGGATTACAAATTGGCTGACTAACTGCAAGCACTAACATATACATACATATATACACACATATACATATGTGTAATCACATGCTGTCGCTGGCATCTGCAGTACCTGTCGGATATTAATTTTGTAGTTTGGGCGTTGGCGTCGACGTCGGCGCTGCATGCTATTCAAGCCCACTTGAAATTTGCTGCTTGTAGAGCTTTAATTAACTAGGCGTTGCCACATAACTGGTATCTGATAATCGCTTGCTGTTAATTGTTGATGCGGAAAATCGCAGGCTCTAACAGCGCTGCGCGCAAGAAGGGAATTTTGTTGGAATTTTTATTGTTGCTGATGCATCTTGATCACTTTCATTGCTGTTCGTGTCGTGGTAGCTAACATAGTTGTATGAAGAGACCAAGTATGATTGGAAGTTTACAAGATGTTGCCTTGTACAAAAAGCTTTCGCGATCATATAAGGACCGGAAAATAGCACTTTCTTTTTCCTTGATTCTAAAATTCAGAAATTTTTTATTACTATACCCTTCAGAGTACTATCATCGGTCTACTGCGCTTTTAATATACATTTAGTAAAATAAATCATACAAGAACGATCTTCGAGGCTTTTGAAATACATTTACGTATAGCATACAAATACGCTCCCGAATAAAGCTCACCAAGTATTTTCTGAGCCTCTCCGAGAATATTTATATCTTGAAGGGCTTAAAAAGCTTCACAATAAAGTTTACATTTTATAAAAGCTGAGGTATAAGGCTAACAAAGTTCATTACACCAATTTTTTGAGCCTTTTCGAGAATATTCATACTTTGAGTGGCTTAAAAAGCTTCACACTATAGTTTACATTGTATAAAAGCTGTTGTATAAAGCTCACAAGTTGTATAAAGCTCACTTTCAAAGCTCTTAGAGCACAATTAGCTTTCTATGATCACGAAAAACTTTAAATTAAAGCTTCCGAGTAAAGTAAAGTAAAGTATAAAAACGCTCCTTTGTAAAACCTACAATTCTCGTAAAGCTTACACTGCCAGAATTTCCGACTATAAGTAGTTCATTAAGTTATTAAAAGGCTTTACTCTTATATAATGCTTATAAGTCTTAAATTGCTTACTCTCTGAGCAGATTCGGCCAAGAAAGCTTTAAGGCCTTAAAAAGCTTCGAGATATAAATAAAATGCTTCAGTTTGAAGCTTACACATCTTAAATAGCTCACCTTTTGATGCTTTTAAAAAATATGAGATCACCAAAATTATAAAAAGCTTTTCACTAAAGCTCAAATATTATAAAAAGCTTTGATATAAAACTCATAAATCAAAAGTTTTATAAAGTTTACTCTCCAAACAGCTCCAGCCATAAATTAATCTTGCTGTCCTTAAAAAGCTTCCTACCAAAGCTAAAATTATAAAGAAGAAGCGTCTGTTCAAAGCTCATTAACTTTATATAACTCACTTCCTGAGTTTTTTCAAGTAATATTAGATCAAGAACTTAAAAGCTTTCAACTAAAGCTTAAAAGTTATAAAAATCTTTTCTATAGAGCTTATGATTCTTATTAAGCTTATATCTCGAACACTTCCGGCCGTAATTAGCACTTTTAGGCATTAAGAAGCACCTCTCTAGAACTAAATGTTTATAAAAATTTTTATCTTGCAATTTATAATACAATATTTTGCTAACTTTTGAAAAATGTTGTAATACGAAAATTTTGAAAAGCTCTCTCCTAATGCTTAAAGTTTATAAACAACTTCTTAATAAAGCTCGAAAACCTTATAAAGCTAGCCTTTAGATTATCTCTGGCCATAATTAACATATTCAAGTCTTATAAAATCTTCACACTAAAACTTGAAGCACAAAAAAGCTCCACTATCTCCAAAAGCTCACCTTTTGAGTTTTAGCAAGCCAATGGGATCCATGGTTCTTTGAAGATAGCAGGATAAAATATGTTGGAAAATATGAAGGCAGGTGTAAAATAGGCTAAGTTTGAGAATTCAGGAAGTGAGCAACGAAATAAAGACTTTAGAAAAAGAAAAAAATAAATTTGAAGATTGGAGATTAAACCATAAAAACAATAATACTATTCATTTAATTCTCATAAGATCTTACTTTAGTATTTTTTAAATTGTCTGCAAAATATAACAACCTAAGCTTGTTCTTTAATGAATTTAGATTGTCCGTACAATAATTTCCTCTTCTTTTTTTCTCTTTACAGTCCAACGATTACACCTACCAAAACACATTGGGACGTCGCTCGACACTTGGGGCTTACTACCATATGAACAAACAACCTTCGTACACGAACGAACACAGTCTAAATAGTCAATACAGTTATAATGCGTGGGGCATATGGCGTGATGGACGCAACATAGCGCCCTCAACATTCTCCGCCAAGACGCATACACACTACCAGAAGCCGCGTTCATTCTCCATTATACTCACGACCGCAGTGTTTATTGTGCTACTCGCCGTGATCTCAATAGCCGGACTGGCGTTCTACTTTAGTTCGGTGAAAGCGAATATGGAGGACCGTGAGTAGTTTGGCGTTAATGAAAGCTAAAATTTAATAAATAATATATTCTCTACCTTACAGCTGTGTTGGGTTTCGAGGGTTCGTTTCGCATAGCGAAGGGTGACCTCTTCTCGACGGGTCTAAAGTACAATCACACGACTACTTATAAGCAGAAAATCGAATTTTACAAACGTTTCATTGAACGATCGCTGATGGATAACGGTTTGCAGCCGTTGCGTGTGGACACATGGGGCTTTGGTGAGGGACCGCTGATAAAGGTGTCTTTTCGCACATTTTTGGATGTGAGAAAATTGCCACAGTGAGTAGGAAGCTCTTATTTGTATACAGAATAAGACTAAACTCAAAGTTTATTATAGAAATATACACAGCGTTGAGGACTACATCAAGGAATCACTCTTTCTGGAGACCACCGCAGCTAAGTCGCTTTATCGCTCGCTGCGTATAGATGCCGAGTCGGTGGAGATTAAACGTATACTGGATGAGTCAGTTGTGCGCGCTGCGTCGCTCTTCAAGGATGCTGTAAGTGTTATTTGGTTTCTCTAAATGTTTTTTATAATTCGTGAGTTCATAACTACCAGGTGCAGCAGCCCACTAGTCAGTCACAGCTGGAGAAACGTCTAATGAAGAAACCCAATGCGCCAACTCTACTCTCGAAACCAGCTACCACCGTTAAACCACGTACTACACATCGTCCACACTCAGTTGATGATGAACCCGATGTCGATGTCGAGAATGCGCCAGTTATACAAGGTTCCTTCGAGGGTTCATTCGAAATTACTAAAACCGATGCCGATATCTCACGCAAGAAGGTGACGCCCACCAAGGCATACACCAGCTTACCACCGAAGGCTGTTACGCCATTTGCGTTGCGCGTCAAGCCGAAGAAACCATCGATAGAGAAACTTACGACAATCATACCACAGAATCAGCCTTTACCAACGACTTCGGCTGCAACATCGACAAGCACTACGCGTGGTACCAGCACTGCTAAAACTACACGCACCACTTCGACCACGACCACTAGTACGACTACCACAACAACAACTACGACACGAAAACCGACTACAACAAGCACCAGCACCACCACGACTACCACAACTACAACTACACCACGACCACCAACGCCACCACCCACTACAACTACTACGTCTACCACAACAACAAGCACAACCGCTAAGCCCGCAACCAGCCTACCGCTAACATACCCACCGCCTACCGTTTTTTCGCCGAAACAACAATACAGCTTTCCGCCGATGACTACACCCTCCATTACTTTGAGTGTGCCGAAGTTGGATGCTAACCTCTTTGCATCAGTGCCTGTGCTCGATACACAACCTTGGCGTCCGATACATCGTGAAGTGCCTGAATTGTTGCCTGGACCACCGCCAGCCTTTCCCACGAAAACACTCGCTAATGTAGACAAGCCAATGCCCGTGGCACCCCTAGCACCGGCCTATAGACCTGAACTACCAATGCGACGAAATGATGAAATGGAGTTGCCGTTTATACCGGACAACCCCTCACCGCCGACACCGTCCGCCTTCAATCCATACGCATCCGGTTACTTTGGTACCGCTGTGCGTAAACCGGAAATCAGCGCAGAAGCTACAAATCCACAAGATATGTTATTCTATCACAGTTTCGGTAATCCGGTGTTCATGCCTGGCACTGAAGATATAGAACGTTTAGGCGCTGGCGCACATGTGAAGCCACATCCACTGCCGGTGCCACTAATCGACGATGTCATCATACCGCCATTTAAACCGCTTATACCGGGCATGGATAAAGTGCCGGTTGAGACCAATGAGAAGTTTGAGCATCTCGGCGGCGGTGTGATCGTTAAGAAGCACGAGTTAGAGTTGGCGACCGGGCAGGAGAAGTCGAAACCTAACACCGAGTTCGTGGCTAGTGATACCGATAATGAGAGTGAGACCGAAATACCAACTTTGCTGCAGCAATTCGCTTTGGAGGGTGTCACAACCTCCACATTTAGACCAAAAGTCAGCACACCCAACATTAATCGCATTGAATCGAGTGCTAACTCTGAGTTGGCCGACACAATTGGTGAATTCTTTATGGGTTTGTTGAACTTACCAAAAGAAAATGCACGCAACACGACGAAACCGGTAGTAGAGCCGATTGAGTCGCGCATTGAACCAGATGAAAATGTGGAAGAAATGGCGACGGAGCCAGAAACTAAAGTTGTGCCAGATGAGGAGATACAGGAGGAGGAAGTACAAGAAACCACCTTACCAGTTACGGCAGTGGCGAGTGAACCAGTCTCGGTTGAAACTGAGAGTGTTGAAAAGCAAGTGGTGGAAGTTATTGAAGAACTGGCCACAACTGCAAAACCTACTTTCTTAAATATTAAGGAACTCATTCTCAAGCGCAATCAAGCCAAAAACCAAACGCGTAATATCGACAGCATAACCGGACGTCCAACGCCTACAACAACACCAACCACTACAACGCCAACTACGCCGCCAACACTTTTTAGCCCCACACTCAAGCCACCAGTGACAAATTGGAATCGACCTAGACCCACTTACAACCAGAAACCACCGACCATACTTGATGACTCCAATCTCTTTCCATCACAATCGAAATGGGAATTCGTGAATAGTTCGGCGACCAATAGCTTCGGCCATACGGGCAACATGCGTAAAGTATTCAATAAGACGCTACAGGCGTGGATTTCCGAGGATGTGGGCGGTAATACGGAGGATAACTTCACGCTTAATGACATCAAGACACGCATAAATAATGCGACCAACATACAAGATATTTCGCTTATCTTCGATACGCTGGCATCCAAGTTGGGCATTACGCCCATGGTACAAACAAAAGTGCCACCATTCTCACAGAATAAGCTCAAGCACACACAGGTCACGAGCGACAACAGAAGCAAGTTGCCAAACACAACGGCAGTACCGAGCACAACCACCACCACCACCACCACAGCACGTCCATTAGCGTTTAGAGACAAACCGGCAACAATGACCACAGTGTATTGGATGCCCGCAACTAGAAGAGGCACAATAACGGCAGTACCAGCGACCGCAACCAAAATGCCTTGGACATCAACAGCAACAACAACAACGAGAAGAATGACAACTACGACAACAACAACAGCAAGTGCAGCAACGACAATGCCAACATTGCGCACGAGGCCAGCCATAACCACAACAACAACAATGGCGACGCCGACAACAACAAAAGCACCAACAGTTATGCCAACAGCAACAACCGACGAACATTTCATTGAACTTCCGCTACGACGACAAGAGCCATTCATCAAGCCCATGTCCAGTTTCATGGAAGACACATCCTCTGAGGGCATCGGTGCGGCCATACCAGTTGTGGGTGAGGCCGAGGTGGAGGTCATCGACCCAAATAAATACGAGGAAATGTTGAAGTCATCACAGTTTGCGGCGGATACCACAACGGAAACGGCACCACAATTGGTCACATTGCTGCCCGTACGTTCCAACTCGGGCATACGTACATACCGTCCGGCCGTGGATGAGGGGGCTGAGGCGCGCAGTAGCGGCGGCAATGATCAATTGCCGTTGGCTGAAGGCACCGGTCAGGTGGAAGTTGTGCCAGAAGTGCTGCTCGGTACGGCTGGTGTGGCAGAGGTTGTGGACGATGGCGTAAGCGACCCGGTGGTGCCGACGACATCCATGCGTCCGAGTGTTGTTACGGCGCCACGACGTGGTGGCGGCTTTTTCGCTGGCATACGTAGAAAGAGCGATATTAGTCAGGCGAGAAGGTTTCCGCCAGCCGAAGCGGTAGTCAAGGGTGGACTACATGTGAAAGTCAAGTGAGTGGGTTGGTGAGGTGATCAAGAGAAATAAGCCTAGAAAGGCATAACTCAATGAGTGCGAGATTTCTGCGTTTGCCTATGCGCTCTGTGTTAAGATTGAGGAAAAAGAAAGGGAAGAAAAAACAGAAAAACGTAATTTTTACAGAAAAGAGAAAAAATTTGGGACGAAAAAAGTTCAGTTAGAAAATTTAGACAAAAGTATTTAGTCATCTTAATTGCGTGAGTTTTAATAATCGGGCTACCAGGTATCTTCACCTCGTAAGGGTTTATAAAATACTTACCGTTTTAAAGCGGTATATGTTTTTATATTATTTTATAAGTCCACAAACTAGTTCTCGTTCATTGGTTGTTAGCTGTCATTACTGAGTGATCATCTGACAGTTTAAACAATTTCTGAATGACAACAATATATATAGCAAGAAAATCAGGTTATGTAATTAAAAAGATCTGCTTTCAAATCTAAGGAAAAGCAGTGACATTACTTCCGTAAATCTTTTTATATTTGAAGTTTAATAATTGAGATAGAATAGATTTTAATAAAAAAAAAAATAAATTAAAAAAAAAAATATATATATATTTTTATAAAACTAAATTTTAAAATTATATTAAAACAATTTCATTAAATTTAAAAAAATATATTTAAATATTAAAAATAATAATAATCTTAAAATCCTATTTAATATATTTGTTATATGCTTTATAAAAAATCAGTGAGGAATAATGTAGGTTTTAGTTATTTTTAATTTATTTTTAGTTAAATTCTAGTTATACAAGTACATATCATGTCTATGTAGAGTGAAGAGTTCTTAAGTACTAAATATATTTGCTAAAAAAAAAAAAATGTTTAGGAAGAAAAAGAATAAATAATTTGTAAAATTTATAAAAATTTTTAATAACTTTAAATTAATTTGAAATATTTTTAAAACTAAAAAAAAATTATATAAAATTACCTAGAAATATTGTCAAAAACCTTTAGTTTGTTTAGTGTCAAATAAAAATAATTACGTTTATAAAAAATTTTTATATTAATAGAATTTAATACTGTATGTATCATTTGTGTAACAACTCAAATTATAGTATGTGAACCATTTAAGCGATCAAATATTTAATTTTTGTATGTATTATAATTAATATTGAAGACATAAATTGTATTGTATTTTTCTCTATATTTGATAGTTTCGAATAATGTACTTACGAATTTTGTAAAAATAAATTAGTTTATTTTTTTTTTTGTATTGAAATAAATTTAATAAATAAAGGTACTTTTAAAATTTAAAGTTGTCAGTGTTTTATATTAAATTTAAAGGACTAAAAGCGTAAGATAGGCACAATTTTTTGTCTAAAATAAGATATTCCCCAAACGCTTCTAATATATAGTAAAATAGGCTATAATATAGCCGATGGTATATAAATGAACGCCTTAAATATATTAGGTTGTCAAAAAAGTCTTGCGGTATTTTTACTGATATATATTTATTTTATTTTTATTGAATTTTTGAATATTTGATGACTCATGCCCAGCTCTTGACCGATGCTACGGCTGCTACTATGCCGCTCTCTTTCGACCAATTCAGCGATTTTATCTTCCGGCCTTCAGGAGCGTGGCGCATCTTCGACCACCTCTACACCAGAACGAAAACGTTGAAACCATCTTTGTGCGGTGGAAATGGAAACTGTATCGGGTCCATAAACTGCACAAATTTTATTGGCGGCTTGAGATGCATTTTTGCCTTTATCGTAGTAGTACTGTATAATATGCCGTATTTTCTCTTTATTTTGCTCCATGTTTGCGACGCTATAACTCACGAACGGCTTAAAAGAAACGACAATCAAAAGCTTTCCAAAAAAGTATAGTATGACCCGATGCGACGAATAAAACTAGAATTGTGCGCTTTCAGCGCCAACTACCGAAAATATCGCAAGACTTTTTTGCCAACCTAATTTTTAATAACGCAAAGAGCGGGGTGAATCGCTTTCAGTGGTTCAACGGCTGCATAAGTTGACTTGTATGTCTTGGATTTGACCTCTCAATAATAACACTACTCAACAAGTCTGAAGGAAAAGTTTGCGGCTGATTAGCTAAAAGGTGAGGTATCCTGATTACGAATTTCAGTTAAAAAATTATCCGTTAACTACAGCTATTTCTGTAATTTTAGTAAATGGTGTTGATTTGATGCATACAACCTTTGGCTACAATAATTTTTTATGAATCTTAAGAATTACTTAGAAATTTTTACTATCATATTCGGTTTTAGCCATCCAAAATTAGCAAGAAACAACCACCCACATCACTGTCGCAAACTGACTGTAAACTAGTGTCACATAATAAAGCATATGTATTTCATATATTCTTTCACATATTCCTTTTTTTGACAGATCACGCACGCGTGAGTCATCTCAAGCTGTCATGCTTTTTTTGTTTAGTATTGTTTGGCATTTCATCATGGATAGACTTACGCAAGAACAACGTTTACACATCGTTTAACTTTATTACGAAAATTCACGTTCTGTAAAGAATGTGTTTTGCACGCTTCGCTTAACTTATGGTGATCGTAACCAACCTAATAAACGTACTATTCGCAACACCATCACCCTTCTTGAGATCCAGAATTCATCATGGGATAATATTAGATCGAATAGACCACGTCCAACACGCAGTGAAGAAAATATAGCAGCCGTAACTGAGAATGTACGCGAAGACCGGTGAGAGCTTATTTGGAGCCGTGCCCAGCAACTCGGACTGACGTATGGAACGTCTTGGCGCATTTTATGTCGAGATCTTAAAAGCTTCGATCTATATGCTCTTTAAAATTTCGAAGTTTTCGAGGCAAATTTCGTTGAGAGATGAAGCTTATTTTTGGTGCAAAGGCAAAATTGCCGCAATTGAGACAAAAAAGCAACCTCAAGAGTTTCAAGGGCTGTCATTTCATACAGAAATTTTGGAATCATCGGTTTATATTTCTTCAAAAGTGATGCCGGCGAAAGCGTTTAAGAAATTGAAGCTCGTGGTCTCAGCGACATTTGGTCAGCAAGATGCCGCCACTTCCCACACATCGCATCATTAATTGAGAGAACACTTAGGTGAGCAGATAATGTCCAATTTTGGGCCGGTCGATTGGCCACCAAGGACGTGTGACACAGTTAGACTTTGTCTTGTGGGGATATGTTCAGTCTAAGGTCTATCCGGACAATCCCGCTTCGATTCAGGCCTTGCAGCAAATGTTCTCTCGAAAGATAGTAATTCCCCATTCAATTTGAACTTTCTGTGTTTTTTTCTTTAAAAAAGTAAGGTACCTCGAAAAGGATCGTGCTATATTAAAAGATTCGTCTTTATCCCAGAAAATTTTTAGACTTTTTGATTTATTTTCTGTTTAAGCAGTGGTCAAAAATGCACACCCCTAAAGGCGAAAATATCGCAAGGCAGGTTACTTGAAATATGAATAGGCGTTATGGTTCTGACACTGTAACAACCATTCGCGATTTTTCGATTCTGTTCCGTGAAATTCGATGTGAAAGAAGTTTGTGCTCTGCCTAAAAAAATCGATAAAATAATGAAAATTTTTGTGTCTAATCATCAAGTGAACACAATTTTAATTCTTTAGAAACTAAACAATGCTCAAAAAACTGTTCAGAATCATTTCAATAATGCTTGATACAGAAAGAATCTCGATGCATTAATACCACATGAGATAAGACAATCAAACCAATGAACCGAAAACTCGATTCATTTCTGAGGCGGATGGTTACTGGTGATAAAAATTAGATTAGATTACAACTTTTTCTGCCAACAATTGGTCAATCTGATGGAAACAATCACCATCAAGTGTTCCCCAACAAGGGAGGATTTATATCTTATAGTCCGGACCTGGCACCAGGTAAAGAATACATTTTCCTATTTAAGTGTATGATTTATATGGTCAAAAATTCGTTTATGAAACTGGCCTGTAACAATGCCAATGCTGCTGCCAATAATGAAATGATAAATTAACTCGAGCTTACAGGATCGTCTAAAGTGAAAAAATA
The DNA here is from genome assembly GCA_037783105.1 of Bactrocera zonata. NCBI lineage: Eukaryota > Metazoa > Arthropoda > Insecta > Diptera > Tephritidae > Bactrocera > Bactrocera zonata. Next base: position 322,327 of record JBAWJQ010004468.1, on the reverse strand, counting down.
CGTGATTTAGTTGTACGAAGGAAAAAAACTGATAATTAAATTTGTGACAGATATTTTTACAATGAAATTTAAATTTTAGTGAAAAGTTCGCGACGTGTTTCCTTAAATAAAAACTCTTCGTCCAAGTCTTTATGTATTATGTTTGTATCTGCGAAAATATTACTCGGATCAACTTGAAAGTTTAAGACAATATTCTAGAGGTCTTGTAGAATTTAATAAGTCAATAAAAAAAAAATGATTTTTTTAAACCCGAAAACCTATTTTTAAGCTGATCGAACTCATTGGCTAAAGTCTGTAACTCAGGAATATAAATTTTGATATGTTATTTTTAAATTCAGCCTGGATATGCCTTTTACTAATCACAGTAATAGTCAATTGTAACGTTTAAAAAATTTAATTGTTGCGATTTAAGACCTCTGTGCTTCAGTTGACTATTAAGAACAATTTTTATATTTTGAGATTTCTTTTTTTTATTTTGAACGAGTTTTGTTGAACTAAACATTAAATTTTTTGTTCTAAATAAATTAAAATTCTTGCTTTGAACTGAGCGGCGAGTTCGTCACGTAAAATTTTCAAAACTCAGACGAACGCTCTTTTCTTGCTTTAAAGCCTTCTCTTTTAACCCATTCGCTTGCGAAACTTTCCACAAAATTACAGTGAATATTTAATTAGAGAATTTGTTTGAACAACGCAATAAATTCTTGAACTAATTAAAAGTGCAGTTTGCAGGCAATAAAAAGAAAAATATTAAAAATATGTCGCTAGCTATATGAATATGTTAGAGAACGTTGAAGCGAAGGAGGAAAAATGAAAACTAAAAGCGAATAACATAAAGGGAAATTAGCTTAAAAGCATTGTGCTAACGAAATGACCAGAGCAATGAAGAACAAAAGCAAACACGCCGCGTCACAGCGGACAACGCAGGCGACAAGCCAGCGCGCAGCAGCAGCAACAACAAAAAGAACAACAGTGCGCACATCATTGGAAAATCTTGCCATTTCCGACTTCATTTCCATTGCAATTACATTTGCATTTTGCATTCGCAAATTTTATGCCGCGCGACGGACTTTCGCATTTGCATTTGCAACGCGCGGCCAAGTTGCAACGCTAATTAAGTGTAAACTCTGACAAAAGTTCAGGCAAACGAAGCGAGGGTAGCGCGACTGGCAGGAAGAGTTGAGATGAATGATGCAGCTAAACGCAACGACACGAGAGCGGAAACCGCTAAGATGAACTTCATGCAACGACGCACACACCGCAAGGCGGCTAATAACGCAAAGCTTAAACTAAGGAAAAATTAAGGAAACGCGGTGTGTCGTTAAGCGGCTGAGACAAGCGCGCGCCGCGGAGATTGCAGTTTGCTGAGGTGAGCTGCGGCAAGAAAAGTTGAGGCGCTTGTGGCAACATGCGGTTGTCTTCCGATTTGGGGGCGGTAATGCGCGCACACAATCACATACAGGTGCATGCGCGCAACAAATGCTTTGCAACCGCAGAAATTGTCGGCGCGCCGGTAACCTTGTGGCGCAAGACAAAGGCGTCTGTCGTAAGGATGTGGCGCTGGAGCGCGCGCTGACTTTAAAATACTTGCCGCTAAGTTTATTTGCGTGCGCGTTTGTGTTTGTGTGTGTGGCAGGAAATACGCAGACGGCGGCCGTTGCAGCGCGCGTTGGTTGCGGTAAGATTTGCATTTAAATGCGTGGTTTGCCATAAATAATGTGACATCGCGGTGCGCCGAGTGCAAGAGGTGAAATATTTCACCGGCAAATGGGCTTTGCACATATTTGTGTGAAACACAGCTGCCACAGCGCTGTGTCGCCTTGTGTGCCGGTTTCTTAGTAAACTACTTTCTTATTCTTCATTAGCTGCTTGCCAACATTTCAGTTTCTGCTATGCTAATAAGCCATGCAAATCGGTCTTTCATAATTCAAGTTCTCCTTAAGAGGTTTTTGCAACACATTTCCATTTTCTAATTACATATATAAAATATATAGATAACTGTATATATACGCAAGCTGCTGTGCGTTCATTTGCACCTTAATGAATTTTTAATTTTGTCATTTACCGCAAATTTTATTCCACTGCCACAGTGCAAGCATCTTCTGCTACTGAAACTTGCTGCCAAAATGTTGCAAGTTCAAATAGACATTATTTAAGCGTAGCTAGAAATTCATTAAAGCGATTAAATGTCTGCCACTGCAACTTTGAGGCAACCACGAGGATAATAGACAACACTTTTTCATGGGAAAATAAATACAAGAAATTTGAGGAGCTAAAGAGCCAGCAAAAGCTGTGCGTCACGCAAGTGCGCTATATTTGCGCAAATGGAAATTAATTTTTAATCTTAATAAATTGTGAATATTAAGCATACTTTTTTGCTATGGTGGGGCATAAAAGCTTGGGATATATGTATATTGAGAACAAATTACTCCTTAAGGGGTGGTATTTTAAAGTAAGTAATATAAACGTATACAATATTTTTTGAAATCAACAGACATGAATATATTCAAAAAAGTCATGTTCCACATACACTTTTCTTGAAGATTATTGATTATTTATCGAAAAATTTGTCAAAACCGATACACCTGTGCGAGATTTTGACAATTTTGAAATTTTATAATTAAGTTCCACATACGTTCCACACACTCTTCATACAACATATTTCATGATTTGGCGTAGTAAACATAGATTATGAAGGCGCATTCAAGTTTGGAAGGTAAGTTGGAAACAAATGACTCTTCCCGTATTGATATTTGCAAGTAAGAGTGCAAGAGTAATTAAGTGAAACCTTATACTCTATTCAAAAATATTTTAAAAAGTAGAAAAATGAGAAGAATTTGAAATTTTGTATTTAAGATCCACATACGTTCCACAACTTTTCTATGAAATTTTCGAGAATATTTCGTATTTCTATAATTAAATACTTTTTTTTTTGCTTCATAAGACTTTGAACCTCAACAAATGTCTCGCAAAAGCAATAAAAATGCGAAAACACAGATTATTATGTGCTCTTTTGCGAAGTATGCATATGAAGTTGAACTATAGTACAGTAAAGTCTCCCATAGATGGACACTGTCGAGATTAGCATTTCGGTCCAGTTAACATATTATCTTTGATAATGCTTAATAAACATCAAAAGACGTTAGGACCGACCAATGTGCACGGTTAATTGAGATGTCCGTTTAATAGCACGTTCGTGACATAAAACATGAAGAGTTATCAGAAGATCAAGTATTATTGAATTTACATCTCTCAATTCGGGCTCATAAATAACTTTATGTCAGCCTGTGCAATATTGTCAGAAATATTTAAAAATTGGTAAGACATAAATAAATCGAAATTAGATTCCACATACACTTTCTTGTTTAATAGCAAAAAAAAATTCACAAACATTTTTTTAAATGTTACAAATACAAATTTATTTATTTTTTTACATAGGTTCCACATATGTTCCACAACTTTTTGTTTTAAATTTTTTGAAAACACTTTATTTTTATTATAATTTTTTTACTTCTCCTTATCCTAGCTTTATAAAATTTTTAAAAATAGATTCCACATTTAAATATTAACTGGACTACAAGTGTTTTCAAATGAAAATTATTTTTTTGATTGATGTTGAATTTTTAAAATATAATTTTGTATAACATTAGAAGTTATTCTCTTAGTAGTTAGTCGGACGTTAATTTTATTTATTTTGAAATTTTTGAAATTTTTTGAAGTATTAATTCTCCGTATAATTAAATATGTATATGTATATTCTTATAGTTAGGTTATTCAACATTACTCTTTAATTGAACTAGTTTTGCTTTAGGACCATAAGTATCCACATAACCATTAAATTTAGTCTATAAAATCGGTTTATACTGGAAGTGATTATTTTAGGGAGGTTTTTTCTCTGATTGTTTAACTACGATGGCTTTTATTGCTCCATCAATGGGGGGTATAATAAATATCCTTCACAATAGCAATGTGCAATACAAATACTTGATTTTGATGCATTAAGTCATTTTATTTCACATGAAAAGTATAAATATATGTACATATAGTATCTTATAACAAAGTTGTTTAGTAACGGGTGATTTTTTTGAGGTTAGGATTTTCATGCAGTAGTATTTGACAGATCACGTGGGATGTCAGACATGGTGTCAAAGAGAAAGATGCTCAGTATGCTTTGACATTTCATCATGAATAGACTTACTAACGAGCAACGCTTGCAAATCATTGAATTTTATTACCAAAATCAGTGTTCGGTTCGAAATGTGTTTCGCGTCCGTGTCCGATGAGCGATGAGGCTCATTTCTGGTTGAATGGCTACGTAAATAAGCAAAATTGCCGCATTTGGGGTGAAGAGCAACCAGAAGCCGTTCAAGAACTGCCCATGCATCCCGAAAAATGCACTGTTTGGTGTGGTTTGTACGCTGGTGGAATCATTGGACCGTATTTTTTCAAAGATGCTGTTGGACGCAACGTTACGGTGAATGGCGATCGCTATCGTTCGATGCTAACAAACTTTTTGTTGCCAAAAATGGAAGAACTGAACTTGGTTGACATGTGGTTTCAACAAGATGGCGCTACATGCCACACAGCTCGCGATTCTATGGCCATTTTGAGGGAAAACTTCGGACAACAATTCATCTCAAGAAATGGACCCGTAAGTTGGCCACCAAGATCATGCGATTTAACGCCTTTAGACTATTTTTTGTGGGGCTACGTCAAGTCTAAAGTCTACAGAAATAAGCCAGCAACTATTCCAGCTTTGGAAGACAACATTTCCGAAGAAATTCGGGCTATTCCGGCCGAAATGCTCGAAAAAGTTGCCCAAAATTGGACTTTCCGAATGGACCACCTAAGACGCAGCCGCGGTCAACATTTAAATGAAATTATCTTCAAAAAGTAAATGTCATGAACCAATCTAACGTTTCAAATAAAGAACCGATGAGATTTTGCAAATTTTATGCGTTTTTTTTTTTAAAAAAGTTATCAAGCTCTTAAAAAATCACCCTTTACTTACTTTGTTATGCCTCATATTCGGTTAGAAAATATTAATAAATTTATGTTCCACAAATATCTACAAGATCATTAAAATAATAAATTCTACAATAGCCTCAACTAATTCTTTGATATAACTAGAATATAGAAATTACTGAGCATTTTTTCTTTTAAGAATATATGTATAAAACCGCTTATGTTCTACAATGGCATAATGTATAGCTGTAATTATGTTAGAAGTATTTCAAAAATCCTTCAATTTCATTTCTCTGTTTAATTTGCAGTTTACTTTATTACTAAATAAATATATTAATTATATTACTCTTACGTTCCACGTTCACTTTATTCAGTAAATCATTGTAAAGCCTGTAAAAAGAAGCTATTTGTTTGTGCTACAATGTTCCATATAGTAATAGCGGATATTATTTTAAATCCACATATGGTCCACATTTTTAAAACAACATAATGTTTTGATTTAGTTAATAAACATAAGAGAAGCATTTAAATCAGTGACTTTCATTGCCACACATAACCTTCTTAATAGGTTCCACAAGTTTTAATAATGTGCACCTAGAATATCTTGTAAAAAAACATTCTCAATAGTAATCAATTATATTTTTCGTAGTATCCCTTCTCACTATGCGCCTTAACATACTAAGTACTTTCCTAGCATTACTTACTTACATGGAGGTCGCCTCGTTGTCAAGACATTTGATACCCCAATTAAGTGAGCAAGAAATGTCGCAAGGAACTCGAAATAATTATTATTAAGTACTACATGTGCCACAACTTGGAATGAAATAAAAACTACTAACACTTGTAGTTGAAAATGTTGTGGTAAGTAAGAGTGGACGAAAAAAAAGTACATTAACAAACTTATGCCACAAACTTGGGAAAACACTTAAGGTCCACATTTTCATACATAGGAAATATAAGTGTATATGTGAGACTGTATGTATGGGAGTGTGCTTTCAGTGTGGGTTCGGCGGTATACTATATATAAAGCGTGTCTGCTCGGGTGTGTCTAATTGCGAAAGCTCTAAGCAAAGTGAACCAAGTTGTGGAAGAAAAGCTGTAACAGTAACAACAACGGAAAAAAAGGTTGAGTAAAAAAAGGCGTGTAATGTTGCAAATACTTGCTAACAAATGCACTTAAGTGTAGTACGATTGCAATTGTGGTGGTGAAGCATACCACCACAAGCTCATATTCCGAGTCATACATACTTACATATGTATTTGTAAATTGGCGCGTAGCTACAAGAAAATATTATTAACGATGAAATGGCATTAGAGTGCCAACGAAAAAGCACTAAATTGGTGACTGCTTCGCAATGCACCATCCCCCACAAATGTACTTGTGTAAATGTGCACAAGAAAGTGGAAAAGTTCTTACGTTCCACTGCCAATAAATTGCGCTGGTGGCAGCTAGTTTGTGGTGTGTATGCCTTTTTTTTTTGTTTTTGTTTTCTGCATTTCTTATTCGCTACGCAAATTCCACTGGCATACACTTAATTAGAAAAGTTTGTGTATGGGGTGGTGAAAGGTGGATGTAAGCAGTAAGCGATATGCACTTTAGGGATTTTTTCACACCATAATGAATGGTAGTAGATAAGAAAACGGAATAAGTAATTTCATAAGTGATTACTATAGCAACACTTTTTGGTTAGTAGTAGAGAGAAATCAGTAGTGGAGTTCTTTGTGGAACGCAAGTAAAAACAACAAAAAAAAAAAAATACAAAATTTTAGACAAAGCCCACATATATTTATAACTGTAAGAGAAATTACTTATTTTTTAACAATTAGAACGAAAAAAAATTGTGGAACGTAACTCACCTTCGTATTATTCAGTCTTTATTTGACACTCAACCGCTTTATTAACATGCTATTAAATAACATATTTAGATTTACTACACCAAAATGAAATAAGACAGAAAATAGTTACTTGTGGGACCTAACTTAAATCTTTAATAAAAATTGTGATTAAGTTAGATTTCATCACTGCTCTTCAGTATTCTGTATTAAATATACGTACGCTGTCAAAATCTTAGAAATCGAGTTTGTGGATCGTAAGTTGTAAGGGATTTTTATGATGTTACAAAGAAAAATTAACGAACTAGGATGATTGTTGAGTATTTAACACCATGCCTATAAAGTTTTAAAATTTCTAAACTTGGATCCTGTGTGGAACGTAAGTTTTTAATTTTTATTTTCATTAGTAAAAAGTTTTTATCATATTTGGCACTTAAAAAAATATTATATTCGACATAATTATTTGCAGCTTTTTCTCCCAGAACCTCATTCTTTATAATCAAATTGCCAGTTCTATAAATATACAAGTATTATGTAATTTCTTACTTCCAAACGCAAGTATATACATAAATACATATGTTAAATAACTAATTTCATTCCTTCAACGCTCTTTTCGTTAAGTACGGTCTCGTAAGCTAGCAATAAAGTTAATTAGACAACACGACCCATGTGCTACTTGTCCCACGCGTTCATTTCATTGTCGGATGTCAACTTGGCGTCGCTTTGCCAGCGCTTGGTTGCACTGATTGCACAACAAGAAAAAGTGGAAAAATGCAAGGCGTCGCAAGTAGTTACTACTTTTGCTTTGCATCATGCAGCATAAGGACTCAGCACTAACGGTTACTGTGGCTGCTTGCTTCTGATATGCTGCTGTTGCTCTCGTAAGCGGCGGCGCTCCATTCTCTGTAGCAGCGTGTAGAGTCAACATTTCCTTTACTTTTCTTGCAACAATATGTTGCCACCTTTTCTTGCCTTGTTGTGCACTACTATTTTTTGGTTTATGTTACACTGCTGCAGTTGCCGCTTCGTTGCTCAAAATGTGTGGAATGCAATTTTCTGCATGCACACGCATCTCACTTGCAATGAGATTGAATGAGCAGCAAATTGGATGAAAATGGAACGTGTCAATCCATTGGTGACTGACTAGTGCGTAGTGGAAAGAGTCGTGGAATACATATACATAAATATTATATATTTTGGAAATTTAAGTGAAACCTATTTTAGGCCACCTATTAGAAATTTTTGCGATATATAGTTTAATATATAATACCAAATGAATACATAAAAACAAATATTATTATATTTGTGGAATTTATGTGGAACTTAATTTTGTCACCAAATTATAATTTTCAAGGTACATAAACATTGAAATAAAATATATTTCATGTGGAAGGTATGTGGAAAGTATGTGGAACGTGTGTGGATCTTGATTTTAAATATTATATTTATAACAGGTACGTCTTAATAACTTAATTAAAATGTTTTAAATTTAATCCTTTGCCATAATTCTTAATTTTTATTTGTCAAAATTTGCCATAATTTAAAAATAAAAATTTAATTGAAATGCAAATTCTTGCCATGTCAAAAATAATAAATATAATAATGAAATATAAACTTCTAAAATAAACTGAAAATATTCAATAAGTTCCACTTAATGTAACAACTTCTTCGGGGTGATGGGCATTTATAAGTAAATAGTTAATACAATGTACATACATACATACATACATACGTATATATAATATTTTTGTGCATTTATATTTGTATTATTGAGACTTTTACTTTTCTCCTAAAGAATGACATGTGTTTATGGAATTGCGGTGGAACATGCGAACTGTACTATAATTCTTAAATAAAAACGGGAAGCGTAAATCAAGAAAACTTTTACGATATTGTAAAAACTTTATATTAATAAAACTACAACTACATTTTGAATATAATATTTTGTGGATGATGTGAAATATAAGTAATAAACATACAATGAGTGATTTAAATTGTGGTAGTTAAATTTTTAATATTTACTTCACTTTCTTTACTTAATCCACAAATTTTATATTGCGGATCGTATGTGGATCGTAATTTTTAATAATATATTTTACATTACTGATGAGCACTTTTACTTAATTTCAGAGAACGCTAAGTATTATTTGTGGAATATATGTGGATTCAAAAAAAAATAACGTAATATTTCTAGTTTTATGCAATATTTTCCACCTTAACAAAAAAATATTCATGAAACTATTCACAATGCATGTCATAAGCAACGAACTGAAATTAATCTTTGTGGAACGTATCTGGATATTGAAAAATTTAACGAAATTTCTTGAAATTTATGCTAAATATTGTTCGCAAAAAAATTATATTTAAAACTATTCACAATGTCTTTAATAAGCATATAATTACAACAAATACAAATAGGCGCAAAAATACCACAAAGAGTCCATTAACAGAGTCATTACTTATAATAGCTCGCTTGTAAAAATACATAGAAATATGCTTCCTTTTACCGGACTTGCCTACCTTCCTTTTACCTTTAGAGCATCAATTAAGTGCTTCCTTATGCGCATAATTGAATCATGCCAAGTCTCCGGTGCCCCATTTACGCTCAAACAATCTGTGGCAAGAATATCAATACTTGCAAAAGCATTGCCAAAAACTAAGAACACTACACGAACAAACTAAGTTGTGTGAATGTACGGCTATAACTATGCGAAAGTACACTCAACAGCAATAAACACTTGAACTCTGGCAAATAAATTATCCATTCCGAACATACGAAATAGTGGTGATAATATGAAATGGGAATTTGCGCAGACAACTAGATGGGCCAGATGGGCAGCAATGGCGTCATCTAGAATCCTAAGAGACCTGTCGTGGTTACTTTCAATTTACTGGCACGCTTGCCACACCTGCTGTTGACACTTGGCGACCTCGTACCAAATCACAGAAGTGATGCACAGACTAACACGGAGATACGCTGTATATATGTATGTATGTATATATACATTTATATAGATATGGAAGTGTACAGTTCATTTTATTTCTGTGGAGAATTGTACATTTGCCAATTATCAGGTAGTAAGTAGCTTCCGCACAATTGTATGGACATTTAGTCGGTTCGTTGGTTACGTATACGACATGGCAGCCAACAAACTAAGTGCAAGCAGTAAAAAAATTTTGCTTATAACTGACAACTGGCAAGTATATACATCGTTTTGCTTTTTTATGTACATATAAACATATTTTATTTTATATATATTTTTTTTTGTTGTTTGTATGTACATATACTCTCCGTTCAACTTTGTTACGCCATCAAAGTGTTCTTGCTTGCGCAATTGGTTAGTTAAAGTTAGTTGTAACGGTACTAGCCGCATCGTAGAAGTAAATTTATATGAATGAATGACTGCGCAAACAATGTTGCCAACACTATTAAATGTGGCAACACATTGAGCATGATACTATATACTTTTAGTCAGGAAGACACACACACACACTGTCGCTCTCTTTGCGAAAATTGCGCTCTATTTAGCTTGGTTCACTTGAAAAGAATATACTTACTGCCACTTACAATAAATATGAACTGATTGGTGCGGGAGGTGAAAGGTGTGTGACAGCGCAAATGACAGTTGAAACGTTGTGGAATCTGTTTCAATGTGCGGTGAAGTAGTGTGTGCGTGCACTTTTGGGGTCCAAAAGATGATTAAATTTTTAAATGAATATAATGTTGGGCGAAATCAAAGTTTTGCAAAAGAATATGCAATTAGTGCATGAAGCAATGAGGTGCATGGAAAAATTAGTCTGTTTGTGAAATTCTTAATGGCTCATTAACATGTGGAACCTAATTTCTGATGCTGAAAGCAGCAATTTTGGTAAAATTTGGTAGGAAACTAAAAATAATGAATTAATAATAATAAAATAGAGAAAAAAGTCAGTTCTCGAATTTCGGAATACCGATATACAGTTTGAAAAATTCTGAGCTAAACAGTTTGATTTCAAAAATAGCAAATTTTCAGAATTTTTTTTTGCTATGGAACTTAATATTTAATGCGAAACTTAACTTAAATTAACTACAAATGCATAAAAAATCTGTTAGAGATTTTGGAAACTAAATTAGGAAAACAATCAAATATCGCGTTTCAGAATCCTGAAAATTTTAAATTATTTTCATTTTTGATCTAGAGAACATATTTTGAAAACTAAGTTAGGAAAAAAAATCAAATACCAACACTTTAAATTTTCGGGATTACACATTTTTGATCTAGAGAATATATTTTGAAACTATATAGGAAAATAGTCAAGTCCCGAGTTTCAGAATCCCGAAAAATATTTAAAGTTTTCGGGATTACACATTTCTGTGCTCTATATCAACAATATGTAACAAGCAATTGAAGTAAATATTAGCTTTAGAATTAAAACTTAAGTAAGGCAAGTATTGTTGGGAATAAGAGCAGTCAATACTGAATTATATGACATACTCGTACATACATGATATCGACGATTTGTATGACAATTAAAATTTTAAAGCAATATTTTTTCTTTGCCATAGTTAAATGAAACTATTTTATTTCGAAAGAAAAAAAAACTAAAACCAAAAAAAAAAAAAAAAAAATAACGAAAAAAAAAATTTAAAATTTTTTCGGGATCCCGAAAATTAGCGACATATAGTTGGCGAATAAAGTATTTCAACACTTATGTATATGCATAATTATTATAAAATGCTGCACAAAATTTCAACCTTTTGAAATGTTTAAAAGTATTTATTTCGGGATCCCGAAACATTTGTTTCCCAAAATATAAAGATAATTACATATTTACAGTAATTTTGAATTATATAATTTAAAATATGTATGAGAAATGTAAGTCAAACAATTTTTCACTGGATCCCGAAAGTGAAAATTTAACTAAATAAGTCCAAGTACTGAATATTAAAAACTTAAAGGCTAAATCCATAATTTTTAGTCTATGAAGATATAAGAATCTTTAAAAATAACAAAAGTATGAATAACTTTAGTAAACGCCGAAATCAAATTTGAAAACTTAAAATTGTAAGTCAAAAATAAACATATAGTTAAACATTTAAAGTAATTTAAGTCTTTAAATTTAGTAGACATGAAGATGTGAAGATCTTTAAAATTACATAAAGAAACAAAATTTTAATATTTCGTTTCGGGATCCCGATATGTAGTGTTGTATTTTTATCGAAGTTTCATTGTTGAAAACACCCATGGTTTTATAAATGACTGAATCATATTAAAAATTTAGAAATTTTTAATAGAATGCATTCCGGGATCCCGAAAAATAATGATCTAAAAAAAAACAAAAAAAAATTATAATTAAACATTTAAAGTAATTTTATGTATTTGAGTTTAGTAACTTTAAATATAAAAAGTGTAAATCAAAAATTTTTCACGAGGTTCCGAAAGTGCAAATTAGGAGTTTTGAAAGTATGTAGTTAGGAATCCCGAAAATGTTTCCTCAATATAGTATATCAATGCTTATAATTTCAGTAATGCGTTATAGAAAATTTTTTTTTCATGGGATCCCGAAAATGCATTTTGTGAACTTTGAAGGCAGGTACTCCGGGATCCCAAATTTTTCTCCACAAAATATTACAATACCTGTATGTTTCTTGTAATTTTAAGTCTATTATTTAAAATATACATTTTGTCCTCAAAACTTTACAATACTTGTGCAACATCAGTGTGTAATAGAAAGAATTTTTTCACGGGATCCCGAAAGTGCAAGTTTTGAATTTTAAAATTAAGTACTCCGGGATCACTGAAATTTTTTTGTTTAAAATATCACAACACTTATACGATATATTTATGGTGTACATAATTTAAGTTTAGTATTTTGAAGTATAAAGAAGAAGAGTAATTCTAAATTTGCTTTCGGGATCCCGAGAATGCAAATTTATCTAAAGGAGCGCTAATTTTGTGTAATTAAAGCACCAGAAGCGACAACAATTAAAAAAAATATTTAAATTTTTTCGGGATCCCGAAAATATATTTTGATCTCAATCGGTGCTAAAGTTGCTTAAAAGTAGCTAAAGAGTAACAATACTTGAAAGCAAAAGATATATGTATATACACTAAAAAAACATTGTTTCGGGATTTTCACATACAAAAACAAATTTTTTGGAGAAATTTGAACGCATGAAGGCCATGTAACAATTCTACAGAAATCTGTAGTGACAGACAAGAGTTTTATGAAATATATTTGAGGCATTCAGAGAAAATATACACTGGCAAATTTTATTTTACTTGAGATTAAAAAGCCGATGATAACGCAATGAGTCTCAAAATAGCTCTAAGAATATTTTTTTTTCAGTTAGAGAGTAAAAACTATGAGCTAGACGCAATCTTCTTGTAATTTATACACTACTCGCTCGCACTTGGCCTACTTATTTTGAAGTTCTCCGCCACTTCTAAAATTACTTTTCATTTCGTTGCATCGCCGTTGTGCAAAAAATAGCATACTTTCGTGCGCATATATCTTTGCTATTTCTACAAACTCATAAAAATTCTACGCAAACCAAACTTTTGCGCTGTGGCAAATTTTAATTCATTATTTTAGACTACAAACTTTAACTGAAACTAAGCGAAGGGAACGCAGACAACCTAAGGCAAAGTGAAAATATGCTACACCAATGTTTGAGTGAAGAACACAGTCATATATGCATGTACACACACACAAATACATAGATGGTGCTGAAGGTGTGCGGAAGAAAGCCGCACTTTAATTATGCTACCTCGACGGCTAAGAGCTGCAGCCTCTAACTATATATGCGGCGCGTATATAATGCATGTGCATATATTTGGATATATATGTGTGTGTGTGTGTCTACACCTACACTTCTGAGCGTCTGCGTGCCGTTGCATAAGCATTGTCAGACGTTCCAGCAAAGGTACTCCGCTTTTGAGAAAATTAAAAAGCCGAAGTGCGCTGTTTGGCAAAATGTGGCAAGTGTACTTTGGATTGCATATTTGCAGGCGCCGTATGCTGTGAGTCATCAACACAGCGACAGTCAGTATGCATATGAGTGTGTGTGTGTGTGCGGAAAGTAAATTTTACAATAAATTCTTAATGCAAATACCGCTTGCTTGTTAGCGTTGCACAAACGTAAGAATGTGTGTGTGTGTGAGTTAGGTGATGCATAATGCAAGGTGAGTTTGCATACATGCATATTATTGTTGCACAGCTCTGCGCTATTGTGTGCGCGACTGCCACGTTATGGGTCGCCGGTAACTTGTTGTTGTTGTTGCTGTTTTTTTCTTCTTGTTGCAAGCTGCTTGGCAACGGTTCACCGTCGATGACGCTGTCACTCACATAATTCACAATAAATTTTTCAAAACCATACCGTTACCGGTGCGACATCATTGCCGGTGTATGTGGCATGCAACGCCAACTTGCAATATATGTATGTGGCATGAAGTACATGCGGTAAGTAAGTGAAGTTGGTGTCTTGCGCACCACTGACGGAGTGACAAAGTTTGATGCTTGGCAACAGTGGCAGGCTGCTGATGCCACCACTTACCCATATACACATACATACGTACATATACTATCCACAGCATAGAATTACAAATGCGCTACCGCTCTCTGTGTGTCTGTCTGTCGTTTGTGAGGCCCTCGTGGCATTGTGAACTGCACTGATTATGTGTGCAACGCTGCCCCGATTATGTGTGGCATTTCCTGTTGCTGCCACAGCAACTTGCATCATTATTGCTATATATGTATGTACATATGTGTTTTAGTTGTTGTTTGTTAGTAGTTGCGGTTTTGTACTTCACATTGCTGCTGCACCGTTATTTGTTTCGCTTGGTCGGTTTAGTGTTGCATGCTACATGACAATAAGTATGTTATCTCCCAAAGTGCTGGTGCTATTGTCAATGATGCAATCAGCTGCTATTGTTGTTGTTTGGCTGTTTTTGTTGCTGTATTTGTTGTTGTTTGTTGGTTTTTGTTGCTATTTGTTGTTGTTTTTCGTTATTGCTATGGTTGTGGTTTGGTTGTTTTTGTTGCGATTTGTTGTTGTTGCTATTTGTTGTTGTTGTTTTTGTTATTACTATTGTTGCTTTTTGTTGGTTTTGTCAGTGTATGCTCTGAAATTATTGTTGTTGGTTTTGTGTTGTCTCGCGCTGTGGTTCTCCGCAGATTTTTCACGTATTCATGACGTGTCGTTGGCGCGGTTTGTTGTTTCAAGCAACAAAACAATACAGCATGTTGTTGTTGGGTTGAAAGTTCTAAAGCTTGCTTTAATTATTATTTTGTTGCGAAGCATGCGGTTGCTCATTTCAATTTATTTACTTTTTGTTGTATGACTATGTTGTTGTTGTAAGAAAATTTAATACAATTTGTTGTAATTAATTTGTTTTTTGTTTTCCATATGGCTGCACTTTCCAAACAACGTTTATTGTTGTGTTTGTTGTAGTTGTTGGTTTTGTTGTTGTTATTGTTGTTGTATTGAAATTATGTACTGGTGGTTGATTTGTTTGTTTTTCATACACAAATTCATCAGAAATAGTTATTGTTGTTGTTGTTATGGTTGCTAGCTTGTTGTAGTAGTTGTTGTTGCATTTGTTGATACGCATTAGAAATTCCTATAAATTTGTAGTAAATTAATATTTTTAGTTTTCCTTGTGAATGGGCTCCCCAAGCAGTTCCTGTAGTTTTTGTTGTTGTTGTTGTAGTTGTTGTATTAAAATAATGTTGTTGTAATTTTAATATTTTTTCCCATGCGGCTCTTTATTTTAAACAGTTCTTGCATTTTTTTGTTGTTGGTTCGGAATGTTGTTGTTGTTTTGGAATGTTGTTGTTGTTGATAGTATTGTTGTAGAAATTACAGCTTTCTCAACACAATTGAATTTGCAATTAGTGCAGATTTTTCGCATTTCCCTATGTTTTTCCTGTTCTTCCTATGCGGCAGCGGAGCTTTGCTGCGTTGACTGGCTGCTGGACTTTTTTCACCATATTTTTTGTATTTCGAGTATTTTTTTGGACTCTCAATGTTCCTTTTATGGTATATTTTTTAAGTTATTATTTATATTATTTTTATTTTTTAATTTCTTTTTTTTCCTTCTCTAATATTTCATTCCCACTCACCACTCTTCGCTCATACAAAAAAAAAATTCTTATTTTATCTCCATCTCACTTTCACCAGTCAAGTGTCCTTAAAGTATGCTCGGGATTCTTTTATCTAATTTACACATTAATTAGAGAAAAAATGTAAAAAGGAAAGTGAATAAAAAATAGTTAAGCTTGAATTTCTTCGTGCACAGCTTTGGTCAAGGACATATTGACAAGAAGGAAGTTCACGAAACAGAAAAATAAAAGCGTCGCATAAAATATCAAAGATATTTTGCGCGGAATCTTGTATAATTAAAGACGTTCTGAGCTTCTCGCGAACGAAGCGCATATTTATGGCTTGCGTATAAACTCTACGTCTACTTTATATAATATAACTATACAGCTGAGAGTATATACATATAATATACTTGTATATACGCAAAGCTCCGAGTACCGATATTATTCCTGTATTATTATACGAGGGTTGAAATAGTTGTTAAAAATTATTAGCAAAGATTTTTTTATTTAAAAGTCATAATGACAGAGCTTAAATCACAATATTTCCGTTTTTGGAATTCAAAAAAATATTCCAAAAAAAATCTTTTCAAATCTGTATACAAAGACCATCATTATTTTATTTCATGAGCCTTAGACTCATTCCCAGCAGCAGATTTATAACTTTCGGAATCTTAAAATGGTTGAGGGTATCCAAATTATGCACATATTATAAAGAGTGATATATTTCGAGGGTCCCTATTTCTTTAAAGAATAAACACAGAAACTTCAGATTTAATGAGGAGTGTTTATGATCTTTCGAAAGAACATTCTTTCGCATTTATTTTGTGAAGATTATTTATTTCAAATGTTGGCCGTGGCTACGTCTTAAATGGTTCATCTGTTGAGTTCAATTTTCGATGACTATTTCAGGCATTTTTTTTTTTACATATCCCCTTAGTTAAAATCCAACGGCGTGATTTCACAGGATGATGGTGGCCAATCGGCCGGCCCGATTTGGCTCAAAAACGGCGGATCTTCTAGAAACTATCCAAGAATTCACAAAGCGAAGTAATGTCGCTTGGGAAGGTCAAGTGTATTTAATTCTTGCACAAGCTGTATTTTGTATGCTTTTAATTTAAGTCTCGGCACCAATTCGACTCTTCTCGGTGTTCGTGTACACTCTCAGCTACGGCTACTATATTTTCTTCACTTTGGGCTGAACGTGGTCTATTCGGTCGAATATGATCCAATAATGAATGCTGGGTGTTAAGATGGGTGATGGGGATGGATAAATGAAACTACTTTTTAGCCACCCCTAGTAAAATCTGTACACTGTTAATTTCTGTTTTATTGAAGAGGACAATATTTTCTTTTTGTAAGCTTTCACTACGCACTTCTTATTTGCCTATTTTGCTTTTAATGGAGAACTTCCTATCTTTTAGTACGCGTTGAATACCCGGCACCAATTTTAAAGCATTAATTAAATGAGCACTAAATATATAATGAAGTTGTCAATTTAATAAACACGATACTCTCCACTAATTACGAGGCTCCATTTTTCAACCGATGGACAGGTTGAAGTACTTAGGATTTATTCTTGATTGGAAGATCTCATGGAAGCCAGACATTGAAGAGGTAGTAATGAAGGAAGTCTTAGACTATTGTAAAGCAGCAATTAGGAAGAGATGGGGTATCTTACTAAGTGTGGTAAGCACCATATCCCTCATTTCATCGAATTGGAAACGAGTCGGTTTTCCAATTTTCTGGCGTTGGATCTATATATCTGTTCAGGTAAGATCCGTCGATTTTGAATCAAACAGACGACCTAACCTCACCCAATTAATTATTGTGCTATTAACAAAATTGCAGCAGTACCATTAGATTACTCAACCGCATATGTGTTGGCTGGTAACTAATACTTGCTAAGCTTTGGCTAGAACGCAACTTATAGAGTGTATATAGTAATTTTCTTTTACCGATAAGACCAACGTCATCCGGATTGGCTATTACTGGACATTACATACCTTCGAATTACTTTTCATTTACCACCTAGATACAGAGTAAAGGAGACAGAACTTCACTTTGTGAGTCTCCCTTTTTGAACAATTATGATGCTGGCATACTACTCCAATCATTATATTATTGTTCTGTCCTGCCAGAAATACCATAAACTTCTCAGGAGCTGTAATAACTGCCTCCAACCGCACATTGTTGAAAGTTCTCTCAATATTGAGAAATATTCCTACCGCATATTTTTTGTGCATAAGTGTCTTCCAGAATTCCTTTGCAGTAAGCATGCTAAACTTCTAATATTTTATACTATGGTACTCTGTTCTGATCTATCTGATCTGGTCCATAAGACTCTCCAACGGTTTCAACATAAGCAACGATCGGTTAATAGGCCCGATAATGTGTGAGCTTTTGCCGACCTTCGGGACAAACACCATTCTGACATGTGTCCATGCTTTGGGAATGTGGTCTAATCTAACACAGTTTGCGGCCATGAGGGTCAGCCGCCTTCATCATATCTTCATCGACCGCTGAGGGTGCGCATGTATGACGCCATCAGGTTATCAGATCAGGTCATGAATTCTAGCCAAAAAGAAGCTAAAACTAATCAAAATATAACTATGGAGAAGCTAAGAAAGAACTGTGAAAAATTTAAATTTAAATGAAGTCAATATGTTTGTCTGTTTGTCATCAAAACTGGAAAACATATTTTGAAAATTTTTAATCAAAAACTGAGATTAAAGGCAATAAAGAAATACTGAAATCAAAGCAAACTTTGAGTAGGAACCACTTTAAGCTAAAATAAAAAAAAAATTAGGCAACAAAATCTTTCCTTACTCTGCAGCCAAGTATAACAACTCTTCTCTCTCTCCAACTTTCTCACGCCTCTTTTGTGGCATTTCCGCTATTTCAATTTTTTTTTTGCCTCCCTGCTGGGCTCATAGGCTGTTCATGTCGAAATAATAATAAAGATAAACTTTTCGCATTTCATTTCACCCTCTCCCCTCTCACATTTTGTTTGAGCGCGCGCGTCCTCTACACGATTACCGGAAATTAGGGCAAAACGTTGACAGTTAAATATTTGATGTGGGCTAGGAGCGCAGTTAAGTTGAGCAGAATGCTGTTGACTTCTACCAACAACACTTATTTCCGTTGCTTGGACAGACAAAGAAGAATGTGAAGTGGATTACACCTTCATTATGGTTTTTGTGTTTAACGATCTGGTCTAGACTCACAACAACAACAGGGAAAAGTGCAAAAAAAGTTGCGGGAGAAAGCATTTTTTCGTGTTTGCGTAGTCTTCGGTGGTATGTTAATTTCTTTATTTCCCCTTGGGGGGGACACGCGTCTTTGTCGTTGTTTGTGTGAATATTTTTTTGCTGTTGTTGTACTGTAATGACACTAATGGCATAAGTTTTGTGGCAAAGTTTTAATTTTGGCTGCTGTTTGGTATTTTGTTGTGTTTGCTGTTGTTGTTTTCGTTTTTTAATGTATTAAATTTCACTTCCGGCCATTTTTTGTTGTAGCCACAAGTAATTATAAAGCGTTGAAGGCGCATATTTAAAAAGTTTGACGACGTGAGACGGAAAGTTGGAAACAAATTGTGAAAAATACATTAAAATGAAAAATATTTTTTTTTTAATATTTAATATTCAATTATGTTTTTTTTTTTAAAGAAAAATTATAATAATTATGTAAGAGAAATACTAACTCAAATAAAAGTTGGCTTATATAATATTTTTTTAGAGATTATTTCATGGCACACACTTTTGAGAACAGACTTTTCAATGCCTTACAGTCACGGACTTTCAAATAGTATAAGTTTTAAGGGTTAAAAAGCCTCTATCTCACAACTTTGAAATAGCATAGAAATCAGAGATGATTTTTCATATGTTCTGACATAACTTCTGGCAAAAAGATTCAATTATACTATAGTAGTATATTTGTTCTAAACTGAAACTTTTTTTATGATAGTTTAATGACCTAATTTAAGCACCGTTTTGTCCGATGACTTGTTGTCCTTTTGAAGGTAATTCCATAACGCCACTCTCACTGAAACCATCGTTCATATTAGCAAAAGGCTGGCACAGTCAATTTTCACAAGATCCTCTTAAAAATTTTTTACCAACAGAATCATTTATTAAAGGCAGGTCTAGAGTCCTTACTAGAAGATGGATGCATAGTAAACTTCTTGCCGAGCTCATTGAGCTTCTGACTATTCACTTTTGATGTGTTTGTGTAGCGTTGTCATCATGGCACACAATTTCTCTTCTATTGTCTGAAGATGACACCTTTCACATTAAATATGTATATACCAAAAGTTTCGTGATAGTCAGCAGCTCAAGGCGATTCGCTTATCATCGTTTACGTTTGACCTATTGCTCCAGAAATTAGTTGAATTCGTTGAATCTTTGCAGATATCAGCAGAACCATTTCTGTCGAATCGAAACAGCGCATTCCCTTTAAGGTGTCGGAGAAAAGTTCGCTGAAAGCGTTCTTAAACCTACCAAAAATAGTTTGTGAAAATTTGTATGAGATTCAGTGCGAGTTTATTCAGTGCAAACGCTTATATCAAAGGTTGCCCCCTTTATGCCGGCAGCCAAGTTGTTGTCTTTGTAGCGGGTTACCAATACACATTTAAGGCCGTTGCAAAACAAAAAGCGTTCTGACAGAATATGAAACGAGACTGTCAACAGACCTTCAATAAGGAACTTATTGAACTCTAATTGGTTTTACGAACAGCAGCTCAGACGTTTACAGGTACTCTAGCCTGATCACAGTCGGGTGTTTCATTCGTATGTCGCTTAAACTAATGAATTTCTTTGGATATCTTAGATGTCAAAAAAAAAAGTACATCAGTACGGATAAAAATTGTTTCTAAAAAATCAATGAAGAAAAATAAGCTTGGTGAAATAAGTTCAGTATATGATAAGGTCCATCGCAGTGTAATTATCTTAAATCCTTCTCTTGATAATACTTGGAATAGAATGGATTCTGTTCTTATCCTATGAGTATCATACGGTAGACGCATTGGTTCCGAATATCTGTAGTTTTACCTATTTGATGTGGAATATTATCGTTTGTGCCTATCACCAGGACAGGAGCTTTCAAGAGCCTTCTTATACGCAGATAAGAAACCTCAATATACTCGTTCTCAGATAGGAACGTGTTATTGCCTGGTGCAATTTGTAGAGCAGATTGAATTTTCCAGCAGAAAAGGTACCAAAGCATCTTTAAGGCCTACCTCGCCCAAACTAAAATTAGTATACCGCTGATCAGAGAAGGAATGAGCATACGGAACTCTACATAACGAAACCAACATTATAACATTCATCTGAGATTCGCATGAGGTCAATAACCTGCTCTCGGCAAATTGGGGAAGTAATAAATCTATATGTAATAGATGGCCTATATGTGGTAGATCGATTGCTTCCTCAAAGTCCAAGTTTATAAAAAATCCTTAAAGCCAAAGTTTATCAAAAAGTGACTCACTAATACTTATGTCTAAGTTTCTCCATACAGATGTCTTTTATTAGAGTCCGAGCCAATGATTTTCCTGACTCTTCTTCGTCTGACCAGAGTCTTCCTCAGCAAAATTGAAGGAGTTAACACCTCATCATCTTGCGGTATGTTGAGTGAGACCAGCCAGAGTTCTCTGGTATTGTTTTCTATTGTAGCAGTGACTAAACGTAACTTAGCCCTGTCCTCGATGATCAAAGGAAAACTGGTGTTTATCCAAAACCCTAAGACAATTTGAGCTACACTTAAATAGTGGTTTTATTGCTCTTCATTCAGAGTAAATGGTAAAAGTGTACAAAATTATTTTGAGAAACACTCAAGTGAGTATATTAGAATTGCTAGTTTGACATAACTCTCAATTTTACACTGAACAGGGCATACTAAGTTTGACATGAAGTTTGCAACACTTAGTTGAGTCGATTTAGCAATGTTCATCCGTATATAACTGAACTAGTCCTTTAGTTTTTTAGATGCCGATCTGAAAGTTTGCACACACTCCTCTAAAAAAAGCTGTTCTTTTGTAGAAATCGTTCAATTCGTATCACTATAGCTTTAATTGCTTTGCAAACTGAACTAACGATCAGGTACTTGTATGGAATATGTTTCATAAGTAAAGGATATTAAAGCTTCGGTCCAATCGACATTAATATTTCTCCGTATTTTTAGGTTCTTGGAGGTTACTATAAATTCCTAAAGGAATTTTGAACATAAGCGTATTTAATATAATGCTTATAGAAAATGCTATAATTTCAATTTTATTCAAAATTTTGTTTGAAAAGCTAATGAATATAAAAATTGCCAGGTTTAGTACCTTCAAAGTAAAAACCCTAAAGCTCAAATACTGTTTATTCGCATAACAAACTAAGCATTGCTCCCAATTAAGCACACCATTGGCATCGCTTGCAACAAGTGCGCACAAAATAATAACTGAACCAAATATCTAAATCAACATTTCATGCAACTGGACTTTAGCAAGCAGCGCCCCAACAGCAAATACGCCAAAACTTCGACGTTTCCGAAAGCGAAAGCTAAAAATTCATAACAAATCTCGCCACTACGAATCGGTTATGCAGTAATTGAAACGAAACAACAGCGCGCACACACACCTACATACATACAATCCTTTGCTTTTTTGTCTACTTGCAACCAACGGGCTATAAAACCACAATCAAGCCGTAGCGCCTAAAAGTGCGCTACACCACACACGTGCATACAAATAGTTTGGCGCAGATAAATGCCACATGTCTGCCGCCCCAGCATTCAGCACGGGTGCAACCACTTTAATGGTCAGCGCTTCCACTGCGAAATAACACAACAAAACCGCAAAAGCGCTTTGGCATGCGTTACGCTGCAGCGGCAGGTGGCAGCGCCTGGAAATATGCAATACGCAGCGACGACCTCGGTTACCAAAAACGGTTGGTTGGCTGGCTGACTCGCTCCACGGTTGACTGACAAATGGACGCTTCAGTGAATGAAAAAATTATAACAACAAAAAATATAACAAAAAGCGCTATTGCGGTGGGGCAAAAAAATGCAGTCAGCATTTTTAGGCAGCGAATGTGGTGTTTTAGAAAACAGCAACGAATGCAATACTGCGCGCTGGCCCACGCGGAATGGTTATAAATGAAGAGCAAGTTGAAATGCGCGCCAAAAAAAGGAATGCGCACACAAAATGGAAAAGCAATACAGCAGCTCAGCGATTGCTCATCCAAATTGCAGGCGTGCGGCAGAACGGCGGGCGTTGGCCACACTGCTGATGGCACGGCGCATATAAACACAAAATCGACGATTGCATTTGGGATTGGGATTTACGTTAAACGAGTGTGAGTGTCTGTGTAGATGTGCGCGCCGCAGTTCAATCTGCCATCTGCACCAGGCGCTGCTGCCTCGCGTCAAATAACAAGCGCGCCGCTCGTTCGATAACCCATTCAGCAGGGCAGCCGCCCTATTAAATAGGCGAAAAGAATTCTAAGGCCGAGCGCGCAGCAGTTGGCTGGCGGTGTGTAGGTGTGTAGCGACCAGATGCGATCATAAAATTTCCAATTTGTATTGAAATTGCCGCAAAATCCATGCCAGTTGCGCACCTGGATGCGCACATAAATGTCGACGGAGGTGGGGCTTGAGAGACCATGTGTGTGTGTTCGATTTCATGTATGAATGTTTGAGAGTGTGGGTATGTAGGAATGCATGAGAGCGTCTGTGTGTGACTGAGAGCTGGCGCTGATGTGTGTGTGTGTAATATGAGTAGTTTGCTGCGGCGCGTCAAATCCGTGGGGCAACTGTTAGCGGCTAACAAATTGAAAGTGGAGCAAAATATGTGTGCAACAAAAAATAAATGCGCGAAGAGTGGAAAACATAAAAAATATGAACGAGAGAAAAAAGATAAAATTAATGCACTCACCCACGAGCGTACCGCTTATGTAATATGTTCACATGTGGTCCAAAATATGTGCTTTCGAAAGGTAAGCAAAACAATGTTTAGTAAGGGCGTAGGGTAGATCGAAAAAAATCGATTGGTCTCATTTGTATAGATATTTGTCCTTTGTGTTACCCAAAACCTTCTTAAAGTGCATGACCTCATAGATCGACTAAGAATTTTGAGCAAATCACGAATTTATTAAGATGGTTAATATTAATCTCAGGCCCTTCGCTTCACTTCACACTTCAATTTCAGTTTGGAAAAATTCGGACGATAGAGAAGAAAACGACAAGATGATTCCACTTCGCATTCCCCCTAACATGTGCGGCGACATTCACTTTGCAAATAGTAAGGACGTCAGAGGACCACTTACTTTTTAGATTGGGCCAGAATCATCACGCTGTCGCACAAGTTCTGGTTGTTGACTAGCGCTTTTCCAGCTCCCTGGAGGTCCATAGGTCCAACGCTAGAACGCAGGAAACCATCCGGAAACCTACTTTCACCCAATCGGATGAAATTTAAGTGAGAGTGCCCTTATTAGCTTACTTTTCGGCTTTTTAGTTTCCAGCGGTTTCCTTATAAGCAATCACCAATACAAGTCTAATACGAAATAAACTTGAAGCTTTCGCTATTGAGCTTATGCAATCCTTGACTTGTTTTGAGAGCACAGCCAGTAAGCTTAAAGCCAGTATAGCTATCATTGGCGTGAACGCGAACTTCTCTGAAGAAGCCTGGTTTTCAGAACAGTGTATCTGTCATTACCTTGTTAGCAGGAAAGCTTGAAAGACGCTATAGTGGCTTATTATCCTAATTAGAGTTGATAGAGAGCTTTTGACGGAAGATTTTAGCTTCCATTCTCCCTTTTAACTACGATACGTCAGTGAAAAAGCTCACTGCACCTTTTTTCATATGTCTTCGCCCCGCTCGCAGGTGCGTGAGTAGAGAAGGAACTGTCATAAGAAGTTTCTGTGAGGCAGTAATCTAAATTGTGAGGAATGCAATTGAAGTCGTTAAAAATGTCAATGTGTTTCTGCTCCGAGACCCACATAGACCCTGCTTCCCTAAATATAATAGCAGTGTCAGAATAGAATCTTCAAGCACAGACCTACTTACATACACAACTGAAAACTTTAGCACATTCATCAATAGTTCTGGCAGATAGTACTGAGCCTCAAACTGGCGCGACAGGATGAGCTGATAGTAGCTTCCTGCGGTAAAGGTCTTTTTGTTGCTTAAGTTCCTGGAGGATTCACTAACCGGACCTGCTTTGTGCAGGTAAAACTACTAAAACTGTGTTCACGGAAATAATGATCGTTAAGAACCCTCCAGACCTGCGAATGAATCCAAAAATCAATAGCGCTGGCAAATAGTATTGAGCCTCGAACTGATAACAATTCTGTGATCGGGGAAAGAATTGTCATTAAGAGCCTTTCGTTTAGGGATTAAGTAAGATATTTCCCTATTACTAATAAGTAGATCTTCACTGTGCATGAATTTAAAAAGTGCCACACTTTTAGACTTGACGTCTGAGCTTATCCACACCGTGTGCCTTGAGTTTGCGAGCAAATTAATAATAACGTTGGTTTTTTTTCGTCGGACGTCCGCCAGAATTTTCCTCAGCACCACTGAAGTTGGCTCACCCTCGTCATCGTACAAAATATAGACTGAGAAAAGGCAGAGTTCTACGGCATTACCCTCAAGCCCAGTAGTCGAATCGTCTCCATTGCTAAAATTAGGTAAGAGGAAAACGTTTAATTTATTTCGAACCAGCAAACAAGTTTTGATTCCACCTGTAAGCTCGCATGAGCAAGTCGAAGGTGAGAACGATGATTATTGCCTTTTTTGATAGCCGTGGAATCGTCCACAAAAAATTCGTTCCACCGGGGAAAACTGTGAATCAAGTCTACTATTGCCAAGTACTCGAAAGATTGCGAGAACGAGTAAACAGGGTGCGCCCAGTCATCGCTCGTAACTAACTGGTTCCTTCATCCCGACAACGCGCCGTGCCACACCGCCCTCAGCGTGTCCTAGTATTTGGCCTCTAAAGGAATCGCCGTTTGCAACAGCCGCCTTATTCGCCCGACATGTCACACTGTGACTTTTTTTCCTAAGGCAAAATCGGTGGTCAAAGACCATTTTTTTGAGTCGGTTACGGACATCCAGGCGGCCGTGACGAGGGTACTCGCGGACATTCCAGTCGAAGGGTTCCAGAAATGTTACGAAGCATGGAAAACGCGCTGGAATCGCTGTATAGCTGCCCAAGGGGACTACTTTGAAGGGGATGGCAGAGTTGTAGAATAATATTTAAATACGGTTTTTATGGAATCAGTCTCATTACTTAATTGTCATACCTCGTATATACATGTGGCTTGCAGAGACTGTTGGGGGAGAAGAACGTGCTTGTCGCCCAAAATAGTTTAAAGATGAGTAAGCATCATCAATATCGAACAAATATTGCTGCCAAACATAAGTGGAGTTCGCAGAACCTTCGGGAGTTACTGAAGCGGCCATTTGAAAAATGTTTAAAAATAGTTGGATAACTAAGGATGTTAGGTGCCATATAAAGTAAAGCTAAGATACTCGTCTTTAGTTGTGAAAAAGACAGCTTGAATTGTGCAAAAATAAGTTTTTTTTGTGGCGGATGGTGACTAGTGATAAGACTGGACCATTAAGGCAGCCTTAAACGCCAAAAATCATGTGTGAAACCTGGCTAAACAGCAAATCAACGGGAAAGCCGACTAGCCATAACGCCAAAGTAGTGCTTTATATTTAGTCAGCTCGGTTTGGGCCCATTTACCAAAGGTGTTTGTTAGGTGGCAACTCTATTTTTTTAAATTAAAAATCTTCTATTAAATACAATTTCTATGCAAAAATATGTGGGCATATTTCCGAAAAATTCTTATAAGCCACGTATAGCCCAAAAACTTTCAAAAAAGCTTAAGAGCTCTAAAAAATCACAAAACTTCAAAATTTGATCTCTGATGTAGGCTAATTTTGCTTATTTTTCTAAGATTTCTTTTTAATGTAAGAACTTTCAAAGTATAGTTTTACACTGATTTATCTCCTCAAACAAATCTAATATATTCCTGCAAAAATCTACATAAAATGCAATTAACTGCATACGTTTGCATTGTCAACACCTTCCTACCAAATATTCAATTCCTGCAATACAGCAATCAGTTCTGCACACCCCTGCTCCACCGTTTAAATGCATGTATAATGACTAAGTGTTTATTGCCCCAAGAACTTTATCAATCACTGCTGATGCTTAGATGACGCTTAAAGACTCATTCTCACATATTGAATGGGATACTTTGAGTGTTGCAAGTACTTTTGTGGTGCCACTTTTAATTGCCAACACCACAAATACATGCACATACATAAACACGGGTGTAAGTTGCAAATGAAGTGGCAAGGAAATATTCATTCGTTTTAACTTCAACTCGAGTGCCAAACTCAGCACCCAAACTGCTAAGAATCTGCATGCAGACTGCTACGAACTCCAATATAAATTGAACTGCACAGATGTGCCACAGACAGACAGACAGCAGCTGGAGACTGCACCAAGTGGCAATCGAATTTTACATTGTCGCCGTTCAACGTGCAATATTCAAATTTCCATTGGCAGCGGCACAGTGCTCAATATTACACTGTCTCTATGTGTGTGTCTTGCATTTAACTGCCTGACTGACTACGATCCCTTGCAGCGGAAGAGCTGCGCAGCCCGAGCCTTGCTTCCGTACTGCTGCCCCCTGCTCACCGCTTGCAAATTTTCATTGATTTCGATGTTGCCGTAATAAAGTGTCAATTGGCAACAAAAAAGGCAACCAAAAAAGAAATGTGCTCCACACATATCTGGCGCTGAGGAGGTGCGGCCCAGCAGCAAAGCGGAAAGAAAGTACCGAAGTGGCTGCCAAAGTTGTTGGCCTGTAGCTGCCGCATCGCTTCAGTTTCTCGTGCGAGAGTGTTTTAACAATTTTCCCGAGGAGCATTGTCGGATGGGTTGCCGAAGTGACGGACGGCCGGTTGGGCGCACAGGTCGCTTAATCTGGCATGCGCCATATTGTGACACCCTGCAACGCTGTTCGCATATATTCTTTGATTGTGGCAAATGTTTGGAGTGCATGGGTAAAGGACAAAAGTATATTGCTACTCGATTTGGTAATACTTGCTTTTAAATTGCAAGCTCTTTCAGTCGTGGTTCTTGCGGCAATCGAATGTGTTCGCTACCCAGTTTTATACAAATTAAGTTTCATTTCCACTTCGTTGAAGTTTTCCCATGTAGTGTACTTTAAAATTAAATTAAACTCTTGGCTGAGCGCTTCGTTGAAATTAAAATTCTTGCGAGCACAGTTTAATTGCATGAATGTTATGCAAATGAGTTCAATGGGCTAGAGAGGTTGATAATTAACTACGCAGTGTGAGGCTTAATCACACTGTTTCTGACATTTTGAAGGTCCAACTCAGTCGAAAGTATGTTGAATATTCTCCACTGGATCCGGATGCCACATTGATGGTCCGAAAAGTACTTAACCTACAAAATGAAAACGAACCCGGTGAAATTCTTTAACTTGGGCTCCTTTGGGCTCGATACAACATGTTCAGCGATGCCACAACTTCTGTTGTAACCGTATGAGTATCATTTTTTCTGTTGGTCGACAAAGTGGGCGTTCAAATTTCTAATATTTAGGACCGCTGAATTACTGAGTTTGAAAATAAAAACAAATCGATAAATTTGGAGGAAACGATTAATGGAACAAAAGTTCGTGATGAAGACAACTTTTGGTTTCCAGCAGCCAATGAAAAAATCAATTTATTCAAGGAAATTTGTGATGAGCGCATTATCTTGCGTCATGGGCTTGTGTTGTGACTTCCAAGATCATGTGACATAACACAGTTGTACTATCTTTTGTTAGGTTATGTAAAGTCGTTTTTCTATGTAGAGAAGTAAAGGACGATTGCGGTCTTTAAAGAAAATATTCGGCGCGTTAATGCTGATATGCGCCCCCAATTGTGGCAAAAAGTGGTCTCAATTTGGCATGAAGTTTATTCGGGCCAGTCGCGGCGGTCATTACCTCTTATTTTTATGGTAAATTTAAATTCCTAGTCATAAAATTAAATTATTTGCCTTTTATTTTATATTTTAAACCGCAAGTCTCTCCAATAGAGTTGCCATTTTATTGAAATCGGCCGGACGATTCTCGATGTGTACTTTAACCTAAAAGTTGCCGTTTCTACGTCCATCTTACAATCATGACCTCAGCTCCACTAACAACTTGGCATACCATTTCGAAAGTAAAATTTAACATCTCTGGCTTATTTATTTATTGAATAGTCGCTGTTTTGTTAGTTTTTAACAGTACTGTTATATGGGGTGCGAGCGGCGTTATCATCCTATTACAATTATTTTCACATTGTTATTTTAGCTTAAATGGCTTAAGAGATACATATGTACATTAAAATTATTAGAGAGCGGAGCCATGTCTACTTGTTCTACATTTTTGGGCTCAGGTGTCCCTTGATACTGTGAACCTCTGTACCAAATTACAGCTTTATATCTTCATTTAGTGCTTGGTAATGGCAGTTTATAAGTTTTCGGTTAATGGCGTTTTGTGGGCGTGGCAGTCGTCCGATTACGTTCATCTACGAACTCATACTTTTTCTTTAATGCAGGAACGCGCATTTCAAGCTTCATCAATATATCTCAATTCTTACTCAAGTTACAGCTTGCACGGACATACTGTCACCAGGATTTCAACTCGTCTCGTCATCCTGATAACTTATATATTGGGTAGTCGAAAAAGTCCTTTCGTATTTTGTCAATAGACGTCGTTGCAGTCGTATATCAATTCCAATTACATTGTGTCATACTCATAGTATTGGAAAGGTGAAATTTTAAGCTTCATAACCCCAACAGCAGTATAGGCATTCTACAGCAACAAGTTGCAAGTATTCGGAAAGTTCACGAAATGGAAAGTGGTAAAATTTGCACGAATAGGGAGTAGAGCATATGATAGCGGAAAATTTAAATTTAATAAATATTTGCCAATGGAATCTATAAATAAGATATTGTAATTTAAATAGCAAGTACCCTTTTCTATTTAATACCACGGATTTTCGAAATCCTTTAAAATTAAACTTAAATTCGGTCCACAATATATCTTACTCTTTAGAGGAAAGTGTGAAAAAGCCATGATGTGGACAGTGATGGAGGGATAAGCATCTGATAAGTTCAACCTAGAGAATCGTGTGGGATGTGATGTATCTTCAACAAAATTATATCCCATAATCGCCTTCAGCCTACTAGACCCCTACAAAGTCTTCCAAACGGATATCACAGCAATTACAGAACGGCTTCTTCCTTTCTTACAGCAAGAAATACATTTATATATACAGATAGTCAAGCGGCATTGAAATTACTAAAACTTCATCGAAGATAAGTAGTGAGCGAATGCCTTGATCTTTTGGGGTATTTAACATCCTCTTCCTCCATAAACATAACACGGATCCAGTACATAGTGACATTGCAAATATCTGTGAAGCAGATGAACTAGCTAGAGCTTGTACCACTCTATAGTTAGACGCCGAAAAAGAATGAATATATATGCCTCTGGCTACTTGTAGATACTTAATCGATGAACATATTATCGATATAGCTGACTCTCGGTGGAGTCAGTTCCTAACTTGCTCAAAAAGGAGACAAAATTGACAAAATTTAAAGCACTTGCCGACTATTAAAATTCGAGAGAAATAACATAAGAACTATGTTATGAATACAAACAATGACCTGTTATCCTCTTATTGGCCTTTTATTGGCAGACATGCCGGCAGATAGGAATACCATACGACGAGTATTGTAGAAATTGGCAAGAGGTAGAAGAAGAAGCTTAGAATATCTGCTATGCGAATGCGCGGCTTTGTATAGAAAAATAATGGCAACTGTTGGCCGAGAGTTTCTAAACAATATCTCGAAAGTTGTACATATAAAACATGCTTGTGTTGATCAACTTTATCAGGACATAGTAACTTGAGGGATTTTGAAGAACTATTCGTCTTAAGAGATTAGTTTATGAAAATGAAATTATCTTATGGAAAACTTTTTAATTGGTGACACATCTTCACGAAATTTGGCAAAGCATGAACAAATTGTTCGGATCGGACCGCCGCTGCAAATAGCTGTCATTCATATTGACTTTATGCTGCTCCAATATGAATACAGATAGATACTAGCATAAAAGCGTATGCCAGACTAATAAATGCGGTGCATAGACCCACAGCAATAAGAGTAACAAGTGCTTTTCAAACTATACCCAGCGAAGCAGCTGAAGTACTAGTTAATATGGCGTCCAGAGACATCCAGAGACAAGAATTCACGAGATTATATGAGCTGGCAGCGCCAATTGCCGAAATCAAAAAGAGAGAGGAGGGAAGGAAGAGCATAATTATTTAACAGCAAAGGTGGCAAACCTCAACCAAAGAACGGTGGACTCGTAGATTTATACCCGATACCCCTACGTGGATAACTAGACAACATGGATACCTGGATTTTGACCTGACCCAATTATTAAGGTAGTAGTCTGGTAACTTGGGTTTAAAAAATCGAAAATGCTTTTTTTTGCTTAATTTTAAAGTAAAATGTCTTGAAAATATACTGTGAAAATTTCAGACAGAAATTCGAAATATTTCGGGAGTTCCCAGAGCGCCTCCGAGTCCAACATTTAAAGTCGACGAACTTTAAATGCGTTTTTCTCAAAACATTGTTTTTCTGGTCGGCCCGGGTCCTAATTTTTTTCTACTGGACCGATTGCTTTCAAATTTTAACAAGCTGTTCTGTACACTTACATTTCTCGTCGGTACTAACGAGAATTTTTTTCATCCTAACTTTTTTATTTTACAACCCGTTCTTTGCTAAATTAAAAGGATTGTTTTTTTTCAAATTCCGCCATTTTTTTATTTACTCTTGAAATTTCACTTCAGTAGTTCCGACCAGAATGACATGTCTATGGATTAAGAGTAATCAAGAATATTTGATTTCAGATAACATCAAGAGTCAAAATCACCCGGGCCACTCGTGCATTTTTTTTAGATTCCAACTGCGAGTGACAATAATAATAGTAATAAAGTATTAAATTTTTTCAAATACATTTTTTTTATATTTTCAATATGTAAATAAAAACATTAAAATATTCCAGATAATTAATTTTTATTTTCCTACCTGCCTCCAAAGCAAACATGAAAATAGGCATAAGTTACCAGACTACTACCTTGAGCGGGCATAGTTGCTTCAGAGGATATTTATAGACATTTCAAATTGATGCCAGTTCGTATTGTTCGATGTGTACGGAGTCAATAGAAGCCTCTGAACACGTGTTTTACCATTTTTCTTGGTTTATAAACATAAGAGAAAAGTTAGAAATAGCACTAAGTGCTAGTTTAACGGTGGAAAATTTGCCTGCACTTATGTGTGGCCTCTGAAAAGGGTAAATATGTTTGCCAAGCGGCAATTTCCATCATGACAAAATTAAGACAGTTACGGCAGAATAGGCGTCAGTCCGTACATGCTAAGGAGAAGACATAAACTGTCTTTTTACTTCCCTTTCGTGGGAGAGTCTTGAGTTGGCAGTAGGTTAGGTTTATCGGATTAAAGCTCCGCACCCCGCTTTAGATGCTTTCCCCTACTATAAACACATACTGAACGATTAAAATCAAGATAAATATCATTATAAAAGATATTTAGACGACTACAAAGTACTACCACACCGAAAGCCGGTTACAATTCCAGATTTAGTTAAACAAATAGCTGTTATAAGAAATGTTCCTTCGAAGGGCATTATAGCTTCGGTGTAGCTGAAGTTAACGTGTTTTGTTGTTTCTATTTAAAGGCACCCACCTACTTTACCTACAATACTTCTCATATCTAATTAACTCTTTCCATTAAGCAGCTCAAACTTTCGCTGTCAACTCAATTACTGCTTATTGCCCGTCAATTTCGTCTGCGTCACTTGCCGAAGCAATGCGCATTTGATGGAATTTTTAAAATAAACAAATTTCTAATATCGCTTATTTGCTTGGCTATTTGAAGTGCTGCGTTCTGTGTTTGTTTGTTTGCCAGTTTATTTGCTTATTTGTGCACTACAATTTGGCTTGTGGTTCGAGCTGGTTCCGTGCGGAAGGAAATCCTTCGTAGATAACATGAAATCCTTTTTAATAATTGTTGACTACTTCGGTATTTACTTGCAATGTTTGTATTGTTTGTGGTATCGAGCTGTTGTTGTAGCTACTCTTATGTGCTGTTGTTCTTATTGTTGTTGTACGAGTACATGTGTAGCTGCTTTGAGTAGCTGCCTATTGGGATTTAGTTGAGTACTTGCGCGCGTGTGTGTGTATATAAAGTAAGCAAATAAACACACACACATACACTTTCATATGACACACACACACACACAAACGCGTGCTCAAAACCAATTCTAAGTGTATAGGTGTATGTGTGCGCTAGTAAATTCCACAATTCATCTACATGAACCGCACAGCTTGACAAACTGCAAAACAACAGTGAGTGCAGCAATGCAAACGCAAACGCACACACACATACACTTACACACATAAGTACTTGGGCTTACACTGATAAGCAAATATGTGCTTGCATTTACGTTATGCGGTTGCATGCAACGTGCAACATGACCACAAAAACCAAACCGCAAAATTGGTTGTCATATATGGCAATGAAATGGCAATGTTTTTGCATTGTGTTTGTCCTTAGCCACCACTACCACTACACTTACGCATGCCTAAAATGCAAATACAGTTATATTCTGCTCATTTTTATTTCAGTGTGTGCATGTATGTGTGGGGTACATTAACATTTGGAATTCATTTAAAATTCGGTCTAAAATGACTACCCAAATCGAATTGTAATTAGCAGTCTATTTTGGAATTTTTTCTAGAATTTTGGTTTTTTCTTTTGCTGGAGAAAAGAGACATAATAGAAATGCTATTTGGACACTAATGTCCATAACTTGTATAAAGTAAGAAAATTCAATCAGAGCTACTTTAAAGTGCTTGGTTAGAAGCAGACACAGCACTTGCTAGGTGCTATTCTTAGTACAAAACGAATGTAGCCTCAAGCTACATGCGATATTGCTTGGTCGCCTTAATCGGTTCGATTGCTGGAGGGTGTAATTGGCATTCATTCTGTCATGTGTTCAACTACTATTTGAAGCAAACCATAACTAATGAAATGAGAAGTTTGTTCGAGTGTGAGGCACTCAAGTGATTTAAGATCAGGTGTAGTAAAAGGCAAGAAGCTAATGCAGAGAAGGACCGGTAAGGATAAGTTGACATTTGATGAGACAAATTGGGTTTTAGGTATCTTAAGTAAAAGGAAGTTATGATGAATTTTTGTAAGGTGTGGTGAATTTTATAAAAATGTGGTGAATTTTAGTACGGTGTGGTGAGCTCCAATAAAATGTGAGTTTTAGTCAATCATGATGAGTTTTAGTAATATGTGGTGAGATTTAGTAAAGTGTGGTGAGTTTAAATGAGGTGGGGTATGTTGAAATGCATAAAAGTAAGTAGTTCAAATAAATCAGTTGTGAACATTTTACATTTAACTTTATAGAAACATGGCTCATCCATTTGTCTACAAAAACCGGATTATCAGACAAACTAGGGATTCCCTAAATGAGGAGTTTATCTGGCAGACGTGTGAGTGTTTGGTTTTTCATTTAATATTTATAATGAGGATGTCTTGCATTTTGAAGAAAAATTGTTAAAGGCAAGTATATACCTAAAACGAATGAATGGAGAATGGTTGGTGTGCTCTTCATTTCCACTTTTATTTTAATTTTTATTTCTTCTTTAATTTTCATTTCTATTTTATTTCCATCAATATTTCTATACTGCTTTCGATTTCTGTTTTGGTTTCTTTTATTTTATTTTTTTCTTTTCTTGTTGTTGCAATGGAAGAAAACTTCCCCGAATAATAATTTTGAGTAATGTGGCCGAGTTGGCGGTCCTTATATGGATAAAATTCCGGGTCCTTTCCGGTTTCGTACACCCGACTGTGATTTTTTTCCTAGCCTTTCCTTTCCATATAGCTTTATGTTTGAAACTTGGAAGTGATCTGCTGGAAAAAGAATGTGAGATTAAGTTGGCTGTCTCAGAGAAGGGAATCAAATAATTTTATGAAGACAAAAGTGTGGGAAAGGTAGTTTCATTATGCCACTCTAATAGAAACTCTTGTTCTATTGGTAAGAGATATGGACTGTCGATATTCAAAATCACTCGCCGTAGACAGAAACAGGATTAGTTGGTCGGGCGATAAATTGCATGTATAAGAATGTCTCTACCAAGCTTCCGGAGTTTCTAATGATTCCCTGTCGATATGTATGGCCTGGCATTGTTCTGACGGAAGACAATTCTTTTCCTACTTTATTGCCCAATTCAATTGTTTGCAGTTCAGTTCCGAGTTACAAGTTCGACTATAATTAAGCAACTTATAGTAGATGACTCCTTGTTGATCCCACTAAACACATTCAAAATCTTCCTGACTTTCAATAATGGTTTGGCCGAGCTTGCGCGGTATTCGATCAGAATTGTTTTTACTTGACGTTGCTTTAAGTGAACCACTTCATCATCAGTAACTATCCGTTTCACAAAAGGATCGATTTTGTCGTTTTTTGAAGAAGGAAATTTGAATGTGCTTGTTTTAACTAACTTTCGATGAAAAATTCGCGGCAAAATCAGCGGAACTTTCTACTGGATACACGAGAATCCACATACATAATACAGGATTTGTTCGAAAAGTAATAGGACTGAGTCGACTTAAACAAATTGAATAGCTTTGATAGAGGAGCTGCATGCTGCTTGGATCCCCTCTGTCGTCTCAAAATGTCGGGATCATACTCAAAGATCTACGATACGTCACGATTATGTTATTGAAAAATTTTCTTGGCACACTTCCACTCGACGCAATTTTTAGTTGTCTGTGAGCACTTTTGGGACCATCTTCGCGCACACCTTGCGCATGTTCAAGTGCTCCGTCACAATGTCATGAACCACACATTTTGATAAAATTAATATCTGGGCAATTAAACAAATATTTAGAGGACGGTCTGAGTTCAAAACTTTGTGCATACGAGTCACATCGTCGGTGTTTGTCGAAGTCGCAGGTCTTCCAGCACGGTCTTCATCAGCGACCTCTTTCCGGCCCTCCACAAAGGCCTGGTGCCACCGAAGGACACCACTTCTTGCTAAAGCAACATCTGGTTACGCTTGCTTGATTATATCAAACGTCTTTGTTGCAGATTTACCGATTTTCACACATAATTTAACGAACTCTGGATTTTCGGTTTGTATCACTCACAGAAACACGCGTAAAAATGTTTATCCTGACCATATGATCCCATTTTTCAACTGGGAAAGAAGGTTCAAAGTAAACATAGAAGGAGATGGTTGGTGGAAAGGTGTGTTAGTTACGCACAGCACATTAAACCTTTATACAAATGACTCGAAAATGAAGGACCGAGTTGGTGCAGAAATATACTGCCCGAAGTTATCATGAGGTAACCTTTAAATCTGCCGAACTACTGCAGCATATTTTAAGCAGAGGTCTTTGCTATTTGGCAAGTCCCGGTGTTAGAATATAATGTACTGGCAAGCAATTCCACAGTTTATATTTACGTGAACAGCCAAGCAGCAATCAAGGAAATAACCTCGTTTCGGGTATCGGGCAAAGCGCAGGCAGAGTGAAGAGTAGGAGAAGGCAAGAAACAACCGACTCCACTTCTACTGGTCATCCTGATCACAAATGCTTCGATGGCAATGAGATAGTAGACGGGATCGCCAATAGTGGCGTCTAATCCAATAATGTGACCGATATTTTTAAACCCACGGTTTTCCTTTATGATGATGTGAACAAGAGCATCGCACGAAAGGTGAAATCCTAATGGAATGATCTATCGGGATGCAAAACTGCAAAAAATACATATAATTCCTACAGGCACTCTAATAATAAATACAAGGGACTGTAGGAATATTATTTGATTATTCACCGGAGATAATGGATCATTTATTGCACACTAGCCCCTCATTGGCAAGGCAAGTCATCAATTATTTGGGGGCCCACTGTATGAGTCACTGGAAGATATATCATTAGAAGTTTCTTAAAATTCACGTTAAGCACAGGCATCCCAAAAGATGACTACTTCTTCTGGACTTCGTAACGCCACGTCATCTGGTATCGCAAAGGACAAAAACTCTAGTAAAATCTAATAAGCCAACCAGACTAACTTAACCTAACCTATTACCACATAGCGTTAGTCGATCGCGTTTATACAGCCAAAGATTACTGAAATCATTTGTTGGAAAAATAATGGATTTGTTTTAACTAGATACTTTTTAATGTCAGCGGAAGTGATAGAGAGGAAGGCGACCTCCGGCATGAACGTGACAACATATGTGCGGCTTAAAACCCTGAAATGGTTGACATTGCTTCAATGAATATATCAACACCAAATAAATCAACTCTTTAGCAGCAAAGTCTGTAAAGTCTATGAAAGTGTTAAAAGAACACAGCTCTGCTTGCAATCTCAGGCATTTAGAGCTAACTGGCTTCGCATGAATTCTTAATGAAACAATGAATTATTCATGCCGGCAGCTAACCACTCCCAACACGAAGGAAATTATCTTCAAATTAAGTAAAACACATGCAAAAATCTTCGTGACATTGCGAGCAGGTGTGAGCATATAGATAGATACATACTTAAAGCAACAACAACTGCCAAGCGACATACCCAAATTTTAACATCCCGGCATACCCTCGCCGCCACGTCCACAGACACACCCACTAGATGCGCCGACCCAGCAACTCCAGGCCACCAAGGTGTGCGCCACTTTACTACGCAACAACAAATTATGATTGCCACATGTTGGTGGTGGCGGTGTGATGGCACCACCGCAGCGGCATGAGCATGTTTGCTTTGGGGAGTTGGGCGCTCCTGTGGCACACACAAAGGCTGCGGTGGACTGTGGTGTCGTGAAGAAGTGTTTGCGCGGCATGCAGCTCGAGTCGGTGGCGGGCACTGAAACCGCTGGCGCTGTGTGTAAACAAGTGAATTATGTTATTACAAACGCGGTGCTGCTGGTGTGGACATTAACGCGCTTGTGTGGCGGCTAACGCTTACAACGAAACGTGTTAGTGTGTGTGTGTATGCCTGTGAGTGGAAAGGAAGCACTGCGGGTGCGAAAAGCGGGGCAGAGGTTGTGTTAATTTCGTTGTAAACGCTTGTTAGCGCAAGCATATTCGTGCAAAGGTATGCATGTGTGTGTGTGTGTGTGTCTTTACCACCGCTGCTGCGCTGGTATGCGTCTGTTAGGCCATTGTGGTCGCTGGTGTTTGGCCGTGTGTTGGTTTGGCATTCTCATTATGTGGCAATTTACTAAATTAACAGCCAGTCGTTAGCTTCCCCACGGAGATGCGCTGCAAGATAAACAATATGGCGCCTAAAATTATACAACAAACCGGCAAGGTGATTGCAGGTGTGTGGGCCCAGTGCCGTTGCTTGGTAGCTGCAGGCGTTTGCTTGCCATTAAAGTTGTCCGAAAGTCAGGCATGCGACCATCTGTCTACCTCGCCTCAACTGCCACTGTGATTGACTACAAGCTTGTCAAGCAACACGCACACAGTCCTTACTCGCTTTGTGCTTTGTGCCACTCACTCTACATCAATTTTCTTCTTCTTCTTATTCTTCTGGTACTACTGGCTTGCTGCTGTCTAATCTATGCCTGTCCAACTACTACTACTGTCTGTCTGTCTACTCAGCGTTTCGCATATAGGCTACCGCATGCTGTCGATATTATAGCCTACTTGTAGGCGCGTTTGGCACTAAGTAGCGCTTGCTGTCAAAATTGCAATTGCAATGATGAGTTTGCGTTAAGTGCATAATGTATCGTGTGTTTAAAGTGTACTACCTTGCGTATGAGGGGGCTGTAGTGTGTTGTAAATTGTTAACTGTAGTCTACTTACAGGCGTTCAAACTACAAATGCACTCCATTCATCCTTTGCTGGCAGTCAAAGTGTTTGCATAGTCAATAGCGTTGCACGGTGAACTACTTCACTAACAGCTTCCAATGATCGGCCTTAAATCTATTGCCTAATTGCAGTAGGGGGGTATGCCTGACTGAGTGGCTGAAGTAATTCGCATATGCTTCACTGGCAGCGTAAGCCTTTGAATTGATATGGATGCGCTTAGATATTGGTGATTCCAGAAGGAAGTGATCAAAAAAGAATGATTATGTTACTAAATGTCTATAATGCCGTACTTCACAGAGAGAATTGGTTAAAAAACACTATTGAGAGATTAAGAAATACAGAAATTAATAAAGCTTACCTACTTCAAAAGGACTTAACTTTAAAATGTTTGTACATTTGAGAGGATGGCTTGACATATGATACTCTCAGAAGGATCAGAACTAGCGTTGTATTTGTATGGGGTTACGAGAATGTCTTGATAAATGGCGCTATCGACAGGTTCATAAATTATTGAAAAAAGTAGATATGTTCATAGATAGAAACTTCTGGATTAGTAAGCTTGGATCCTTTTCAAAAAGGCTTAACTAAAAACATTGTGTATTAGGTTGTGAGATTTATCTAACAGATGGCCCTGTCGGCAGCTTCAGAACTCATAGAAATGAATAGTTGCTTTTATAGAAGAACCTGAAGGATTTAACAATACTCTTCAAGTGATTAAAAGGCAGGCTTGTGTTTGAAACGAAATTAGCTGAACGTCATAGAAATGGTATGCGAGATTATAAAAGGTAACAAAATCAGAAGAAAGTGTTATATCTGAGTATTATGGATACAAGCGGACTAGTCTTTCAGAATTGCAGCTTTAATACCTACTCATGCTGGCATTGTTTTATTCAAGGAAGTAGCATATTCGAATATTGGACGGGAGTTCCTCTCTCCTTCTCCTTTGGAATCCTTTTACATATGTGCTGACATTTATCTTTGAATATTCCTCTGGAGCAACATCAGAATATTAAATGTAATACAAAAAGCAGCATGTGCAGCTGTTACTGATGCAATCAAGTCATGTTTAACTGAAGCGCTTAATGTAGTCTTGCATTAAATACCAGCATGTTCTGCAGCAAGAATAAAAGAATGGACATTGTGATATTCTTAACCATCTCAACGTTAATTAATCAGACTACATTCTCTTAATACTCGATTTCAAGAGATTCTTTCAGGTGAGGTTACATTCTAAACGAGAATGGAGATGGGGCACAGCAGGGGAGGAAAATAGCATCTCGGTCGGAGATTGCGGGGTGGGCACGGGAATATATTCCGATGATCTGAACTTTTCTCCCTCTATCCATCAACCGTCGGCTAGCATATTCCAAGCGCAAATTCTGGGCATAGAGAAAGTCTGCGAAGCTCTTTTGAATAACTATGAGGGGATACATAAATCACCAATATTCACGGATAGCCAAGCGGTTTTCCTGGCTTTGTCGACGCCCATGACAAACTCCAGCTTAGTCTTTAACTGCCTTTAACTGCAAGAAAGCACTAAGCTCACTAGAAAACAAGCTCCACCTAGATTTGATCTGGGTTCCCGGCCACAGGAACGTTTTCGGCAACGAAAAATCTGACGAGATGGCAAAGGCGGGAGCTTTCCTAAACGAATCTGAGGTAGAGCTAATACCAAGTCCACTAGAAACGATCCGGAGAGAGCTCAATATATAATTTCAACAAGTTGCAAATAACAGATGGAAAAATATAACAAAATGCTATACAAATAAACAGCTATGGCCAATATATGACAAGAAAAGAAGTAATGATTTATGAAATAGTTTCAGGAAAAGTATCTACAGACTTATTGCTACCATAAGCGGTCATTGCCCTTTTGGAGAACATGCGTCTAAAATGGGTATGCCCCACAAAAACTTCGGCCGATGCTGCGAAATAGTATGGAGTAAGGAAATAATTTTCCACTTTCTCTGTGAATGCCTAGCCCTTTCGCAGATCCGACACAACTAACCAAACAACCACCATGCCTTAAATGGATGTCTACAAAAACCATATCCGACATTACTAGCTTCATCGAAACTATAAAATGGTTTGGAAAAGAAATTGAAACGTCATAGCAATAGTAAAAAGGTGTATGACAAGTGCATAAAAATGCACAGCTAGTCCTAATTGAACCCGAAATACTCCTACCTACCTACCGATTACGGTACATGTTTTCCAAGATAAAAAAGTCCAACCATGATCTTCACTGCCTTACTGTGGATAATTTTTTCTCATTCCTTTCTTTGGACTATTACAGAATTTCTTAAAATATCTTGTAGCCAGAAAAGATAATTTTACACGACTTCCTGCTTTAAATCAAGTATCCTATGGGTAGCCTAAAATCATCCGTTTGAAGGTGAGCTATTGTGAGAAGGAAAAACATCCTTATTCGGGGTTGTGTGCTGGGTTCGAAACTTGCAGGTAAACAATACAATACAATAAAAAGAAGAAAACTGCCTTTTGCGCTGTTGTAAACTCAGTTATAACCATGTGAGCGGTGTCTATGTTAATTAGGAAGATGAAGAAAAGGACTTTTAACCTCAACCTTTTGTTGTCCCTCTCACTTTTTTGTAATCTCGTTGGTAAAGGGACAAAAACAAAATAGATATAGTCGCTAATTAGCTAATGAAATATAAGCAGCTGGGTCCCCTTATAGATTTGCTAAGTTACGATTCTTAAACAAAAATTTTGGATTTATTCGTCATAACGAGATTTTTGTACCATTTTCAGTGTGTTGTAAGTTTGCCATGGAGTTTGGAAACACCTTGAAGGGAATGTCGGAGACCTTGTAAATGTATACATTATTGATCAGCATACCGAGTGAACAGATTTAGCCATGTCCGTCCGCCTTTCGTTCCGTCTGGCTTTCCCAAACTCAAAAATGTGGATGCTCAGATTTTTATATATCGATGAAGCGCTTTGAGGCACTACTTTAAATTCGCCGAAGGTGTGCCTACCGAGATCTTTCAACTTCAGTCTTTCTAAAACTGGACAATTGAGAGAAAAACGTTTAGTTGATTACACCTTCACATAGTTTTAAGTCTAACTTTCAAAATCTTCGAGTTTGAAGGATTATTAAACATAGCTGCCTTTCGAAAATTTAAGTAATGTTTAAGTGTGTTTAAGTGTAAAATAGAACCTACATGGCTGTGAAAAAACACGTTGATCTACTGCTTTCAGCTTGGATATCTTCTATGAAGAGCTAGGCAACCATCCAAGCATTCAGAAACCTTCATATCAATTACCCCTACAGTTCACGCAGTGAAATTCTATGAAGAACAGCCAGCAGCTGATAGTCCCTTACACTCAACAGCGCACCACTTCGTACTGAGTATACACATAAGTAACTTTCCACTGAATTTAATTACTTTCTCTGCTGCAACAGCGTGAGAAGCACTTTCCTTCGCACACAGTCGGCAGCAGTGCATCGAGCGAAAGCAACGTGATTTGCTAATTGCAATTGTATTTGAATTTATTTTCAATTAATTTGCTCAAGGATATGTTAAATATTCCGGCTAACTGACGGGAAATGTAACAGAGGCTTGAGCAGCTGCGGCAGGACGCTGCACAGAGGCTGCTTATTTGGCCAAGCAAATACTTGAATGGATGTGTAAGTGTGCGTGTACTTAGATATGTGTAAGTATGGGTATTGATTTCAGAGCATTAAAGCAGTCACTAAAACATCAGCATGTAACAATGCCAACAACAATAACAACAGCAACTGGTATGGCAATCGCAGCAACAGTCATAGCTCATTGCAGTGGCCAGCATAAATCAAATACAGTTCAATGTGGCTTTATGCCGCATTTGATGGATGCGTGTTGGCGCACAAGAGTATTGCATGCATGTGGCGTCCAGGGCTAAGTGTGCATGTGTGTGTGGGTGCATAAGCACTGCGGCGTTGGCGAGCAAACAAAGATGCTGGCAGCATGAAAGCGCACGCATACTAGCAAGCGCTTATCGGAGCCTAACAGCATGCTTCATGCAGCTTTATAGCATTACAAGCATGTCCGTGTGCGCATGTATGTGAGTATATGTTTGTGTGTGCGCGTGTGTGCTTCGTTGCGCACTTCAGTAATTATGTACGCTCGTTTTGTGTAAATAATTTCCCTTTCTCGCACTAAATATCGAGTCTAACGTGTCAACTTTGAATTGTTGATGCGGCTTGTGCGCCTTGAATTATGCTATGGTTATGTAGAAAAGGCAAATTAAATTTGCGACAATATCTTTGCTGGTAATCAATACGAGCAAACCATCATGTTACTAGCAACTTAGTTGCAGTACGTTGTGTTAGTGTCAATTTGCATTGCATACTTTTAGGCAACCGATACTGAGAAATTGCATTAGCATGGAAATTTCGTACAAATGTCTAGTTAAAAGTCAA
This sequence comes from Bactrocera zonata, assembly GCA_037783105.1. Classification (NCBI taxonomy): domain Eukaryota; kingdom Metazoa; phylum Arthropoda; class Insecta; order Diptera; family Tephritidae; genus Bactrocera; species Bactrocera zonata. The sequence goes on along the minus strand of JBAWJQ010004468.1, from coordinate 279,064 downwards.
CACGTCTGTACAAACATTTAATTATATGCAAAAACATGTTTATGTAAGTGTGTGTTTCTATGCCTATGCATGTGTTCGTATGTATATGCATACATTTAGGCGCACAAATATTGTTTGCATTGCTATTATTTACTTGATTTTGCACTTTCCTGCCTTGACATAGTGAAATTGAGCAGAAAATGTGACAAGTCAATTTTAGTGGTTGTTGTTTTTGTGCATTTAATCATCAAGCAATATTTATCGCAGACAATTGAACATTAAACGTTGTGCATGGTTTTAGTTGTAGTAAAGATGAGTTAAGTATTTCGTACGGAAAATTATCAAAGCAAACTTGTCACAAGGGATACTATGAAAACTAAAGAAACTTAGGTCGACTGACCCTTCAGTGTACGAGACTCTTAGTTACATTCATAAATTATATAGACCCCGCATGCTTCAGATAACGTAATGAAATTTATAAATCTGAATAAAATTTCTGACCAGAAATACTGTGGCCCTACTAAAAGCAGAAGAGTGCCATAGAAAAGCTTACAATAGCAAAGACAAGATCGTAATCAAAGATTGAATTCTTAGAGAGGCTAACTCAATTAGAATTAGGTTCTCGAAAAGTGCTTTTTAATGACATATTGCATAATATTAAGGTTTCCTATTGGATCCCTAAAAATTAATATTTTAACAGAAGGACTCAAGTTAAAGGACTGTTTGGTTTGGTTAGGAAATTTAGTTCCTTTCTCTTTGCAGATGGGTCTACATATGTGTTAAGGTTGTCATGTCTCTATGTAATAGGGTACAGTTGTGGAGCACTGTGTGGTATGTCTTAAGTGGTTAAAGTTAAAGGCATGCTATTAGAAATTCCTCCAAGGATCACACTTGGTCCGCTTAGAGTGCTAATCCTTTGTCTATTTATGAGAATTTATTGATAAAATTTTAAATTTCGAAGAAAGGGCGTAAAAGATTGAGTGCTGTATGGAAAGTAGCGCCGTCCTGCTGGAACCAAATGTTGCCCAAGTCTTCCTCTTCAATTTGCTTGAAGAAAAATTCGGTTAACATTGCGCGATATCGCTCACCATTGATGGTTGCGATTCCTTCTTCATTTTCGAAGAAAAATGGGCCGATGTATCCACCATACCAAAATCCGCACCATACAGTGATTCGTGCTGGGTGCATTGGCTTCTCGCCGATTAGGTGCGGGTTTTCTGTGCCCCAAATGCGACAATTCTGCTTGTTAACGTAACCATCGAGGTAGAAATGAACTTCGTCCGAAAATATGATTTTTCGGTAAAATTGACCATCCTCGGTCAAACGATCTTCTGCCCAAACTGCGAACAGTAGAATAGTAAATAGCGGCCCATTTCGTAAATTTTAGACTTTTTACTGAATATCTGTCACTTTCCGAATGGTATTTGACGTTTCCAATGTCGAAATATAGATACATAATTCAAATTCAAAACGTTAGGTGGCCCACCCTATATCATAACGGACCGGCGTTCGAAGTTGTCCAATTGAAATAGTAGCAGGCTTTTGTAACAAGATCGACCTTTACACCTAAATAAACCTTGACCATCTACATGTAAGAGTATGTCTCAAATTTATTTAGGCAGCTAGTAAGATTTTTGTACTCTAAAGCTCTTAAAACTAAATAAAGAAGAAGATTCCTGTAGGCTTCCACCTAACTTTCTTCTATTATTATATTAAATGCTGTAGGTACTGCAATCGTACAGGAGCTAGCTGCCGACCAGTATCTGCTAAACTTACGCAAAGTTCAGGGTCCAACACTACAATGCAAGAGAGTAACGGATACCCAACTCGGTCTCTATTCGTCATATTAGGGACCAAGGCGCGCTTCTTGCCAACTCTATGACTTTGCAATTTTTAGGGATTCCACTGTGACCAGTCACCCAAATGAGTCCGATAATGAGGTAGTTTGATGCTACTAATAGTGAGAACAGACATTAGATTTGACCACCCTTGACCAGCACCACGACAGTTGTATTTCACAATTTCTAAATCGGTTCTTTATGTAGAAAAAGAAGAATATAAAAAAGAGATCCTGTACAGTGTTGAACAATTTCCTTTTTTTCCTAGATAAAAAATTATGGGGAAGCTTTGGAACTGTTTTAATCATTCCCAGCTTACTTCTTGAAATAAGTTTTGAAGACAATTCCAAATTCAAGATCACTGTATATGGAAAAGATTCAGAAGCTCGCTGTGTTGTGCATAACAGAAACATTAAGAACAAATCCAATGGCGGCTCTTAAATTGGTACTAAACTTGTCACCTTTAGACCCCTACTGGCTGCAGGAGAATTTACACATAGAATTTTCAGGCATAGCTCGGTGGGTAATGACGATTTGGCAAACACCGACTACATGATCCCACTTTTCAACTGGGACAGAAGGTTCAAGGTAAACAAAGGAATAGATAGTAGTTGCAAAGATACAAGGTCTGTCGCAAAAGAAACAGGACTGTCAAAAAAACAACAATAAATTAATATTTTTCAAAAGTTATAATTTTTTATTCGAAGTAGTTTCCTTGTGCTTCGATACAGTGTTTAAGGTTATTTTTCGGAATGCTCTTGAGAATATCGGTCATCGCCTTTTGGATAGCTGAAACCAGTGTCCCTTCATGGACAAATGAAGTTTTCAAAATAGGTAAAAATCACAGGGTGCCAGATCAGGTGAGTAGGGTGAGTGATTAATGGTTAATATGGAATTTTTTGTCAAAAAATCAGTGACAAGCGTCGACCGATGACACGGCGCATTATCGTGCAACAGGCGCCAGGACCCTGCCTCACAATACAGAAAGCACGGCGAATGCGTACTTTCTGTATTGTGCACGGAGCACGACGAATGCGTGACAAAAGACGCTTCATAACACCAAGGTAAAACACAGCATTAAACGTTTGGCCAGGTGGGACGAACTCTCGGTGTACAATACCCTCGGAATCGTAAAACAAATCATCATTGTTTTTATTTTTGATTTCTGAATACGAATTTTTTTCGGTGACTTTTGATCGTCACAGAGGTCCTCACGACCTTCTTGGAATCGCTTAAACCACTGATGCGCATTACTTCGGGATAGGCACTGATCACCATAAACTTTTTTCATCGTTTGAAATGTTTCAGTAAACGTTTTCCCAAGTTTAAAACAAAATTTAATGCTTGCTCTTTGCATTTTACGACCGATGACCAAAAGCTGCTGTAACTTTTTGATCGATAACATCGATTGTAGTTATCCAATTGTCTTAAAAATTTTTACGAAATGTCAACAAGAGATCAAACTTTTTATTTAATATACCCACCAATAGGTGGCGCCACCAGAAACTGATGTATATGTCAAGCTAAGGTCTTGTTGCAAAAGTAGCGGAGCTGGCCTCTTTGCACCTACAGGCAGTTCCAGAGTCAACATCTACGTAGACAGCCAAGCAACAATTAAGACAGTAACCTCGTATCGCATATCGACCGAAGGTATTTTGGGAAGCATAGCAGCAAGGCTGATTATATATTAAAAGCTTTCGTTTTGTAAATATAACACTACATGTGCCCCTCGATTTCATCTTACATGATGTTTTGAGCTTTTTCTAAATCCAAAGATTTTTTCCATAAAAAACTTTCCTCAAACAACTTATTTTTTGCACGATTTGGAAACCGAATTCACAATAACAAATAATGTCTTTCTTAACAAATACATTTTAGTGTCTTTATCCATTTTGCTGTTCATTTATTTAGTGGTCACAATCATGGTTTATTGCTCGCTTGGCAAATTTCAAATTATCTGCATTTTACTCTTAATGAACATTTACCACATTTTGTCGGCGTTGTTGTTGTGTTTTGCAACTAAAATTTAAGATTATCAAACAAAGTAGCTAATGTTTGTGGATACACAATATATCTTTGTTATTGCTGTTGTTGTTGTATTAACAACTAAGTGCCACAACAGATGAGGTAATAAAACAAATAAGAAAATTTCGCATTTAGATTTGTGTGAGCAACAAAGTGCATGCGAAAATGCTGACGAGGGAGAGATTGATAAATGTAGGTGTATGTGCGTGTGTGCGTAGATAGAAAAGAAAACAAGGAACTATTTATGAGACTATAATGCCCTTCACACATGCAATTCTTATATTGTAAAGGGGTATACAATGGTATTTATCTTGATTTTGATTGGTCAGTTTGTACGCCAACTATATGTTATAGTTATACGATCTGAACAATATACCCGGAGATTATAGCAATGTTTTTGGTAATTATTCCTGGTAAATTTCATTAAGATATCTTATCAAATAAAAAAGTTTTTCATGCAAGAACTTGATTTTGATCGATCAGTGTGTATGGTAGCTATATGTTATAGACGTACGATCTGATCAATATTATCGGATACTAAATGATTGCTATAAAAAATAATCTGTACCAAGTTTCGCAAAGATATCTTGTAAAATAAAAAGTTTTCTTTACTAGGAATTGATTTTCACTGGTCAGTTTGTATGGCAACAATATGCCACAGTGGTCCGATCTGAAAAATATTTTCTGAAACTATAGCGCTGCCGTGAATACTTATGAATGCCAAATTTCATGAAGATATATAATTAAATAAAAATATTTTTCATACAAGTAATTGATTTTGATCGGTCAATTTGTATGACAGCTATAAGCTATAGTGATCCGATCTCAGAAATTTTTTCGTACACTGTAGGGTTGTTTCGAAAATTGATTTGTACCAAATTTCGTGAAGATATCTTGCAAAATAAAAAGTTTTCCTACCAAGGACTTAAGTTTGATAAGTGATTTTGTAGGGCAGCTATATGCTATAGTTGTCCGATCCGAAGAATATTTTCGGAGAATGTTGGGGCATTTAAAAAAAAAAATCTGTGCAAAATTTCGTGAAGATACCTTGTAAAATAAAAAGCTTTCCTTATAAGGACTTGATTTTGTTCGGTCAGCTCGTATGACATACATACGTCCCAGAGCAGCCGGTCTGTTATCAACTGTTTCGACAAATGAGCAGCTTTTCGGGCCTACCTGTTTAGGGTATAAAAAAGTTCTAAACGGAAATAAAGTATGCAATGCTACTAAAATTAATATTGCAACACTTGAAAAAGCTTTTGGGGTAAGACAAGCGGATTTGAAGAGTTAAAGAGGGAGCGAAGTACGAGCGCAAGCGAGTGATGTGAATGTGGGGTAAGAGAAAAGTTGCGAAATTTCGGTTGACCAGGGCGCATTTATCACATTGCCGCCCCAAAACAGTGGAACATAATGAAATATATACTACATTAGGGTGGTTCAAAAAAAAAAAGTGAACATTTTCAACAAAAAATTTTGAGTTTTTCTAAACTGCATACTATGATTGACTATCCCAGAGAATTTTAAAATTTAAATTTTTTTGTTTTTGAAATGTCTGCAACTAGATTTAAGAATTTAAAAAAATATTTAAAAAATTTTTGAAGCACCCTAATATACATATATTATCTGCATTTGCACATTTTATTAACGGTAAAAAACGTTGCAGCAGCAGAAATGCACTTCCTGCGGGACATTTGAAAAATAACTTTCGCAAAATATCCAGTTATTTGCTGTGCGCTTTAAATATTACGGTCATTTTGTAGCTTTTATTTGCTTTTGACTTTGTTTTTATTATGTTGCAAGCGCGTTTTTTTTGCGAAATTCGTTATGCACGCGTTTAAAGGATTACGAAATTTGTTGTTAACATGTGCTTTATTTGTTATTTGCGATTTAGAATTTTATTGTGTGTTGTTCGATCGGTCCCTAAATATTTCATTTGCAATATTTTATTATATTCGTTGTGATATTCTGCATTTTACGCTTTATATATTGTTGCATGCCATTTGCATTTAATGCATTTTTGCAATTAAAATGTGGCTTTGCGCCAAAAAGTGCGCTTTTAGGCGGAATTTTTAAAATGGTTTATGAAAAATGGTATTTGTGTGAAGAGGGGTTTGTAACTTTGCTTATTTTTTATTAATTGTAACAGAATTGTAGTTACGAAAAGAAGAAAACAATAGAAAAAAATATTTAGTGAAAAATGTGGAAAATTTCGCGAAATACTTGGCAGTATGGATAATTTAATGTTATTGTGAAACGAAAATTTATTGCACATTTTAGGCGAGTATTAAACGAAAAACTATTTAATTTTTTTTTGTCAATTGTACGAAGTTATTTTTGTAACACAATTTTCCTCAACTCATATAAAAAAATCAAATTTTTCTTATTATTACTTATTATTTTTCCAAGCAAGTATTTTGCTGAATGTCCTGAGGGGTTACACCAGTTTGCCACTTTCAAAAATTCGATTTTTTCTGTTTTTTGCTTTTTCGTTAGTTTATATTTTTAGAAATATCTTGCGAAATCGGTAAGGTCGTATCCTGAATAGTTTTGGAATGGCAGCGTTCTAAAAAGCGACCGGCCGCAGGTATATAAACTTTCATAACTTTTTTGAATTTTTTTGTTTCAGTTACTCATTCGGCGGGAATCATGTCAGCAGTTGGGGAACTTTTTTTTTGGCAGCTATTTTTGTAAAAAAATATTAAAATATAGCAGAATATATACCCTCATGTCCAAAGAACAAAAAAATTCACGAAATCGTCTAATTTTTCGTGGTTTACACTGGTATATCCCCTTAAAGATAAAAAGAGAAAATGTTAACTGAAGAATTTCTAATTAAATAACAAATATTTGTATTAAGCCGATGGAGTATTTTTAGAGACGCCATACAAAGAAAAGATTTGTGAATCAAAAAGATAGCTTCGTCTGCATAGAATCTATGATAGCCATCACAAGAGCATTTCTTAAAGCATGCGTATGATATGTGAATACAAAAAAAAAAAAAGAAAACAAAAAAAAAAAAAAAAAATCGGCCATCGGTTTGTCTTCAAAATAGTCACATTGTTTCGTACATACAACCTTCACGTCGAATTAGAATAACTTAATAAGGAAAAATATCTTTCATGGATATATTTTTCTTGTTATACCCTGAACAGGGTATATTAAGTTTGTCACAAAGCTTGTAACACCCAGAAGGAAGCGTCAGAGATCCTATAATGTATACATATAAACGAACAGTATGTCGAGCTGAGTCGATTTAGCCATGTCCGTCCTTCTCTATGTATATATGCGAACTAGTCCCTCAGTTTTTAAGATATTTTTTTAAAATTCTGCAAACATAAATTTCTCTTCATACAAACTGAACGATCGGAATCAAGTTCTTGTATGGAAAACTTTCACATTTCACAATGTATTTTCATAAAAGTTGGCACAGGTTATTTTCTAAGGCAACTAAGCAATCTCCGAAGAAATTGTTCAGATCGGTTCACTATAGCATCTAGCTGTCATACAAACAGAATGATCGGAATCAAATGCTTGCATGGGAAACTTCCTCATTTTCCCATACATCTTCAGAAAATTTGGTATGAGTTATTGTTTATACAAATGATCTAATATCAGAAAAATTGTTCAGATCGGCTCACTATAGCATATATGTAGCTGCCATACAAGCTGAACACATAGTTATTAAAGAAATGCGCCTGTGAAGAGTATATTAGCTTCGTTGCGCCCGAAGTTAACTTTTTTTCTTGTTTTTGCCATATCAGTTTATATGTCAGCTATACACTATAGTGGTACGATATTGGTAGTTCCTGCAAATGATCAGCTACTTGGGGAGAAATAGACGTGCGCAAAAATTCAAATTGATATTTCAAAAACTGTGGCACTACTTAGGGTATATACAGGCAGATGGTTGGACTGACGGTAACGTTACTCATTTATATATCGCTTTTTATTGGGTCAGATGTTTAGTTTGATTTAAAAATGGTGACTTTAGTTGAAAAGACGAAGTACGTTTGTGGTGGTCAAAATAGTTTAGAGCTGAAGAACTGGAAGCATTACTTAATGAAGGTTGTTGCGAAACACTAGAAAATATTTTTTTGCATTGGATTATGCCTTGCTTCCTCTGACAGCTGTTGATCGATGCAGAACGCCCTCACTGGCATAAGGTTCACATGAAAACAAGGTATCTAAAATTGGCTTCATTCTAGCAGTGCTTTTGAAATAAAATCTATAAATTGCCAAAAAGACGAAAAAGTGTTATTTATTCAGATGAGCAATACTACAAGCAATACTGCTGTACTTGGTTTCCTTAAAAAGTCATTCACAATTTTAAAAAATATACTAGTGTGGTTTTGGGCCCAATAGTACTCGAATAGTTTTCCAGAGTAATATTACACCAACTTAGTCAGTTTGGAATTATGGCACAAGTAATTAATTAACCACGAAGGTTATATAATAGCTCAGGTTGGGTAAATAAACTGACTATTTGTAATGCCACGAATAATCCCACTTGGACTGCTATGGCAGCTTGTCCGTTGTGATGCCCAAAGCTCGTAGGTATGACAAAACGCTTAGTGCTTGCCAAACATTTACTGACGAGGCTAATTCGCCAGCTTTGTAAAAAGTATGACAACCGAGCTGCTCCATCTTAGTTTAGCCAAAGCTGAACAGTGGAAAAGAGTATATCTGTATCATCTGCAAATTTTGGATACAAAATCTTTTATAGTATATTTTGCTTTTGGGAAGCAATTGCCCGATGTATCTCGCATGTGCGTTTGCTGGAAGGCAAGCAGGGTGCAGGTCGCAAACAAAAACTTCAAAGAGATTATCTTCTAGTTAAACTAACAAAATTCAGAAAATAGTGTAAAATTCTACAACTTTTCGAAAATAAAAAAGTGGTTTTGTCAAATAATATTTATTTTATGTTGTTCGCAAATATGTTCCAACTTGACTTTTCTTAGTTTTTTTGTTTAAAAAAAATATAATTTAATGCCAAAGTTAATAAGCTTTGCCCCAATGACATATGATTTTCAGTTTATTTTCCTATCCTGCCCGCCAATTAAAAAAAGTCGTAAAAATGAAAAAAAACGAGAAATCGTGCGTCAAAGTTTTCGCTTTCAAGCGCTCATATACCTGCTAAACGCTCGACTACTAATTCCCCTCTAGCTTTGGCAGTATTTCGAATTTCTATCCATAACTTTGGCGACATAATTTTAGATAATTTTTGAAGAGATTTAGCAAGAAGAAATTGATTTTTTGAAGCTTCTAAAGCAGGCTCCCCCCTTAATTCCAAGTTTTCTGGTTGCTAAGGACCTGCATGATTAGTAATGTATGAAGCTTAATATACTTCTTAAAAAGTGGTGTATTCCAAAGTTAAATATAAAAAAAAAAAAAAATAAATAAAAAATATGAGTTCCCTTTGAATATTTTTTGTATTACAATCTGAATCAATTACAAATAATTATAAATAAACAAAGTAAGGCAAATAAAATCTCACATTAACAGCTGAAGTGGCGTGTATCGTTATCGTAATAATTTATGTACAAACACCTTTTATAATAAAGCTCAACAGTTGCTTGTTCAATCATGCGATATCCGCAGATTTCTCATATGTACTTTAACATATTTTGTTAATTGCAGCGTTTTAATAACGGTTATTTACCGAAGTAACAATTTGCATGGCATTGCGTGAGTTATTGACACTTACAAGTGACCGCAATAAAAATGCCGCAAACAATTACAGTGGCGTATTAAAATATGCTTACAAAGCTTCATATACACATTTGTATAAATGAAAATTATTATGCTTAAATATTAAATACAATTAAACATTTAATTACTTAAACATGAACAAATGCTACTTGCAGGAGAGTCAATGCAAAAGTGAGCTTAATTATGCAATAATTGCTTGTTTCAGCAAGTGTGGTAAATAAATAAATATTTTGAACCCTTAGGCCATTGACCTGATTGTGAGGAGCAAAAATAAGGTTTGAAACGCCTTTTCACTAGTTCTTTAGTTGCAAATTGTTTGAATAATTTTATATTTTTCCATATTTTATATTGATTTATGTGCTTACACTCACTTACTAAACAACATAACAATTTGAGAGAAATGAAAGTATTATAAACATTCGTCACCTGAAATACAAAACAACGAATCATTAAAAAATTTATAATTTTTGTTTTGTTGATATTTAAACTTTACAGAAATATTTATTACGGGGGTTGAATTTTCCAGATTTTTTCTGAGAAACTATTAAATTTTTTGAGCCAAAAATTTGTATACATATTATGGTATATCTTAACTGTATTTTAAAACTTAGTATTAGTAAAAATATTTATTTTGAAATGAATTCTCGGAAATCAGCTCTAGTTTCCGAGAGGTCCTACCAAAACAGACGCTTTGCGGTGATCCTTATATCTCTGAACTGGAACCTCAGAAATTAAAAATCCAAGCAGATTTCGTTAAAACAAATTGCAGGAATAAATAAAATACAATTTTTTGACAAAGTGACGGTTTCCTAAAAAACAAAATCGAATTTTGACGAAAATTTTTGTCTTAAATTGTTTAAAAAAAATGTATTGGAGAGAAAAAATGCTTGTTTGTAACTAAACTATATATTTAAGAAGCTCGTATTAAAGTTTACGACTAATCGGCTTAGCTGTTTTAGGGTAATGTTGGTCAGCCACTTTGAAAACACCATTTTGAGAAAAATCCGTTTCAAGTTTGACCATGTAATTCCATGCACTCTGAACCGTCTTTTCAAATTTGCGTGTAAATTCGAAGATATTCACCGAAATGATATGAGATTTTCTGTGTGTAATTTTAAATATATGCACTTTAAGTAAATTAAATAAAAAAAAATTATTTTTGGAAAATTATATCTGCATATATCCCCTTGAAAAAGCAGTTCGAAATTAATTTTGAACAAATCCATAAGATTTATAAAGTAAAATGAAAGAGTTCGCTGAGACGAAAAACAGTTTCAGGCAAAACACACTTGTGCGCAGACTCATTTTAAGACAAATTTTCCCGCAGCGTTTTTAGGTAAAATACTGTGCGAAAATTTTTTGCAAAATTCTATATAAGATGTCCTAAACAAACTCTTGATACCTGTTTTTGGAGAATTTTTTGGGACACAAGTTGTGCGACAAAAGTGTGAAACAACTATTTTGGGACTTAGCTGCTTTTGACGATGAAATGAGGAACATACAAATTTTTTTGCAAAATCTTAAATTGATTCCAGGTAAAACGTTGGGACAGCGGAAAATGTGGATCAAACTTTTTGGAGTACATTTTTTTTTAACTTACATGAAAAATAATCCTTTCAGACGACCGCTTAGAGAATATTTTAATGGAAGCAACTTGCTTAAACATACTAGAACAAACTTTTTCTTAAAATCAATAAAGAAATGTCTTTTGATTAAGATTTTTCATAACAAAATATATTTTCCTATTTTTCAATAAAAATTTCCCATGCAACCGAGCACTGTCATGTTAAGTCACTTATTTGGCTTAAGGCAGCCTCAAGCATTTTATTTACCTCAGGCACATATTATTGTTGAAGCGTAAAGTAAAATGTTTTAAATCAACCGATTGCCATGTCAATTCTTACATAACACAATAGCGCACGGCCATCAAATGAAAGTTCCGTAATTGGTTAACAGCCGGCGGATAATCCAGAGCTCAGCAGAGTTTAAGGGATTTTGTTAAACACCTCTCATGCGTGCCGCAATTTACAGTTATATACATATATATATATATATAAATATATAGACATATACTATATTTATATGTACACCACCATACATTTGCATATACATATATCTAGCACATGTATTATATGTAGACCTGGGCTGCAGCTGGTACCAATTGCATGGCCATTTAAAGTGGCATTAAGCGAATGTGGAATATGGATAAAAATGACATAAGTAAGGCAAAATAAAATAAAAACAAAAATAAAAGTAAATTCAAATTATTTATTTGTTTGACGATTACGCAAAGTTGCTTGCTACGGCTAAAGGAGATTACTCATACGCCATGACACACGCTAGTGGGTGCACCAGCTGCGCTATGCGGCTAGTGTGGACAGTTGCAAGCGAAGTTATTGGCATTTGCAGATGCACATACGACTGCTTAAACGCTCGCGAATGCATATTAATGAACTTAATATGTGTGTGTGGGTATTTGTGTATGGGCGAGCGTCGGTTAGCACATGGCGCGTTTATATGTTGTTCTTGTGTTGACAAGCGTGAGTAAATAAAAATAAATAAGCATTTAAATATGCTGCAAATTGTGTGCATATATATATGTATATGACAGCAAATGAGTAGATATGTGAATTGTAATTATATGTTAATTGTAATATACCCTAAACTCTTTAACCGTCTTTATATATGGGAATTAGTCCATCAGTTTTAGAGATAACGGTCTGAAATTTTGCATACGGTCTTACTTATCACATATGCTGTTTACGTCTCGAAATTGCCGATATCAGACAACTATAGCACATAGCTACCATACAAACTGACCGAACAAAATTAAGATCTTGTATGAAAAACTTTGTTATTTGACAAAATATCTACATGAAATTTGGCAAGAATAATTATCGAAGATATTACGAAAATCTGCGATAAAATTGTTTAGATCGGATTACAATAACATATAGCTGTCATACAAACTGAACTATCAAAATCAAGTTCTTGTATGGAAATTTTTTTATTTGATGAGATATCCAATCAAAATTTGGCAAGAATTATTGCCTAAGGAAATTATGCAATCTGAGAAGAAATTATTTGGATCGGATTACAATAACATATAGCTGCCATACAAACTCAGCGATCAAATTCCAGTCTTTTTATACAAAACTTTTTTGTTTCATAAGATCTTTTCTCTAAATTTGACACAATTGACTGCTCTAGCCAGTACAACAATCACTGAAGAAACGGTTTCAATCGGATCACTTTAACGTGTAGCTGCCATACAAACTGAAGGATCAAAATCCAGTCCTTGTATGGAAAACTCTTTTATTTGATGAGATTTCCAAACGAAATTTGGCATGGATTATTACCTAAAAAATTTATGTAATCTGAGAAGAAATTGTTTGGATCGGATTACCATAGGATATAGCTGCCATACAAACTGAACGATCAAAATCCAGTCCTTGTATAGAAAGCTTTTTTATTTGAAGCGATTTCCAAACGAAATTTGGCATGGATTATTATCTTAGAAATCTATGTAATTTGAGAAGAAATTGTTTGGATCGGTTTACTATAGCACATAGCTGTCATACAACCTGAACGATAAAAATCCCGTCCTTGTAGGGAAAGCTTTTTTATTTGATGAGATTTCCAAACGAAATTTGACATGGATTATTACCTAAAAAATTTATGTAATCTGAGAAGAAATTGTTCGGATCGGATTACTATAGCATATAGCTCCCATACAAACTGAACGATTAAAATCCAGTCCTTCTATGGAAATTTTTTCATTTGAGGAGATTTCCAATCGAAATTTGGCAGGAATTATTACCTAAGACAATTATGTAATCTGAGAAGAAATTATTCGAATCGGATTACTACAGCATATAGCTGCCATACAAACTGAACGATCAAAATCAAGTTCTATTTTAAGCGAATTTCTTTGTCTGTGAAAGGTGTTAGAGCTGCGCCGCAATATTTTTTGCTGTTATTGTCTTATTGTTGTTTTTTTCTTATGCTTTTTATTTTTTGGTCGCAATTCTGTAACTTTGGTAAAGACAGGCCACAGCTTTGTACACCATGCTGACACTGTGGCAATTTGTGTGCGCCTATAAATATGCAGCAATAATTATTTGCCTTTGCCTGACCTGTATGTAAAGTACACGCACGTGCACATATGCAAATGCATGCGTATGTGTTTGCTTTGCGGCAGTCGGCGCTATGCTGACAGCTGCCATACTCATATGCGAGTACACATATTTGCATAACATAACATGGCATGGCTTGGCATTGCACGGCATAGCATAAGTGTTATACACGTGACCGCTGTGCGCTGGCCTTTCGCATGCTTGCCGCTTGCATTTAAATAATATGCACACTAATTTGCGTATTTTAATATAAATTTAATGAAAAATATATTATTCCGCCGGAGAGGAAGTGAGAGTGCCTTGATGAGTGCAACGCAGCTGCCTGCCTTGTTGTGGGTGACATTTGCGTAGTTGTGTTTAAATAAAAAATGTTTTTAATTACTTTTATGTGTTTGCTGAAAAGCGGCACGCACATGTGCCCACAACATTGGACAACACACGCATGCACACATACGTAATTATGCATACAAGTGTGTGCGTGTTTGTAAATAAATGCGAATTTTTGTGCCTCGCCAATGGAGCGTTGTGAATTTATGCAGAAATTTGCGCATGACGGTTTTTTGTTTAAACAAATTGTGCCCTTACATAGGCATACCCACACACTCGCATATCACATGCACAGGCATAAGTGCCCTTAACACGCCCCTAAGCTTTACGCTTCCTATATTTACATGCGTGTTTGCGCGTCCAAGGCAAATTTGATTTTGTTTTTCACTGAAATTATTTGCATACAAACACAGACATATGCATTTACACACAAACATATGCGTTTGCGTACACCCACACACATTTATTCATATGCAAAATGCACTCATCTGCATTTTTGTGTAATACTTTGCGGCTGCCATTAAATACACATTATGATTTGTTATGAAATCGCTGGTGAAAAGCGTAAACTTTTCTATTTCAATTAATTAAAATTTGGCATATTTACATGCGCGTCAAGTATTTCCCGCGAAGCTTATGCAAATATTAACCACATTCGTATTAGCTAATTAAATTTTGAAATATTTTCAAGTGCCTTTGGGTGAGTAATGCAAGTGCAGGCTGGTGCATAATTACGCTGAAAAGTATCAGCAATAATTTGTCAAAGCAATTCAGCATCGTAACCTTTTTAAGCAACTAAGAGAAACTATTAGCCTAAAGGGACTACGAACGAGAACGACGTGATGTTAAATTGAAATCGCACACTCAAAATTAATTTTGCTTTTTTTCTTTTACTTAAATAATTTTATGGCATCTCTGACTTGAACAAAATAGCTGGCAAATGACCTCTCCGGTTCCGTTTGCATAACTCCATCCGTTTACAAAAATTTTCGATGATCCGGTGCAGCTTTTCGGCTATTCTGTTTGCTCAAGTGTTGCTGGTTGATTGGCATCAACATTTGTTTTACTGCTACGAGCAAAAAATACTTTAAAAGACTTTATTCATAACTTTGATTCCGTCCTCTTTTTAAGAAAGCTTCGCGTAAAAGACGCATAACACTCAAGTAATATCCCTTATTGGCAGTTTGACTGGTCGGAAGGAATTCGGAGTGCACCACACCTCGATAATTGAAGAAAACTGTCAACATAACCATGATTTTTGTACTGCTTTGACGTGTATATTTTGAATTCGGCTCACCTTTACCACAATCTTTGGCCAATTGATCGCCTGTTTCCTGGTCGTAAGCATAGATGTAGGGGTCATCGCCAATAACTGTACATTTCATGACATCTTGGTAGTCGGGAAGGATTGTTTCATAGACATTAACGCGATGTTGTTTTTCGAAAAATTTTAGTGATTTTGGAACCAATCGCGCTTTCACTTTTCGTAGGCCCAAATGGTCTTTCAAAATGGCTTTCACTGATCCTTCGGATAGTCCAACGATACTAGTAATATCTCTGATTATTAATCGTCGATTCTTATTCCAATTTCTTTATTTTATTGACATGTTGATCATCAGTTGATGCTGATGGCCGTCCTGGACGTGATTCGTCGTTAATGCGTTTTCGTTGCTCTTTGAACATTCAGAAAGTTTCGGTAACAGAAATTAAATGAAACTTCTTTATTGAAGAATTCCATTCATCGCCGAATGCAGTTTATGTATTTCAAAAAGACAAGTCTGTCACCATCGTGTCATAATACCCGCTATTGATGGTTGTAACATGGTCTGCTTCATTTCGAAAGAAATAAGACCCAAAGACCACAATACGCAGTTAACGATAAATTTAAGGAAGCCACTGCGTTTCCTGAACCACATGAGAACTTGAACTAACCCAGTAGCGACAATTTTGTTTATTGACGAAGCCATTAAGCTAAAAATTAACCTCATCTGGAAAGATAACTTTTCGATGAACCATTTTTCAGTTTTTATTTCGTGAACTTGAACATACATAAAAATCTGGAATGATGAAATGGCAAACCTTGCCAAACGCACTGACATAATTTCACATAAGTCCGTACACAAACATGGCCGCCAGAAGTCAGCATCCCTATTGGTAGACGCTGTACAACTCTACCACCTTCCAAAAACTGATATTAAGATATACTTTGCTTACAGTAATTGCATCTCACTATAAAATTTCTTTGTCATTGTAAAATTTAGTTGGTGGTTTGAAAAATGGATAAATCCGATCTAGCCAAGACACATTGCGAGAAAGGTAAAAATACTCAATCATATTGCCAAACTCGGGATAAATTCGCAATGTGACCTAAAAAAGAAGATCCATGGCGAACTAAACACAACGCTTCGGTTCCCAAGTAAAATAGAATGAAGAAATAATTCACTGTTAGATTAAAGGGTGAAATAAGAATAGAAGCGTAGTGAAGCATACGCAACATGAAACTTTAAACTAAATTCAGTCTTTCAGGTCGACATTCTTCGCATAGCAGAACACGATTGATAACCTTCTGCTGGTTGCAAATTCACTAACTTTCTAATTGATAGCCAGGAGACAATAAGACTATTAGTAGTGCTTATGCTAAGTCTCACTGCGTTAGGGTATGCTAAAAAAACAATAACTAAACTATGAGGGAGAAACTAATTCCCCTAAGCTGCCGAAGATCAATCAGCTTCCTCAAAGATTGCCTTAAGCAAATGGATTGTGGATGAAAATTTCATATCTTGAAGCACTACCAAAGCGAGGTATGGGTAATTTAAAGTAGTGCTACCGTCTAACAGACCAAAAAGCTTCTAGTTTTGGCTTATAAACGTTGGTATTCATGAGTATTTATAGATCATAATCAAATGGAGAGATAAAGAGCTTTCCTTAAACTCGAAAGATTGTGTGATCAAATCATACTTTGAATTTGTTTATAAGACGTAAATTTTGTATTTATTCTTCCAAATCATTTCCATTCCCTCAATATACTTTCCGCGCGATAAAATGCGTTTATGTCAAAGCCAGTCCTCTAACAGTTGGAATAGTGTTTTTACGGTATAGCCTTCAAAGCCTTATCCTATTGGGTTTTTATCTCCTTAATCGCATCAAAACGGCGTCCACGTATTGGCATTTTGAGTTTGCTGAATAACCGGAAGTCGAAAGTAGCCAAATCACACGAATACGTCGATTTTTTGGCAAAGAGTACCGAACAACAAAATAGTATGATATGACACCCATTTTTTTGTGCCTTAGCACAATTTATCACTGAGCTGCATTTGACACACGAAGAATAGCTGAACGTTTAATGGACAATAATAAGAGGCTACAGTGCTGATATGACACCAACAGCTCTCCTCAATGCATACATAAAAAATGAAACAACAGCGTGTAATATGAAGCTCCACCAAATGGATCCGTGGCTGCCACTCAATTACAGTGTGGCAGTCAGTCAAAAATAAAGAAAAATGATTTAACTTGGTAGCACTGTAATTTAACACATGTGGTTAGTGATTTTAATCGAAAACCATTATAATATTTTTTTCAGATCTGCGTAAAATTTTTCGATGAAATTTGGAGCTGAGTGGACATTTTTAAAACCGCATTGTCAGTTTTTTTGGTTTACGAAAATCATTGGAATATTCAGTATTAATATTTTCCTCCAGTAGAGTTTTCTGAAATCTTAAAATCTTCCAACGAACAAGAAGCTATATATTATGGGGAAGCCATGAAATCTGGCTGCATTATCATATCTAGCTCTTTATGAATTTTAAGAGAAAACCGCGATTATAATATATAGGAAAGTTTCATGTTAAAGTATGACTTTTCCGACTTGGATGAAACCGATTTAAATCTTCTTCTTCTTCTTTACTGGCGTAGACACCGCTTATGCGATTATAGCCGAGTCAACAACAGCGCGCCAGTCGTTTCTTCTCTTCGCTACGTGGCGCCAATTGGATATTCCAAGCGAAGCCAGGTCCCTCTCCACTTGGTCCTTCCAACGGAGTGGAGGTCTTCCTCTTCCTCTGCTTCCCGCGGCGGGTACTGCGTCGAATACTTTCAGAGCTGGAGCGTTTTCATCCATCCGGACAACATGACCTAGCCAGCGTAGCCGCTGTCTTTTAATTCGCTGAACTATGTCAATGTCGTCGTATATCTCGTACAGCTCATCGTTCCATCGAATGCGATATTCGCCGTGGCCAACGCGCAAAGGACCATAAATCTTTCGCAGAACTTTTCTCTCGAAAACTCGCAACGTCGACTCATCGGTTGTTGTCATCGTCCAAGCCTCTGCACCATATAGCAGGACGGGTATAATGAGCGACTTATAGAGTTTGGTTTTTGTTCGTCGAGAGAGGACTTTACTTTTCAATTGCCTACTCAGTCCGAAGTAGCACCTGTTGGCAAGAGTAATCCTGCGTTGGATTTCCAGGCTGACATTGTTGGTGGTGTTAATGCTGGTTCCTAGATAGACGAAATTATCTACAACTTCAAAGTTATGACTGTCAACAGTGACGTGAGTGCCAAGTCGCGAGTGCGACGACTGTTTGTTTGATGACAGGAGATATTTCGTCTTGCCCTCGTTCACTGCCAGACCCATTTCTTTTGCTTCCTTATCCAGTCTGGAGAAAGCAGAACTAACGGCGCGGGTGTTGAGGCCGATGATATCAATATCATCGGCATACGCCAGCAGTTGTACACTCTTATAGAAGATGGTACCTTCTCTGTTGAGTTCTGCAGCTCGAACTATTTTCTCCAGAAGCAGGTTGAAAAAGTCGCACGATAGGGAGTCGCCTTGTCTGAAACCTCGTTTGGTATCGAACGGCTCGGAGAGGTCCTTCCCGATCCTGACGGAGCTTTGAGTGCTGCTCAGCGTCAGTTTACACAGCCGTATTAGTTTTGCGGGGATACCAAATTCAGACATCGCGGCATAGAGGCAGCTCCTTTTCGTGCTGTCGAAAGCAGCTTTGAAATCGACGAATAGGTGGTGAGTGTCGATTCTCCTTTCACGGGTCTTTTCCAAGATTTGGCGCATAGTGAATATCTGGTCGGTGGTTGATTTACCAGGTCTAAAGCCACACTGATAAGGTCCAATCAGTTTGTTGACGGTGGGCTTTAATCTTTCACACAATACGCTCGACAGAACCTTATATGCGATGTTGAGGAGGCTAATCCCACGGTAGTTGGCGCAGATTGTGGGGTCTCCTTTTTTATGGATTGGGCACAGCACACTTAAATTCCAATCGTTGGGCATACTTTCGTCCGACCATATTTTACAAAGAAGCTGATGCATGCACCTTATCAGCTCTTCGCCGCCGTGTTTGAATAGCTCGGCCGGCAATCCGTCGGCCCCTGCCGCTTTGTTGTTTTTCAGACGGGCAATTGCTATTCGAACTTCGTCATGGTCGGGCAATGGAACATCTGCTCCATCGTCATCGATTGGGGTATCGGGTTCGTTTTCTCCTGGTGTTGTGTGTTCACTGCTATCCAGCAGGCTGGAGAAGTGTTCCCTCCATAATTTAAGTATGCTCTGGGCATCGGTGGCTAGATCACCTTGGGGGGTTCTACAAGAGTATGCTCCGGTCTTGAAACCTTCTGTGAGCCGCCGCATCTTTTCGTAGAATTTTCGAGCATTACCCCTGTCGGCCAGCTTATCAAGCTGTTCGTACTCACGCATTTCGGCCTCTTTCTTTTTCTGTCTACAAATGCGTCTCGCTTCCCTCTTCAACTCTCGGTATCTATCCCATCCCGCACGTGTTGTGGTCGATCGTAACGTTGCGAGGTAGGCAGCCTGTTTTCTCTCCGCTGCGACACGGCACTCCTCGTCGTACCAGCTGTTCCTTTGCACTTTCCGAAAACCAATGGTTTCGGTTGCAGCTGTACGTAAGGAGTTTGAAATGCCGTCCCACAGTTCCCTTATACCGAGTTGTTGACGAGTGCTCTCAGAGAGCAGGAGTGCAAGCCGAGTAGAAAATCGTTCGGCTGTCTGTTGTGATTGCAGCTTCTCGACGTCGAACCTTCCTTGTGTTTGTTGGCGTGCGTTTTTTGCTGCACAGAGGCGGGTGCGAATTTTGGCTGCAACAATATAGTGGTCCGAGTCGATGTTAGGACCTCGGAGCGCACGCACATCTAAAACACTGGAGACGTGTCTTCCGTCTATCACAACATGATCGATCTGATTGGTGGTTTTTCGATCCGGAGACAGCCAGGTAGCTTGATGTATCTTCTTATGCTGGAATCTAGTACTACAGATAACCATATTTCGGGCCCCGGCGAAGTCGATCAGCCTCAACCCATTTGGGGATGTTTCCTCGTGGAGGCTGAATTTACCGACCGTAGTGCCAAAGATACCTTCTTTGCCCACCCTGGCGTTGAAGTCGCCAAGCACGATTTTGACGTCGTGGCGGGGGCATCTCTCATAAGTGCGCTCCAAGCACTCATAAAAGGCATCTTTGGTCACATCGTCCTTCTCTTCCGTCGGGGCGTGGGCGCAAATCAGCGATATGTTGAAGAACCTCGCTTTGATGCGGATTGTGGCTAGACGTTCATTCTCCGGAGTGAATGATAGTACTCGGCGACGGAGTCTCTCTCCCACCACGAATCCAACACCAAACTTGCGCTCCTTTATGTGGCCACTGTAGTAAATGTCACAAGGACCTACTCGTCTCTGTCCTTGTCCCGTCCACCGCATTTCTTGGACGGCGGTGATGTCAGCCTTTATCTTTACGAGGACATCTACCAGCTGGGCAGCGGCACCTTCCCAATTAAGGGACCGGACATTCCAGGTGCATGCCCTCAAATCATAGTCCTTATTTCGTTTGCCGTGGTCGTCATCAAAAGGGGGTCTCTCATCCGAGGCTGTTTAAACTTTTGCATTGGGGGTGTTTTTTTACGTGGCGGGTCCCAAACCCAGCGCACAACCCTATGCAGGGGGTGTTTCGCCTTCTCACTTTAGCTCGCCTTCAAACGGATGTTCTTAGGCTACCCAGAGGATACTTGGTCAAAGACCGGAAGTCGTGAGCTGCTTGAGTCATATGTAAAAGAATCGTTTCTGGCCACTCCCAAGTGAATGGCGATCAGAGAACTTTCCTCACTTGCGTGAACTTCTACACATGACTCCATCCTCCACCGATTTAAATATATTAGCATAATCCGACCGAATGACTAAGAGGTAGGGAAACACGGAATAAGTAAAAGGAACTTCGTTGGATACAAAATCAAAGCTTAAAGGTTACAGAGGAGAATGGTTTTATAAAGTTAGGGGAGATAAAGATAGGATAATATGGTAAAGTATATATGTATTTGGAGAGAATGAGATATGATAGGATTAGATAGAAGAATATAGATCAAGATTGAAAGAATTACATATATAGGATGAGACTAAGTCAAAAAGGATTGGTGGTGGATTAGAGTAAGTTAGGGCAAGAGTGAATGCGATGAAATAAGGTTATGGGAATTGGATAATTGAATTCAATAGGAAATGAAAATCGAGACTAAGAGAATGTAACTACAATTGTTTATAGTAAGGTAGAAGAGAATACTATAGAATATGATTGGACAATTGAATGAGTTTTATTTTATTGATTGGATTGTATTAGATTGGATTGGATTGGATTGGATTGGATTGGACTGGATTGGATTGGATTGACTTGGACCGGACTGAACTGGACTGGACTGGATTAAATTGGATTGGATTGGATTGGACCAGACTGAACTGGACTAGACTGGATTAAATTGGATAGGACTAAAGAAGATAATCAGATCAGATTGAATTGAAATGGATTGGACTGAATTGGATTTGAATTGAATTGGATTTCATTTGAATGGATTAGAATGAATTGTATTCGATTTAGATTATATTGGATTAGAATGAATTTAATTAGATTGGATTGGATGGGTAAAATAACCTCGAGTAACAGAGAATCATATTTGCTACAAGTAGGCAGGATAGGATGGGATTAGATTGAATAAGTTATGATAGAAGCACATACGAAAGGATGTAAGAGAAGAATTAAATAGGAAAATATATTTTAGTATAAAATAATAAATATATTTTAGAATAAAAGAGCATAAGGATTGAACGCCATGAGGTAAGATTAGTTAGGTTAGGAAGGTACATCATAGAATAAGATATGAGATTGAAAGGTAAAGTCTTGATGTAATTATTCCATACCCAAACGCACTTGGCGTGAGTAGAAACATTCCTTTCGAGGAGAGGTTTATCTGTCCAATGTTTAAAGGCTAGCGACAAGCTACAATGCAGTTTAGTTTTGCTTATGGGGTTTATTTGAGATTGCGTTGAAGTTGAATCCTGTAAAAATAAATACAAACATTCATGCATGTAAACTGATAACGGTTGCGTTAAAAAATGCAACAAAATACACACGCACATACACATGCAATCACGTCGAAATCAATGTGGCAGCACATGGCGTTGCAGGGCTAACTGCAACAATGTGTAGTTATGCCACTTGCTCGCCGAACCAGCGCATATACATGCGTATAAATGCATATGTGCATATATGTGTAAGTTATATTATTCTCTAACCCGGTTGAAACCCGAAGTTCAGAGTTAAATTTTACTTTAAATTAAGGCCAGTAAAACCCGCCAAAGTACAAAACACTTTTATATTAATTAATATTTAATAATGTTTATTTAAGTTTAACACGAAAAGACAAAGCGTCAAACCGCTAAAGTAATTCCTTTCTTAATTAATTCTTAGTTTAACTTAACATCGTTATTTATACCCTAGCTTAACATACGATATTAATAAGATTCTAAGTAGAGTGGGTATTATATGTTAAGTACATTAACATTGTGGATCTCTATATTTAGATAAATAAATTTAACATAATAGTAGCTATGTAAAGAGATTGAGATCCACATATATGTAACTCGCTTACCCTTATAAGATTCGAGTCCCTTCGAATCTTTTAAATCATATATTAATATATAAGATAGTTTTATAAATTTATTTTTTCAACAGTTGTACTTAATTCTTACTAAACAATTATAATTAGTTAATATTAATTTTGTTTTTGTTTGCGTATAGTTTTCCATATTTTTAGCATATACATATTGATGCTATTTTATGAATTGTTTAATGTGTTTAATTCAATGTTTAATGTATTGAATTCAGAGGTCTTCGAAATTGGGCAACGTCCATTTTATTGGGGTTACTATAATGGTATTTGTTGAATCTTTTAGCTGTTTTATGTCTAATAGCAGCTGGGTTTTTTGTATATAAGTTGGGATTAGTTAATTCTAAAGATATATTCTCTCTTTTAAGATTTTCCCTGGTAATAGTCTTTCTTTTCTTTGTTTCAGTTTTCTTTTTAATATGATTAAAATCGATATTTAAGTTATTTAAAAAGTCTACGGGTTTTACTTTAGTTGTGCTATGTATTGAGTTGTTATAAAAGTGGATAGCTTTTAGAACGAGCTCTTCTGCATCGTTAAGATTGCCAGAATTTTTGAGAATTCGTATATGTTCAAGAAGCGTGGAATGCAGACGCTCTATGTCTGAGTTACCAGTGTGAGAATTGGGGGTAGTAAAATGCACCTCAATACTATTCTCTTGGCAATATAATTTTATTAATGTGTTGTTAAATTCATTATCCATTACTAGTTTATTAGGTTTACCTAAAAATGCAAATCTTTCTTCTAGTTTAACCTTAACTGTTATCATATTTTTATCATTCAATTTATGGGCGGTTCCCAATTTTGTAAATTTGTCTAATGTAGTTAGAAAATAGGTTTTTTGAATTTGAAAAATATCGACATGCACAATTTCGTTTGGCTTTTCTGGCGTATACGTGAACAGGAACCGTTTTCTAATCGGCTTTCTATCATATTTATTTTCGATACAAACTCTGCAACTGTTGCAGTATCTATTTATATATTTTAATAATTTTGGGTTGAAATATAAATCTTTCAACTCTTCGAAATTTTCCTGAATGCCTCTATGATTGCCATTTATATGAGTTTCGTTAATAAGATTCAGTAGCGATTCTTCAGATTCTACATCGCTTGCTAATTTTGTGCATTTTATAAATTTCAGATGAATATTATTAGAGAAAAGTTCTATTAGCTTTGTTTGAATTTGGTTATATTTATTGTCCGGGAGTTCGGAGTATATTCCTACTGTGCCTTTTGTTAATTCTCTTCTGAATATATCATTTAGGTAATGAGTGTTACCAATATCATTTTCGCAAATGTAAATTATTTTGTATTTTCTAAAAAGTTTTTCAGTTGCTTTTTCTTTATGTTTCAGTATACGTATTTGAGTTTTATACTTGTTAACAATTTTATCAGTTGTGTAGAAATGATTGTTTGCATCTTCTGAAGAGCTGTGGATACTATTTAATGAATTTTGATACAGTTGAATTCGACTTAAATAGTCAGCCACTTTATTTTCTTTCCCTCTAAGGTATTCTATATCGAATTGAAACTCGTCTAGCATTATTTTCCACCTAATTATTTTCGAATTTGGGTCTTTTAATGAATATAACCATTTTAACGGACGATGATCAGTTTGTACCGTAAATTTTCTGCCATAAAGATATGGACGAAAATATTTTACTGCCCAAACAATAGCTAGCAATTCCTTCTCTATTGTTGAATAATTTTTCTCGTGACCATTGAGTGTTCTGCTAGCGAAACAAACTGGTTTTCCTTCTTGGCTCAGAACGGCTCCAATGGCTATGTTGCTAGCATCTGTAGTCAGGATAAATTTTTTATTGAAATTTGGATAACATAATAAAGGCGGATTTATCAAAATGCTTTTTAATTTTTGAAAAGAATCAACATAAGATTGATCATCGAGATTTATTTTTGTGTCTTTTTTCAGGTATTTTATCATTGGACTTGCCACCAAGGAATAATTTTTTATGAATTTACGGTAATACCCGGTTAATCCAAGAAAGGATTTTATAGCTTTTACAGTTTTGGGAAGGTTAATATTCTGTATTGTGGCTATTTTGTCTGGGTTAGGCTTTATGCCTTTATTGGTTATAATAGGACCTAAAAAGTTTGTTTCCTTTGATAAGAATTTACACTTATCAAATTGTATTTTTAAATTGTAATTATTAAGCTTATTAAATATTTTTTGTAAACTTTCGATATGTTCAGTTAGAGACGTCGAGAAAACTAAAATGTCATCCATATATAAAATGCAAATGTTGTTTATAAAATCTGCCAACACATGATTCATCATTCGCTGAAATGTTGATGGTGCGTTTTTCAGGCCGAAAGGCATTCTTAGGAACTCAAAATGACCTCTGGATGTAGAGAATGCTGTTTTTTCAATATCGTTTTCATCCATTAGTATCTGATGAAAACCCTTTGCAAGGTCTAATGAAGAAAAATATTGAGCTTTACCCAATTTATCAAAAAGTGCCTCAATATTCGGCAGTGGAAATTTGTCGTCTATTGTAATTTCATTCAGTTTTCTAAAATCAATTACTAGACGCCATTTTTGAGTATTTGAGTTATCTGATTTCTTTTTTACAATCCATAATGGAGAATTATATGGAGATTTGCTATGCCTAATTATATTTTGCTTAAGCATGTCGTTTATTTGTGTTTCTATTTCATCCTCTAAGATTTGAGGGTGTCGATAATTTTTGCAATAAATCGGTCTATCAGATTTTGTTATAATTTTATGTTTAATACAATTAGTAGTAGTTAAATTTTGACCTTCAATGTAAAATGTATTTTTATTTTTATGTAGAAAGTTTTGTAATCGTTTACTTTCTTCAGTATTAAGTTCTAAGGGCATTAAATTTTTAAATTCAGTTAATTCAACTTTTTCTAGACAATGAACTTCATCGTAGTTAATTTCGAAATTATTATTAGGAAACCTAATTTCGCTATCATTAACTATCATTGAATTTGTTTGGAAATTAATTATAGCTCCAATGGGACCTAAAATGTTGACACCTATTATACAGTCAAATGCTGTCTCTGTGAAATTAGTAAGTTTAACAGACATGGTTTCATTTTTTGCGTTAAATTCGTTTGGTACGTTAACTATTACTTCTTCGTTTATAATGTTATTTCCTATTAAAGTATTTAGCCGAATCGGTTTAGCTAACTTTCTCTTAATACCTATATGTGAAAAGAAAAGATAATTTCCCAATGTGGTGGCAGCTCCGCTATCGATTAAGCACCTTGTCTTAATGTTATTTATTGTTAGTACAATTATTGGTAGCTCGGCTCTGGAGGCTGTAAATGAAAATTTTGTGTTGCATGTTGTTCATCAACTTCCACAAAAGTAGGGAAATGGTTAACATTTCTATTCGGATATCTATGATTCATTGCGTTATGCCTAAAATTTCCAGTTTGACTTTGAATGGGTAAGTTCCCATTATAACCTTGAGTAGGTAATTTATGGTTCTGTATGCTTCTACGATTACTAGTGTTACGAAAATTTACGTTGCCAAATGCCAAAGTCCCACTCGTGTCATTGTTTACATTTTGGGAATTTTTGCTTTGAAAATTATTTCGGAAATTAGGAAAATTATTCGCAAATTTTGTATTCATGTTTATTAATTTAATATCTTTTATTAAATTGTTTTCAATATAAAAGGTATATGCTTTATCAATAGTGTTAATATGATTTTGTAATAACAAAGACTTGATATTAATAGGTAAAAAATTTATATATATATCAAAAATCATTTGGTCGTTGTTATTAGGTGTATATAACATATCTGGTTCTAAACTAAATTTAGTGTTCATCAGACTTAAAATTTTTCTTAACTTATGATGCAATTCTTCAATATTTTTTGCATCTACATTTAAGGCATCGCTTCTTAAATTAAAAAATGTTCTTTTAACGCCAAATTCTTCTTTTAGTTTTCTTAATACATTCTTCCAACTAGGACTAACTAAAGTTTGTATTACCTTTAATGCTTTGCCTTGAAGGCGGTTACCCAACACTGTTTGTAGAGTTTCATGATGTTCTGTCGCAGTCAGCTGTAGTACGGTGGAGACATCTTGCAAGTAGTTGCTGAGCGTATATTCATCTTCTCCAGTAAATGCAGGTAAGCTTCGTGCTTCTCGCAGACTCTCCGCTAATGTTAATGCCATGTTGAAATGTTAGCTCTCTCACTCTCTGATCTGATGAGCGCAGTAAGCCGTGCTTGGCGAGTTTTTGTGATGTGGGTGGCGTGATAATACAGTAAATGTCAGCTCTCTCACTCTCTAGATGAGCGCAGTAAGCCGTGCTTGGCGGGTCGATGATCTGGGTGGCGTGATTTAACAGTAACCTCAGATGTTAAATTTTTTATTTTACTTGTCCTTTCTTTTAATTTTCGTGAACTTTGTTGAACTTTGCCGTTAAGTGTTAATATGTGTATTTTGTTTTTTTTTTTTTTTTTCGGAACTGTAGAAAATATTTTTTGATTCGTCCTCTTAATGTTCACTAGCGAAGTTGGGGATTTTATTTTGTATGTAATTTTGGTTTAGTACCTTTGTTATTTTTGCAATGTTAATCATTAACAGCGGTGTTAATGTTCTGTTTTGTGTAATATATAGTCACTTTGCGCAATAAAGTACCCTTTTTTTTTTTGATTTTACAGCAGTTTTATTTTAACGTTTCACAATTTGTTGTAATGAAGTTAATATAAGTATGAATGTTCGTTTTACACAAAATTAGTTTAGCACTTCTAGTATAGTTTTTATTCTATTTGTTTGATTTAGCCGTATATTTATTTTCACATTTATTAATCAGTTTTAATGAAATTGGTATTAATGTAGGAATTAAAAGTTTATATGTTCGTATAGCACAGAAAATTTTTGTTTTTTTTTTTTTGTTTGTTCTTTTCACTTTTTTTTTTCACTTATGTACGAACGTTATATTTAGTAATATTGAAAAAATTTTGTGGAATAGAAATTAAAATCTATTACGGTTGATGTCCATTAACATGCTTTCCTTTTTTTTTTTTTTTTTTTTTGTCACTTATTTACTTAAAAACAAATTCGTTTGCGAAAAATTCGTAATCACTGGATGTGGAACTTTTTTTATCCACATCCCATCCTCGTCGCCAGTTATATTATTCTCTAACCCGGTTGAAACCCGAAGTTCAGAGTTAAATTTTACTTTAAATTAAGGCCAGTAAAACCCGCCAAAGTACAAAACACTTTTATATTAATTAATATTTAATAATGTTTATTTAAGTTTAACACGAAAAGACAAAGCGTCAAACCGCTAAAGTAATTCCTTTCTTAATTAATTCTTAGTTTAACTTAACATCGTTATTTATACCCTAGCTTAACATACGATATTAATAAGATTCTAAGTAGAGTGGGTATTATATGTTAAGTACATTAACATTGTGGATCTCTATATTTAGATAAATAAATTTAACATAATAGTAGCTATGTAAAGAGATTGAGATCCACATATATGTAACTTGTATGTATGTATGTATGCGTGACCAACGCCGCAGTTGCGTTTGTATTGTTTGTTGAAGTTTTTTGGAATTTTTATTACTTTTTTTTAATTTTTGGGTTCTCTTGCGCAGTGTGTGTGTATATGCTGTTTGCAGGCAGCTTGCTGCGATTGCATGTTGCATGTGCTTAACTACTTTGCAACACCACTTCACATATGCGAAGGCGCGTACTATCACACACACATATAGAGGTAACTAAAAAACACACACACACGTGGTCACATGTAGCAAGTGCAGTAAGTAAGTGGCAGCTAACGCCATTGCTGTTGCATGTTGCAAGTGCATTGCCAAGTTGAGTGTCAGCGCGAATGTGTGCCATGGTGTTGCTGTTGTGGCATGCCACACCATTGACGTTTTATTTTATATACAACGTGCCGTTGTTATTGTTGTAATTATTGTTATTGTTGTAGCTTTTGTTATTGTTGTAATTTTGCTGTGCCCTGCATATTTTGGCAGACACAAAACGCAGTCAAAAGGGTTACAACGTCAGCCCCGGCACGGCTGGCAGCCCAGTGGAGCGTGTGAGGGTAGCTTACACTTTGTTGTTATTGTTGCTGTTGTCAGTGCTATTGCTTTTTTGTGTGCTGTTGGCATTGCTATGCTTTATTGTTATTTTTGTCGGTCATCACAATGCAGTTACTGTTATGTGAAGTGTTGCACACATTGCGCTTACTTGCTGCATGCATATCTGTACGTATATGTGTGTGTTCGCGCAACTGTAGTTGTTGCTGGTTGAATTGCTGGTGTGGAACTTTGCCAGCGGTAAATTGAATTTGCGGTGCAAGCATATGTTGGCATGCAACAACAATAAAACAGTAGCAAATGCTCGTTCACCTCACTTTACCACATATACAATATCTACTGGCGTTTGCGCGTCTGAGTGTGTGTGTGTGTGTGTGGTTGGTTGCAATCATCCTCGTTGATTGAGTACCTGTGTTGAAAAAGTTGAAGCATATTTTTAGGTACTTATGCGTGCGTGGCAAAAATGAATTGTGTTGCCTTAGTCGGTGCTTGATTGCATGATAAATTAATTATGCAACAAAATGGGTGTAATCACCACCTCTGCATGTGTGTTTGTGTGTACTTTATGGCATTAGTTCTGAAGTATTTTAATAAATTAGATGATGGTGTGAAAGGGAGCGCTGTTTTTGTTGTTATCTATGCTTTTGGTTATTTTTGCCACAGGTTGTTCGAGTCCTCTTGGAAAGGCAATTAAAGTATCACTGAGCTGTATACGAGTATTAGAGTAATATTTTTCACTTCAAACTTTAGTTTTCACCATTTCATTAAAGGCGCCGACTAACTTTCCTAAATGAATGTCCTATAACGGTGAAGTCCACCCTTGGTACTTAGAAGGGATAAGGTATAGGCTGTAAAGTGAATGGAGACAAGGCTTCCCGGCCATAGTTTCACAAATTCCGAGCATTTTTCGGCAATCGCTCGCATCAATTCGATGAGTTATCGTCTATACCGTTCGTTTTTAATGTTTTTTTTCTGATTTTAGAAGCTCTGTTACCGCAAGCACTTCTTGTCGCACCAAATACATATTGAACATATTACCAGTAGACATTGTTGCACGGTGTATGCCTTCGAAAGTTGCTATCAGGCTCAGAGAGTCTAGGTTCCTAAAAGAACATGTATCTGAACACTCGGAAATCCTCACAAAATTGGACTTCATACCGGATAACTTGAATCATGGTGTCGTCAACCGAACTCTAGCGGCTCCTTTTCTACGCATATACCGGTTAGGGAGTTGTGGGTGCGAAACTACGAAACAGTTTTCGGATGAGAGGAGAAGTGAGTTTCTTTACGGATAGGTCAAAGCTTGGAGAAGGTTGGTAGAGGGGTTTACTGTCAGGAACTCTCTATCAACTCCAGCTTCAGACTATTACAGTCTCTTCCAGGCCGAGGTTGTAGGCATTAAGGTAATAGTAAATTTATTTCTGGGGAGTGTAGCTTCCTTCATAGAAGTGACCATTCACTTAGATAGCAGAGAGGCGATAATGGTCTTGAATGTCTTTGTGATAAGACTGATATGGGTGCTGGGCCACAGCGGACTCATAGGAAACTGTAGAGCTGATGAGCTAGTAAGAAAGGCACTCTAAAACCGCAATTATTAGAATGCGAGTAGGTCGATGCTACCGTGTGCTCTTGTGTTCTACTACTAGATAGCTGTGCTTCGCGGAAGCTTGGACACCTTCGGCACACATGTACGCTTTTTAGTCCAAGATCGATCAAAAGAGAACTAGTGATCTCTTCGCCTTCAGTAAGACTAGCCTTTCTCTTATGGTGGGGCTCTTAAAAGCTTATGGCCTTATTGGCGTCCACGTTGTAAGCTAGGAATGCTACCAGATGCCAACTACAGAAGTCGTATGGAAGAAAATGAGGTGGAAACAACTCGACACTTCACTCTTGACTATTACGCGTTGGGGAGGTCATGACTTAAATACTTAGGAGTGTATACCTTCAGATATCCCACCGAGCTGGTTGAATAAAAATTATTAAGCATTTTTGCTAAATTATTATTTTGAACAAAAGAGTTCTTCTCTTCTATGGCTTTACAAAGAACTATATATAACAATCCACGTGCGATCTGTGATCAGCCATCTATTCTAATCTAAATATAGACTATTATCTTGGCTTTGCCGTTCATTTGGCTTGTTGGCCAGGTTTCACTTACAATCTTTGCATTTCCTGTCCTAACTCAACTCGACTTCCTTTGGTAGCGTTTAAGCAGCATTTTTGAAATACAAAATCAACATCTCTTGGCTTCAATTCATATGACACCCAATTTACTAGCTTATAAATGTATCCGTCTGCTTTTATGTGTTTTTAAATGGCTGTTTTTGTGACCCTCTTCTAGTTCCTCATCTTCAGACTTTTTTAGCCGAACAGAATATCTTCTTATTCCATTCTTTTTATCCAAAATCAGTACTTTTTATTCGTGCCAACTATTTTTGGCACGATTGTTCAGCTGGAGCATTCTCACCTTAAACATAAGTTTGCCAAAAGGATGAACTCCACACAGAAGTTTAATGTTACTATCGGCAGCAATGTGAAATGGAGTAACTTTATGCTTGACATACTATAGAGGGAAGGCAATATTAAGTAAGTTAAGTAAAGGCGGCTCCAAAATGACGGACGGCATTGGTGCAGGACCGCGTACCGAATACCTAAGGGAAGTTTTCTGAGTATTTCAAAGCAGAAGCTTTTGCTACAAGTTGGCGTGTAGAAATAAATCGCCAATGCTACTAGCGCAGTTAATGTATTGTTATACTCAGCGCCAGTCAAATGACGCATAAAGCGATCTCAACTCACGAGCTGAACAAAAATCGATGTGATTTATGTGAGTACCTGCCGAATTCGGCCTAACCTCGTGGTGTTGTTTTAAAGCACATAGCTCAATAATAATTCGTTGATCAGCGCCCCAAATAATGAATTCTTTTTGCACATGGAACCAAAAAATTTCATTGGGTGGAAGGGATACCTTTTCCATCTTGCTGTGGGTCTGGCACCCTGCCGCAGTGCGACTCCACACCTGCCTGCCTTTAGATTTAAACAACAGCCACCACAAATCGCCCCAAAGGGCCAAGCCCAATGAGCAGATTGAAGCCAACTCTAAGGGCTAACTGCTCCCCGTGGTAGCAGACTTAAGTCTCCGATCAGACCTTGGAGCTTTTGCTACTACCAGTTGAGGACACAAGAAACTCAATGACTGGTGACAATTATCGTTTGAACTTCAAATGTCTTTTCATTACAAGTAAACTTATACTAAGTCTAAAATATCATTTCAAGCTGAATAATATAACACTATTTCGGACAAACACAATGCTGAAATTTCACGACAAGCCAAAAAAAGACAGGTACAGTGCATATGGATTTTAGTCGCCACTTCCGACAGGCATACCCTTTCGCAGGCAAATTCTACGCCCTGACCGTTGGGGTATTACTAGCTGAACAGTATGAAACCAAGTGTATCTCATCTAGGTTGCGGCTCATAATGGCATAGCCCGGAACGAACTGGCCGATAGGCTTGTTCTCTCCGCTCCTGTTTCCAGGATGGTAGGCTAAGAACCCTGCATTGCGGTGGGTTCCCATACCATAAAGCGGCTACCTGCAAAGAGGAAAGATTGGGAAGGGTGAAGCGCTGGCAACAATTTACTGGCTGGTACCAGGCAAAATTACAAATGAATGGTTACAACCTCATAATATTCCAAAGAAGTCAAGACGAAGGTTTAAGTTAAGTTGTTTGATCTTTTACTGGATTTTGTTGGATTTTTGATCACAATATTAACCTCTGCTGTCATTTTTTACATCTGCCTATTGACCACAGAGAGAGATTAATGGTATGAATTGATTGGTGCTGCCACCTACTTTTGTTCATCCTACCATTGAAATTATAAGGAATTGAGTATAAATAGGTCATCAGACCTCAATATCAGATAATTTTTATAAGAGGCCTCTCTCTTAGTAATAACTTTTGCCTAAACAACGCAGCCAATCGAGCGGCATACTACAATATATAAAGATAAAAAAAAATCCCAATGAATGTTGTGAGGATCAAGGACGTTGATTGCGTCCACTGAGTTATTTGGAGGAAGTATATTCGAATCTGTGTGCAATAAAGTTCTTCGATGAGCTCTTTGCTAAAAGTTGTTAAAATTCGGAGAACTTTTCTTGAGTAGTTTTACATTTTCAAAATGATAAAGAAATATACTTGTTGTTCGGTAAGAAAAAATAGTAAAAATAATTTGCAACTAGTGAATGCTAACTCATCACATTTTAACGATGAAAGGTTTCGGGTATACGGAAGAGATGCCAACCGACTCTAACTACCTCAACTTGGTATTAGTAGAGGAAACTCTAACTTCCTGACCTAAATCTAGCAGCTGAAACTCACAGCCTATCTTTTTGCTCAAATTTTTAGTGCTGAGAATTTATTTAAGTGAGCTTTTAAAACAAGGTGCGCTTGCAATAACTTTAATTAAACTGAATTAGACTAAGTGCACAAAACTCCAGCACAGGTGGCAACAATATGTTGGACTACCAACAACTCGAAAGCAGAAGCTGCAACAATAACACCGGCAAAGTAGAGCAAATCAATAGCAAAGTTAGAAGCGAATGAAAAATTATCTCGCAAAACTAAAAGCAATCGGGTCGAGTGGGAGGCGCAGGCCTTTCGAGTCCGGCTCTGGCTTGCGACGGGAATGCGGGGGAAGGCTAAAAGTGTAGGACAGCTGTGAAAATAACGCAAATCCTTTTGTAAGCAAATTTTATTGTGTTGAAAGTTGTGAATGTGCAGAAACAAAAAAGGCGAAAGCGAATGAGAGTAATAGAGTAATAGATAGAGTAATGGATAGACAACTACAAGTGCGAATTGGCGCAATGAATGAATGAATGAATATATGACACAGGCAAGCTACAATGCAACTCTTTACTACCGACTGTGTGAAATTCGTAGAATAAGTCTATGAAAGCTTTTGTCATTTACAGCGTCCACTATGCCGTTATGTGCACCAATACAAGCACACAAACACATGTACACATACACATACATGTATAAAAGAATGTATCAACTATAAAAGCCGTGTGTCATTGTATGCTTTGGCGCTTTGTTTTGTTTGGTGGAGAAAAGTAAGTGTTTGAGTGTGTGTGTGTGGGGAGGAGTGCAAGCATTTACCGTTACAGTTGCAGTAGTTGTATTCCTAGTACAAATATAATATAAGTACCCAGCTAGATTTGCATTAGTTGCTAAACACCTGGCATATGCTGCTGCCACCTGCTACAGTACACTGCTAACCAAAGAAAACAGGCATGACAATTGTGCCACACGCTTTTTAACTGCAAATATGCATTAGGGTGGTCCAACTAGAACTATTAATTTTTATTTTTGCTTAGTAATGGTTAAAATAGCGACTGATATGATCAAAAAAAAAAAAAAACATTTGGTAAAGTTTGAGCTCTTAATATTGGGTAGTCGAAAAAGTCTTTTCGTATTTCTAATCAAATTTCAAATATTTTTATATTTACTATATTTTGAACTTTAATGTACCATATATGTACCAGTTTGGTCGACCACTTTTTGCCATTTTTCCGCTTAGACATTATTCCATCACTGTAAAACTTTTCTGGTTTTTCAGCTTCTCTTAAGGGAGTTCTGCATTGACCGAAACAAACGGTAATCCGATGTTCTAAGGTCAAGGCTATAATGTGGATGCATCAAAACTTCCCAGCCTAGCGTCAATCCTGACTTTGCGACCATTTGCTGAGCTTCACTACGCATGGACCATGATTTCTTTCGCACATTATTGTCGTATTTGATCCATTTTTCGTCTCCCGTTATCATTTGCTTCAGAAATGGTTCGATTTCATTTCGTTTCAACAAAGAATCGCAGATGTTAATTCGGTCCAATAAATTTTTCACAGACAATTCATGTGGTACCCAAACATCGAGCTTCTTTCTGTAACCAGCCTTGTAACCATGCTTCAAAACCGCTTGATGATGAATCTTAAGTTTCTTAGCGATGTCATGGCTGCTTATGTGATCGAGCCATCGGTATACTAGTTGATTGTACTGTCTCCAAGAAGTACCTCAAGAGCGTAATCGTTCCATTCAGCTTTAGTGCTGAGATTAAGTTTAAACTTTCAATTTCCTAGTGAAGTTAACCTTTTTGGTAATATTATCCCTTGTTGGAGCCAGTAGTATTT
Organism: Bactrocera zonata; assembly: GCA_037783105.1. Taxonomy (NCBI): domain Eukaryota; kingdom Metazoa; phylum Arthropoda; class Insecta; order Diptera; family Tephritidae; genus Bactrocera; species Bactrocera zonata. The sequence goes on along the minus strand of JBAWJQ010004468.1, from coordinate 243,849 downwards.
CGCCACTTAAGTCCTTCATGCGTTGGGAAGAGATTACCTTACCTTTGCCAAACCATTCTGCTGTCATTTGGACCAGTGTTTGTTTGTCGACTTGACCAACTACTTGTTGAGGCGGTGTGAGTTCTAGCAAAACTTAAAGTGCCGTCGTCGGACATGTGTGCATGGCACCCGAAACGCGGACGCAGGCGAGTCGTTGCAGCTGCGATGGCTGAAGTCCTAACGAAGTCTGCGATGCTTACGGAGCCCAAGCCATCGCTTCATATGCGATAATCAGTCGCACGATCACAGTGTACAACAACAATCATTGGCTTGAAGTCTCAGGATCTACCAGCAAGCCGATTGCACATTATAAGTGCCTTCGTAGCTTTGACCACGGTTCGATCAACATGCTGCTTCTGCGGCAGAGTGGAATCTAGGTAGAGACCAAGATGTTTGCCCATATTAGTCACCTCTATCTCTCAGACCCCGAATGTTAGGTTCCTGAGCCTAGGCAGAGGCCTGAGGCTCGTAAATGGGACGATGGTCGTCTTCGAGGTGCTGATGTTTAGTCACCTCTATTCCATCCCTTGGCTGGGCCTAGTCCTCTTTGTGTCTCTTTGGCTATGACAACAATATCATCCGTACATCCTTGACAGCGGATTCCATTGTTAGTTAGCAAGACAAGTAGTTCATCCATCTCAAAGGCTCCATAACAGAGGGGATAGCACTCCTCCATATGGGCAGCCCTTGTAGTGCCGAGACGAATACTGGTACTATTCAGCTATCTTCTCAAAATTTGGCAGTTATTTTTATCAAAGCCAACAGTACATTTTTCGGACAAATTCTTTAGATCGGATTATTATTATGTACAGCAGTCATAAAAACTGAACGACCGGAATCAAGCTCTGTATGCTTTTTTATTTGATGAGATATCAGCTTGAAATTTGACATACGTTATTGGCTATGGTAACGGAACGATCTCCGTAGATATTGTTTAGATCGGATGACTATAGCATATAGCTGTCATACGAACTGATCAACCAAAATGTCGTCCCATATGGAAAAGTTTTGCACATGACTGTATATAATCACCAAACATGGTATAAATTATTTCTTATAGTAACGTTATAATCTCCGAAGATATTGTTTAGATCGGATTACTATAGCACATAGCTGTCAAACAAACATACCGATAAAAATCAAGTTCTAATATGGAGTTTTTGGTATCATAGCTCTTTTGGCCCACCCTAATATGAATTTTTGCTGACTGACTGAGCTAACTCTTTCACCTTTTTACTCTCCTCTTATAATATTTGCAACAATGCACTCTCCCTCTCCCGCGCTGTGCTGCATGTTGCCACTTTAAGTACCAAAGTTTAACTTAATCTTGTTTACATTTTATAACAAGTTATGAAAATGCCAGGATTAACATGCAGTAATACAATGTGTGTCGAACAACAACGACAAGAATGCAGTGGCTGTTATTTGCTGAAAAAGGAGCATAATATGCATTGCATAGTCTAAGTATTTGTGTAAGCATTTGTTTAAGTATTATTTACATCCACATGTAAATGTAAAAATATATGTGTGTGTATGTGTGCATATCTACAACTTCATAAATATTTATGCCAGCAAATATGCTGGGACACCCACACATTTATACATGCATGCAGTGTTGCACTTCTGCAACCTTGGCGCGCGTGTGTCTGTGTGACTGTGCTCTGGTACAAATGCCAGGCTAAGCATGTTAGAATACCTTTAATAAAGTTGCCATAGAAGCAAATAAGAGCAAAATTTGCCAGTTAACAACAACCAAAACAACAATAAGCGCCAGCATAAGCGCCTAAGGCGATCACTTTACTTCGCTCAACGGACACTTAAACTTTGGCCTAGACGTGCCGATGCATACCAGTGCAGGTGCATTAGCTTTCTATGTGTTAGTAAATACTGTATATATATACGTATACCGTGCTTGCTTGTATTGTTGTAAGTGTAATGTAATTAAAATAATAAATACTCAAGTGTCATTCTCAGCTGCTGCTGAGCGCATGCAATTTTCTCTTTTCATTTATTAAAGTCAGTTGTTGTTGTATGCGGTGTTAAGAATGCTTATCTGGCAGTTGTAGGTGAGTGGCAGGAGTGTAAGTGGTTGCTAAAGTCATTACTTTGTATATATCATATAGTGATGCATGTGGTTCGCCGGTGAGTAGTTTAAGGGTTTAATATAGGTTCTATAGGTGTTATATCCAACTGAGATTTTCAAAAAATCGAATATTTTGTGCTTATGTGTATATTGAAAGCATATACATATATTTGAGAATATTCTCCGAAAATCTTAAAATAATCCTTAAATATTCAAGAGAAATAATCATCTTTGGATACATTTTATTTTATATTCGTAGGAAGTATCGAAAACCGGAGTACGAAACTTTAATGCGCTAAATCTAACCTACTCTAAACTCATATCTCTCCCATAGAACCGCCGCATTAATTATCCCTTTATAGAGGAGAGAAAGACATTAAGCCTCATCTGTCATACGGACTGGCTGAGGCCTAATATACTGTAATTGAAATAGGTTTTAGTTTTGTTATAATTAGAGCTGACAGCTTTCTATTTACCAGAGGACTGACAAATGAGTGCTGTCAAATTTTCTACCGAAAAACTAACGCCAAGGGAAATTTTTAACTTTTCTTTTACATTTGAAGGGATTGAAAAAATTCGTGCTCCGAGTCAACTTTACATTCTGTACACGTCGGACAGTACGGCCTAGGTCGTTATGGAATCGAAGCAGGTAACTTCTAAAGCAGCCATGTCCACTCAGTATTTGGGTTAGCTGTGGACATAGATCCATTTTGCCTATCTATCCACGAATGGATGTCCGGACTTAACCTGTGAATCCAGCATCTTTTGGTTGAAGTTTGCCACCGTCGCTGCCAAATTGTGATGCTATTGGTTCCCTCTTTTTTTACGCCGGTAGACGGCTCTGGTAGCTGGTCCAATAGCGCGAATTCATTTCTCTGGGTATCAATCGGCGGCATACTAGCTAAAGCTTCAGCAGCTTAGCTTGATATCGCTTGATCTTCATTAAAAAGAGGTGCAGTGAGTGAAATTCCTTTGGAGCGGTTGGACTAATCGAATTGACATTTTTACATAACTTCCGAAGATACATTTGTCTAGTAATAATTGAATACCACAATCCACAGCAAAACCGAGTTCGTCAACATTAAACTGCTTCGTAGCCCAGACGAAGGAGACGGACGATACGACGAAATATGCCTTTTATGAGAGCCTGGAACGAGCTTGTGAGATTTGCAGCTTGATGATATCAAACTTTCGCTTGACAAATTTAACGCAAGGGTGCGTGTAGAATTTTCTAACGTAGGACGTAATGATCGACTTCGCCGTGGACCGACATACATTCTGACAAAAAAGCACACGGAAATTATAGTTAAATTCTCCGGAAAAATGAGATTTCAAGAAATTTGCTAAGTTCGTAGGACTGTTCTTTATTACTATGCTAAAGTGCTTGCGCTTTTGTTAGAAATTTTCATTAACTTAGATTAAGTACATAATCACTAATCCTTTAACTGGAAGGTTGATATGAAACTAGTGCATGTCAATATAAATTTAACATCACTCTCCAAAAAATTTCAAAAAGTTAACACATTCATTTCAATGATATTGTCCAATAATAATTAAAATTTTACCAAAATTATAATAATAATTATTAATTAATTATAATTTATTATATTCACATGTTTGCATCAAACTCATTTTATCGCATAATTTTCTTTGATGGACGAAATGCAATTTAAAGCTTTTGCCATTAATTCATTGCAGCTGTGCGAAACAAATTGAATTCGTCTGTGTTGCTGCACCGCACATTAGTGTTGGCAAACTAATTTTCTTTGGAATTGCTTATAAATGTTTACCTTGCTTTAGGACAGAAAAACCACAACTTATAATCAAGAGTTTTAGTCCGGCACCTAACAATTCAAATTGCAATTTACCGCAACACATCAATTCACTCATTCAATGCGCATATATGAGCAGCTTTAACATACCTGCAGGCGTGCTTTGTTTGTGTGTATGTTTGTGGATAAGTATTTATCAAGCTATTGCACTTTTCTGTTTATTTGCGTTTTAGCGCAGGCAATGAATGTCTTGGTCAACCGATAAGCCATCGAAAACCTGTGTTGAGTTTATACAAACGTACAGAGGAAAAGAGTTAAACCCTCTAATACAATTTGCACAGAATACTACTTATTGAATATGTTTATATAAGGGGGGCTCGAGTGACATAGCGTCGATGCATAAAAAGTTGAAAATAAATAAATTTTTTTCACTAAAATTAATATAAAACTTTATATTTTATGCCTCTTTCACTTAAACTCGGGTTAAAGGTTAACAGCTTGTGAATGAGTTTGATAAACTCGAAAATCAACTTCACCACTTTCGATCGGTTTTTGTTTAAGATCTTAAATTTATATATTTTTGTAGTCCATGATTTTTTGATTTAGAGTTCATAATACCATAATGTTTGAGAAACCCCGAAATTTACTTCTGTGCTGTTTTCGCACTTTTTATAAATTTTTGGTTGAGCTATATCAGACTGATGTATTGTTCTTAACATATCTCGCATAAATACGAGTTTAAAATCAAGAGTTTATACGTGTCTTTGAGAAACTCGCAAGTAACATATTGTTGGGTTTTCACTTTTATTAAATATGTTTAGTCATAATTTTATTTTATATATTAATCCGTAAACACGAGTTTTGAGTGGAGTTTGTGAAACTCGGAATCCAACGATAATTTTTTTTCGTACTCTGCATCGATATTTCATTGAGATATATTATTATCTATATTTTTTTATTGTCAAAATTGCACCATAAACACTACTTTTTTTAGAGTTCAAAGTGGTGTTTAAGAAGCTCGAAAATCACCTTTTTGCAGTTTTTCCTCTTTTTTTTAACACTTTTTCTTATATATTTTTATTCTAATGTTTAATGTTACGAGTTTATTGTGGTGTTTAAGAAACTCTAAGTCCACTTATTATTTTTATTCAACTGTTCATATATTTCTCTCTGAGATCTTAAATCTATGTATTTTTTTAGTCCATGTATGGTAGCCTAAACGAAATATAGAGTAAACAAGAAATGTGCTGTCGGTGGACACCAGGCAGGAACGAAGTTCCTTCGGATAATGTAGAACCCATACACTTTGCAAAAAAAATTGTGCTTAATTTTATTTTATGTAGGTTGTCCTGATTTTTCTCTCAAATTTCGCTGATTAGTTTTTATTTAAGTACAGATAAGTATTAAGAAAATTTAGTATTTTAAGAAATAATGAATTACGTAAAATAAAAAAATAGTCCAAATTATATCTAAATAAAAATTGGTAAATATTTTTTTGTTTTAAATTATCAATTGTTATTACAAATGATATAATAGAGCTATAATGGAGCTATTTTATGCTTTTATTTGTAAAATAACGTCAAGTTTGTTAGAGCTGTGAATAATTTTACATTTTACATATTAGTTGTATCACCACTCTACCTCCTCTTTCTATCTTCCATTCTACTGTCAACTCTACTGTCGTCCTACTGCTGTCGGTAAATATAGGAAATATTCAAGTTAGCGGCAACGACAACTGTAGGCCTGCAGTCGTGTAGTCGTGCAGCTGTCAAAATAACAGTGTCCATAAGAACGTCTGTATTTTAATATTTGACAGATGTAGTTTGCAGCTGTCGCGCTCTATGTGTTCCGCACTTCACTCAAAACTAATTTGCATACACAATAATGTTACAGATTTTCATGCCTAATTATTTTGCAAGACCTAAAAGTAGGCTATAACTAGCGATCTTACAGTCTTTTTCTTACGGGTTATTTCTTACGGTTTTTACTATCACTTTCTTTTCAGTTAGCTCCCGCAGCAAAATCCTATTTTCTGCAAGCCTGCCGTAAGGAACTTCGTTCCAAAAATGCTGTTTAAGAAACTGGTAAATCAACTGAGAGCACTTTTTCTCTTTTTTTCTCTTTTTATGTATAATTTGTCATATGTATATTAAAATTCCAGGTTTCTTTCAGAAACACGAGCCAAAAATGGTGTTTACGAAACTCCTGTTCCACTTGCTATTAATTTCCCACTATTCACAGATTTTTCAGGAGATTTTATCTGTAAAATTTTATAGTCCGTGTTTCACCTTAAACTTGACTTTTTTATTTTAGAGTTCAAAGTGGTGTTTAAGAAACTCAAACCAGCTGCCTTTAGCATCACTCTATTTGGGTACCTTGGCATATATTTATATACTATATTGTTCCATTAACACGACTGTTTATGCGACTTCATGGCATCTCACCCGTCAACACAAAATTCATCACACAACACAACATTCAGCACACAACCTACATCATCATACACGCAACCCCACGCAACAAACCAACCACACTACACACACACCATACGTTATCGCTTTCACCACCTAACCGATCAAAAAGGATTGGTTAGATTGGGGTGCACACAGTTCGCTTTTTACGCCCGTATCGAGGACACACGTCTCGCCAATTCGTACACCGTCGATCCGCCAGTTTTGAGCATCATAAAGTTCTAGTCCAACGTTGGAGTCTCCATCCGATCGCGTGTGTGTGTGTGCAGGAGCAGCGACAGTGAAAGTGAACAGTGTTCAAGAAAATATAAATAATTACATATATTGTTAAATTTGAAATGAAATATTGAAGTCTCGCCCGCAAAGGGAAATACATACAAATAGAAATCAATACAGTTTTTATAAATCTTTAATTTAACCAGACCCACAAAGGGATACCTAATCCAAGGGTAAGTATTCCCCCCAAACTAAGTGCAGCGAACAACGACTTTAAAATGGTGTTTAAGAAACCTGAAAGCCAATTTCTTGTAGATTTTCCACATTTTGTGGATATTTTGTTCAATATACATATATACATATGTTGCTCCATAGACACGAGTTAACGGTAGAGTTTATGAGCTTTGAAATCAACTTCTTATTGCTGTTCTATATTTCACTATTTTTTTTTCACATACAAAACGCAAAGAGGTTTATACTATGTTGCTGCATGAACTAGATTACGTTTTTAAATAATGATCCAAAAACTCGGCAATTTTTAGGGAGTTTGTATAGCCTTATATGTAGTATATCGCATATGTCAAATGCACCAAACTAGAATTTAATAAAAAGTGAAAGCATATGGTGTTTAAGGCGAGTTTAAGAAAACTATTTTTCTTGGTACTTTTAAAAGTAGTGTTAAGGCATAAATCAACAATGAACTCGTAGTTGTAACTTTTTATTTTGTAACTTTTTATTTTCAGTGCCTTCAGCATAAACACTGCTTTTGCCTACTATACACTCCCGTAATTATTTATGTGGTCGTGTACGGATTTCCTGTAATTGATCTTGCGGCTGTAAAATGCCACTCGGCGCAAACGATTGAAAAGGTTAGTTGAAAAAGAGTGCAGAGGGAGGGGTTAGTTGTGGAGAATATAAAGTCGTGGGCAGCATATTTTAAGGCGCTAAAGTATATGTAGGTGATTGGTGGAGTTTAAACTTTTACTTGGCCTGTCAAGTTGTAATGATAAATGATAATTTTATGTAATATATATATATATATATATACGTAAATATAGAATAAAATTTCGAACTATAAGTAGTGTAGAAGTGAGCGAAATGCATTTATGCGCCTAAAAGCATACACGCAATTGTGTGTAGCGCCTCTTGTAGAGCAAGCAATCGCTTATGTTTGACCACAATATTGATACTTCTGCAACGAGAGCTTAGTTATAAAAAAGCACACACACATACATACACGCACAATTGAAATCGATTTAATATAATATGTATATATCTACATATATGTTTGCATTTTCCACATTTCACGCACACTTGCAAGCATACACACATACGAACTTTAATGTAGCATTTCACCTCACTCACAACACCACACATACACATACACACAGTGTGCCGGAAATGACTATGTTCAGCGCCGCCTTTGTAGACAAATTGTTGCAAGACTTGTGCGCTGCTGGTTGCCGCCACATTTGCTATAATTATTCTTGTTGTTTCCCCCTCTGTTTCCACACCCCGCACTCAACCATCCATAAGTTCGAAATGGGCTTTAAGCACATTTACGTCGCAAAATTATTGCAATCAGTCAGCCAAGTAGTCGGCCAGCATGTGGGGCATGTCGCTCGAGTGAGCAGGCGGTCCGTTGGTCGATCGGTCACTCGGTCGCCTGGTTGTTGCGAACGTGTGTGTAATTGTAACCAAGCGGTGAAGCTTTACCTGCCACACATTAATTTGCATTGCCCCATTACCGGCTTGTGTTGCAATACAGTTGCTATATATACACACACAAACCTGCGTCTCTGTATACATACATAAACCCATACATGCATATGTTTAACGTATAAAGCTTCTTTGTTCATAATATTTATGCACATATGTACATATGCATGTGTACGAATTTTAGTGGCAATATTCTTGCTATACAATTTTCACTAACACCAACTTTTGTAGGTGCACATGTGTAGGTGTGTGCTTAAATGCTGGGAAATGACTAAAATGTCAGTTTGCTGACATTTATACGTCCTGAATTGTTGACCTGCCACAAATGCAAAATTTCAGGCAAAATATTTCATATTAAAATAGCAAAGTGCTTATTTTCTCTGAAGTTGTTGCACAAACGAATATTTTGTAAGCCATTTTGTTAAGCACATCGACAATTTTTTTAATAAAAAATTGCCTTTGCACCCAAATATATAAGCTGTTTGAATTATAGTTTCGACATACATTTTTCTTTACTTAATCATTCATTAATTATATACATACATACATATATTTGGAGTAAACTAAGAACTTACCTATTTTACACTGGCTTGTAGCACATTTTGGGTGATATTAAACCATTTGGTCAGTTTTTGATTTTGAATCGAATTTTATACTCGCAAAAATTGTTACAGAGTATAAGAGTCTCTTAACGGTTGTTTGTATCATTTCAAAGTACTCGCGATAAATAAAGGTTTATAAATATAAATGATCAATATGACGAGATGAGTTGAAATCCTCATGTTAGTCAATCCGTCCGTCTGTCTATCTGTATCTTGGCTTAAAATTGAGATATCGTAATGAAACTTGGTACACATGCTCTTCTTTTTCTTTTTACTGGCGTAGACATCGCCTATATCCTCTTTTCGCTATTCGTCAATTCGAGATACCATGTGCAGCCAGGTCCTTTTCCACTTTGTCTCCAAAAGAAAATATCTTCCTCTACTTCTCCCGGCTAAAGTTTTTCATCCATTCGGATGACATGACCTAGCCAGCGTAGATTTCGTCATTTCGTTATCAGTGAAGAAGTAGATTTCAAAATTCTTGAACTCTATCATAAACTCGTGTCTATGGAGCAGCATATGTATACATATTTAACAAAATACCTATAAAAAGTGGAAAATATACAAGAAATTGGCTTTCGGGTTTCTTAAACACTATTTTTGGCTCGTGTTTCGGAAGCAACAAGGAAATTAAATATACTAGACATTGCCAAATTATGCATAAAAAGAGAAAAAAAGAGAAAATGTGCAATCAGTTGATTTTGCAGTTTCTTAAACACCACTTTTAACTCTATATTTCGTTTAGACTACCATTCTTGGACTACAAAAGTACATAGATTTAAGATCTCAGAGAGAAATATACAAGGTGCTTTCCAAAATAAACAGGACTTTTTGAATCTAGCGCGTCCTGGTAGCGCCATTTATATATCGACTGGTGCGTTAGAATCTGCTAACTTTATCGATTGTCCAGTGAGAGTTTTATGACATTTCATTGATTGGAAGTGAAGTTATTGCGTTTTAAGTGTTAGTATGTTTGTGTTATCGGTGCGAAAATGAGCTTCAAACAAAGAGCCAAGATTAAAATTTTGTTTTAAAATTCGTAAAACTTTTACCGAAACGTTTCAATTGATAAAACAAGCTTATGGCGCTGATTACCTATCTTGTAGCAGAGTCCATAAGTGGTTTCAATGTTTTCCAAGTGGTAGTGAGGACATAAATGGCGATCAACGTGTGGGGCAATCAAAATCCGTTATCACCGGAAATTGCGTCGAAACTGTGCGTGAATTCATCAAAAATCATTCGAAATCATCATGAAATTCATTAAAATGGAATTGAACATCTCCAAAATATCGATTTGTCGCATTTTGACCAAATATTTGGGCTTACGAAAGGTGTGAGCACGATTTGTTCCGCACAAACAACCGACGACCAAAAATTGATCAGAATCCAACATTCGAAGGACATCATTGTGACCGATTATTTAACCAAAAATCACATTTAACCATTAACCACTGCTCGTGTTCACCTGATATGGAACCGTGTGACTTTTTCCTTTTCAGAAAAATGCATTTGCTCATGAAAGGAAAGAGTTATGCAGACGTAGAGGCTATTCAAAAGGATCGGCATACTGGCGGCCATACCGGCCAACGAGCTTAAACACTCGTTCGATATGCTTTAAGGCCGTGCAAAAGCTGTATTGAAGCAGAAGGAGACTATTGTGAATAAACTAAATTGATTTTGCCGAAAAAACCATTTGTTCTGTTTACTTTGGAAAACAACCTGTAATGTTATCTATCATTTCATTATAGTTAAAAACTCAACTCTGTATTATCTTTAAGAAGAAGCCATGACGGTTACGAGAAAAGAATGAAGCGCCTTTCTGATTTATAAAGCACAGATCAGATTTTATAAGCTACAGATCACTATATAGGTTTTCCAAGCACTGAAACGATTTAGAAATGATATAATTGAAGTGTTTATTGATAGAAAATCTATTTGCAAAGATTATCAAATGATCTTTGATTTAAGTTACACATTTTAGGATGCAAATTGGAATATTTTGACTAGATAGGTAAGATGCATATGAGATTTGAGATTACTTATCCAAATTCAGAGAAATCTGTGATTTGAGATGTTATTCATTTATTCTGAATACCTTTAAGTCATCTGCAAATAGGAAAAAAGAGTGGCGACTGGAAACGTCATTGATAAGCAGCACAAAGGATCTTAAACACTTCATATACATATACTTATTGAAGACAAGCTTGAGTGGACAAACAAGGCAAGACAATTTTTTATAAGGCGGCATCTCATCAATATCAGTTTTGAAAGAATACTATTTGTGATATAGTCTTGGTAAAATCATCTTGCGAAAGAAACAGTGTTCTAAAATTTATAGATGAAAAATTATTAACAGAAAAAGTAGACCTTTTTTAGCACACCCCTTTCTAGATCTTACAAATATCCAACAAAAAATTCACTTAATGTTTATACTTAATACAAAAGTCAATAAACTTCTAATAGAGTAATGTATCCAAATTGTTAAATATTTTTGTGAAGTGTTGATATTGAAAGAAATAGGCATGAACTTTTGTTAAAGAAAATTTTCTAGAAGATTTATTTATAAAGTTTTTCAACCATTTCAGGTCGTTAGTATACCAAGGCAACTTATATGATTATATATTTTACAAATTACTAGCAGTATCTAATCAAAGGAATAAATCATCCTATTTAAACTCAAAGAGAGAGTTTTGTAAAATCACACCATGCTAAATTAAAATCTAATCATCAAGTTTAGAGCCCCGTACTACCTCACCGGTGTGAGTTACGACTTTGTTGCAATGGGCACTTTTGTATAGTGAACAATTCTGGGAAATATGCGTCTAAAGTCAAGGCTATGCCATAAAATACCTCTGATCTGTAGGCATTTAAAGAAAAAAAATCACGATTGTAGTGTATTTTCTATTGAAAATTTTTACAGGCCTTGCTACAGTTCTTAATGTTACTATTAAGGGCTCAAATTTTCAGGGAATTTTTTTTTAGGGTATTTCCAAGGAAACATGACGGAATTGAAAAAATATAATCGTTCAAAAAGTATATCATATGTGCCTACAGACACCATGCCACATACAAAGTTTACATTACATTAGCGTCCACTTATGCAACAAAGTGTCAATTAATACAAACACTTAAGCAAATTAATGTCAAATGCCAGTGAAATGAATTGAATTGGGCACGGAAGAAGAGCGGCTTGTGACACACACACACATATGCATATACACACACCACTGGATATGATTGCTACATACATGTGGGTATTAATTTGTGGGAAGGTGTTTATGACGCAATGCTTAGATGGTTAACAATGACAACAACAATTACAATTAATGCAATTACGTGAACATAAGCACTTTGAAAGTTGCTGTAATGTGTTGTTGTATACTTGTATTTGTCTAAGATACCGCAAGCGCAAACAAGCGTATAAACGTGCGGATTATTAAGTGCTTATATACAACTATACATATACATATACAAGTAATGTGTATACATGTAAAAGTGATCATGTACTAATTATTTACTAAGTGAACAGTATATGTGATGTTGTTGTTAGGTGAACTGCAGTCAGTCAGAAAAAAACTATTTTTAAGACTTAAAATCTTAGAGTTGACATTACAAGTATAAACAATCTTAAGCGGAAAAAAATTAAAAGCAGCAAAAAAGAGCAAGCACCGCTCTTCAAGTTAAATGGCAGCTCATGATCTGAGTCGAGAGTGGATTTACTCTGTGAGAAATAAATGTAGCTGCAGACGATATCAGAATATTGAGCAAAAAATATGAATAGCACTGGAAAAAGTTTATAGAGCCACGCCATCATAGCCGCGCGTGCTGAATTTTCTGTGGCTCAGGTCTTCAGAAATTGAACTTTTAACTTCCGTTTCAGAGATGGCATTCTGTGATCCTAGTATAGATAAACAAATTTTACTGCCGAACTGATTCAAACTATTTGTGTTGAAAGGCTGATGGGTTTTCTTGATGTTCAAACCATGTCTGCCATTTTTGTAAAAAATTGCAAAACCTCTCTTCAAGCGAACTTTTCACCAGCAAAATCATTTTACTTAGACGAACTATAAGACGTATGCATAAGAATAATCAAAAAAAAGCGCTCGGAGCTTCTGACTAGACGCTATCGATGTGTGTGGCCTGGTGTTAGCCTTATGGAGCACAATTATTCTTTCATTGGTCAGAACTAATCGCTTTTGGGAGATTTTTTCAATTTCTATGCTGGGACCAAATTGATAATTTTCATGCAGAGCAGTAGCGTATAGTCGATGTTTCTCTGCCAATCTAACTCGATGCATAACAAAACTTTCCTGCCCGTCAATCCCGGAATGATCAATGTGTGGGTTGTCTCATCGCAATTCAAACATGTGGTCCACTTTTCATTACTTGCAGTCATGTAGGCAAAATAACAGTTGGTACCATGGGGAGTGCCGTGTCGCAGTGGAGAGAAAACAGATTGCTTACCTCGCAACGTTAAAATCGACCACAAGACGTTTAGGATGGGTTCCAAAATACGTGAGTACGAAGAGCTGAGCCAGCTGGCCCACGCAAAGAGTTTGTTTTGCAATGTTTAATCCCTAAACAAAAGAAATAGTGGCTGCATGACAATCGGACTCGACGATTATCATTATTTTATTGAAATGTTGTTTAATTAATCTTCCAGAGCAATCTGTAAGATCAGAATAAGAATAATAAGAAAAAATAAAAAACTGTATGTAGGTGGACCTTCCCGTTACATTTAGAAACTCATGCTTGGAGAGACTTTCTTAGAGGTGTCTAGGAACCTATTTTGCTGAGTACCAAACGAAAAAAAAATTTTTTTTGAATCACCCTAATGTTCAGGTGTCTGCCTAACGTTTTCGACATTTTATAAGCATAACTCTAATCTATGACGTACTCTCTCTTCGATGATTTTCACAGGATCTTTCACATATGAAGCTGGTGAACAAGATGACTAATAAAGTAAATGCTACTACGTTCTTAAGAAGTGTGCCTTCTTGAGTATTGTTGCAACGATTATCAAGTCCTTGTTATGGTGGTAACGTTCAGATAAGTTGTCATCGAGATCATCCAACGGTAGGCCCAGAAAACGTGCTGTTTCGACCGGGTCAGATCATAGGGAGAGAAGTGTCAGCTGTATAGAGTTAGCTGAGCGACGATTGCTCCACTGAGAACCCAAGTTTCTCATCAATCAGGTACTGTGTTCCGAAGACAGCTGACCTACAATGTTTTTGATAAATAAAAAAAGAATTTCAAAACACTCATGTCAATTCTGACCCTTCTACATCACAAATAACAATTTCTAAAATGAAAATTATACTGAACAATTTGAAAGTAATTTTGAGGTTACGAAACTAATTTCTTATACCCTAAACGGATCATATTCAACCTGTATTTTATATTTATAATGAACTTTAATGAACCAAATATGTACCATTTTGGTCGACAACTTTTTGCCATTTTTCCGCTAGACACATTATTCCAACAGTGTACACATTTTCTGGTTCCTCGGCGAAATACTGCGACAAGTATTTTTCACAGGCATTGACCGAAACAAATGGTAGTCCGATGGTGCAAGTTCCAGGTTTTGCCGAGTCATCAAAAATGTATGTGGTCTAGCGTTGTCCTGATGGAAAACGAAGCCCTTTCTTTTGACTAGTTCTGGCCATTTTTTTCGATTGCTTGCTTCAATCTCATCAGTTGTTGACAGTAAACTGTTGAATAAATCATTCGGAGTAGCTCATTTTGGATGATTCCCTTCCAATCCTACCAAACACTCAGCATATCCTTTCGAGGCTTCAATCCTGGCTTTGCGACCATTTGTGGAGCTGCTCCACGCAAAGATCATTATTTTTTCGCATATTATTGTCATTTTTGATCTATTTTTCGTCTTCTACTACCATTCGCTTCAGAATTAGTTCGATTTCATTTCATTTCAGCAAAGAATCGCAGATGTTAATTCGTTCCATTAAATTTTTACAGACAATTCATGTGATACCCAAACATCGAGCTTCCGTTCGTAGCCAGCCTTTTTTAAATGGTTCAAAATCGTTTGATAATGAATGTTAAATTCTTTAGCGATGTAATGGCTGCTTATGTGACGGTCCTGGTAAATCTTTTCCATAATTTCATCGACTTTTTTAACGATAGGTGGACGAGAGCGAGGTGCACCTCTCACTTCGAAATTTCCAGAACGGAAGCGAGCGAACCATTGTTGTGCTGCAAGAACTGATACAGCATCGTCTGCGGAAACTTAACAAATTTTATTAGTAGTTTGCTTAGCATACTTCCTTTTTTTATAACAAAAATTTCAAAATATAGCGAATTTCTACATTTTCACTTATTATATTGAGAAAGGCTTTACTGTCTTCATTTCTTCCACAAATTATGTAACTGGTAGCTGCAACAAGAAGAAAAATCCAACAAATTATGCCCCTGAAAGTACCAGAGCGTTTAAATGGTCGATATATCATTATATTCGTTAAGTCACTTAAGTCAACCGAAATCGCTAGTAAATTATAATAAATCTGATTACCAAAAAACATGCTATGAAGCGCACATATACACACACGCATGAAACATGTGTAAAAGCATTAGTTAAGCGGCTAAATATACATACGTATATGTCCGTGTTTGTACTTCCCTTTTTGTATGCTTAATCCTCTGCATCCGTTTCGAGCACCCAAAGCGCATAGGAATTCACGAAGTGGCCTTCAATCACGCAAAATGCCGCACATTTAATGTGGCACGTTGCACTTTGGCTCGATAAGTTTTTGTGAAATGCGCTCCCCAAGCGCAAACTTGCCACGCTGCCCACATTACTATATACTTTTGCATGAAACACACTATTCGAAGATAGTTGTATGTTGCATGTTAGTTGTGGCACATGTGCGCTAACAATCCAATGCAGTGTTTTCGCGTCTGTGTGTGTGTGTGTACGCTTCTTGTACTTCGTCTTGTTTTCGTCTTGCAACATATTTTTGTATTTGTTTGCCTCATTGCAATGTGACATGCCACGCCATTTGTTGCAACAAATTCTTATGATCATACAACTTGGCTCGTTCTGCACAGCCAATCTGTAATATGCAACTTCTTGTACATAAATGCAACACTGCATGTGTGTTTGTGTGTGCTGCTGTGACATATGTGTATTTTTGAGTGCAACTGTGCAACGTATGGTGCATGTTTTTCTACAACAAACACAATAAATACACAGTTTGCGGTAGTTTTGCTAAGTACATGTAACCGTTAGATATGTGTTTGCTCTAAGTGAATGTTGCAAGCACACGCATGCCACCGCAGTTTTGCTGTTTTGTGGTTACAACTCAGTTTACAGTTGTGTGTGAGAGAGAGAGTGATGTAGAGAGCCTTTTATATGCCACTTAATTTAAAGAGAATTCCCGGTCAAAGAAATTGCTTGGCGATATGATCAAATATGACCCGGATTCTTATATTTTCATAAAAATCATTATTATTGTCTTCAGGATAGTTTTCTGAGCAAATGGAAGCATACCAACGCCTAACTGAATTTTCCAAACACTTTTTATAAGCTTTAGCTGGAATCGGTCGTCCTTTGGGGGCGCCATTCGGTAGAAAGTTGAACAGTTTCGACGTCACATTCATAAAACCACGTCTCTTCCCCTGTAATGATGCGTTTGATAAATGTAGGGTCCTCAATTGGCTACTCAATCCAAAATAGCACCAGTTGATAAGAGTGTTAAAGTGGACTTCAGTTTTCACCCAATGCTCTAGATAAGACCTAATATGCTTTATTAAGGTGGCATCCGCTTATTCTGGATTGTTTAGATCACAGTTAGCTTTCAAATATCGAGCATGCTTCCCCTCCCCAGTCCTTCGGCGCCGTATTTGAATAGCTCGACTGGCAATGCATCGCCCTTCGCCGTTCTGTCGTAAGTCCGACGGGTAATTGCTATTCGAACTTCCTTATAGTTGAACAATTGTACATTTATTCTATCGTCATCGATTAAGGAATCGTGTTCATCATCTTATGGTGCTATACATTCAACGAAGTTCAGCAAACTGTAAAAATTTTCTTTCCATAAATTCAGTGTACTCTGGACAGTGGCTGACCTCTATGGGTTCTACAAGAACACGTCTTCATTTCGAGCATTACCCCTGTAGGACCCGTTTCTCAAGTTCTTCATAATCACGCATTTCGACATCTTTCTTTTTTGTCTGCTCATGCGTTTCGCTTTTGTCTTCAGCTCTCGGTATCTATCACACTCCGATCGTTCTGTGATCGATCACAATGTTGTGAGGTAATAGTTTCGTTCACAGCTGTACGTAAGTGGCTTAAAATTCCATCTAATAGTTTCTTTATAATGAGTTGTTGATAAGTGTTCCCAAAGATCGGGAGTGCAAGTCTTGTAGAAAGCTGGTCGGCTGTCGGTTTTGAATGCAGCGAATCTTTGGTCCGAGGCGATGTCATGTTGTGATTTATCATAATATGATCGACCTGGACTTGAGCCTTTCGATCCTGGGAAAACTTATTAAGTTGCTGAATTTTCTTGTTCTACAATTTAGTACTGTGGAAAACCTTACAAAAAAGTACCCAAATATTGTAAAAAAAGCAGAATATATGATTATTTATCAAAACATATTTTGTCGCCTTCAAAGTAATCCCCATCAGATGTAATATAGTTATGCCAACGAGTTTTCCAGTCCTCGAAACACTTTTAGTATGCACTTTCTGGGATGGCCTTCAGCTCCTTCGGTGTATTTTGTTTTATCTCTTCGATCAACTAGAAAGGGGTTCCATTTTTATGTTGGTTAACTTGAAATAACATGCAACTTCCATGGTCTTTCGTATCCTTCTGACTTTTTGACATTTTTCTCGATATGGACCGTGGTTAGGACTTTTAGATGGCTTGGTTAAGCTCTAGTATTTGTGAATTCCGCCACCTGAGTATGTAGGGCTGACATCTTGAAGAAATGGCTGGTCGTAAATGCCAAGTCTGCTTCCGTTCCGCTAAACTTTGTCCGGACTTCGAGTACGTTACCCTCCCGTCATCATTATGTTTAATTAAGTGCTGAAATGGTCCTAAAATAGGAAAAGGTAGAGGAAAGGCCGAAACCGAAGTTAATAGATTGTCTTTTAGGTAAGATGCCCTAGGGTAATGTAAGTTAGAAGGAGTCCGTAGGTATTTTCGAAAAAAAAAACAATCGTCAGCACTTGTACAAGAAATCTCTGTCAAGTTTATGGAGGGCACGGGGTCACTAATGGGCACTAAACGTGTTGTGAAGAAGCATGTGATGTTAGATCGTCAGTTGGAGGTCAAGATTTTGGAGTGCTATGGTAGTAAGAGGAAGCCACCTTCCTCGTGGAATGGAAAAAAGTAGCAGCGCCTTTATCTTGGTTTCTATGAAAGTGATTGGTTCGCCTAAATGTTAAAGTTTAGGATATAATTTTCGGTTAATTTTTCGTTGAAAAGCAAATCCTAAAACAGGTTAGTGCTTAAGATTTGAGTTCTTGAAGGATAGTTTAAGTTTGACTTTGATCTCTGCGTGTCATTTGTAATCTTTTGTTGCTCACTCGTTGACTGAGGACAAGAGAGTATGCGGTTTTCATATAAACTATTTAGATTCCTTCGCATGAAAGTATCAGCTCTCACATACCATAAACTACAGGTAACATAAACTAAGCAGCCATAAAGAAAAGCAGACATATTTTTCTGTCTCGCAAAATTTATGTTTTCGCTTATATCGTAATTTCCAGCCGCCCATAAAATTGGTGAACTTTTCATCTTAATTGCAACATTAAACAAAGTTAATTACAAATTCTCCTTACAATAATTCTTCCTCCACACCTACATACATATACATACCAAAGAAGGTTAATTCACCTAAATAAATAAGTCAAGCACCTATCACAACTGCTCACCTCTACTACCGCGCTCACCTGCAAAGAATTGCACACACACACAAACCCAATATCGCGCATTTCACTTCACACTCGCCACCCACTCACTCGCTCGAGTCACAGTTCAACTGTCGAACAGTTAATTACGATTTATGACCAACAAATTTGGCCATTGCAAAGCAATAAAATAAATTTTCGCGCTTTAAAATGGGGCAACGGCAAAGCGAATCAAGTTGGGAGGTATGAAACGGCGGTATAGGCTCAACTTTGAACTCGGTAAATACTTAAACACTTCTATCATTTGCCATTCATTTGTAGGCGTTTTACTTTGCAGTTCATTCGAGTTTAACCTCAGCTGATATAAATCAGCCACTGCAATTACGTAATGAGAAAAAATTGTTTGTCATTGTTGTGGAAAATTTGTTGCCCGTCATTGGCAGTTTGCGGTGCGCAGAATATAAATTTGTGTGCAGCTTGCGAGAAGCGATGGAGCTGCTACAATAAAATATGGCGATATAATTACTAGAAATAAACGTGAGAAAAAACATACATACAAGCAAATATTTATTATTCAGTTAATGTAGGTCAGCAAGATGGTAAGTATAAGAATTTTAAAGGAAAATTTTTATTATTTCACTAATTTGTCGAAGATCTTCTTAAATAATTATTAAGTTACTGTTCATGTATTCTTATAAATAAAACTAAAAAAATTTTAAGCGATGTGCGTTAATTTAGCACAATTTTAGTTATCCAGTACTTTCTTAAGGCTTTGTTTTTTTAGTGGAATTCTGCTTATAAGGTTTAGTTTCTCATTGCACGTAAAAAAAATGTTATTCTTTAATTCTCGTCAAATTAAATTTATTGAGTTTACATTTTTATAGTTCAAAAATTTTATCCGAAGATATCCATTCGCTAAAATATATCTTATTCACTAATATTTCAGTACCCTTTTAAAGCAGTGCTTTTAACTAAGTTTTTATACTTTAAAATGCTTATCCAGAATTATTTGACCGATAATAATAATATAAAATCGTTAAAACTTTAAAGCTTATATTTTTCTGGTGCAACACCTACTTTCTTGTTTCATATAAAAACATTTTTTGTTCTTAAATTCAGTACTTTTCAAATTAAATTAAACTATCGCTTATTTTTATTGTTGCAAAATTTTATCCGCTACTATCCGACAGCAAATTCGGTGTTATTTCAATATTTTTTTAAAGTGGGGTTAATAAATTGAGTTAATGTCTTTCAAAAATGTTATCCAGAATTATCCGTTCAGTAAAAATTAAAATCGTAGAAAGTTGTATTTTTCTTGTGCACGATTTACTTAAACTGAGCTATTTTCAAATAAATTTTTTTTTTAATTTTTATTTTTATAGTTCTAAAATTTTATCGGGTGTTACATATACATACATATGATGGAAAATATATCGCCCGTTAGGTATAATTTCAGATCTTGTTTAATGAAATTAATGTTAATAAATTTTGTTTATTTATGATATAAATTTCTATATTTTCATAGTTGTAAAATTTTATCCGCTGCTATCCGACAGTAAACTCGGTATTATTTCAGTAACTTTTTCAAAATAGCGTTAATAAATTAAGTTTATATCCTTCAGAAATGTTATCCTGAATTATCCGTTCAGTAAAAATTATACAAAATCGTTCAAAATTCGAAAAATGTATTTTTCTTGTATACAATTTACTTAAACTGAGTTCTTTTAAAATTAAATGTTTAATTTTTTTAAGTTCTGAAATTCTATCTGGAGTTATCCGATGTACATATGCATGTCTGTTCAGTATAGGTTCATTTTTTGTTTGATGTAGTATTACTATTTTGTGTTTTCATAGTTCTAAAATACTATGTGCTATTATCCAATCGTGGAAATTATTATTGCATTTGCAGTCTAAAAATTTACTTTCTTAATCATAAAAAGGGTTATCCGTTATTATCCTGAGACTCGAATGCTATGCCAAATTTTATCTGCTTCTATTTTCAGTAATAAGTCCCTTATTCTTAGTAATTTTTATTTGCTTAAATCAAGGTATCATCACAACTTTGGTTAGAAAAACAAGAGAGTTGTTGGCTTTCAAAGGATAGAACTTAGAAGCAGACTCACTTACATATGTACATACGTTACTAATTGAGAAGGTATTATTTGGTTACTAATACTTTTACTAACAAATTCTTATGATGTAAAATGTTTATTATTTTCTATCGAATACGCATTACCACTTTTCTTATAATTTAGTTACTAAATCTTTAACGTTTGCGTAAACATACATTCATGCATATGTGTGCTTATACATATGTACTAATGTACATACATATGTGTGCACATGTGCATAAATTATTATTAACCTATGTTTTCGTATTAAATTTCCTGTAATCACTTACGGTTTAAATGAATGCCAATGAAACTTACGGTTTTTAATTGAAACTTCGTTTTTACTTTTATACTAAACAACTAAGTTTTTTTACATAAATTAAGTCAACTATAATATTTTATAAGTTTATACTTACTTAAAGTACACAGTATTCATTAAAAGCTTGATTTAACTACTCTCCGCCGTTATCCGATTTTATCCGTTTTTATCCACTGTTAGCCGAAAAACAAAAACAATGCGAGTGGACCCCAAAGTTTATAAATACATTACAAATTATTTCCATTATTATCCGACATTATCCAACTTTATCCGTTTTATCCGCTGCTATCCGAAAAGTGAAAACTATACGAGTACACCCCAAAAAACATATTTACATCAACAAATTTGTGTAAACATGTTTCTGGCGCTTATCTGTTATGTTCAAATGTGTACCAGATGACTTAGCTTCCTGTTTTTACACGATTTACGATTTTCAATTGAAAAATATTGCTTGTGCTAAATGAAATAATACATTACACTGTGATTTCAATCTAAAAGCGATTTATCATTGAAAATAGCAATTTAGGCAAAATTACTTTCACGGTTCGTGCATTTACATGACCCGGACAGCACACACACACACGCATACAACAACACACACGTATACATACAACATATATGAATAAATGTAAATATTTATTATATCTTTATTGCTGCTATGCATATTTGTAACAACTCGTTTTTTCCACTTTTTCGCTGTTTTTGTTAGTATTGTTGTTGCTGCTTTGAGTTTTTTTTTTTGTTTGTGTGCTGCTTTCGATTGTTGTCGTCCCCTACGCCACTCTAGTGGCAATGCGATTTTAATGCACAGCGTAGAATGAATGAATGACGACAACAATACCGTTAAGCGCGGAGGAGCAACAGGAAAAGGCGGGCAGTGAACAACAAAATAAATGGCAACAACCGAAAATCGTTGCCTATTTTGAGGCTTAACATTTTATTGTGTTAAAATAATAAAATACCAGTCCGGCAGCCAACGCAGCGTGGCACGGTCGGGGGCAAATTGAAGGCGATTGGTTCGTGGTCGCTCGACAAAAGCGAAACGGAGCAACCAACAACAACAATAACAACCGGCAGTGGTGCACTGAGAGCCCAAAGTTTTGACATTAGCAGGGTTTGGCGCTGGCATCAGTTGTGGTGGTGTGGGTGCCACTGTCGACAGGGTTTGAGGCAATGACAGCGATGCTGGCGAGAATACTAAATGTTTTTGTTGTTGTCTTTTTGGTATGTAGCGTTGCTTTTTGGTATTTGTCCTTTTACTGTGGGTTTGTTTTTGTTTTGTTTATGTTGGTGTTTTTCGGTGGTTCCGTAGTTGTTTGCTTGCTATTTTGGTGTTGCCGCCACCGAGCGTGAATGCTGCGCTTTGCTAGTATATTGGTATATTGGCGCTGGGGCTGTTGGTGGCGGCGGTGGCAATGCAAAAATTTATTACACTGTGAAATGTCAATGAACATAAATTCCGCAATTGCCTTTGTCATTTGTATTGTTGTAAATATTATTGCTTTGCTGTCCATTCCGTCGTTTCGTATTTTGTGGCAATAATACAAAGCAACTGCGGCAACACAATCAAAAAAAAAAAGTGCCACAAACACGCTGTGGATGACAGCCGCCGACTGTATAACTAGGCTGCGGAACAATACGGCAAAACAAAAGACAAAAAGTACCAAAGCAAGACGATGCAAAACAACACGACACGCTGTGGCCCACACAAAACGAACGGATGCGCGCCTATAAGCATGCATTGGAATTAATGACCGTCGAAAAGCGACAAAGAGCAGCACAAAATATCGACAAAAATATCGAAATATATGTATGAGTGTATGAGGGCAAATAGAAATTAGCATGGCGCAAATTGTAAGTGTGTGTGTGTGTGCCGAATACAACAAGATGCGGGAATATAATAAATTTCTACTTTTGTTTTGTAAAATTTGGAGTGGTCTGTGTAAAGTTGGAGGAGTATTTTGCGGTGAACACTGGTTTTCGAATGTACTAATTTTAGCGTTTTTTTGCGAACTGAAAATGTAATTTAGTTCGTCATAAAAACACACTTTAAGTGTATTATTGTGAGATTAATTTATAAAACACGCCAAATATGTCTCTTTAGTAACAAAAACTAGCTAAAATAATGTTAAGTCCTTATCCGAGCTTATCCAAAATTATCCGAAATAATACGAAGTTATGTGGACTGCATAAAAGTGTAAAAAATTTCGTTTCAAATATGTTTTGCCTTACATTAAAACTATGTAGTGCCAAAATTCAATGCTGAAGTCTTAAATTTTTATCCGATATTATATGTACATATGTATATTAGTATATAAACCACCCGTTCGAAATTTTAAGCTATGTAATACCTCGCATTTTCGAATCGGGGCACGTGAAGAGATTGAGTTAACTGAAAATGTAATTTAATTCGCTATAAAAACACTCTTAAGGTGTGTACTTTTATATAAAAAATTTCTAAAATAATCTAAATATGTCTCTGTAGTCATCAAAAGTAACAATTTATATTATAAAATATTGGTAAGTCTTAATCCGTGTTTATCCGCGTTTATCCAAAACTATCCGAAATTATACTAAGTTATGTGAACTTCAAAAACCGTAGAAAATTTCATTTTAAACGTATTACGCTTATATTAATCCTATCCAGTGACAAAATTCATGTTGAAGTCTTAATTTCTTATACGATATTATGCATCAGTATACACACTATTGATATTCCAAGATATAAACTATCTAATACTTCAACAAGCCATGCATTTTAGACGTGTTTTCGAATTAAAGCGAGCGAGAGGTTGAGTGTACATATGTATGTATTTCTGAAGTTATGAAGATAAACTTTCTACGCCTTCTTTGTTTGTCGAATTTTATTAGCTGAAGTTTCTAGAAGTTTTAGAGAAGTAGTAATGAAATTAGCGATATGTATTAATTAAGATTTCTGTTGAGTCCCAAATTTGGACACGGTTTTGGTTTTCGATAAAAAACTTAGACAACATAATAATACATACATTCATTAAGAGTTTATTCGAGACGAGCAGAAATTATCTTAAAGTAGTCGATAATATAAATTGTGAAAACACTTCTATAAATAATCCAAGGCTTTAAAACGCTTAAAAAAAACTAAAATTTTCGCTTAACAACACGTCTTTGGATTGGTGGCCAAATCAAAGGATAATTTTTGCAAAAATTTTTCATTATAGTTCAAAAAATTGTACATATCCTATTAAGATAAGGAAACTCAAGCAAAACTAACAATTCTTTTTTGATTATCCGACGTTGTGCGGATTATCCGGTTTTATCCAAAATTTATCCGTAATACATAAACCTATGAAAATAAGGTGCCATGATTAAAAAAGTACTATTTGTAGATTTTTGCTGCGCTAGACCAATGTTTGGTAAATCTTTAATTAATTATAAAAACTCTAACTAAAATGACACTTATCGATGATTTTCCGACGATATGTGAGCTGACACTTTTTCCGCAAAATTTATCCGACAAAAAAAATCTTTTTGAATGAGGCTTTCTGAATATGCATATGTACATATAGTATATACTACCCACATAATCTCTGGAAACGTAAGAAAACACACTAAATGTGATTTATAGTCATCACTGATATAAGAATGAAGATTATGACTGTGGGCGTAAATGTGGTTATATGAATGTGAGTATATGTATACTTCAGTGATAATACAAGTAAATACTATGTTTACACTTTCAGAGCTCTTTACTTATGTTAAATAAATTTTTAATAAGACAAAAACTTATTGATGATTATCCGACATTATCCGTGTCAATCGTTTTTATCCGAAACAATATTTAAATAAGGTTCTTTACTAATATTAAATATATATTTAATAAACCAAAAACTTATTGATAATTATCCGACATTATCCATGTTATTCTTTTTTATCCGAATTTTTGAAAATCGTATGCAAACAAGGCTCTTTACTAATGTTAAATAAAATTCTAACAAGCCAAAATATTCATGATTATCCGAGCTTATCCGTGTAATTCATGTTTGTCCGAATTTTATCCGAAATCGTTTTAAAATAAGATAAAATAATTAAGAAATATAAACAACTGTAGTATTAAATATAAGCACTATCTATAGACACTTAGAGCGCTTGACCAATATTTTGCAAAATATGAAAATATTTGTATGCTTGCTTCCATTCACTTATTTGAAATTAATTCAGGATAAGCAAAGGAAGGAAATTATTTCAAGCAACTTTTGCAATAAAGCTTTAAAACTATTACCGATTTAAGCAAACCACAAATCACACACTCAGTGTGGTTACATCAACTAACCAAAACCATTTAATGTATTCATATAAATTTAAATCAATCAGTGTCATTGAAATTAATCTTAATTAAATTACAAGTACGTACAATTGATTTTCGTAATCTCCTAGGCGTCCGATGTGAAAGCGATCGCTGCCAGCATTGTTACAGCATATTCAATGCATTGCAAAGCGACACTAATCTCTGCTCTGTTGAGTCATTACAGCCACAATAGTCGACGGACAGACTTGCCCATTTGTACTAGATGCCTAACATCAATCAATATGTGTATGTCAGTGTGTTTGTGTAAGCCAAACACAACCACAGCGGCATAGAACAAAAACAAGTCAATGGATTATTGTTTCAATGATTAAAGGGGAGCAGCAAAGGACCTTTTGATTATAATGAATAATGTTTTTAGTTGGGGTAAGCAGTTGTAAGTGTTAAGTGAAAAATTAGTAGCACCATTGACACTTGGATGCAAGCGTTAATGGTGTGAGTGAATTGTAAGGGTTTATAGAGTTATTTCTCATTGAAGTATTATGTAATAATTAAATAATAATAGTATTATTTGGACTATGAGTAGAACTATAAGTAGGAGTATGACTGTAGGCGAGGAACACGGTTAGAACTATAAGTAATACTATGATTGTGACTACGACTACGATTAAGAGTAAGATTACTACGATTGACTATAAGTAGTACTACGACTACGATTAAGAGGACTACGATTCGAACTATAGACTATATATATGATTTCGATTGCGACGATGAATCTGAATAAGAATCAGTTACGCCTATAGGTATGCCTGTAGCTATAACTACGATTAAGATTATAGGTACGACTATGACAATGACTTTACTACAATTGAGATTGTAAGTACGACTATTACTATGACTAGGACTGCTACTATAGCCAAGGCTATGACTACGAATAAGATTATATGACGAAGACTGTAATGAACTACGACAACGACTATGACTACTACAATGATTATGATTACGACTAAGAATATGACAGAAAGTATGACTATGACTGTGACTACGACTACACTTACGACTAAGGCTATAATTAAAACTGTGACTGTGACTACGACTATTAGTATAATTGAATCTACGATTTCGAGTATAAGTGTGACCATGACTACGACTACGATTAAGACTATAACTATGACTTTGACTAGGACTATGACTACGATAATAATTATGATTACGACTGAGAGTACGACAGCAAGTATGACTCTGACTATGACTACGACTAGAACTATAGTTATAACTATGACTCTGACTACGACTATAAGTATGGTTAAGACTACGATTTCGATTTCAGTATGACTATAGCTAAAACTACGACTGTCACTTTGATTAATGGAAGACAACGAATGATGACAATGACAATGAGTAAAAACAGCAAAATGACTTTTTTGAGTTCGCCTTTGAAAAGGCAATACAACAAAAGCCTATGGTAGCTTTCTAATTGCATTGTCACTTTCTTAATTTTCCTATTTTTTCAAAGCTTAAAGAGGCTAAACGGATTGGCAGCATATTATGAGTTCTGGGCATGAACAGACGTGCCACAAAATTGAAATTTCTCACAAGCAAGGGCTTCATACACATATTTGTATATGTGTTTGTGTACAGGATCTTCATATTAAACAGTTAAGGCTTAAAAATTCAGTGAAAGAATAAAGAACAAGCAGGCAGCGGCAAGTAATCAAGAGCACAAAAACGAGAAAAAGCCAAAAGCGAAGCCCTCGCACAACAACTCGGTGAATTTACAAGCATCATAAAAAGGATCAAGAGTCAAGTATGCCTCGAAAGTAGTGCAGAAGAATGAAAGCAGAACAGAACATAAATCTGTGTAAAAGAACTTTGAAAATTAACGCAATTGTTTGGTTGGCACATGCTTTTGAATCGCATTTCATAGCGCACCACTGTTGTTGTGCTGACGGTGAAACAAAAGAATGACACACAAATCCAAACGAAACACACAGAAAAACAACAACACACACACGCACACACATATATCACATACATACAGCGTTGCAACCGCAAAATGCTGCAGTGAAATTGACATGCCAAGAACGGCATTAAAGAGAATGACACGAAATGAATGCAATGAAAAGCCTCTGCTGTGCCACTAACACAAATACATATATGCATGTATGTGTAAACATACACAAACACACATTTGCTGATTTTTTCTTCCTTTCCGTCTGGTAGCGCAGGCAAGTAAGCTGTTGGCTAACAAGCAGAAGCTATTGCCTAGAAAACGTGCTGAAAAAAGGAACAAAAAATACATAACACAACATAACGGGACATAGAAATGAATATTGAGTGGTGCGTGCTTCGCTGGCAAAGCCGGTGTCATTGGCAATGCTCAAACACATACATACAAGCATATACACATGTATGCTGTTAGCATACTGGAATATGTGTGTGTGTGTGATTGTTAGTTGTTATGTAAAACAGCGGTTGGGGGTCAAAATCGTATAAATTAGTTGTAGCAGCGAGCTGTGTGTGTGTGTGGGTTTCATGGTGTTTGCGCGCTCAGCGCCAATCTAAACACTTGAACTTAATTTATTGCTTTGAATGACACGATTCGGAGTGATGTGGTCAATGCCTCGCTTCTTAACATATTAACATAGAAACGGAAGTAAGATCCTTAGAGGCGTACTTATCACAGAAAGACAAGAGTGAAGCTTTAAATCTTAAACATCTTTCTAGCCGCTGTTAACTAGGTATGCGAGAGCGTTAAGAATTCGAGAGAAGTTCTTACATAAGTCTGTTTGTCTGCCGAGCGCATATGCATTCAAATTGGGCTCAAGATATTCGATATGTCATAACCTAAATTTTTTTTCTGCATAGACCTTAGGCTTTACTTATCCCCCCAGGAAAAAAACAGACGGTGTGATATCACATAAACTTGGTGGACAATCGAACCGACCAAACCGTGAAATTATTTGCTTATCGAAGTATTTTCTCAATAAATCCATTGATTGATGCGGTGTGTAGAAGTGGCGCCGTCTTGCTGAAACCTAATGTCGGCGAGATCACGAGCTTCAATTTCAGCCAACAAATAGTCGACTCTCGTGCCGCTATAACGGTTGCCATTGACGGTTACGTTTTCATCGGCATCAGTTTTGAAGAAATTTGGACCGATGATTAGACCAACCCACAAGTTCGCCAAGTCGTTCCATAGTCAAACCGAGTTGCTGCGAACGCCGCCGAATTGACTCACCACGGTCTCTTGCTATATTTTCTTCACTGCGTGCTGGGCGTGGTATATTATAGTGTTGTGTCTCAAGATAGTGTTACGAATAGTACGCTCAGTAGAACGATTATATTAAGTTTTTCCACGGTAAATGGCGACAATACTGAACAAAAATAACGCGATAGCTTAAAACGGCTCACGCGCGATCTGTCAAAGGCTATTCAAAAAAGTACTCCAACATGGATCACACGTTATGTGCTATTCGAAATTTAAGTCTCCAGTGACAAAAATTATGCGCGTTTGAGTATTTCAGGACTGGAAAACTTCATTGTTCTATTTGAGATTAATTTTGGTCTCCGAATTCTCTGGAGGTGTAATGGGGTTTATAAGGTTTGTCCGGAAAGTAATAGGACTGAGTCAATTTAAATAAATTTATTGAACCAATTTAAAAACTTTCAAAACAGGCTGCCTCTGCGCCGATGCAGCGCTGCCAGTACCATTTCCAAGCATTGAAGGCTTCATGGAAGGAATTCTCCGGAATAGCCTTGAGAGCTGGGGTGCATGCTATTTGCATCCTCTGTCCGTCTGTTGTCTTACAATGCTTGCCTTTCATTGGCCGTTTCAGAAAAGGAACTAAAAAAATACGGTGGGGCCACATCTGGTCTGTAGGGCGGCTGCAGAAGCGTTGGGATGCCAGCCTTGGTTAGGTAGCTGTTCACAAGAAAGGCGGTGTGAGCCGGGGCGTTGTCGTGGTGCAACTTCCATCGGCTGCGATATCTTGTCGGACACGATTTACCCATGTAAAACTTGGCGTTGACGGTTTGTCCAGGTGGAACAAATTCATGGTGGACAATGTTTGATGTTTAAAAAGACAATGAGTATCGTTTTCACTTTGAATTTGCTCATTCTTACCTGTTTTGGGCTAGGGAACGCCGGCGTATGCCACTCAGAAGATAGCCTCTTTGTTTCAAAGATTCATGACTCTTCACATGTGATTACGTTATTCAAAAATTGGGTTCACTTTCGCACGTGTGCAACTTTTCTTGGAACACTTCCCCTTGTCTCAATTTCTGGTGGTCAGTGAGCGGCTTGCACCACTTACAGAAAAACGTCACGCGAAAATGATTGTTCTGACTATCCAGGTGCTCGGAGACAACTGACTGGCCGGTCGTTCGTTAGCCAGGAACGCCCTCTACTGAATTTAGTCAGCGCGCGTACGCTCTGTAGTACAGTCGCGGCGGAAGAAAATAAGTCCAATTACTTTTCTAATCAACGCTGTAGTTATGCTTCTAGGTAAGCAATTACAGTTGCGGGGCTATACCCAATTCCTACTCTTGCGTCTTTGCTGCGCACCCTGTAATAGTGAATAACCCTTGTGTAAGATGCAGTAGCTAACCCATAATACTTCGTGAAATTTTACGCTTTCTTAATTTTTGAGTAAGAATTCAGTTCAAAGATGGCTAAATATTTAATCTTGCGTTCAAAAATGCAACAACATTCATAGCCTTGATATTGTATCCTACTAAATTCAAGCCATTTACTCCATGCCTGCAACATTTACTAACATATATGTGTAACTGAAACCTACAAGTCATCAAAGCATGCAACATATGTATGTATGAACATGAATATGAAATATCAATTAACGCTACAGTTGCATGAAAGGATCATTGATGAGTGCCAGCGTCCATAGTTATGTCGGAGTATCCTTGAATGCAGTAGCGAATGCATAAGCATTGGCTTTCACAAGCCAAGCTGCAACTTAGACACTAAATCAGCTGTTATTAAAGATACTCAAAGCAAGGCTGCATACTTAGAAGGCTCTAAAGAGCATGTGTGTGTGTGTAGGTGAGCGCATTGAGCTTCAGCATGTCGCGTAATATCCATTACGCTCTAATCAGTTGCACAGTTATTATGTGCATGAAAGCTGTGAGCAGTAAATGGCACGGTATTAAGGTCGGTTTAAAGGGAATTTAAGGGAGTTGAGTTGGAATTGAATTTGGTGTGCTTGGAGGGTGGAAGACATGAATTTAGCATTTTTTTGGGTTCCATCGAATTTTAGGTAAAAATCTCTCGGAAAGTCCTTACTTGCTACTATTAGTCACTGGAGTATGAAATGTATCGAAGCCATTGTGGTCTGTGAGTGTTTGCTTTAATTGACTTTAAATCGTTAACCGAAGACAATTCTTAGTTATGTCTTACTGCAAGGCGATTCACATATATTTTCTTGCTTTTGAATGTGTCTTTTGTTTACCTTACTGACTTTTTACGCATCATCAGTGATGCAATAAAAATTATTTCAACTTCTACATATTCATATAAATACAACAACATGCGCTTTCCGCTTGATTGCACCAAATATTTTCCGTTTATTTAATTTATTTTGACTATAATTTACACAAATAAATACATACTTCCACACTTACACATAGATAAATATTTGCTTGAAGAGATATATGTAGCTTCTTCACTCACACATTGCAATACATTCATTAGAAAGATGCATGCAAATGAAGACTTACATAGTTAAATTCACACACCGAGAGATAAGAAAAATGCACAAAAATATGAAAATTTATTTTTAGAAAGTTTCCGAAGCATGATTGCTTTGTGGTTAGTTTTAATTATGACTGTATGCACGCACACAAATAAATATTATATATTGACTCTAGTGCATAACTTTTGCCTGTTCATAAAGGTTTGCATGTGCAAAAATAAATTTTCAAAGATTATACCAAAAAAGAAATAAGAAGTACAAAATATTAACTCACTCAATGCTGGCGCAGTGGTTTTGGGTACATTGTAAAGGAGTGGCGCACAAGCTGCAGCCGAGAGTTTGTTATAGTGTGTGTGGTATGGTGACTTATTTAGTATCAGTTGATCAGAAAAACAGGTGGTACGCCACTGAATTCCACACAAAGCATAAAACCCTATATACTATGAGAGCAACTTGAGCTAAATAAGACCGATTATACAATATATGTAGAAGGCGTAAGTGGAATGATTTTAAAGAAATGTGTTAGAGCATCCCTTAGAGGGTTGGAAATAAGATAGTGCAGAAGATAGAAAAGTTGAGTGAAAACGATGAAATAACAAATAAGAAAGGACTAAGTTCGGGTGCAATCGAACATTTCATAATCTTGCAACTTAGAAGAATCAAAGCCAGGGAAATACCTTAAAGTGCAAACCGTCAACCAGAAGATCGGAATCCAAGAAATTTTATAAACAGTTGGAATTCCTTAACTCGTATCACCATAATCCACCAAAAAACTTTGAGATGAGAGACTTCGAGTTATGGAAGGAAATTTCCATGAAATTTGACTTTTATTGCCAATTTAAGAGTTTGAGTTATAGAAGTTCGTTACATATTTATAAAAATAACACAGACACTGAACGACATAATCCACAAAAAAAAAACGAAAACCATCACACATATAGTACATGTAATATATGGGAATCGAGGGTAGTATTGACCAGATTTTATCTATTCTTGATCTATTCCTGCCAATATTACCTTCCATTAATATGCCATATAATAATGAAATGTTCTCTGAGGTTTACTAAGGTACTATCACCAATCAAGTGGGGTAAAGTCACCGGCATATTATGTTTTTGTCATATGGAGGCTTTTAGGCACAAGTATACACTGTTATCAGTAAAAAAAGCTTGCTTATTTCCATTGGAATAGCTCACATGTTGGCCGGTATAAAGTCACTCAGAAGGTCGAAAATCTTTATATTAGGTATATGGAGGCCCAGGGCAGTATTAATCCGATTCAAACCATTTTTGATACACAGAGCTACTACTACTACACATTTTCACACTGTAAGAAAGGAATGTTAAGGGAATGTCATGTACCGACTATTAAAATCGGCCGGGCGAGCAACCTGAAGAGATTTAAGAGCTGCTATTTCATCCAGAGAAAACAACGGTTTTATGTGGACCGTGGAATCAGCGGTTCATATATCTTCGAAAATGATATCGGTGAGAACGTAACCGTCAATGGCTACCATTATCACGCCTTGAAAACCAAATATTTTTATGTTTCTGTGTGTTTTCTTCTTGTCCAACATGGGTATAGTCTCTTTCGAACACTGCCGGCTTTGCGACGTAGAATAGGAAACTGCAGAACACCTGATTCTAGGTTGCCCAATTTGTTGAAGCAGTCTAAAGGCCCTAAGATCTATCTACTTAGACAGGGATCACATCACCTCCATCGCCCTCAGCAATTATATAGACTGCTGAACCTCTGTGACCATATGTGATATAGGAGAAGGCACAATAGACCATATGCCGCTGTGAAAAATTTCAATTTTCTTCTGACTATCTATGCTTGTAGACTCCTCAATCAAAATATTTCAATCCTGTGGAGAAAATTAATGGTGAACTGTTCGCCTTTATAAACATACAAAATTTTACTTGTCATTTGTTTTGTTCCTAATTTCCTTGAAGGCTTTTGCATGAATTTATGTGTGTGGAAATGGAATTTTTGGAAGGTCTTTTGAAACAATATTCTTACATCTTTATATATACAAAACTCCGTGTCATGTTGTTTGTCCGCGATGGACTCCTAAACTACTGAAGTGATTTTAGCAAAATTTAACACACTGTGTGCAGTTTCAAGCAACTTAGAAGATAGGATAGTCAAAACATAAGAAATACAGTGAAAGCTGTATTAAATGTACGCTCTATTATACGGACAACTCTAATAACTGGACAGAAAGGTTGGATCGTCAGTGTCTGTTTATGGGAGATTTCGCTGTATATATTTCTAAGCATACGCAAGTCGCAATCATAAAAATATAATACAGTTGCACTTCCATAACTCAAACTTCTATAACTTGAAGTTCTCCATAACTCGAAATCTTGAATTAGCAATAAAAGTCAAATTACATACAAATTCCCTGACATCACTAAAAGTTTTTTGGTGGATTATGGTGATTCGAGTTAGGAAAGTGCAGCTTTAATTATAATTTTCAGTAAAATGTCAAGTCTTAAGGGCCATTTTCTAAATATTTGGTTAGCAGCCATTTGTCAGTTAAGTTCTGGTAAACTTAACTAAGATTGCTTCTTTTGGTAATGAAACGCTTTTAACTAGAACTGACAGATTCTCCTAACAAAACTGAGAAAACAGCTTTAAATTCGTTACTTTTTCCATTGACATTTATTTGTATGAGCAGTATACCACAGCAACGCGTTCCCGGATCTAGCTGTTTTATATTTTGCGAAATAATGAAGTTGCCTTTCCTTGCCTGCGTGTGCTTACCCTGTATAAAATTTTTGTAAGAATTTGATATACATGTAATGAATATTGTTTTGTGTATTTGGCCGGTTAAGCTTACCTGGTTCACGTTGAATATTTGGGCCACTTAGCAAGAACATGATAACTTGGCTGATTATTTTGTTGATTGAATTTAAACAAGTAACGGCTAATGAATATTGGGAGCAAACATTGGAATAAAAAAGCGAACATTCCGGAAATTGTAACTAAATTCCGCAAGTTTAAGTCGATACACCTCAGTGATGCATTGCGGTTTAAAAAGTGGATAAAAATATGGAACAAAGAATTTGTCTAAAAGTTTGTATATCTATCCATATTTCGTATATGGAATCGTATAATCGAATAAACCTTCGAGTTGTACGAAGCCTTCAAAAATGGTTAGGAGATCGTTGAAGACATGGTTCGTTCTGGACGACATTCGACTTCTTCAAATGATGATGATAAAAAAGTGAATGGTATGGTGCTTGAAAATCGTCAGGGAAGCATTAGAGAGATGGCAAGAGAGCTCGACATCTCTCGTGAGTCCATTCGAAAGATTTTGGTGGACATTTTAGGTAAGAAACGCGTTCTTGTACCAGGCCTCTTTGGACATGCTTAATCATGTTCGCTGAAGGAGCTGAAGGTCATTCCAAAAAGTGCTTATGAAAAGTGTTTCGAGGATAGTTGGCATTAGTGTATTACATCTGGTAGGAACTACTTTGAAGGCAACAAAATAAATATTGATGAATAATTAAATATTTTGCGTTCGGATACTTTTGACACAATGTTTATCGAATTTTGTGATTTTCTTCAATTTTGAATATTTCTGGGAGTAATACGAATTATTGATCTAGCAGATATAATGTACTGGTATCAAATATTTTTTTACCGTTATTTATCTTAAAATATTGCACTTCGTATCAACACCCCATCGTTCCATACTTTTCTGCGCCCCCATTTTAATCATATTCTCCTAAATGTGTGATCTCTTACTCCTCACTTATATTGCGTCGCTTCATTCTAAGAGATTAAGCTCCACCAAAGGACGATAAAGACGTATGTGCATTTGGCCGCAAGTGTACTTTTCAAATGTAGATTGGTATGTGACAGAAATTTTTACTCGACACATTGCTCAAATTCCTACAAGTGTGCAGACCCACGCACGCACGCCAAAATTTATAAATGAATAAGCGTGTAGGAGAAATAGCGAATATTATTGTGATAGCAAATATGCTACTTACGCCAATTTATCATGCAATATTTTATTTATTTAGTAACAGCTGAAATGTGCTTAGTTAAGAAAGTAAACACTGAGACACGCACACATTCATGTATACTCGCATGCCGCTGCAGGCTTTAATATACAGCCAAGTGTGCGGCAGCATGCCGTACGTCGGTGAAGACGTGACACAAAGTATGGCAAATATGTGACGACTGGTCAGTTATTTATGCAGACCACCCAACACACACACACACATACACATACATAGTAACCAGGCATGCTTTTTGGCATATTTGGCACATATTCAAGTTTTGTTTTGGCAAATTTGCCGAAAAAGAGCAAAATGTGGCACGACTTTTTGGCTTTGACCACCAAACATGACCATGAAATTTGTTGGCAGTTATACATACAAACATATGCACAAATAGCCATATATATTTTTTATTTGTATGTATATGTGCCCATAATTCAATATACCTTTTCACTTATCTACTGTTAAAATGCTCGCTTTACCACTAATACACACAAATAACTCGAGTTTTGTTGGTGGTAAATATGTGTGTGTTGGTGGCATGCCACTAGCATGTATCTTGATTTGATTTGTATGTGACAATTTGACTTGGCAGCACATTTCATGCATAAATTACGGCGTCAAGTAGCATTGCAGAACATTTGGACGTTGGCAACCGGCCCAAGGCCGCACAGGCATTCACACACGCACACAAACCTATGTTACCATATGTGGTCCATGGTGAAAGTGAGTAGTCGAGTAGTAGAAAATTCTATGCTAATCTATGGCGGCATAAATTTTGTTGATACTGAGCGTGTATTAGGCAAATTTCGGATTTTAAGCGCTTTTTATACGTTTAGCTGGGGGATTTGTGTGGAGAAGAGTAGAGAATAATTACGTAAAGTACTGCTTTGAAACTTAACTTTCTTTTTAGCAATTTAAGTTTCAGAATTCTTGAGCTTGTGGCATTTGATTTTTTTAGGATCCATAAATGACTTGATTTGTATTGATCAATTTGTATAGCAGCTATTTGCTATAATGACTCGATCTGAAAAATTTCTTTAGAGATTGCACCATTGTGTTAGACAAAAGTTCATGACAAATTTCTTGGAGATATTCTTTCAAATAATAAAGTATTAGTCCGTTAGTAAGGCAGCTACATATATGTTATATTTGTTGTTGTTGTAACGATTATCTAGTTTCCAATAGGATGGTAAGGGTTAGGTAAGTGGTCTTCGAGATCATCCCATGGTAGGCCCAGGAAAAGTGCTGTTTCGAGGGTCCTCATAGGGTGAGGAATGTCAGATGTATAGGAAAGCAAAGAGACGGTTAGTCTCATGCGGGGACTCGTTGCACGTTAAACATACATTTGATATATTAAGTTCGATTCTGGATAAGTAAGAGTTTAACCTGCTACAGTATCAAGAACGATGCTTGCTATGCAAGGGTCACTCTCAATAGAAATCTTTTCGGTAAAGAAAGCTGCTAAGATGGTTAACAACGCAGTCAGTAACTTAAAGAAGTTCAATATACTATACGTCGATTGTCAAGTGTCAATTAAGGCAATAATCTCGCTGCGCATTTGGTCAGAAAGCTTAAAAGCAGCGAAGCAGTAATATACGTGGTTCCAGGTCACAAGAGCCTGCTAGGAAACGAAATAGCCGATGAAATTGCCAATAATGTCATTCGCTTGACTACTAAACGCAAGTCGTTAAAAACGATACGCAACGAGATTTTGGAAAGGGCTGACAAACGGATCAAAATGAGATGAAATGCTGAAAGGGCTGAAGTATTGTGATTTGTCATGATTTTGTGCAAGTGAACTAAAGGAAAATACGCAGTCTTTCTACTCACAACGTCTCGAAAAACCTATAGGACAGTTGCTGACATAGACACAGATAACAAATTACTGACATCACATACGAGCAGTGTGGGCATTAATAACGCGAACACATGTATAATGCAGGAAAATAGGTATGGGAGAGACGCTGGAACTCCTCCGCTACCCTGCTTCGATCAGAGCTCTACAACTCGTTTTAGATATGTAGGAGCTTCGAGAGACTGGAAGAAGTATCAGAATTAGACATCAGGTCTCTATTCAACTTCACAAAAAGCGTGACGTAACTTCTGTTTGGCATTAAAAAGGATCTGTAGCTATATGAAAGGTGCGGCAGTGTATCCTAACCTAGTAGTTTATGAGAAAATAATTTTACAATTTTATAGTGCACTTAATTTCAAACTACAATAACTTTAACAAAAAATATAATTTTGACGAAATATTTATATGATGGTGTATTCGTCTTATCCCCTTCCTAATGAACTGCTAATTTTCAAAATCGGTGATTTTGCGAAATTTGTATGGACCGCTTGAAGTGGTTTGACACTGCTTACTACAAGATAAATGC
This sequence comes from Bactrocera zonata, assembly GCA_037783105.1. Lineage (NCBI taxonomy): Eukaryota > Metazoa > Arthropoda > Insecta > Diptera > Tephritidae > Bactrocera > Bactrocera zonata. Next base: position 206,247 of record JBAWJQ010004468.1, on the reverse strand, counting down.
GTTTGTTCACCAGCAGTCGGGTTACTAAGATAGCTTCGGTCTACAGCATTAAGGTAATCTGGGATTCTTAAATTTTTTTCAAAAGCGTCTATCATCTCCGCTCATATCGCAGTATTAAAGACGTTTCGAACATTTAAAGTTGCCAACAAAACTATTCGCTGGTATTCGCCAGCTTCATTGATAGCCGCTTTCAATCTAGGTTTAAATAGTCTTTCATAGAGCTTTCCCACTGTGTCGAGCTCCATTGATAATAGGTTAGATTAAGTAAAGTTTCATCTCAAAACTTGCTTCCCGCCTTAAATTGTGAATCTGTACTGCTCATGTAATCTCACTTAAATTAAATATTTGTCGTTAAATTCATTAGTTAATGTGATCGCGAAATCAATTACAAAATGTAAATTAGAAAATGCGATGAATTAAAAATTTCTCTAAAATCTCATGCAGCTTCCGCCAACTTGGCATTTTATCGCTCCGCAAAATTCGGATATTACATAATAAGTAGTGTTATATAGCTAACGGTATGCGTTGGTTTCTCAGCCATAGAAGTGCTTTGGCCAGCGCTGCGTAAAGATTTATGGCCGGCACGTGATTAACGTAATTTTGCCACTTGAACGAATTTGAAACGTTCTTTAACACTTCAACTGCGCTGACACACACACACCCCCACCCTGACACCATTCACCCCCACTAACTGGCTGTGCGAATTACTGTCACAGATAGCGAGGGAATGGGAGAGCGGGAGGCAAGTGCGCGGGTCTGCTGCAGAAGTCACAATTAAATTTTGTTTAAAGTTGTTAACACAAAAAGGGATAAGACAAGGAGCAAAGTTTTCCAGAGATTTCGCACTCGATAAAGTTGAACAGCACAGCAAGTGTCTCTGTGTGTATGTGTGTGTGTGACTGTGTGCATATTTCCACAATAGCTGTGAAACAGTTGAGTTAAATGGAGTTCGCTTCAATGGGAATGTCGAAGAATGACTGTGAAGCTTCAGCGAATGGCGTGATAATAAATCGCACTCGGTTGGTCAAGTGTCTGTGCATGAGAGGGTTGCCGCCTAGTGTTGTGTGTAGGTATGTATGTATTACAGATTTTCATATTTGTGCGCTTCTGGTTGGCTTCAGCTACAAATGAGCTAACTTTAATTGCATTTGGTTTGCTTTAAGCCAGCTGAGCTGGAATTCGGATTGAGAAATGGGATTTAGAAATGCATAGATTATAGAAATTAGTTATCTCAAAGTCGTAGACAGAGAAGGAAAAGGGAAAAGAGAGGAAGAGAGGCATAGAGAAAGTGAGGGTTAGTTGATTTCTACTTACTACTTTAAAGCTTCAAGGTATGCTGGAACATAATGGTCGCTTCAAGTGAAATATGTGGGCGTGTGTACAGATAAATTCATTTATGGAAGAATCGCATTAATAAGAGAGCTAAACAAAGCTTGAAGGCAAGCAATATTATCTACGATTTATACTTAAAACCGACGGATAAAATTTAAAATTTGTAATAAGAATAGTGTAGCACAACATACGAATCCGTTTCGTTAAGATTTGGTGCATTTAACTTCTCAAGTTCGGCGAAAAAGACCATTTCAATATCTCGATATTGTCTTTTTAGTTCCTACACAAAACACTATCACTGTCAGACTTCGAATTCTGGAAATTTTTATTCAAACGAAAAAAACTTAACATTGTTCTTTAAGAGGGCTCCTAGGTACTTCAATTTAAAGTATGTATGTATATATGTACATTATTTAAGGATGTGAAATGTGGTTTTGAAATTAATTGGAAAGACAGAAGCTAAAAGACTCTAAAACTTTCAAACATCAGACTGTAACCTAATTTCTTCGATTCTTGAACTTTCTAACAAAGAAGATTCATAAGCAAAGTAGTGATTTGAAGGCACCAAGGCTCTGAAGCTGGGCTAACTTCACGATGCTCTTCTGATCACATATCAGGACTCTTACAATCATCTTGTGACATTGGTGTTTGTTGCCAGAAAGAGTATGAAAACGAAACTTGGCATCAGGGAATCGACACGAATTTTAACAGACTCTGTGGCCTCACTAACGATCCTTCTCCAGTGTATCATACTTCTCGATCTGTCAGCCCCAAACTTCGAAATATAATTAATTTGTGACAAGACTAGTGTGAATGCCAGACTACTGACTATCTAACAAGTAAACGCACCATTTCGTTTCTATAAAATAGTTCGGGACTCCACTTACCTCCTTTTTTTATTCTATTGTGTAGTCGGGCGTCGCGAGAGCATAGCTATCTTTAGCTGTTCCGTTGGCGCTAAGTTCTTTTGGCACAAAGTGAATCGCAAGTGATATACTGAGGTCTTCACCCTCCATCAAGCTTGGATTTATCTAGTTTTAGAGGTTCCAACGGACCTGTCGGCATCCACGCGGTTAGATTGATAATCAAGAACCAGTTGTAGAAACTGCTTGGAAAAAGACGATGGAGAAACATATTAATACTTCTACCCTGATTTTCCTGTTTTTACAAGATCAAGGTTAAAACACTTGGAAGCTCATATTTTCGGACATTTCTAAATTGGTGTTAGTAGAAACAAAACACCTAAGAAAATTTGTATAGACCTCAAGACGCTTTGATTCACGATTATAAGAATTCTATATTTTGGCTTCACAAATAACGGTAAATAGTAGTCAAAGAACCATGGTACCATGTTACGAGTTAGCTAGTGAACCCTGGCTAACCTGACAGTGAAAGCACTGCTTCCAATTTTTTTTTTTTTTGATTATAGAGGAGTTTACAACAGCGCTCCAGTAGTTCTTCTTTTTCGCTGTTTGGCGCCAATTGAATATTCTAAGTATAGCTAGGTCCTTCTCCACCTGGTATTTCCAGCAGACGACATGACCCAACCTGCGTAGCCGCTGTCTTTTAATTCGCTCAACTATGTTAATGTCGTCGAATATCTCGTACAATTAATTGTGCTTTCGGCTGCGGTATTCGCCGTTATCAATGCGCAAAGGACCATAAGTCTTCCGCAGAACTTTTCTCTTGAAAACTCATAACGCTTATTCATCAGATGTGTTATCGCCTCTGCATCATAGAGCAGGACGGGGATGATGAATGACTTGTAGAGTTTGTCTTTGTTCGTCGAGAGTGGACTCCCCTTCTCAATTGCTTACTCAGTCCGCAGTAGTACCTGTTGGCAAGAAATATTCTCGGAAAACTCACAAAATAGGAATTGAATTTTTTTAGCATTCTCTGGTATTAGGCAGTACTCTGGGAATTGCAAACGATTTCTTTTGAAAATAACTGACATAATCTCACAGCAACATTAGGACGGTATGCATTTGTTTCTCAACCATAGAAGTACATCGGTCAGCGCTGCGGAAATATTGTCTAGATTGGGCATTTTCTAAGCATTGAAATAAAAATCCCGGAGGACGTAAGTATGGCAGTCGAAAAAGTCCTTTCATATTTCAATTCTCAACTTATTTTTTTATATTTATACTAATAAATAAATTAAAAAATATATACCATTTTGATCGACCACTTTTTGCCTTTTTTCCGCTAGAGACATTATTCCATCAGTGTAAAACTTTCATCAGTGAAAATCGAAATTTCCAGAACAGAAAATTTTGCTTCTGATGAGAATTATTATTGAAAGGAATGAACCACACAGCACTGATTTTGCCAGCCGAAAGTTTCAACCACCAACAACAAGCCGTTCTCAGATTCTTTGTTCTGAAGAATATTAATAATTTTAAGATTTTAACACGAATAACTGACTTTCTGTTAATTTCCTCATACGCATTCAAAAAAACTTTACAAATAGTTAGAACAAATCCCCATATTTTAATCCAAAATCCATAGACAATCGGATTATTATGGTATTTGTGTGTATTAGATACATTCACCGTTACAAATGTTTCGCATTTCTGCTCATCTTGTTACCATTAAATGTATTATTTTATTGCGGAACTGTGTTTAAAGCCATGCAACATAAGCGCTTTCATGTAAATATCACACACATACATACACATAAAATAACCATATATATAAGTGTGTGTGTGTAACTTACACGAAATAGTCTGTTATTCGCAAGTGATTTTGTATTTTCCATTGTTGTCGTTATGCGTTGTTGTTGTATTTGATTTTCCTTACACTCGTACCTGCAATTGTTGTTTGTTGTTGCTTATTGTTGTGCGTTTTGTTACTTTTATTATTGTGTTCAGTATTTTTATTGTGTATTTGTAATTGTAACGGCAACAAGCTGACATTAAGCCCATTGTGATTTGCTGTAGCCATATTTGTTTATATATATTTGAGTATATTCCTGTATAATTGTATACAAGTATGTGATACACTCAGTTGGTTGTAAAGCCTCCCCCTCCTTAAAATTGAGTTGTTTACTTGCAAACACTTATATAAACGTAACATAGATATGTAACACACAGGTATACTTGCATTGAGTGTACGGTTTCCGGTGGGTATAATTTTGTGGTCGTTCAATTCGCTTTTGCGGTTGTTTGACCTCAATTGGAAAATGTTGAGTACACAGCAAAAAAAAAAAAAAAAAAATTGGAACAAAAATTATTGGTAATAAAGTAAAATTGTATTTTGTGCTAATGAAAATTAGTCAAGGAAAAATTGTTGAGTTGTTTCCATCTCATCTTCTTCCATACAGTTGCTGCAGAATAGGGTACTGACCTGTTAAAATCTCCCTAACTAGGAAGAGATCGATCTTGGGACAAAAGGTTTTTGCCTCCGCGAAACCGAGCTATCTAGTAGTAGAACACAAGAGGATATGGGAGCACCGACCCGCTTCCATTCTACCGATAGCAGTCCTAGAGTGAGTTTCTTTGCTAACTCATCAGTCAGTCTTACCTCAAAGACACTTGATTCTATTGATAGCGAGGTTAGATATCCAAGGAGATTAAAAAACCGAAAATCTTATTTCTTCGCTTTTTACTTGAAAAATGCATATCAGATTTCAAGTCGATCGATCCAGCCGGAAAAAGTTTCGAACGTTTCTTCACCGACTCTAGTATAAGTATAAGTATAAGTATAAGTATAAGTATAAGTATAAGTATAAGTATAAGTGGAAGTATAAGTATAAGTTATTTCTCTCAGTGCATCGGCAGCACCTTTTGTGCAATGCCAGCCACCAATTTGCTCCATTCAAATTCATTCATATAGTACTATCCCTGCATGAACACTTACTCGTTTATTTGTTTTCCTGTGCGTAGTTTTTTGTGTGTGCTTACCATACATTTGCCCCCCTGACTTGCGCATATTTTATAAGCCAGTATTTACATACACACATGAAGAACACATAAAGATACTGACTAGCTCCAACAGACAGAGACACCTACTACACATGTGTCTGAATGTGTTGAAGGCACTGAACCTATTTTCGTTTGGCTCGCATTTAACATTCAATTTGTGTATTCAGGCAATTCAATGAAAAAGTATATATTCCACTTCAAAACTGTTAATGGGCGAGTTTTTCCTTTGTGCTCCCAGCACAACACAACTTCTTTTTTCGGTTTCATTATTGCAGGCGCGCACTTGTATTTGTGCATATTTATGTATGTGTGCGTGTATTTTAGTTAATGTGAAAAGTTTTTACCCACACTCAAACCGAAATTAAGCCGTAAACACCCAAATGAAAGTGGACCTTTCGGAGTGCGATGTGTATCTATTGTTGTTGAGCCTATTTGGCTGAGTGCATACAAATGTGTTTATAACTGTATACCTTAATTTGTAAATTCAGCCAGCGTATGTGAGTGTGTGCGGTTGTTTGAGTTCAGTTAGCGATTTTATCAGCATAAAGAATTTTGTTTTTTCTGTATGGTTTCCATGTAGTGCTTTAAGTTTGAGGTTATTTTCGCTATGAACTTTTGGAAATTATTAAGCTATTATGTAAGTTGTTTGGACTATTACTTTTTGGGCGGGTTTTTGTAACAGGAAATTGCGAAATTGGGGCAGTAAATGTTTTAGGAAATTATTAACAAATAAGTGTATTTAAAGTAGGTATACTTTCTAATATACCACTCATCAGTATTTTTACAACAAGTAGCCAATATTTGCGTGATTACTATCAAATTTTATAAATACATACGATTGGGTGACTATTATGATTAGTATTTATAATATTTAATACCAAATACTTACCAAAAATATTTATGGTAATGTAGTGCCTTGAGATTTTTACAAATATTTCGATAGTAGTGATAAGCAATTATTATCAAAGGACAATATTTATTGTCAAATTATCAATACATTACAATCCAATAATCGGTACAAAATATCTACAACAGTAAGCTAAGTACCATTAAATTCGATTACAGTAATCCGTATTGATAGCCATTACTTACAATACAATACAATAAACTAATCAGTATCAAATATTTACAACAATAAATACGTTAAGTCCATATCAGTGATATAAAATAACTACCAATTAATACAAAAAGATTAATGCTTATTAGTAATCATTACATTACATTGAAAATATAAATACTTTTGATTACCATTTATTTATTTGAGTAACAGCACTTTAATTTGGAAATTCTTCGTTAAAGGATTTATAAAAATTTTAAAAATATCTTTACAAAATATCAATGAACTTGTAATAACTGTGAGAGAAATATGTTTTTCCACAATAATATTGAAGGTATTTAAAATTATTAACCATTACTTTCCAAAAACTCACTAATACAACAAATAATGGGAATTATTTTAACATTACTATTACCATTACAATTACCATTACCATTACCATTACAATTACAATTACCAATAAATTTACACTTTCACTGAATATTGTTATACAAGCCGACTTGTTATTTATGCTTCATAAATTGTGCAACAAATGCTGGTTATTATATTAACATTACCATTACTGTTATGCAAATATAATTACACTGTCAATAAATATTACTTTTTAAAGTTAACGGATTATTTTTGTTTAAGAATTAGTTTCTTTATATTTGACATAATCATGTAACATTACAAGTTCACCACCTTTAATAAATATATAATTACTAAAGCCAGTTAATAATTTAACGAATCCAAAAAAAAACTAGTTCAATAAAAGATGGTAATTATATTAACATTACCAATACCATTACCATTACCGTTATTAGAAATAAATCCTTCATTTGCTATGAATATTACTTACTAAAGGCGATTTTTTATTTTTCTTTCATGAATTATTGTGATAAATATCATATGACAATAATCATTACAATTACAAGTTCTTTATGTACTTGCTAAATGTAATTATCCAATCCAAAGTAGTAACAATTACTTCACAAAACATTTAGTATGTCGAGTTTCTACTCCTTCTCCACCATAAGATAATGGTACTTAATTTATTGTTATCATTACCAATACCATTACCATTACATTTTCATTAAAATATACATTTTAAAAGTATAGCACTTTACATAAAAAATGTACGCATTGTGTTTCTTTCAACATTGCCATTACATGTCACACAACGTTAACCAGTACCATTACAAGTTTTCTTTTTCTCTCAGTTAGTATGTAATTTTTAATTATAATTATACAATTCATACTAATAACAATTACTTTACAAAATACCTAATATGACGAACTTCCATTCTATGCCTCACCATTAAATAATGGTAATTAACTTATCATTATCATTACCAATCCATTACCATTACCATTACCATTACTATTACAATACATTTTCCAAGCATAGTACTGTATGAAAACGGTTTACAATATGTGTTTCTTTAAATAATGTCATTACATGTCACAGAACGTGAATCAGTACTATTACAAGTTCTTTATTTCTCTCTATAGGTATACATTTGTTAAATGTAATTATTCAATCCACAATAGTAACAATTACTTTACAAAATATCTAATATGTCGAACTTCATTCCATCCCACTTAAATAATGGTAAATAATTTATAATTATCATTACCATTACCATTACCATTACTATTGCAATTACAATACATTTTCTAAGCATACTACTCAATGAAAAGGGGTTTACAGTTTGTGTTTCTTTAAATAATGTCATTACTCAACGTTAATCAGTATCATTACAATTTTGCTCTTCCTCTTGCTAAATGCATCTATGGCAGATATACAGTCTAATAAGTCTCAATAAGAGTGCATTATGTTTGTTTGCAGAAGTAAATAATAATACGATTTACAATTAAAATATGATTACCAATACAATTACCATTACCGTTCCAATGTCGTTATCATATTTATTTAATCTTATTAAAATTTCCATTCCCAACACCACCTTTAAGTAATGGTAATTAGTTTTTTACTTAATTATAACAATTACTTGGCTACCTAGAGTACCACTTTGCGAAGATTCTTTCGCAAATAACATATGAACTGCTACTAAGTAAAGAGTAAAAAACCGGCCATACATCCATAGGAAATTGGTGGCACAAACGCAAACCAGTTTTAACCGCCAAACACAAGCGAACAATGCGGCGAGGGATATATGCGACTGCCTCAAGGTTCAAAGAGCCGGAAAAGTATGCTTATTGCCAATTAAGCTAATCCGTCAGATAATTAGAAGCAAAACGCCAACAGACACACAAACACACTTGAAGCGGTAAACAGGCAAAAGCATGACATGAAATTTATCGCGCACATTTGCGTTGGGACAGCAGGCATCCGGAGCAGCGGGGTGCGTAAGAAGACAGGCGGCAGTGAAATATGTAGCAATAAATCAGACTTTTCGAACATGTGCGTATGTGCGTGTGTGTGTCTGTTGCCAAAGATATATATGCACATATGTATGTGTGTGTGTGCGGAGCGGCATGTGCGCCTCAACATCACGTGACACTTGATTTCCTGAGTGCATGTTGCGGCTTACACACAACAGTGCAGCACACAGGGTTATCGAAGCATACTTTCAGGGGAGACACATACGCCGCAGCCAAACTTGGGTGCTGTGCTGGCAAGCGCCTGTTATTAAATTGTGCGCCGCTTAGAGAAAATGACGTTGATCCTAGCCTGCTTTGCCATGTTGCCCATTTCCTGCTGCAATTTGCTGCCATTTTACCACATTCTAACGGTATTTATAATATAGAGTCCTCCGGCGCTCGCATTAGTTGTGTTGCACTTTATGGTATTTTCCAACAACTTTTCGCTGGAAATTTTTGTGGTCTTTTTCGCTTGTCAACACCGTGGCTTATTTAGGAATTTTCTTTAGCAGGCACTGTGCTTGAGTCAACCAAGCGCCTATGTGTATGCAACGGCAGGTGAAGCGGCTTGATTTTATATATATTATATATGTGTGTGTGTGTGAGTTTGTGTCGCATTAGTATGCATCAATGCACCGCTAACTGATGAGCTGCTGACAGCGGCGACAGGCTCATTTGGATTTTCTCTATTTTTTTATTTGGTTTTTTGTTCCTTTTTCGGAGGCATTTTGAATATTATATGAGCGCTTAATGAAAATGGCTGTATTTAGGCAGCCGCCACATGTTGAGGTTGCCGGCGCACACTTGCAACATAACCTATGCATATGTGGCAGCTAGTTTATTTATGCACGTTGCCTTGAAGTGTGGCTACTCATACACAAACACTCATAAACTCTTGCTCACACCAACATATAGAGGCGCCATAGATTGACAAATTTGCAACATTGCAACAGCTGCACCTGTTCATATGCATACAACTTATTAAATTTTCACGCTGGCAGCGTACATGCAACATTGCTAATACACTTACTTACATATGCAACATATGTGTACGTGCAACATCATTAGTCGCATTTGCAATTATGCCTTCGTTTGTGTGTTTGTTGTGTTTTTTAACCAATTTTGATGTAATTGTTAATGCAGTTTGTTGTTGTTGCCACAAATTCTGCTGTTGTTATTATTGCTGCGAATGTTGTTGTCGGGTTTAGTGTTGTTGTTGTTATTATTGCTGCTGTTGTTGTTGTCGGCTTTGTTGTTGTTATAACTGTCGGTTGCCACTCATATTGCATGTATGACAACGCTGCAAGATTTATGTTGCTGTTAAGTGGCAGTCAAGTGGCAATTTAAATTTTTGCGGCTAATGTGGCAGCCTTGGCTGCACTGTGTGGCAACTTCACGTTGATTAAAAACCCGCAATGCACACATGCACGCACACATATACTCATATATACGTAAACACAAACTACTACTTCTGTATACATTTGTGTATGTGTGTGTGCCCTTGCGGCCCTTGTTGCAGCATGCTACATACCAGCTGAGGCTGCGCGCTGAGGCATATGTGCAATAAATTAAAAATTGCATAAAAATTTATGAGCTGATTAACTCATCAGCGTTGACAGCGTTTCGATGTAACGATAGTGTTGGATGCTTGATGAAAAATTAGTTTTGGAGTGTTCTGGGTCTGGCTCTGGCCCCTTTGCTGTTTGTTGTGGCTTGCATATTTTAATGCATGAAGCCATCAGGGTTGTGCATGTCAACACGCTTGCATGTGTTTATTTAGAAACTCGTTTTGAAAAGTGGTTGTGTTGTTTACTTTATGGAATAGCAGATGTTATGTGGTCAAATTGTTATAAGGCCTTGGCTTGTTGGAACTAAAGGAGGAGACTTGGTGTTGACGAACCTCAAAGATAGCCTCATAGACATGAAGCTTTCAGATCTTTTTTTCTAAGTCCTTTGCAGTCTTGGTAGGATATTGCACAAATTTTTTGTAAACAAACTTTGGAAGCTGCTTCAAATAATATTAAAAAGCCCTAGAAGTAAATCGCATAAGCGAATGACTTCATAGCTGCATATCTGGATGACCTCCAGTTCAAATACAATGACTGCATAAATGGTTTGCGCCGATAGTTTGCCACCATTAGTTTAGAGCTGGCTGAGCGGAAAGCGGAAGTCTTACTCATAAACACATGGAAGGTGGAAGAAATGGTATCACAGACCATAGGGGAGTGCGAAATTACTTCACACAGCTGCAATTGAATCATTTGAGAGTAATATTGGACACCAAGTTGAAATTTAAGGAACACTTGGTATACTTCCGGCAAAGAAAACAAAATATGTAATGCTCTATCGAATATGATGGCCAACAGGGCAATTAAAGTGCATAGGCTTTCTGCAATATGTGTAATAAGTGATTTCCGAACGATATCAAGCGATGCTGCTGAAGTACTAGCCAGCATGCCGCTTATTGACACCCAGAGGGACGAATTCTCGTGACTATGCCTGCTATCAGAAATGTCTACGGAAAAAAGCCGAGAGACACAATAGCTTTACAATGTGGCAGCAGCGGTGGCAAACCTCATCCAGAGAACGACGGACCCACAGACTTATCCCAGATATCCATTTGTGAATAGACAGACGACAGACGTCAGCAAAGCGTCAGCTCTAAATATGACAAAACTAAGAAACTTAGAACGAAATAGGAGTCAGTCAGACCGTACAATAAAAAATAATCAAAATTATTTTTTTCTGCTATAAAATAATACCTAAGCCGGTGATTCCGTGAGAGAGTTGGAAGTAGGTTGGGTTTAGCGGGTTAATGTTGAGCACTCCGGCTTTAGAGGCTTCTCCCTACTATAAAAAAAGAAACTCCTACTATATAAACATATAGCAGTTCAACCAGGCACCGATTTATTAATCAGTTTAATGTTTAGCATCAAATATTCAATGCGCAGTTTTCAACAAAAAATTCACTTCACTTAACTTAAATATATTTTTTTGCTAACCGTTACATAAAATTAAGGGGGTATCCTAGTCTAGAAGCATGAATTTCAGATAAATTTTAAAGTGTCGTAAAAAAAGGCTATTAATATTTTTACTATCCATTTTTTATAAGTCATTTGTTAATTTTAGAAGAGAGAGTAGAGTAAAAAAATTAAAAACTTAAAATAGTAAAAAAATTTCAAAAATTATGAGCTGACAAAGTAGGAGTCTCTAAAAATTTCCACCTGACCATACCCATGATTTCAACCCTCCTAGTTATCGGAAACCAAAACAAAAAAGAAAAAAGATTATTAATCTAGAATAATGTTGCTATGTCCGGAACTACGGAAAAGTGGGAAAAAAATTTTTTCAAAAAATGGCGACTGCCTAAAAAAAAAGTTTTTTGGGATCACTTTTTTAGACTATTTCGAATTTTTTAAAAATAATAAAAATAAAAATTTGGGGATGGGGCTAGTTCTAACCATAGACAAGCCTATAGAAAAGACTCTATAAAAATTTCAAGTAAATCGGTCCAGTAGAACCTGAGAAATCGTGGGTATCGTTCCGAAAAAGTCAGTTTTGAGAAAAACGCGTTTAAAGTTTCGCGTTCCAGCCGAACCAGTTTGGATGCCGGGTCAGAAAAATGCCTATATCTCCGAAAATAATTTGAATTTTGAAAAATCCTCTTGTACATATTTTCTTGAATAGTTAAACTTTGAAAATATAAAAAAAAAATCGATTTTTTTTTTAATTTCTAGACTAAAATACCCCCTTAACCTAATTAAGACCACCGGGATTTAAACACTTTACAGTTTGATAGGGAACATACTTATTTGTATTGGGTAGCAGATCATAGTGGATGATTCTCTGGCAAGCTCACCAAGCACATAGCAAAACTTTCTCAACTGTGAAATAACCTTTGTGTGGGCATGACTCAACCACGACCGTTTGCGCTGGTCGTTCTCGTAAGTGATTCTTTTTTCATTATCAGCTCACTTTTGTTAAGATTCGGCAGTGATTCGCAGATTAAAATTCGATCAATGAGATTTTTTAGTTGACTCCTGTGGCACGCATAAATATATCTTTGTTTTGTATCCAGCTTTACGAGGATTGACAATTAAGTAATGAGACTGATTTTTCTCTCCATTGATATATGTATCATCGCTCTAGCTTATTTAGTTCGCCTGCTGCGTCAAGTTGAGTAGACGTGTGTTTGTAGTGCTCGTTACGAAAATAGAAAAACGAAATCAAAAGCAACGCGTCGCGATAAAATATACGGTTTTTATGGAATCAGTCTCATTACTTAATTCTCATACCTCGTATATAAATTGATTGATTGAATTGACGATTATCATTACTTTATCAATATTTTCGACAACTGGCCTTCCAGAGCCCGATGCATCTTTGATTACTGGAAAAATCATCGAAACCAAAACTTTGCCTGATTTTCTCTTTTATCGAAAAAAACTGTAAATGTGTCAGTTTTCCTTTGCTGTCCATATTTAAGACGTGCTCAAACAATACTGCGACATGCTGGAACAAACCTATCAACATATTTTCGTAACATTACCCAATAGCACTTATAGGTAGGTCTTTTATATTTCGAGATTTGGCAACGCTATTGCAATCTGGCAATCAAAAATATATCGCAAAGTAAAGGGTGACACATTTCGAGGTTCCGAGTTTATGACATAAAAAACACAGCAACTTGAAATTGAATTGGAAATGTTTAGTATCATTCGAAAGAACATTATTTGGCATTTATTTTTTGAAGTATTTCGTGCGAGCATTTTGACTGTTAACTGGCGAATGATACGCGGGATGTTTTGCTTCAAAGCCTGAACTCAAGATCAATTTCATAAGGGCATTAAAAATCAGTGGTTGCTCTGGAAACTATTGATACAGTGTGAAAACTTACATCGCAAGATTGTCATGCGATCTACCGTGAGACAGCTCTAGACTTTAGTGAGACCAATATGTCATGAATATTTCACTGCAAACATTTTTGTTCACGATGAATTCCAGACAATGTGTTAGTGGATCAGAAAAGCTTCACGTCGATTAGTTGAGAGGAATGTTAACAAAATACGATGGTGGTGTTTCGAAACACGTTTATGACATTGTGACAAGGGATGAATCGTGAATTAAAGCGAGTGAGCCTAGAAGTAAAGAGCTGTCGAGCAGTCGACGGTAAGGGTGTTTCCCAATAAGCTGACTTCAAAAAAAAATTGTTCTCGCACGCAGCAGTTCCAAGCAAATGGTTGCCTTTTTGTTGAAAAACTGGACAAATTCTGATCTAATTTCTTTGTCGGTTTTCTTTCAAGAGTTCAAGAAGATAAACCGCCAAAGGCGTATCACTATTCACCACGTCATTGCGAGCTCTTATACATCGACTGAAACAGGCGAATTTTTGAGCACTCAAAATATCGATTTGATGAGTCATCTTCCGTGGAGCCCTGAATTGGCAACGAATAATAAAAAATAAACTGAGAGTTCAAGTTTTTTCAACGTCTAAAGAGGAGGTTGCTGCGTTCATAATACATGTTTTGTAGATATCTGAAAGAGAGTGGCAAAAGTGTTTCGAAAATTGGTTCTCCCATATACAAAAATGTGTAGATCATAATTGAGTATATTTTGAAAAACAATACTGCTATATATTTGTTGTTGTTCTTTAATCCTGAAATATAAAATGGAATTCTATTAAAGTATTGAAAATTTTTAAATCTATTAAAAAAAATCGATTTTTTTTTACTGAACTTTATATTTAGAATACCTCAGAAATCAGCTAATTTCTCCTCTTCTCACCAAACAAATTCATCACTTAAAATTTTAGTACCAAATATCTTGTCTCTGCTAAATTTTCGACGCCTTTTGTTTAACTAGATAGTTAAGCCTTTAATTTATCTATATTTTGCGCTCTCACGCTCCCACTCTCTTCTGCCACTTTTCTCTTAATTTTTTTGCGCAAATTTTGAATTAGTGAGTTAAATAATTGCAGACAATCAATTTCCACAAAAAACCGAAGACATTCGCGTTGATGCGCTTTTTCTCGCCTACGCCGGCTCCATCTCCGCCGCTTTGTTGCACTATTTATCTGTTTATAAGCGTCCTTCCTTTCACAAACGCCCACTTAATTTTTGCACAAAATTGATTGCACTTTCCAAGGATCAATACGAGGTGAGAAAAAAAAAAATGAAATTAAATAAAGATAAAAGTGAAAAGAAAACGAAAAAAAACAAGCAAAACAACAGAGCTGACAGTCAAAGTTGCGCTGGCAAAACTTGAGGCGGCGTCGGCGGCGGCCAAAGAAGTTGCAAATTTGCTAACAAATTGCAATTTGGCTGGCACCGACATGCCACGCGGCGCTGAGTCACATGCCAGCCGAGCTGAAGTTCATGTCGGCGGCATTGTTAGCGTTGTTGCTGTCAAAGGTTTTTTTGTTATTGTTGCTGTCGAAGCTGTCGGCGCAGCTAGATACTGGCAGTGTTGGCAACAGCGCGGCATAGTCGACACCCTCAGCTTCCGTTGCGCTGTCGCCTGCACTTCCGCCTTGCGCTGCACCACAAACCCCACACCCATTTCGCTTTGGCGGCTGTGTGCGGCTGCCGGTTTAACGCTTGAGCCAATAGTACGCGAGTGATTGCTGTGTTTTAACTGTTTCTACTTTTTTTAGTTTGCTGCCAGAGGATGCCGTAGTTGTTATCCGCCGGAAGTCGCTGTGAAATTCACTTTACATCGACAGCAGTCTCGAACCCATCACCCTTTAAACGGCAACGCGCACCGCTCACCGCTCAGCCGCCTATAAGAGTTCACGCTTCGCGGCTGTCTTCGCGTCAAAGTTTAATTTTGTTTTTCCGGACATTTCCCGTGTGCAAAACGCCTTGCCACCCGTCAATAAAAGCCGCTTTGCACCCTCCATCGCATGTGTCGGGTAGTGACCCGTTCTCTGTTGCCGCTCCCACACGCCTTCTGCAGAGAAATATTTGCCTTGCTTTCGCCACTTGTGCGCCATGCGCGAGACCCTTGTCCTCATGCTATCTATTTTGGTTGCAACTACTAAAAAGGCCAAAGTATTTCGGGGTCTTTAAATTGAGTTATGGCAGGTCGCATGCCTGGCCTTTCTGCAAGTGTGTTGTTGTAGTCGCGTGCAGTTGTGTGTCGTAGCAGTTGGCTGCTTTGCCAGGAAATTGCATTGAAAATCAATAATTTGAATTTAAAAAATCGGTAATTCACCTGCCGGCGACGGGCTTAACTCGGCAAGGCTGCTACTGTTCAACATATTTACCAGTATTACTAGTCGAGGTGTGTGGTAAGGTGAGGTTGGAGATGTTGCTGCTCGTGTGTTGGTCGCTTTAAATGCAGTAGGTGTGGTTAGTTGCAAGCAGTTGAGTTGCTGGTGGGGTTGCGACGTGAGGATGGTTTGTGCAGGCGGCGCTGCAGACAAACAGTAATTTCCGTGTTCGTTAAGGCGTGAAAGGAATTGCGTCGTGAAAAAATGACGGAAAGTGGAAAATTACTGATTATTATTACTATTTTTATGTGTGCAGAGTTTGTTTTTCTGGTTCAAGAGAATTTAAAGACGGATGTTTAAGCGGCTTAACCAGTAATTCAATAAATGGATATATTTTTTAGTCATAGGTAAAGTGACGTTAGTTGTAAATGGGGATTCTAAAAATATTGAACAACGAATTTAAGATGGTTATTAAAGAAGGACGGAAAGTGTGCAGACTGCTAAACACTCATGGAAATGATGAAGATATATATTTTATGAGGTAGAAGACAAAGTGGATAAGAATTTAGTTAAGTTTCTGAAGTTTCGACTGCATGCCGCAGTTTTTACAGAAGACCTTACTCTTCAGGATTCATATTGAAAAGGTCTTTCTTTAACCAGCAAAGACTTATGTAGAATGCCAGCAGTTATCGGAATTGATAATTGAGTAGGTTTATTATGTGTTACAACCGAAAAGGTTTACAACCTTGTTGTATACAGTAAAAGCTCCTTATTCCGGCTTTCACTATTTTTTTATTCGCGGATCTAATAAGTACATACATAATAATAAAATTATTCCAATGGGTATCCAACCTAATATTCTTGTCAAATGGACTAATAAAAAAGTAAAATAGATCTTATTACAAGTTAGCCTAAAGTAATGACCGACTGGATCACTTGCGAATTTATTTTAATTTTTTCGCCAACCACGATACTTATTTCTCTGAATATGATCTTAGCAACTTCCCAACATATAACGGAACTTTTTGCATACCGTCATACAAATGAACAGATAATTCGGAGAATTTATTTTCAGAAACCTAGTTTTGTTATGCAGTGGCTTAATTATGTGAGCACAAGTGTATGTATATTTAAATGTTGTTGTTTCGTTTATGTAAAAGCCGCTTTGCGTGTTTTATTATTTTGTCTTTCACATTAGTCACAAAAATTGTGATCGAGTAACACGTCTCTACTGCACTCTTCCTAGTTCATAATGTCAACTAAAAAAAATGAGAAACGAGTTTCGACACAAAAAAGAACTGTGTTACCGCTTAAAGTGAAAATAGAAATGCTTGATCGTTTACGCCTTGGAGAGTCATTGCATCCATGTCACGCTCATTCTATGTCAACGAATCAACTGTACGATCGATAAAAAAATCCGACGATAAAATAAGGTCGCCTGTAGCTTCAACTTCACTGTCAGCTAAAATTGTTCGTGATCCAGCAATAGAAAAAGTGGAAGTGCCGTTGTCATTATGGATCGAAGACCGCAATCAAAAAAGGGTGCCCCTAAGTGGTCTAACGGTTCGGGAGAAGGCAAAGCGTCTTTACGCTCATTTTAAAGAACTTGATGGTAGTTTTAGTGGTGAATGTACAGATGGAGGATTTCAAGCATCAGAAGGTTGGTTCAATAAATTTAAGGTGAGACAATCATTGCATAGCATCAAAATCGTTGGAGAAGCAGCATCTGCAGACACTTCTGCAGCCGGACGATATCCAGAAGAATTTGCAAACCTAGTAGTTGATGCAGGATACAAACCTGAGCAAGTATTTAATGCAGACTGCATTGTTTTGGAAGAGAATGCCAAATAAAACATTCATTTCTAAAAGCGAAAAGTCTGCTCCTGGATTTAAGGCCGCAAAGGATAGAATAACACTGCTGCTATGTTCTAATGCATCTGGAGATTGTGTCATTAAGCCACTAATGCCTTACAGATCGTTTAATCCTCGGGCTTTAAAAAATCAAAACAAAGACAACCTGCCAGTGTTTTAGCGTGCTAATAAGAAAGCGTGGGTTACAAGCGCTATTTTTTGTGACTGTTTCCGGAATTGTTTTGTTTCTGAAGTTGAAACTTATTTAAAAAAAAACAGAATTTAGACTTTAAAGCGCTCCTAGTTTTGAACAATGCTCCAGGTCATCCTTTTGAACTTGAAACTATGCATCCAAACATAAAAGTGACATTTTTACTTTGAAACCGACATGAAGGAAATGTTAAATTCACAACCTATTGAAGAAGAGGCTTCAATAAGCACTGGAAACGTGACATTCAATTTGAAAAATCTTAGTGAAGTTTTAAGAATGGCAAATGAGCTCTGCGATTTCTTTATGAACATTGATCCGTCTATGGAACGAAGTCTAATTTTTAAGAGACAAATTGCTAATGCGACTACTATGTATCAGTCTGAATTGAAGGAGCTTTTGAAAACTGCTAAGCAAGAAAAAATTACAAAATTCTTCAAACCATTGCCTAAGCCTTAAAATAATTAATTAAAATGTTCAAAAACTTCAATTAAATCACTTTTTTATATACCTATTTGTTTTTTTTTTGTCACCTAGGAACATATTCCCTATAATCCCATATAAATTACCATCCCGTATTCACGGTTTCTGTATTCGCGGCATATTTATTTAACATATACCCCGCGAATAAAGAGCTTTTACTGTATTGAGAAATACCAAAAACTCTGTCTGGGCCGGAAAGGATTTATTCGAGCCGTTCCGTGCGAAACAATGAATAGGAAGAACTCCTGGTGAGCTTTTGTGAACTGAGCTGTAACCGTATGAGCGGTGTCTACGCCAATAAAAAATAAGGAGAAGTTGTAACCTCTAATCTGTAGATTCTCTTGACGTATGCCTATAGATTACTATCAATTCTTTTACCTGTCTAGGTTGATAGTGAAACTTTGCCGTTCGATCTTACTGTAATGCCGATGATGGAGCCATGAGTATCTCCTCAGTAATACATTTGTTGCGAAGAATATGCTTTATCATTGCCATGTACTCGTATAGGAATAGGACTGAGTCGATTCAAAAAACTTTGTTGAACTAATCGTTACAATTCTTTGAAAACGTTCAAAATAGGCTCCTTCTGCGTTGATGCAGCGCTGCCAGTGCGATTTCCAAGCATTGAAGCCGTCACGGAAGTCATTCTATGGAATAGCCTTGAGAGCCTAGGTGCATGCTGCTTGGACCCCCTCCGTAGTCTCATAATGCTCGCTTTTCAACGGTCTTTTCAAGCAAGGAAACAAAACGGAAGTATCCACAGTAGGACTGGAACCTTTCATTGCGATTGGTCCCAACACCATAAAATAGCTGTATCATGTTGGTTACAACCTTAAAAGGTATAAATATGTAATCAACCTCCCAAGAGACGCCAGAGTAGGCCACAGCAAGCTCAAGAAGCATTTATATAACATGGGCTTCCCTTCTTGTTCGAATTTTCGGTTCTTCGACTTTGCGTCTGAAACTCCAGAACATTTGCTAATTGGATGGATGGTGCAGAAAGCCTTTAGTGTTGAGGCTATGTCTAAAAAAAATGTTTACAAGTGGTATAGTGAGTTCCAAGTCGGCCGTGAACGGGTCGAAGACGAAGAGCGTCCAGGGCGACCATCAACCTCAACCGACGAAGCTCACGTTCAACAAATCAAAGATTTGGTGTTGAAAAACCGACGATTAACAATTAGAGACCTTTCTGATGAAGTTGGCATATCAAAAAGCTCAGCCAATACCATTTTGAAGGATGTTTTGGGCCTCAAGCGCGTCAAATCTCGACTGGTACGGAAAACATTGAATTTTTTGGAAAAAGGCGTCACGTTGAAGTGTGTGAAACGATGCTTTCCGACTACCAGGGTGTCATGAAATGCATTATAACTGGCGATGAGACTTGGGTCTATGCTTACAACCCCGAAACAACCGATCAATCGAGCGAATATCGTGCCAAAAGAGGGCAGAGACCAAAAAAATCGCGCCAAAGTCGCTCAAAAATTAAGGTCATGTTGACTCTTTTCTTCGATCATCGTGGTGTTGTGTATTATGAATTCCTTCCAACCGGTCAAACAGTCAACAAGGAATATTATTTGGACGTTAAGCGTCGTTTGCGTAACGCTATCCGCCTAAAAAGGTCAGAATTGTGGAAAAACAATTCTTGGTTTTTACACCACGATAATGCACCATCCCATACTGCCCTCGTAATTCGTGATCATTTCGCCAAAAACACAACCTATATCGTTCCACAATCACCGTATTCACCTGATCTGGCGCCGTGCGACTTCTGGATGTTCACAAAGACCGCTCGGGGACACCGTTTTTATACGATAGAGGAGATTCAAGACGACGGAACTGAAGGCCACCCCGGAAAGTGATTACAACCAGTATTTTGAAGATTGGAAAATCCGTTGGCATAAGTGCATTGCATCGGGAGGGGATTACTTTGAAGGGAATGAAATTGATTTGGAAGAATAAATAAAGAATTTTCAAAATAAATACAATGTCACCTTATTTTTTGGGCACAGGTACTTTTGCAAGATATCCGAATGTAAAGGGAAGATAAATGCTATGAATAATTTCAAGAAATCACTCTAAAGGAGCTCACCGGTAGATAAAGGTATCATCTGAGCTTAGACCACTTTTGAAAGTTCTATAGTATATATAAAACATACTAATCAAAGTCTCTAGTTGGGAAACGCAACTGAAAAATCTTACTCTTGTCAACCGTGCTAAGTACTCAATATACATTTATATATATGTACTATATAGGAATGCCTGCAAGAGAATTTGCGCAAATATCTTGCTTCTGCAAAATTTCGACATAACAACTCCAAGGCGAGTTTAACAGCAAATTTGAGGCGAAGTAATTACGACTACGAAATCTGATAGAATGTGAAAAAAGTTTCCGCTTACAAACGTGATTGCAAAGGCGCGCACAAGCAAGCAAACTGACAAGCATATGTAAAGACACAAATGCACACACTAGCCTGCTGTGGCCACAAATAATGCACACACATATACACAAGCACAGCAATGCAATCATTTTCACACTTTTAGCCAAGCACTTAAAATGCGCTACTACAACGCAGCACTCAGCCAGCCATCAGCAGCAGCTACACAGCGACACACATACACATACGCATATTTGCATGGCTGACAAGAAGCAGTGGTAGCGGCAACAGCGGAGCGTCAGCAACAAATTTCACACTTATCCGCAATTAAATGAACTTCAAAATCCCATTCACTACAGCTGAAATGAATAGACAGTGAGACAGCAGCGCACAAGCTGGCGAGCGTGGATGGATAAGCGAGTAAATGGACATACGTATGCATGTGTATATGCGCATAGCATACATACAGGCGTGCAGACTTTTCAACAACTTGTAACGAAATCCAGTTGTTAAACTTTATGTGGTTCTATGCGGTGCTCTGCGGTTAAATCCAGCTCACTAGAGTTTGTAATACACGCTGCAGTTGCACATAAACATACATGCAAACAAACATACACAGTTCGTGTGTGCTTTTGTGCTTGTGTGTCTGGAAGTTTGTGAATTTGTACCCAATTGAAAGGTAACTAGTGTGCAGATAATCACTATCACCTAGTTTATTTTCTGTCTTCTCGTTGCTTTTTTGGTGTGAAAATATCTTTTTCTTCCTCTGCGTCTCAAATTTAAGCTTGTCTGTGTGTGTAGTTGACTTGTATGATAAGGAAAGCTTGGGTGAGGTGTGAAAATTGCAAAAGTGCTTAAACACTGCGCTGACAGTTCAAATGAAATTCAAGAAGTGTAAAAATTTTGAGTGCTAAATCCAGAATTTTCGGCTAATTTCATAATTTAGAGAATCTATGTTGAGGCTGAAGTTTACTTTAAACTTGTGCGGAAGGGTTTTTATTAAATTTATTACTAAAGGTGAGTATATATTATGAGTTGGAAAAAGGCGATGAACGAGGTGTGCTGTCTTAATTTATAAATAGACGTACATTGACTTAAAGTATTATGAAAGTAAATATATCCCTATATTGAATATAGACCAACCTGGAATCTGAAATTTTACATTTGACAATAAATATGCAATACCCAGCTTCGAAAAGTACACCGAAAGTAAGGAAAATTCTGTAAACTCTCAATATCCCAATAAGTTAGATAAATAAATAAAATGAAGAGCAAGCTTCAACGTAAGTGAAATCAAATTCGCCGCCCAGCTGATAAATATATTTTAAATAAAGCTTCTAAAAATTTTAATCGGAAAACTAAGAGATTTAAAAATGAAAGTTTCGCAAAATATCTTTGGTCCCTAAGCAATGGAAGAAATTCCGACTATTCTCTTCGGAAAAACTGTAATAAATATACTCGTAATAATAAACACCAAATACTCAAGTTTATCTCATTAAAATGAGTGCTCATAGCTGCGCCAGAGATGATTCAAAAAAAGCTGAAGTATTTTCGGATTAGTTAGCCAAAATATTCTCCCCACATGAAACACACGTAGATTGTCCTGCTGTTTCCAGTCAAAAAAAAAGCGAAGAAGTTTCAAGTTGCAATCAAAAAACTGAAAAACGAAAAATCACCCGGTTACGACATGATTACTGCCGACGTTCTAAAACAGCTTCCTTCAATGAGTGTAGTAGAAATTAACATCATTATTAGTGCGTCTTTTCATCTTAAATGTGTGCCAACTTATTGAAAAATTATTGTAGTTAACATTAAGAATGATCTTATAGATCACTTCTACCGATAATATCGGAGCTTTTTGAAAATATTCTCATACAATGTCTCAATAAAATCTTAGAATGAAAAACTATAATTCCAGCGCATCAGTTTGGGTTTCGAGCTAACCATTCTAATACTCGTATTGATCAAATACACAGAATCATTGAAAAAGCCTTTGAGGAAAAAAAAATCTGTTCTGTTCTGTGCATGATACAAAAGCGTTCGGTAAAGTTGATCACAAAGGTCTGCTTTCGACGGATTATCATGAGTCTAAGCTCTCAAAAATATTAATAAATATTAATATTAATTGGTTATTTGGTAGCAAAGCAGTGTTACCTAACGAAAATAAGGTACTAATCTACATACAAATACTCTGACCGATATGGAGCTTACTAACACAAGTAATAAGAAATTCAACCAACAATTCGAAAAAAAAGTTCTAAGACAAATTGTCAAAGAGCTTTGGTATTGTAGATGTGCTGTGGTGTGGGGTGTGATGTTATAAGATACAGGAGCGTTATGTGGCGCTCATTTTTTGATACTATCGACTGATATGATGGAGTTGTCATTATATGAAGTGATGTGTTTTATGGTCACATAATGGAAGATGGAGTTTTCATTATATGAAGTGATGTACAGAAAAGTGATGTGTTTTATAGTCACATAATGGCAAATTTTGTTTGACAATCTGTATACATTTCAGTGATATTAATTGTTATGAGCTCAAGTCATGATGTGATTACATAAATTTATGCGATGTGATGTAATGTCATATCGGAGAGCGTGATGCATCAGTGACTTATATGATGTGAGTTGCTTTTATAAATGATAACCATCAAGTTGCGTCATCAAAGTGATGTCAAATTACGTTAAATGAGATGATGTATATGTCACGTGATGTGAAATCACATCATTTCAACCGGAGTAATATAAAGTATTTCAACGCGTTTTCAAGTGTAAAATACTTCGAACTGATCTGATGATGATAATTTTTATCGAATGATGGAAAATATTTATATATGAATTATAGTTCTGTGATACCCGTATGTTATATGATGAAATTACAATTTTTCTTTTGAAGAAATGTGATGTGCTTGATGTAAGTTAAGTGATGTGAATCATAGTCGTAGCGATGTAAAATAATTCAATCTCTAGGCACGTCAGCAATTCTACGTATTTCGGGGTAAAGTGATGTACATTTTTATGTTAGTTTTATGTTTTTAGTACAGCTATTTGATATGTTGCATAATCACGTATTGAAAAAGAAAATCACGTGTGATAACATAACATGAAATTGATGTCTAGTGATCTTAAACTTTAACGAATATCACGTTCATGATATGAAATATCTCATCGCAAAACAAGATATGCACTCAGTAAGTCATAATAATATAGATTATCCCAAGCCGCCTTATAATCTCGCAGAGTATCTTAAATTCTGTGAACTGATTAATTACTTATGATTTGAAATATATTATACAGCATCCTCATCGCATCATCATAAAAATGGTTCTCTAAAAGGAACAAATCTATCACATCACTTCATATTCTACATCACATGATAGCTTAAATTTTTCCTTAAAACTTCTTCTGGAAATTTCCAAAAACTAAATCGCAATTTTAATCGTAACAAATCTATCACATCACTTCATATTCTACATCACATGATAGCTTTATTTAATTTTTCCTTAAAACTTCTACTGGAAATAAATATTAAAGTTATTAAAAACACTTGAAATCATAAGATTTCATATCATCATACCCCCATCACGCCGTCAATGAGGTGTAGACACTCACTTTATCATATGATCATCAATTCGTTGGTTTTGTACTTGTCAAGAAAATCCAATTATAATCGAATTCATATCACATCACACCACCATATCATATGATAATCATATAATTATTTGTATTTTTATATAAATTTTCCCGTAATTAAAACCTAATAAAAATTTAAAATCATATCATCATATAACACATCACATCATCAAATCACGTCAATTCGTCAAATCACATCACTTCATCAAATCGTCATTATATCATCATTTGCTGTCTTCTTTTATAAATCACCATAGCAAGAACTCTTCAAACAACCATTAAATCAAGTGAACAATGTCTAAAATATGCACACATCACATCACCTACCCATAATCACGCACACTTCTGCGGCTGCCAAAATCATAACAAATGCAAAATTTTGCAATGAACAAATAATGCTGTCAACTCTAATAAGCTTTTGAGATTTATTGCACGCACATTTATTGCATATTAACACATTTTCATTTTAATAAATAAATATTTGCGCGGCTTATGATTTGTACGCTGCGCAGTGGCGGCAAAAAACAAGCGAAAATTATACGCGAACGCTTTGAAAATATAATTAAAATGATTTAGCGCGAGTTTTTATGTATTTTTGGCAGTGCCTGAAAGTCGAATTGCAATAGCGGCATTTCAAACTAAAGCTTGAAATTTTGTGCGTGTGTGTGTGCGTAGTCGCTGAGCTGGCACTATTTTCGCTTGTGTATGCATGTGTGTATGTGTGCAAACATATCATATAAACACATTTAGTTAAAGCTAAGGCAATGCCATTAAAATAAAGCAAATCCCAAATCGCAAAGCTACAACAAAATCTAAATTATCGTCAGTGCGTACAAACGCGTGAGCATTTATATGTGTGTGTGTGGGTGCGTTTGAATTACTGAAATGCGCTTGTTGGAAATGATTATATGTAATTGCTTTCGTTATTGCTTACGCGTATGATGCTCCACAAACAAATACAAAAATGAAAGAGTGTGTGTGCGTATGCCGCAAATCGCAGAAACGGTGTTTCTGTTGTTTTTGCCGCGGCAATTATGTTTTGTTTGTTGGCATTAGGGAAGCGCTGTTGAAATTACAATTTATTTATGTGTTAATTCAACGAAAACATTATAGCGACAGCAATGCGTTCCGGTTTGGCGAATCTCAACGAGTGCCTAGGGGGGTGAAGGTTGGTGTGACACTGTGGCGCTGGTGGCTGTTGAAACACGCAAAGTGGGTGGCATCAGCGCAAATATGCGTACAAAATAATAGCAGTGCGCCAGGACACTTACTGCTGCCGCATAATGGTCAAAATTTTGTCAATGCGCGGTTTAGCCGCCTAAAAGCATGCAACGCATAATAGAAATGCACAGTTTATGGCTCTTTTAGCCGCACGCATTATTATAAATCCCACGCACAAATCACAAAACAAACACAAACGCAAAAATGCATACCTAGGCCATCGCATTTACATGCACATACATACATATTTCACGCATATACATATATATTTTTGATATATACACTTTAGGGTGGGTCAAAAATAAAACTAATATTTATTTTTCGTTTGGCACTCTGGAAAATCCGTTTTTAGTCGCCTTAAATTCTATCCAGGTACACGTATATTTTGCATATTTGCATGTATACATTAGGGTGGGACAAAACAATTTTTTTTGTTTGATACTCAGAAAAATAAGCTCTTAGATACCTTTAAATCTATCCAAGCATACATATATTTTGCATATGTACACATTAGGGTGGGTAAAAAAAAATTTTTTTTTTTCGTTTGATACACAGAAAAATTGGTTTTTAGGCACCTCTGAATCTATCCATGTATGAGCACTTAATTGTCTTCTTATCACTAGCAAAATTATCATTTTGTAAGAAATTCAATGAAAAATTATATCTTAGTATCTTTTCGTAAAACTATCCGTTAAAAAAATATTAACAGTTGAATTGTGATTATTTTAGGACAATTTTTTGTTTTATGAAATCAATAACAAAAACAATTTTAATTACAGTACTCCCAGTTTCGTACAAAATTTCCTGCTTTACATAAAGGTCTTTCATAATTTAAAAATTAAACTAATTATTTACGAGACGACGAATAATCAAAAATTAATGAAACAAAAAATTAAAAAAAAATGTAAACAATTTTTTGATAAAATTCATTTTTTTTACTGGTACACTGATTATAGCAACCCTCCAATGTTTCGATACCATTTTTGTACTACGATTTGTCCTTTGCTTCAAAATAGGCCTCAGTGTTTTTGATCAACTCTTCATTCGACCAAAATTTCTTCCCAGCGAGAATAGTTCTGAAAGCTGAGAACAGGAACAGCTTGAGACCAGGTCTGGAGAATTTAGTAAATGCGAAAGCAATTCGAAGCCCAATTCATTAATTTATGCTATCGTGTTCACGGACCTTGTGACATGGTGCATTGGCTTGGTGAAACAGCACTATCTTTTTCTTCAAATGCGGCAGTTTAACGGCGATTTCGTCCTCTGAACCGTCCAATAATTCTACATAATAATCTCTGTTGATGGACAGACAGATGCTATAACCTTTCCAGCCGACTGTTGCGTTTTGCGCCGTTTTTCTCCGCTTTGGAGCGGGTTAACGCATGTAGTGCACCCGGATGACTGTCGATTGTACTTGGAGGGAAATTATGAACTCACGTTTCATCCATTGTCATATTTCAACACAAAAACTCGGGCTTATTACGCTTGAACATCTCGAAATATTGCTCCGAAATATGTGGATTGTAAGTGGTGATATGAAAAGTGTGGTGAAGATTGCGTATCAGTGTTGTGAGTCTGAGTCGATTTTGTGTTCTAGTGTGGTGTGTATTTTAAAGTCGGGGTATTAGGATTCATTATCATTTTTCTTTCTTATTTAAGTTTTCATATCACATCATATTACCATCACGTCATCGTAAAACTTTTTTCTTTAAATAAAATTTTCAATAACTAAAACGCAATAAACTTTAGTGTGATATGATTTTTTTAAAGCAATAAAACCCCATACGACCATTACATCATTCCATTGTTTTAATATTTTTAAATAAGTTTTCCTCTAACTAAATCCCAATAAAATCTAAAACAAATCGCATCATTTCATCAAGTCGGCATAAGATCATCATTTCGTGTTTTCTTTATCAAATCAACGTCGGCACAACTCTCCAAGCAACCATTAAATGAAATAATAATATGTAAAATATGCGCAAATCACATTATCCGAATCATTAACTCGTCGTTGTTTTTGGTCAAAGGTACCTGATACCCACTTTGCACAGAGTTTTTTCGTACCCATATATTCGTGAGTGATATAATGTGCACCTTTTATCGATATCTTTGCCGTTCCTGCTATCTGGAACAAATTCAGTTTACGGTCCTCCAAAATTATTTTGTGGACCTTTTTAATGTTTTCTTCGGCAACAATCTCTTTTGGGCCTCTACTGCGGTCACCGTCTGCGGTGCTCATTTCACCACGGCTAAACTTAGCATACCAACTCTTGATGGTTGAAAAAATTTTATTTCAACGGCATTTTTTCTCATCAAAAAGCAGTATTTTATTAACATCCGAAATTCCTTTTTATTAGTTTTTTCAAAATAATAAAAGTTGCTTCACTCAAAATGATATAATTCACAAACTAATCGCCAAATAAATACACGATCAAATACGCCAACTTCAAATATTGAAGGTAAGGGGGCCAACTAAAAATCAAATAGATTTAATTCTTGTCTGCTGGTCTCGATCGAGAAGACTGCAAAAAAAGTCTAGAGAAGGGCACCAGGGAAACAATGAATAATTTTATCCCGCACTTCTCCCGCATAGGCAAGACTACGCTGTAAGCATCTGAGGTTCCCACAGTATGATACACTGGAGGAGGTATTGATAGTGAGTCTGTTAAAATTTGCCCCAAGTGCAGGCGAACTAAGGGATGGCTACTCCTCTTGGACCTAATAATTGAACTCCATCAGGTATTGCAAAGGAACAAAACTAGTCTATGCGTGGCTTGTTGGCCTACCAGATCAACGTAACCTAACTACAGTGACACCAACTATGTGCCATCCTAATACACATTTATATATGTATTTCACACATTCTCACATATTTCCTTATATACACACAACACACAATTTCCCCCCACCGAAATGTAAAATCGCTAAGACTTGTTAGCTGTAATGAATCGCTTGGCGCAAACAAAACAATATGTGTCAACGGGCAATGAAATTAACAGCAATAAAATGGTTCGAAATTAAATAAATTGCTGGCGTTTGTGGCATATTTTGGCTGGCCAACAGGCGGCGCGTCGCCCGGGCAGGTAAACGCGCATACACATACACATACATATCACAGTGTTTGCCATAATCTATGCGTATGATTGCTCATTTGATTTGTTGTTGTGCATTTGGCATGCAGTTTGATGCAAATAAATATTTCAAAATATGTTTTGTGCGGCGATTTGCCAACGGCTTAGGCAAATTAATGCAATATGCAGTAATAATTTTGTTGATAGTTGATTAGTTTTTGATAATCCAATGAAATGCACGCACACGCTGCCATAAAAGCACACACACGCACGCAGACACCCTCACATGTAAGCACACTCTCGCCTGCTTACTTATTAAATATGCAAATAAATAAAACAATAACAAATGCTTAGCATTGCTGTAAAGCTTTAAGCGCCTCTTAAGTGCAGCAATAATTGAATAATTTGAATAACTTATTGTTGTTGGTGTTGCAGTTTATTTCTAATTCATTGTAAATTGCATTAATAGGCCGAAATGCGCATCGGTTTCATATTTGTGTTAGTAAAGTGCTATTTAAGCTGCTGTAGTGCTGCCACTCGATTGCATATTTGCAGTTTTATGAGCAGTGGCTTTGATTATTTGCGAATTATTGATGCAGATTATTGAAAAATAATTATAATTAAATAAATGAATTAAATTAAACGAAACTTATTGCGAAAAACTAATCACATGCTCTACTTAAGGGCGAATACGAAGTCCAATAAAAAATTATAAATCTAGAATAACGTTGCATTGTCTGATACTACGGAAAAACTCCCTTAAAAGATTTCGGAGAAATCACCTTATTTGTAAAGATAAGTCAATAAGAGAGCTGAGGCAATCGGAAAATACAAAATTCGGCAATGGAGACTCCCTTCAATAAATAAAAAACAACTTTCTGGTGGGTTAGTCTCGGAGAGCAAACTGCTCTGGAAGCACAATGTAGAATAACGAGTGAGAAATTCATGTAGGCAGGTATTTACTCGGCATTACCTGGAGGTTTCCTTCCTCACTCATGTACTAGTGCTACATAGTGATTCCAAAAAAAACTCAGCTCTACGTTGCAATAGTATGGTGGGCTGACATATGTAAGTCTACATACCGGAAGCCAATGGAAAATGTTCAGCTACTCGCTGTGTTGTCCATAACGGGAGCTTTAAGAACCACTCCATCGACATCTCTAAAAATAGTGCTGCACAGACTACATGATACCACTTTTCAATTGGCAAAGAAGACTCTGAGTAAATATAGAAAGATGTCAGCGAAAAGCAGGTAAGCTTCACGCAACACATTTGACATTTATACAGATAGTTCGAAAATGGAGTACGGATTATCTGTGGGGATATACGAACAGTAGCGGAGTTAGGCATAAGACAGCCTTTTAAGTTTCCGGACAAATGTAGAATATTTCAAGCATTGGTTTTTGCTATAGGCGAGCCGCGGAGCCAGCTCTTTAATGCATGAGAAGGCAATTCCAGAGTTACAATCCTATGTGGACAACCAATCAGCAATAAAGACTTTCAGCTCGTTTAGCATATCGCCTTGGAGCCTTAGAAAGCAGGCAGAAGTGAGAAGTGTGGCAAAAAACAAGCGCATGAACTCCTCCTGGCAAGTCAGACTAAAAAGGCATCGATGGAAATAAGATAGTAGTTGGGATCGCCAATAGTGGTGTACGGCTTTTATCCGATAATGTGGCCAACATTGGTAAGAACATACATTGTCTTTATGACGATCTGAACAAGAGCATTACATGAAAAATTAAAACACGATGAAATGATCAAGCGGCCTGCAAACCAGCAAAAGTCATGTTTAAAATGGTAGATCAAAAATTCGTAAACTACAAAAATAGTCTATGCGAGCCTGCCAGATTTATTTACTCTAACCTATTCGGCTCCTGGAACTCTAAATTCATATGTTTCTAAACTCTATATTCAGAGTCGATGAAAAAAAAAAATCCAAAATGGCCAACCTTCGAAGAAAACGATTAGACAAGATATATGTATTATCTATCAGGTAATGGTCATAATAATAAGACTTTTGAAAATAATTTTGATTTTTAAGCTCCTCTGAAGTATAGATTTTTTCACAGTGAAGGATTTTCTTGTAAAGCCGCCAGTCAAAATCTTAACTAGCTATTCAATCCATTATCTCGATTCACCTATAGTGATAATAAAATAGTTTTGGTTTTTTTATTTGAATTAATTTTAAACCGAACCTCTCCGCCAAACACCTTTTTGTGAAGTTCCTATAGTAGATCGGCTACTGCATCTAAGGAATACAAAACAAAATAAACCTGCGCTTTGAGTAATTCGAATTCATTAAACATACATATACTTTACTTTTTTGTTTAATAAAACTCCGATGGAGATTAGAGCTACGAGTGCACTTCGAAAGGTCAATAGAGGCACCACTTCTGACCTGTTGAAGGAACTCGAAGGAAAAGGCTGTCGAATGATAGCTTATGCAGATGACACTACACTCTTGATTAATAGGAATTTCCTAAATACAAAGGGTACTAGTTAATCCAAAGGTGCCTCATGTAATAATTAACTGGGAACGGAAAAAAGATTTTATTTACCAGGAGGAATAAAATCTCGGATGCAACCCTTACATGAATAGGGAGCTCTCGACTTCACTCTGTCGAAAATTTGAAGTACTTGGACCTTGTTGGTGGACAATGTTGAGGAGAGAGTGAGGAAGGCATTGGTTGTATATTGTTGTTGTAAAGCAACTATTGGAAGGTGGTGGGATTTCTCCCCAAAAATTGTGTTTAGGCTCTACAAAACCATGGTTAAGTCAATACTGAGTTACGATATACTTGTCTAGTGCACTGCGCTCAGTAAATCCACTTTTGCCAAATAGCTACGTAAAAGGTGTTCAGCGAGTATCACTCATTGGCATTAGAGGTGCACTACGTACTATACCAATCGCTTCTATTAATGTTATTTTACTTAAAGCACCGGTGAAGGCCGGCAGGTGCATTGCTGGGAAACCGGACACATTAAGCGTTCCGCAAGAGGGACACTCCGAAATTTTTTTTTCCTTACGACTGAATCCCTGATAGCTTGAACCACTGCGCTATCGAGTCCTGTCCTAGTGGCATCTTCTTTGGGCATATACCCCCGAGAGGTATGTGGTTGGGGAAGAGTCATTTGAGAAGGGGTAGTGAGCTTTTTCACGTATGGATGGAAGTTCAAGGGGAAGCTTGAAGTGAAGTCGTCATTCGGTAGCTTTCAATAAACTCCTGTTTCAGTCTCCCAGTCCACTGTAGTGTCTTTCATGTAACAGCTGCACTCGTATTTCTGCGAACAGTGGCCTATTTTAGAAAGGTATGCATCCATTCCGATAACAAAGTTCAAAGCTGTTTAAAAGCTCTTCTACATAAATGTTAAACTTGTCTGAGTGCTTGGCTAAAGCAAAACTGTAAAGCCTAAGCGTACAAGAAGGGACATCCTCAATTAATTCCGAACAGGACAGGAACAATGAGGGTTTTCCCTGTTTTCTTCACTTAGGAGTTGGATCTATGGGCCTCGCGTGAGCTCAGCAACCAGCAGTTTTATGGTTGCTGAAGTCTTCAGTCATTAAATTAAACGTGAAGATCCATTGAATTGCCAGCTCTGCATATTGCAAATCGGTCAAATACTCATATGGTTGCAATGATAGGTACTATTTTCAAACTGGAATCTGTCCTATAGGCACACACGGGGTGAGGCTACTAATTTTCAAGAATGCTACTTTTCAAAGTTGCTGGGCTATGAATGAGGTGGAAGCTTCTAAGCACTTCCTCTTTCAAAATGCATCTTCCGCTTAAGTAAAGTTGACGTATCTTTCGTTGCCATAATTTTAATGAACTCGGCGAATTGAGTGGAGTAGCTATTTGCCGCCTCAATAAATTTTGGGCTGACTCGAGACGTTTTGTCTATATACGAAAGCAAATCAACTTTTACTAAATTTTTCTTCAGAAAGAGTGGATGAAACTCTCCAAAAGTGCTTTTGGAAGTCTGAAGTGAAGGAATACTCTTTAATGACTATAGCAAACAACCGATAGGTTACTATTAAATAATGCTCAATAGTCTAGTCCAACTCAAATTTAGTTTAAGCCTACTTTTTTTTTAATATTTTTCGGAAATTCTATTTAAACATTACAATAATTAAATGTGATTCTTCTGTCCGAAGGTGTTTACTCCTTGTTTAGGTCAAACTTTGTAAAAATATTCTAAAAAATCTTTAAGAAAATATGAAACACTGCCATGAATACTATATTTTATTTCGACATACTT
Source organism: Bactrocera zonata (assembly GCA_037783105.1). Classification (NCBI taxonomy): domain Eukaryota; kingdom Metazoa; phylum Arthropoda; class Insecta; order Diptera; family Tephritidae; genus Bactrocera; species Bactrocera zonata. The sequence continues at coordinate 173,250 of JBAWJQ010004468.1, read as the reverse complement.
GTATAAAGTCTTTAAGATGAAAGTACTTTTCATCGTCGTCGACAACATCGAATCCCAGCTCGGCTATTAAGCGCATTAACTTGTGCGGTAACGTCGAACAGCTGTTAAGCATTTGCAACGCTGCTTGCACACAACTGGCCACTTCGCACAAATCGCATTTTGTCTGCTGCTTGTTTGCCCTTTCGTTCAACTTGAGTGCAACTGTAAACGCATTGCGCATGCAATGAAACACGAAGTACGTAGAAGCATACCTTTAGGCGCTACACAAGATTTGCTGTTAAAATTAAGTTGAAAATCGAATTGTGCAACTTGTTTTGCCACTGGGCATAACTGTATAACTGTACAACTGTGCGGTACTTTTTTATCGGTTTTTTGTTTTGTTGTTTTTTTTTTTGCTATTTTTTATTTAAAGTTCTTGCTAACTGCATACGGATATTTGTTGTTTAGCAGCGTGATAGGAATATGTTGTTAGGTTAAGGTGAGTTGGATGTTTTTAGGTAAGGAAAATGTATGTGTTATTCTTAATAGTATAGGGTAGGGTTCAAAATAGCCTTTACAACTTTCTTCTCTTACTCAAATACTCATATATCTTTTATTTTATATCCTTCCATAGAAAGATATTCAGGTGGAATAGGCAGGAAAAAAAATGAAATAGTGCCAAGCATGTTTTGGAACTAATGCACATTGCAACCGCTCTGACCCAAACTGTCATCCACTAGCTTTGAAACTGTAGAAAACGAAACCAAACAGGACGAATGTGGTTCGGCAACTGAAATTTTCGTGATTTTTCATTTTTATTTTTCCCACTAAGTTGGTTGCTTCAGATTTTGTTTTTCGCTGTTGCAGATTTTATTTCTCACTCAGTCGTCGCGCTGAGGTTAAGTATTACATTACCCCTGAGTGCAGTTGAATAGAACTAGGAGAAAAACAAAAATACAGTAAATGCTCATATGGGTTAGAATACACAGTGAGACGAATGTGGATAAATATGATTGAAATTGTGATCTAAAAATAAATAACTTTAAAAGGCTTTACTTAATTGAGGAAAGTAGAACAGAAATGCAAGAGGTACAAATGAAACGGAACGAAATGGTATTGAAAGATGTTGTTAAAAATTAGTTCAAATAATGGAATGGAATTGGAATGGAATTGGAACACGGCACAAATAATAATTTCAAATAATTTATAGTAGAAGATATGCCGCTGAAAATTATTTTTAAGTAAATGAAAATAAAGGATATATGGAATATTAAGTAATTTAACTTGGAACAGAATGGAATGGAACAGAAAATGCATCGATTGTAAAAAATAATAAGAACTGGACCGAGTGAAAATGAGTAAAACTGTGCGAAAAATAAAATATAATGGAACGGAATGGAATCGAAACGTGATAAAAATAATTCATTTCAAATAATTTATTGTAAAAGATAATTTGCTTAAAAAAAATTTGAAATAATTGAAAATGAAATATACAGAAAATATTAATTAACTTAATTTGGAACATAATGGAATGGAACAGAAAATGTATCGATAGGTGAAAAATAATACGATTTAGGCAGAGTGCAACTAAATAAAGACTATGCGTAAAATATAACGCAGTGGAACGGGAGGGAATTGAAAGATAGGAATTGAAACATGTAAAAAATATCAATTCCAAATAATTCATAGTGAAAGGTATATGAAACGCAAATTCATCTTATAGGGAACGAAGTGTAATGAGACAGAAAATGTATCAAATATCGAATGGATGTTATGACCTAAAAAACTATATAAAAACAACGTGTTGTAACACAACGCAAAAAATGACCGGGAGCAAAAGACGAAACTGGAATGGAAGGAATGGAATGGAACTGCATGAATTGAATGTAGTAGTAGGGAATATTATGGAATAACAGAGAACGGAAAATAAGCAAAGTTTGAGTGAAATGGAGCGGTGTAAAAAAAACTGCGCAATATGTTGTAAAGGAACGAAATGGAATGGAGTGTTAAAGAACATAATAGAATTGAACGGAGCTATTATTTGAAAGGAAGGAATATAATTGTGTATATTTGTAAGGAATATCATGGAATAAAATCTGTGTGCAATAGTACGAACGTTATGAAATGAAACAGCAGATAACACAAATTGCATGGAATGATATGAATGCAGGACGAAGTGAAGGGCTTAATAGAACATAACTGCAATGCTTTGGTGCAAAGAAATATTTCTGAATATATTATAGAAGATCGAAATGGAATGGAACGACAACGAACATAATGGAATGGAACCGAAATATTAATTGCAAAGAAGGAATATAACTTAACATTTGTAAGAAATGACATGGACTCAAAACTGTGTGCAACAGCAGGGAACTGCATGGAATGATATGAATCCGAGACGTAATGAGCAGTTTAGAATGGAACATGCAATGTTTGGGAGTAAAACAAAATTGCAGACTATATTGCAGAGGAACGAAACGAATGGGATTGCGAGGAACATAATGGAATGGAACGGAATTATTAAATGAAAAATAAGTAAGAGAATTTTATGTAATTGCAAGGAATGACATGTAGTAAAAAAAGTATAAAATGTTAAGGAACGTTGTGGAATGAAACATAAGCGAAGCGAAAGTTTGTCCGATTACAGGTAAAAATAGTAAAAAAAGGATGAAATACTTGGAATTGAAACACAAATTTATTGAGAACGGAAGGGAACATTATTTCCAAGAATTGTCAAAAAATAGTTGTTTTGAAATAAATTTAGATGAGAAGATTAACAGGAACGGTAGATACTGAAACATATAATTTTTTTTAAGGGTGTTTTTCGGTATGAGCTCGAAGTTATTACATTTTCTGAACTAAGCGAGGACACTGTAACTTTCGCGCTGCTTGTTGTCATCATTTCACTCACAAACAACGTTGCATACCACCGTAAGCGGCGCATACCTTTTCAGCGTGACCGTCACAACGGCAGCGAAGGCAACGCAAGTTTTTGCTGGCCATTTCGGGTTTAGTTTCGTGCAGTTTTAATCCACTTTTGGCTAAGCAAGAATTGAGTGAGTGAGCGAGCGAGCGGTGAGCGGCCAGCTGAGCTGCGGTCATACGTTGGGGTCACGTGCCACACACATACAGACAACCGTTTGCTTGGTCAGCTAAACTCCGCCGGGGGCAATCCAACGTGAAATGGAATATGTGTGGGCGTGAAAGGCTGGCGGAGGCGGTGAGTGCATTAGTAAGGGGGAAAGAGTGAGGTACGGCTTGCATGGCAGCGCTCATGTGCTTGAGTTTATTTGCACTTGTGGCCAGTTGATGGTATCACGTGTTGCCTAACTTTCGGCGCATTTGCAGTTATTTCGTAATTTACTTGCAACGAGTTGTTGCTGCCACAAACGCGCACTCGCGTGCAAGTAAAGCTCTTTTGGCGACCGCGCTGACCGCATCACCCTTCCTTCTTCCCCTGTTTTCCTCACTCACCCACAGTCATGGCGTCAACGAGTCTCAAGTTGCCAAACGGTAGCCGGCGCAAGTATTTGAGCAACTGCACACATGCCTGCATGTGTGAATATGTGTGTGTGCGCTTGACTGTTTACATTACTTTGCTGCAATAAGTTGGTGGCAAGCAGCGCTGCGCTTTCGTTAACTTCGGCGCTGCAACGCATTTAAAAGCTGGCAATTTGCGCAGAATTGCTTCCCACGCTTCAACAAGCTTTCGCACTCTCATGGGTGCATGGGCGGGGCGACGCGGTGGTAAGCCAAAGAAGTTAAGCAGCAGCGTTGCTTACGCTTCAAAAGTTGTTGCCGCTTCAAAAGTTGTTGCTGCTGATTCTTGATTGCAACTTACTCCTGTTGCTGTGCTGTTGTTGTTGTCGCCTCGGGGAGGTCAGCTTGCAATGGATTGCAGTAGCAAATATTGACTGTGGCAGCAATTAACAAATTGACACGCAATCAAAGACAGCTCTGCAGCAATAAAATCGCACACTTGCCACCATGGCATGTGTGTGTGTGTGTGGGTGTACGCGTTCGTGTACACGTTCGCCACAAAGCAGCTGTAAACGAATTGCTAATATCGCTGACGATAAGCGCTGCAGCGGGCAGCAATTGCATTTTAAATGCCAAGTTGTTTGCCCTTTTACCGCTGTTTATTGCGCTCACAAGCTGCTTTCGTGCTGTTGTTGTTATTGTTATTGATGTTTGTGCCATTTCTTAGCACAACCACTGCCTCACGTTGCGTTTGTCTGCATGCTGACAGAAGGAAGTCCACTTGCTGCACTCCGAAATTGCAATTCCAATCAGCCAGCGCATATGAGCTTTTGGCCGCAGGGTTGCTTTGCGCTGCCGAAATCAAAGTGAAAGGCGCTGATGTGTATTGTTGCTGCAGTCGGTGCGCAAATACTTGCTGCACACATCCGGTTGCGCTGCAACATATTTCAATAAAACGCAATTTGCGCAGCGTACGCAATGAGCAAATGGCAATGAGTCGCTCATGTTTAATGCAAAGCGGGATATTGGTATTACTTTCTGGGTGCGTTACCAAGTTTGAAGGATTTTATTGATTTAACCACAGCATGTGGAGCTCAAGATATATTTTGTAAATTTGCTGAGCTCTTTTGTTATTGTTTATTTTTTGTCAGAAATAAATAAAACTTGGCTACTGGCTATACAAATGTCAAAGGTATTAGTATTATATGTAATAGTTATATAGCTTGCTCTCTTCTTTTCGTATTATTCTCTTAAAAAAAGAAAACAGACGAGGAATCGATGAAACCTCGGTAATACTCTTCACAAATACAAAAGATTCTATAAGAACTTGATTTTCACCAGATTGTATGACAGCTAAATGCGTTAGTATTTAGTACGATCTGTACACTTTCCTCGGATAGTGCATTATTGCCTTACATTATAAGTTATGCCAAGTTTCGTGAACATACCTTGTCAGTTAAAAAACTTCTCCACATAAGCACGTGATTCCCAACGTCCGGTTAGTATGTATGGTAGCTATATGCCATAGTGATCCGATATCGTCGGTTCCGACAAATGATAAGGTTTTTGGAGAGAAAAGGACGGGTGCAAAGATTAACGGAAATTGCTAATTCTACTCAGCCCGTCACGTTGATTATTTATACAATGAAACAGACCAAGAAATTCTAATTAAAGTACAAAGTATTTGATTTTTCATCAACATTTATTTTGTCGCATTCAAAGAAAGCCTCACCAGACAATACACTTATGCCAACGCTTTTTGCAAGCTTCGAAAGACTTTTCATAAGCAAAGCAATTTTTGAGATGGCCTTCAGCTCCTTCGGCGAATTTTGTTTAAGCTCTTCGATTGACTGAAAATGGGTTTCATGGAGCGACAATTTCAGTTCGGGGAATAAGAAAAAATCACACGTAACCAAATTTGATGAATAGGGTGGTGGTATTCATTACGTTTTTGGCTTTAAATTTGATCACAATCGTAGCTTCATGCGATGGTGCATTATCGTCCTATAAATTCTATGAATTCTTCTTCCACAATTCCGGCCGTTTTCGAGGTATGATCTCACGCAAACGCCTCAATACGGCCAAATAAAACTTTTCATTGACCGTCTGTTACTCCAGAACAACTTCATGATGCACCGAATTGCGAATATCGTAAAAAACAAAGAACATAACCTTGATTATTGGTCTGCTTGGGTTTGGATTTTTTTTTAGTTTCGGCTCATTTTTACCCTCCACTTCAGTGATTGTTGACTTGTTTGCATGCCCAACCCATAAACCCCTGTGTTATCGACAGTAATAATTCTTTCCATGAATGTGGGATCGGAATTCGCACGTTTAAGCATATCCAAAGAGACTTGTTTATAGTACTATTTTTAAAAAAACTCAGTGTTGTCGAGATGAGTCGATCAAGAACGTGTTTGTTAGCAAAATTTTCCACTAAAATCATTCAAACGAACTAGTGAGAGATGTTGAGCTCTCTAACACTTGCTTGACGATTTTCATGCACCCCAAAACAAGGCATGTCTTCACCGATCTCTTGAACGTCGCTCAAGGCCTCGTACTACTTGTAGGACTGTGTTTAAGATAAAAGTAAATCACCGTAAGCCTTTTCTAACATTCACAATGATTTCACACATTCAATTTGGTTAGAAATACAAAAATTTTAGACAAAATTTTTGCTCGTTATTTTTATACATTGTAAAAATAGCAATGCACTACCACTGTACCCACTTAAGCAAATAGTAGTTAAGAAAATTCCTTAGCAAAATAAAAATTTTTGAGATATCATTTACCAGGAGCATTTCAATTATATTTTTTTTTTTTACTTTTTTTCATAATGTATATATTTTATTGTCTCCCACGTATTTATATGGATGTTACAAACTTTTTTTCTAATATTGAAATTTCTAAATCAACAATTCAAAGAGTTTTATGAAATTATTGTAAGACTAAATTCCACTAGATAGCGCTGATGTCAAGTTAATTCGGAAAAGTCATGTTAGATTATAATATGTTAAAAGTTCGATTCAAAAGTCGGATCCTACTTGAACAGCTGAGGAACGTTCATTGTAATACCAAAATCATCTTATATAATATTTCTAAAGACTCTCAAAAAACAGCAGAGTGCTTTAAACCTGCCACATATTTATTAAGGCGGCTAATACAAATTCCAGATATTTGGCCAGGCTTCTCGAAGGTATTACTTTCTGCACGGATGTGTCAACCTTTGCCTTACAAAAGCTGAATAATATAAGAGAAAGTGTCCGTATGTTTCTACCTCACCTTCTTCTACATATATCGATCGTTCGATCAGAGTTTTAGCCTCACCTCAAGTACGCTAACAGTCCAATATGAAATTTTAGGATTACGGCTAGTTATACTTAAAAGCGGACTTGGTAAGATCTTGCAGTCACGTAGGAGCTAGGTATTGACCTGAGGTCATGCGAAAACAAACGCTACAACGGAAAAGGTCAACGGAGATACAAATTTCTTTTCTCTCCGAGAGGATAGTAGTCTGTTAATGAAGTAGCTAGATGCTATCGATTGTGTGAAACGAGACTACTGACTAATTTTAAGTGTATACAATGAGATCAATGCTAGTATTGTCATTGTTTGAAGGAGGCTACACTTCGGAGCAATACATTTTCTGCTATCTTAATGGTAGCCACTTCTACTTGAAAAATGCTACAGTGATACGGCAGTCGAAAACTATGCTTTCGGAGAGGTTCTTACAAAAAACTACTCTGCTAAACTTCCCCATATAGAATGCTAACTGAACAAACAAAATTTTTTTGTACCAATAATGCTATCAATGCACATCTATGAAATCAATACCGATAAGCCTAATAAGTAGAAGAAGTCAAAGTATTTGTGCCAGACTATGTGTTGAATCTATAGTAACCTTCCAACCAAGCGCTCCCCGTTTTTGGTGAGCCAATATGTTGTTGTTGTAACGGTTATATAGTCTCCGTTAGGGTGGTAAGTTTCAGACAAGTTGTCATCAGGTCATTTCGACAGGATGAGATCATAGGCAGAAGGGTGTCCAAAGTGTAGACTCAGACGGGCATACAAAGAGGTGGTAAGATATATTTGATATGTCGGGGTCAGCGCATATCTAAAGTTAGTTGCATCCGAAGTCTAATGAGCGTATTGTCTTATGTCGTTGCCGCAGTTGAGGAAGGACCTTTTGATGCTCCTAGGAGGCGGTTCCGCTTCAAGCAGGTGACTGCAGGGATAACTTGTACGAAAACATCCCAGCAGCAACTGCTTGGAAAAGAGTGCATTATTTTCCTTAGCTGGGACCTTACGTGCCTCACTATGCAGATGTTCGACAGGGGACATCAAGTAGCATCCCGTTATAGTGTGGAATGCAGTGTTCTGACATCTCTGAAGCTTCCTCGTCATCTTTCCCTGCATACAGCGACCATATTGGTGCGGCGTTGTTAAGGAACGGACTATTGCAGATTGCCTTGTATGTTGTTAACAACTTTTATTTATCTTTTCCTCCTGTGCTGCCGTCTAGCGACTCAAGGATTTTGTTGTGGCTCTGTTTTTTAGCAATAATCACGGCCATGTGAGGATTGCGAGACGCTATCGAAGGGTATAACTTGGGGTTTTTTTGATGAAACACAATTCGTCTGCTTTGGCTAAAGCAGGTCGCTTTTGGTCGATTTCTTTCTTTAAATTTTCAAGATTGTTCTCATTACAGGTTCCAGTGAAAAGAAAAAACCTGCCGGACCGTCCACCTTACCAGCAGCTACCGTGATTCGATCAAGAATGTATTCACTTAACGTTGTCTTAAATAACTCTTCACCAGTAATAATCCACTTCAGAATAGGCAGCTATTCCCACATGAGTTTTTTAGAATTGACTCAGGTCGAACTCAAACATTGAGCTTCGTTTCGTATCCAGTATATTCCATACTAAAATAGTTTCAAATGGGTTTTGGTGCAATATTTAGCCCCTGTGGAACTGAAACAGTGCTTAATGACGGTCGGACTGAACTATTTTTATTATGTATGTATTTTTTTTAGATAAATAAAGTAAAAAATAATGAACTTCCATGTCAGACACATACTTATGGGTTTGTCAAAAATGTTTTTATGTGAGTCAGGCCTAACACTGAGACCTTTAATAGTGTCAGAAGCGAACGAATGAAGTTTGATCCATAATGAAGTGAAAATAAAGCTATATCTTCTTCTTCTTTGGCCATATAGTATGTTAAATATTGAAGTTATTATACGTTTGGGCATTGCAAGGCAAATATTCTCCTGACAGCAGCATGGTGTGTGAAAAACGAAGAAATATATATTAACACCGTCTTTCAGGGAGAAATAATGTTAAACACCGAAAGCTCCTGCAGGATTCCTAAGCCTGTTAGAGAGTAGGAAACTGACATTAAATTTAATAATCAGATGAATTAGTAGCTTGAGAAAGGAAACTCAAAGTTTCAGTAATATGCAGTAGGCGATGGGACAGCTGTTTAACTAGCTATACAAAGAGTTCCGTAAGAGTACTCTGATAATTATTTCATCGGTTTGAATAGTCTGTATATTTATATCCTGAACATATTAAGTTTTTAACGAAATTTGCAATATCCAGAGGACGACCAAATACAAGTTTTTCAAGGGAATATTTTGTATTTGTGATAGGTGTTATAGCTGTGCAACCGAAGATAATATTTTTTTGTACTCAAAATTAAAATAAAAATCCAGAGGCAACAAAGTTCAAAGAAAAAGCCATACAAGAGCCTAAAGAGGTCAATGTGGTCAAGAAGCCAAAATTCAATGCCACTATGGGGCATCACTTTCATTTCAAAACCAAAATAATTTTACAACTTAAAAGCTATGCGCTTAAATCATTTTCAAGGAAACCACAACAGTGTATGCAGATTTTGTGGCTGAAAACACTACAAATCAATAAAATGAAGGTGTGTGCCAGCGTAAGCCATACAAAAAATGGCAAAATTTGCATAAGCTAGCCAATAAACCCCCGATTCATATTACTAAACAGGCTATTAAGGATAAAAGCAACCGATTACAAGCCAAGAAACAAAGTGACTCATATTTCCTGCTAACGAAGGGTTGCTCATACGCTCCGTTGGTGGGTAAGCATAAAACCTATTAGGGTTTAATACAAATCGCTCATTTACTTTTGGCGACCCCAAAAAGCATTTGTTGACCTTTGCCGTGACAAAAATACTAATAATATAATACCCACATATGTATAAATGTGTGTATGTGTTTTACAAGTAATATGTGTGCTTATATATAGCTATAACACACTCATAAGTGGCTTTTGTGTTTGCTCCTTTGTTCACCATTATCGTTTGCTCATTGCAGTTTGCGGCACGTTTATTGCCATTATTTCCTTACAACTTTTTCGGCGTTCTTATTTGCAGTTCATTTGTACTTGTTGAAGATAGCAAGGTGCACACAAGGAGCAAAAATAAAAACAAAAACAAACAGGCCGTAAAGCAACTCAGAGCGGAGTCGCACTCATTACCAGCGCTGTAAGTAGATCCTAAGTGTATTTCCTTACCTTTTTATGCGCTCAAAAGTATGCTAAGAGACAGTACAGCGCTTGTGCTTTATAGTTCGTGTGTTTGCTTATGAGAGATTCTATGGGTGCTTATGCCGAAAAGTATGCTTTGTGCTTTAAGTACGAAGTGGAAGCAAGTATGTCGAACTACTTTTGAGCAACACGCTAATCAGACGTGGGGTGAAATGTATATAAGCTGCAAAAGGAGGCATACACATGTGAAGAAAAGCGCTGGAAGGAAGAAAAATAGTAAAAATATGAAACATGAAGCCGCCGCAACTGACTAGTTCAAGGTAAGAAAAATGTAAAAAAATATGTGAAACCACATACATATAACTCGCTTACAATCACACATACAGCGTAGATCACAAAACGTGCCGGGTCAGCTTGGTCGCAGCCGTGTGTATGCCGTTACCGTTACATTTTAGCATTGACACTTTGTTCTCTATTTTCTTACATTCGCGCTTATTTCTTGCTTTTTTCGTGCCTTCCCTACTTTGCACTGTGTAAAAGTGCAACAAAGCAGGTAAAAATACTCAGGCGTACATGGTCGAGTCAAAGGTGCCGTTGGCGCGGCGTACAAGTAGCGCATGGTGAAAAGGATATTTTCGTGTCGCATGGCATATTTTTACCGTTATACTTATATATTGTATATGGGCCATTCTATCAATTGGCGACATGGTTTTGTACCCGTGGTTCTCCGATTTTGACCAAACTTTAGAATATCATAATACAGACCAATAGAAGAATATCTGTTAACTTTTTAGTGGTCAAAGTTGCTCCGTTGTTTTTTGGCGCGCACTTTGAATTGAGATCAAACAAAAAAATGACTTTTTCTTTTATTTTTTAACGACGTCAAAATTGAGTGAAAAAAATTTTTAAGTTATCCAATTTTATGTAAAAAATTCACAGCTTTCTGATAAAAGTGCTTTCAAAATCCAAAAAAATTTTCAAAATCCAAAAAAAAACATTTTTTTTCCAAAAACCTGGTTTTTTGAGCTTTTCCCCAACTATTTTTCAAAATTGACCTTTCCATTCGATTCCTCGTTAAATTTTACATAAGAATCAGTGTTCAAAAATATGGGACTCTGATCCCATGAACAGTAAAAAAAAAATGCAAAGTTGTCGCTCAAAATCCAAAAATAACATTATTTTCCCAAAAATCCGGTTTTTGTGCTTTTCCACAAACTTTTTTTCAAAATCGACTTTTCCATTCGATTCCTCGTTAAATTTACATAAGAATCAGCGTTCAAAAATATGGGACTCTGATCCCATGAACAGCAAAAAAATTGTCAAAATTTGAAAAATAGTTGGGGGAAAAGCTCAAAAAACCGGGTTTTTGGAAAAAAAATGTTTTTTTGGATTTTGAAAATTTTTTTGGATTTTGAAAGCATTTTTATCAGAAAGCTGAGATTTTTTTTTACATAAAATTGGATAACTTAAAAATTTTTTCACTCAATTTTGACGTCGTTAAAAAATAAAAGAAAAAGTCATTTTTTTGTTTGATCTCAATTTAAAGTGCGCGCCAAAAAACAACGGAGCAACTTTGACCACTAAAAAGTTAACAGATATTCTTCTATTGGTCTATATTATGATATTCTAAAGTTTGGTCAAAATCGGAGAACCACGGGTACAAAACCATGTTGCCAATTGATGGAATGGCCCATATATACAATAACGCTTTTGGTTTCACAGATATTTTTAGTCTTTTCATTGTGGCTACAGTCTTTGGCGCTGCGCATATTATTTTTATGACTTACTTTTGCGCCTACAAGTATGCTACTGTTATGTCAAATGTGTATGTGCGGCTTTAACATGCTTTGAAGTGGAAGTAAACAGTGAAAATGTGGACGGAAAGAAAATCTATAAAGATTTCTTGTACCGAAAAACAATGAAATGAGGGTACATAAAAATATTTAATGAGTTTTGTAGCATACATTTTGGAGGTTCTGTGGAAATTTTGCTGTATGAGAATTTTGTCAATTGTAAGATACTGGTTACTTAAAACACAAAAGAAGTAAACTTAGAAGTTCCTAGGGCCTTTAAGAAATATTTGTAATTTTGAATATACGGAAATAGATAGCGAACTTTGTGTAAACTGGCATATAATAGAAGGTTTCTGAAGTAAATTGGAATTAATTAACGATACCTTAAGTTAAGTCGTGGTCACGTCGCGCTTTTTTTGTCTAATTAAGTTAAGTGAAGTTAAGTTAAGTTGACATAAGTTAAGTTAAGTTAAATTAAGTTAAGTTAAGGTTTCTGAAGAAAATTTTAAGTACTTAACGATACCTTAAGTTAAGTCGTGGTCACGTCGCGCTTTGTTTGTCTAATTAAGTTAAGTTAAGTTAAGTTAAGGTAAGTTAAGTTAAGTTAAGTTAAGTTAAATTAAGATAAGTCAATTTAAAACGCAATTAAATTGAAATTATAGTTATTTAGATTATATTTGAGGAAGAATAGAGTACACGCATCTCAAGCTAAGGTTAATTAATTTAAGTTGAAACAACTTAATTTGGTTTATCTCAAATAAATAAATTTAATATAGGTTAAGACAGTTTATGCTAATTTCTTAAAAATTAAGTTCGGCTACTTTAATTAAAAACGGGAGGGCAAGATCACAAAACTGTTCCACTTCTTGTACTTACTTCCTTATGGCACTAAACACTCCAGTAATCACCTCAAATCTCCACAACCCCTCATTGAAAACTCATTGCAGTTTATATTTTATAAGTATTTGTTGTTGTTTTATTTTTCATTCATATTTGTTTGCCTTTTTAATTAGTTTCAGTTATTTTCACTTAGTTTTACAACTATGTATTTATTTTACGCTTAAAAATTCGTGACATTCTCAATACAACGCCGACAGCGTTTATGCTTACACATGTACGTGGGTGTTTCTGACACAATCATGTGTTTGTATATGTGTATGCATGTAAAAACATATGTGTTAAACTGTAAGTCGCTCGCCTGTGTTGTGTATGTATGTTATACTAGGATGAGTGATTTTCTTATGTGTGTGTGTATATTTTCTACAGTTTTCGTATTAATTATCATTTTACGCTTTCTAATTTTTACAATGGTGTGAAAATTTAACATGCGCTTAGTTTATTAGTTTTGCTTACAGCTATTACATTTTTTCTCTCTTTCAATTATCAAAAAATTTTGTGAAATTAAATGGTTTAAATGATAAATATATTATTTGTAAAAAAGTGATAAATAGCAATAAAATATTAAAAAAAATGTGTTAGAAAAAAATATATTTTTGGTAACATTTTTAGAAAACATTAAATGTTAATTAATTAAAAATTAAAATTATTTAATTGAGAAAAATTATGTACATAAAATTATTTTTTTCGAAAAAAAAATTTTAATTTAAAAAAGTTAGAAAAGAGAATAGAATTAAAAAAAAAAATAATTTACAGAGCATAGGTTTCGAAAAAATTGTCTAATGATTAGCTTCCGAAAAAATTCGGGACTTTATAATTGTTGAATGAATAAATAAAAATATTTTTTTTTTAAGCTAAAAATATTTGGAAAAAAAATTGCATTTAAAAAATTTCTTCTCGTTCCAAAATAAATATTATTGCCACGAAATTAAAAAGAAAAATAAATATATACGTTTAAAAATTAAGTTTTTTTGAGAATCGCTATTAGCTTTTAAGTTGTAGAAATTATAATAAAATTAAAAAACAAAAATTTTTAATTTTAAAAAGTTTTGAAAAAAAAAATTAAGAACTAGTTAAAGAAAAGTTAATTTGAAAGTTCAATAATTTTTAAATAGTTTAAGTGAAAAAAATTTTATGAAATTATTTTTTCGAAAAAAAAAATTTAAATTTAAAAAAGTCAAAAAAAAATTAGAATTAAAAAAATTAATTTACAGAAGGAATTTTTATTTTTCATTCATATTAATTTACAGAAGGAATTTTTTTTATGTTAAGTAAAAACTTTAGTATTCACCATATTTAAAAACTGTTTCTTATAAAAAAATTAAATTTTAGGTGTAAAATTTTAAATATTTAAAAATAAATCAAAAATTCAGAGAAGTTTTTGAAAAATTAACAATAAATAATTTTTTAATTGTATTTAGAAATAAATTTAGAAGTAACAGACATTTGAAGTAAACTTAAAAACTAGAAAAATTTTTATTTTTTATTTTAAAAATCTTTTCGAAAAAATTTAAGAACTAATTAGGAATTAATATTTTTTATTTTTTATTATAAAAAAAAAGTATTTCATTTATAAAATGAAGTAAGCTTATCTCGCCATAAAAAATGAGAATTTATTTGATTAAAAAAAAAAATCATGCAACTTTAAATTTAAAAGAGAAGTTATGATTTTAAATTTTGTTAATAATTTTTTTAATAAAAATGTATTTAGTTTGAAAAGTCAGAAATTGTGGATTTTACATTTAAAAAATAATCTTCGGGTAAGAATTTGATCATGAAGTTAAAAGAAAGATAATATATTTTTTTTTAATTTATTTTAAATATTTAAAATCAAAAACATTAAAAATAAATCTTAAAAATTTTGCTAATAATTTTTTTTAATTCAAATAAATCTTATTCTCATTTAATTTGAAAAAAATTCCAGTGCTACAAAATTTAACTAAACAAGTGCATGTAAATGCCTTCCCTTCATTAGCTTTAAAATAACTCACTTACAAAAGTTACGCAAACGCCCTGTACAACTTCATTTATCTCCATATAAACATGTGTGTTGTCTACTTAATGTATATATGCACTACGAAAAGTTAATTTTTTCTTTAGTTTTTTTTCAACGTAATAATATATAATGCTATTGTTGGTTCTGTTGTTGTTGTTTTAATAAATGCATCAGTTCATGTAACGAATTGCGTTTCATTTGTCGTTAAAATTAGTTTTCAAATAAATATCGTTCGTTTTCAGCAACGTTTTATGCAGTTGTTGCAACTGCTAACAATAACTGTTTGTAGTTTTTGTGTTTTTTATAAATTTTTTGTTAATTTTTTAAGGTTTTTATGTTTCTTATGTTGCAACTGTTTTTTAGTTTTATTTAGCAGCTCACGTTTGCTTGACTTTCTAACAAAAAATCAGACAAATCGGTTGATTTTTGTATATAATATGTTTTATTTAAAATATTTTAGTTTTTTTTTTTTATATATTTATTTTATATTAGTTTGCTTCATAATATGTTACTTTAGTATATTTTGTGTTTGCTTTCTACTCCATTTTTAGCTTAAATGTAGCTTAAAATGAATGCTAAAATTATAATTTTTTTTTATTTAATATTATTTATTGTTGTGTAAGCCTTTTTCTAATAAAGTGTTTAATAATTTTTCTCTCACGTAATTTTATCTACATATGTAATAGTTATATATATTTAGTATATACATGCATATTAACATATTTACACTGCTTAGTGCTTAAATATTAAAGTTTGCAGTATTGTTAATTATAATTAGTATCACGATTGTCCATTTTTTAAACGAAAATAGTGGAAATAAAGGTGAAAAGTAAAAAAAAAAATAAAAATTGTAAAAAATAATAGAAAAAATTATTAAAAAAATTCATTGAAAATATTGTAAAAGAAATATGAAAAAAAAATATAATAAATAAATAAAAAAATATACAATATTAAAAAAAATATATAGAAAAAACATAAAACAAAATTATTAAAAAAAATTATTTAAAAAAATTTTTAAAAAATTCATAAAAAAATATTGTGAAAAAAAATATGAAAAAAAATACAAAAAAAATGTAATAAAAAAATTTAAAAAAAATATAGAAAAAATCAATCAAAAAAAATATATATATAAAAAAAGTGTGAAAAAAATATGAAACATTTGTTTCCGAAATATTTGTAATTAAATTGTTAAATTTTCGGCTTTTTCAACACTTTCAAAATTTTTCTATAAACTTCTTCCGATTTTTTAAAATCTTTCAACATTTTTCTATAAACTGCTTTCACTCATAAAGCTGGTTCACTTATATAACATAAGACCTTTCAGCTAGACTCCCAATCATTCAAACTAACACTTCCAAAGCAATCGCAGCAGTCTTCGTTAAGTAAATGCCGCTCATTTATTGACTAGTCCTCCAATTGCTTGAATTTTCGCATTGCATAAAACAAAGCTCTCATGATTTTTTTGTTATTTTGAATTGTATCCAGAAATAAATTTTTTTTTATTTTTTGGAATTTTATCCAGTAAGTAAATAATTTTATCATCAAAAATTAATGTAATAGCAGAAAATATTTTTTTTTTTTTGAAAGATGATTTTATTCTCCGAATACAAATATCCTAATTTTTTAATTAATTAAAATAACTTCGAAAATTAAATATTATAAATTTTTATTTATCTGAACTTAACTTCATAAAATAAAAAAAATTTAATAATTTTTTTAATTAAGAAAAATTAATAAATTAATTTAAAATAATTTTTTTAATTAACTAAAATTAATATATTTCTACTATGCATATTTCTCTAGTAAAAAAGTGTCTCAATATAAATTTTTAGCATACAATTATATTTATTGATATTTTTTTCATTTTTGTATAAATAAATATTTTTTCTTTCTTTTCTAAAATTAATAAGTTAATAAATGATTTCAATGCACTAAATTAATTTATATATTTTTTTTATTAAATTCACGTATTTTAGTCAATTGCACTGGTGCTTATATATTGTATTTTCTTAATGCATATCATTTCATTTTGCTAAAAAGTCTCAGTATTTATATGAAATATTTTATTGCGCTAAACTACAACTAAACTAGGGCTAACTGCTTAGTTAGGTTTACGTTTTCGTCAGCTTAATTAGTAAAGTCTTCAGTGTAACTGGTGAGTATGTGTGTGGTGTGGAAGTGAGGGTGTAAGTGTCGTTACTTATGTATTTATATACAGATTTACATAATTGTGTTTGTATATATATATATATAGGTATATTATATATGAAATATATAAATAATATATACTTAATATATTTATTTATATCTTTTAGTCATATCAATGCACAGTGCATACGTATTAATATTTTTATTAAATTTTTTTATAATTTTAATACTTTTTTTTTTTTAATTTTTCTTCTTACTTTTATTGCTAATTTTTTATTATTACCAACTTATAACATTTTTATACATTATTCTAATTATTTATATCCTTTTATGTCTGTTATAGCTCTATTAGTAAAGTAGGAGTTTGGTTTCTCGTTAAAAGTCGTGTGGTTTCCTATTGCTTCTGTAGCTTTTTCAATATTTATTTATTTATTTCCATACATTTTTTCGTTCAATTGTCTCAAAAATTCATTTTCTCGCCATATTTTATGTAATTAAGTAAATAAACTTTCTTTCAGTTTTCGCACAGGAACAGCATGTAAGTGTTAAATTTGAGAGCAGAGTGCGCTTTCAAAATTATTTTTTGAGCGCACAATAAAGGAAAAGTCAAAACCTGTGAGGGATATTGCCTTAGATTAGATTAAATTATGTTTAAAAATCGATTCTAACAGTAATCTCACCGGGATAGCTTATACCCGTCCATTGTGATACCCAAAACTCCTATGAAATTGACTTCAAAGACACTTAAAAGTTGCTGAAGCCCTTTGAGCCACTCGCGAATTTGTTCAGGCTGCTAATGTCAGTTTCAGGTAGGAAACCGAGTTCACAGAAAATATGACTGCCGAGATGTCTCAGCTTTAGTCATGCGATATTAGACAATAGGCGATAAAGTGCATGGAAGTGTTCACCTCACTTTCTTTAACAGTTTGCTTCCGACAGGAATTTTTAACCTTACAGCATGAATGCCGATTGGATGATGTCTATTGAACTCTAGAACTCCAACGACTGCGGCATGATTAACTTTGCTAAGGGCAAATAATTCAGTAGATCGGCTAAGTTCGTCTCTAGTCAACCAACGCTTACTAAGTGCCTGCTAGCTCCAGTGCTAGAACTGAAGATGATAACGGTGACCAATTCGTTTCCATAAATGTGATCAAAGTGAGGGTATCCTTTTTTGCTAGCTCATCTGCTATGCTGTTTACAACGTTTCAGCAAAAACCAGACACACCAACTAAGAGCGAGATAAGTTGAAATTTTATGCAAACTTCTTTTAATTTACTATCTCTGACTCAACATTTTGTTTGTCCGCTTCTAAGCACTAAAAAGCTAACCCTGTGAATGATTGAAAGAGAGGTATGCTTATTAGCGACGTTAATTTTTTATGCGGGGAAAAAAACAGACACACTTTAAAAGAAAATGTTCAGGTACAAACAAACAAGTGTATTTTCTAAAAGTTTCGCCCAACTAATTCGCACATGCCTTCATTTTTGAAGATCATACACGAGATCTAGGCGCAGAGAACCAGCACCCGAAGAAGGCAAGCAACATCAAACAGCAAAAAATAAGCTTAAGCATGCCATTGAGGCCAGAAAAAAAAAATGGGAGCAACAACGCAAAGATGTCAGCAAAAATTCCTGGAGACAAGGGTATAAGATAATTATGAAGAAACTCGGAGTTCAAACCAAGCCACCTAACTTAAATGCTGCCAAAATGGATAGTATCGTTAACGCACTTTTTCACATGCTGGAAAAAATAGTCAGTGAACCAGAACAGGCTCCAAGGCCTTCTCGAATCCACTCCACAACTGGCCGCTGGCAAGCTCAAAGCTAACCAATTGCCCATCCTGGAGGGGAACCCAGCAGAAATAGTCAAAACAGTCACCACAAAACGACCCGCGGCACTTTTAAACATGTACAACACCTGCCTCGAAGCTGGAATATTTCTTGAAATTTGAAAGAAACAACAACTTGTTTTAATTAGCAAGGGTAAAAGGGATCCCAATTTGCCATCAGTATATCGCTCAGTATGCATGCTCGACACCGCGAGAAAGATCTATGAAATACTATTTAAAACTACAGTGGACGCGGCTATCAATAAAGCTGGCGGACTCTTTCTCAGACAGTGCGGTTTTAGACCGGCAGGGTCAATTCCAGGCTGCGAAGCGTCACTGAAAGTGTAGAAGTCGCACAGCGTAGAATCCACAAATACAAACGAATAGTTTTTTGGCGTATTTTGACGTTCGAAACGATTTCAATAGCGCGAGGTGTGTGTACATATACGATGCTTTAGAAAAAAATGTTAGCATCTTCGATTACTTCAAAGCTGTTTTGCGAAGTTAACTTAGTTACAGAAAAGCTTTTGCTGTATCAGACTAGAGGGATCACGACAAATAGAATTTACGTTAGGACTAGCACAAGGGTCCATTTTAGCCCCAGACCTGTGATATTAGTTGTGACGGAATACTAAAACTTGAAATGCCAGACGAATCACATCTAATCGACTACGCGGGCGACGTGGCAGTAGTAATCACGGCCTAGAATACAGAGGAAACCCGAAAGAAAACTGCATCAGCCCATTATTCAGATGCAAACATGGCTTGACTCACAAAATCTTCAGCTCCCTACCCACATTCCTCTTGTAATAAGCATGTAAACGACGAAATATATTATAAAGACTCAAAAAGCTGTGAATTACTTAAGGCTGGACCCTAAATTAACTTTCAGGATACAAATCCAGCAAGCGGCAGGAAAGCCAGCGAAAATCATCTCACATCTTAGCAGATTAATGGCCAACATTGGAGATCTGAACACACAGAGAGCGGCAGACTTCCAGCGACACCTGCCAAATAGTGAAATATACACGTTCTTAAGTACAGAGCGACTTAGACAGCTGCACGACTACACGACCCTTTTATTCTCCACTATTCACTCACCATCTACCGTCCCGCTAGAAATTCTTGTTACTAAACAAATAAGTTCTTAACCACATCATTTTAACCAGCTCTGTAAGTTCCATGCTAAATGTATGTATATTTTTATTATTTTAATTAGTTGTTAGTAAAAAGTTACTAGTTTAGGAATCAACAGGAATTACAGTTGCCACCTTCTGTGTTATGTAATATATGCCATTTTTATTAACGGATTCATATAATTTTAACCAAGTTCATGTGCTGACAAGACAAATAAACTTAAGTAGAGACGAATTAATTTTGGAAGCAAATCTTACTAAAGGTTTCTATATTAAGCAAATTTATTATATTATTGATATTCTGCTATTAACTGTGGCTTGAGCAGCTGTAATCATTCTGTAAATAGACGAAAGTATAAATATCAAAAAATTCAAAAAATATTTGCTTCAAACACTACTTAAGCTTTTTTGCCTTGTCAGCAGATATTTGCATTTCTCACATATTCTTCTACCACCTAACACAAAAACTACATTAAAAAAATAATAATTTCTCAGCAAATTGTGGCTTTAAATTTATTGTACATATACCATATATATCTCTATCTTACTTAAAACTATCAAATTTACATTTCTTACATAATATAATTAACACTTTACCGCAGTAAATTTACAGCAATTTACATATTTCTCAAGCTAACAATATTTAGTTTTCAAACTCCATCCACTTTCAACAGTTAAAGCAAGAACCATTCCAGTTTAAAGTATATTATTGCATAATATATTTAGTTTTATATGGCAACTCTTAACTTAGTACTTTACATACGCATCAGCAACTCTAGGCGTCCAATTATCAAAGTGACATTGTAAAGAGCGGCAAGACAATCGCCGCAAATGAGAGCAGAAAGAGACGTTCACTCGAACTGCTGAGTGCGCTGGCTTGACACAGCAGATCTTCGGGAAATATCTCCAGTATGGGCAGACGACGACCCGTGGTCGGATCGTGGCACGTGTTCGAACGCGCACGCTGCATGTGTTGGGAGTAGAGAAGAAAGAGAAAAAAATATAAGCATATTATGCCACTGAAATGTGTAAAGAGTGAGAGAGTGTAAAAAGAGTTTGTAAGTGAAATAAAAAAGGCTTACGCGCAAAACGTGTGCGGGTAGCGGTAACTTCGTGCATGGTAACGAAACATAAAAAGAATTTGGCAAATTAGAAATTACATACAATACGAAATATAAGAAAAGGAAAATGCTGTAAGCAAGAGTGCTTACTCACCTGCACCATTCGTTTCATCTCGTCCTTCTGTATCACTTTAATTTGCGCCGACTCGCGCAGCCAGCGCCGCAGCCAATGGCCGAACCACACTAACCCACATTCGCACTCGAGCGGATTGTTGGACGTGTCCAAGCCGCCGATGATGCTGCGTGTGCCCACGGTATCCCAGTAGGTCTTGTTCGGATAGAAGCTGTCCGCCGCTAGCGCATTGATTTTGTTATTGGATATATCGATGGACAGCTGTGGCACAGCGCGTAGCGTATAAAAGATGCCTGGCGGCAAATCGGAAATTTTAGTATGTGAGATTTTCACCAACAAGTGTTGGTTACGTGCCAAACCCTCGAGCGCATCTGGCGCTATTGTTTGCACATTGCCGCCGTACAGCTCGAGCAGCTGTAATTTGGTATTATTCAGCAGCTTTGCGAGGAGCTGCGAACCAATATTCGTCTCCACGCAGTGTACGCGTAATTCCTGTAGGCCCGGTATGCGCGCCACGAGCTCACCCAAATTCTGATGTGACGTCAAATGCAGTTTGCGCAGTGAGCGCAGTTTACTGAACGCTGTCGGATTGACCACCTTCACGTCGAGCAGATTGAGATCGGTGAGGTGACGCAAGGCGACGAGGTCGTGCGCGGTGATGCGACGCAGTGGGTTGTGCGCCAGATCGAGCACACGCACCGATGTCGGTAGATGTTCGGCAACGCTGCTGGCGTTAACGATTTTATTATGTGAGACATTCACATGACGCAATTGACGCATTTCATGTAGTGAGGTGAGCTCTTGCAGATAATTGCCGCTGACATCGAGATGTGAGAGATATGGCAGACTGAGCTGCGGCAGCACGTAGAGACCCATGCGACGTATTTTCAGACGACGCAAACGTGGCGTATGCAGAAAGACCTCCTTGAGGTTGGTTGTTACTAGTGGATTCTGTGAGAGCTCTAAATTGGTGAGATTATTTAGGAAGGTGAAGGTGTTATCCGGCAACACGGTGATGCGATTGCAAGCCAGATTGATGTCGTAGAGGAATTGCGAGTTCACAAACATGCTTGAGTCCAGGTACTCCAGCGTATTCTGCGCCATTTGTATGCTGCGCAGCGTAAAACCGACATCGGAGAAGGCCGGCACCGGCCACACGGATAACTGGTTCTCTGAAATGTCCAAATACTCGAGTCGCGTATTCATGAATACTTCACGTGGCAGCGCGCGCAAACGATTGCCGCGTACGCGCAGTATGCGCAGTTTGCGTAAGTTCGAAAACTGCTCGACTTGTAGCTGTTCGAGTCCATTGTAGCCAAGATCCAGCTCTTGCAGACTATTTAAGCCCTGAAAACTGCGTCGACGCAAAGTTGTGATATTATTGTAAGAGAGATCGAGTATCTCAAGGAATTCTAGATCGCCGAAGGCATGATTGGCCAAACTGCCGATTGTGTTGTGCGCGAGATTGAGGAAGCGCAGCGTATTCGCGAGGTTTGCAAAGCTCTCGGTTTTGCTGATTGCGTTGTGGCTAATATCCAGGTTATAAATATACATATACGAGCTGAGTTCATCCACAAAGTGCGCAATCTGATTGTAGGTGACATTGAGACGCAGCGGCGTGCTGGTATTCGAGACGAAATGGAACATTTTCAGCGAGAGCGTACAAAGGTTGTTATGCATCAAATCCAAAGCAGCAAGGTTGGGGAGCACCGTGAATGCGCCGTGCGAGATATTCGCCAATTGATTGTAGGACAAATCGATGTAACGCAGAAACTCCAAGTTGTGGAACGCATGCTTCTCAAGCAGCTTCAGCTTATTTGATTGCAAATTGAGCGTCTGCAGATCGCCCAAACTGTGGAATGTATTGCGTGTGATGACTTCTAAAGAATTGTACGAGAGATCGATCTCCACTAGATGACTATGCACGTCGGGTAAGAAGAGTCCACGCGGCAGCTGCTTCAGCTGATTAAATGCCAAATTGATGTAGCTCAGTTCACGCATATAGGCAAAGGATTCATTGGAAAGCGTCTTTAGGTTATTATTGTCCAAACCGAGCCACATCAGCTGTGAGAGCGGCATCAGCGCTTCGAGCGGATCGATGGACTCCAAGCTGCGCGCTGGGAAGACCGCAAAGGAGAGTTCGAGTATCTTCAAAGTGCGTGAGACATTCTCAAACACCAACGGATGGTGTATATTGATGTCGTTGAAGCTCAAACTGATCTCCTGTATTTGCTCCAAACCAAAGAAAGAGCCCAAATGCAAGTGCGTTATTTTATTATTGCGCAGCAATATCGTTTGCAGATTGGCGCCCCAATTGTCTACGGCAAAAATGCCCTCCGGTATGTCCGAAACTAGATTATAACCCATATTGAGGTATGAGAGCTGTGTGTAATTGCGCAATGCCAGCACCGGTATCATCGTGAAATTGTTACCGCTCAAGCTGAGCACGCGCAGATTCTCGGTATTCTCTGGCAGATTAGTTAACTGACAGATATTATTCGAAGCGAGGTATAGATACTTCAGTTTATGTAACGTGCTGATCGCACCTGGCACAGCGTTGAGCTCATTGCGCTCCAAATCCAAGTACTCCAGCGTTTCGGTTATGCCCTCAAAGGCGGTCACATGTATGCGCTCGATGGCATTGAATGCCAACACGAGGTGCACTATACCGGTGCCCTTGAACACGGCCGGCGGCAGCTGCCGTATGAAGTTCTTCTCCAGATTTAACGCGCGCACATGCACATCCGAATAGTTGTTCTGAAACCAATCCGATTCCAGCGTCTCCACCAGATTCATACCCAAATCGAGCTTCTCCAAGCGCATGCGCACCAGACGCAGCTCTTTCGTCTGCACGCTACGCAAGAGATTGTCACGCAGCGATACAATACGCAGTCCATGTAGATGCTCGAAGAGTTGTTGTGGAAAAACGGTGAGCAGATTGCTCGACAGATCGATGGTGACCAGCGAGCGTGGCAGGAAGTTGGGCGCTATGTGATAGATGCGATTATTCGACAGGTCCAGCCAGAGCAACTTCTGCAGCCGACTAAAAGGTTTACTGGGCGCAATGTGGTTACTAGTGCCCGACGTGTGGCCTCCCAAGCTACCGAGTTCATTCGGCGTATTTCGCGCGCTGCTATGCGCACTTTTCGTCGTGGCCTGCTCATCATGCCGCGTTATGGCTGCCAAACTAGAGGGATGACTGCTGGCGCCACTGTTGCCATTCAAGCCATTGCCGTTTTCGTGCAGGCCAAACGGTGATACCTCGGTAATGTCGTTGCCGGAGAGATGTAGTGAGCGCAGCGTGTCGAAGAGCGCCTCCCAGTTGCCCTCCAGCGTTGTTATGTGATTCCTTTTTTTGAATTTTTGGCAGCGTTTAATGGATAGGAAAAGAGTGAAATTTCAATAAGTAATCGAATGAAGTATTTTTCTTTATTTGGAGTTATATACTTTTAAATAGGAAGCCATTTTGGACAGGAATCACTAAAAACTAATAGCTGAGGACCAACAACGCAAAAATGTTAAATTTAGTTTAAAAAGAAAAAATCATATACAGATGGAGTCTTGGCAAAATAAGTCATTATGACATAAAAAATATCTTTAAAAATATTGGTTAAGCTGGAGCTCGGCTGGGTATGTAAACATTTTGTAATGCTTATGCCTGGCAGCTGATTTAAAATACTGCGAGACAACCGCACTTTGACAAAAAATAGCGGGAACTAGTGCCTCAAAACCATTCCGCTATCTCTATTCAGATCTAAAAACTTTTATTTGGGATTCACAGGTTTTTTTGAACCGATGCTTAAGCATGGTAAATGCAAGGTCTCAGTGATACACTTTTTGAGTTAAGGAAGAAAAGAACTAACATTTGTGTTAGAACTATAGTAAGCACTGCTGAGCTAAATCGAAGGTGTCAGTGTATGCACACGAAGTATTATAACTGTAAGAAATATCTTCCCAAATTTTAGGAACGGTATCTTCTAAAATAATAAAAAATTATTATTTTCATGCAATCAATACTTCTTTCAGGTGTATTTCGGTTTCTGCAATTTAAAAGCACTTATCATGTCATTATATCACTACTGGATTTGTTGTCTTACTTTTTCTTCCCTGGCTTATGGTGAAATAGTCAAATGCATTACTAGTAATTTCAGTTTTAACATTCTTAGGAAGTATTACCAGTGTTAACGTAAAGACAATATTTCAAAATAATACCCTTATGTTTCATGGTACTAAATGGAAAAACGTTTTGGAATCACGGAATATTCATATATCAGGTAACTTGAAAAAGTTCTTGAACTTATAATTAAGAATAAATATTTTTCTAAATTCCAAGTGAAAAACTGGCATTGCAGATCGAAAATTGCAGAATCAGAGAAACTGATAATGGCACAAAAGTATAAAATACTCAAGTTGAAAATATGAAAGAAAGAAGAAGAAATCAGTAATGACGGGAGGAGGTGTGATTCGTCTGTGTAAGTAAATACAAATATTTGTACATAGGGGTAAACTAGGGTGTTTTCTTTTTTTTTTGAACTATTAATTTTTTTCGGTCCCGTCACGAAATTTCCTCGGAAATAACCTAAAAAAAATCCCGGAAAATTTTAATTTAATTTTTTAAATGTTTTAATATTAACATTAAGAACTGGACCAAGGCCTGTAAAAATTTTCCATAGAAAATACACTACAATCGTGAGTTTTTATCTTTAAATTCCTACAGATCAGAGATATTTTATGGCATCGCTTTGACTTTTGACGCACATTTCTCAGAATCGTTGACTCTACAAAAGTGTCCAGCGCAACAAAGTCGTAACTTACACCGGTGAGGTAGTACGGGGCTCTAAGCCCGATTTTGCCAAGAATTTCGCATTTTTTTGTATATATCTCGTAAATGACAGGAGCTATAAGAAAAATGTACATCACAAATTTGTAGGAAATTTTATTTGCCATAAAAAAGGTTCGAGGTCAAAATTGCTATTATTAATACTTCTCGAGATATTCGGCTCTTTAAGTAAGGCTTTATAGAGTTTTTATAGATGGTATGTATTAAAAAATCGATGAAAATTGCACATAGTCACTAAGGATAGTCGCACCAACTTAGCAGAAGTATCATTTACCCGGGGAGTCTCATTACAATTTCTGGGTGCTTTTTTGTCACAATGTATATGAAATATTGCTCCTTTTTGTAAATTTATAATTATAATTTGCGATTTCGTGTTAAAAAAATTTCCAACAAAATTGTATGTCCCAAAAATGGTTTTTTTCATAGAGTTTTTTTTTAGTAAATCAGACAAATATTTAGCTCGAAAATTGGGTTTTGACATTTTTTCCAAAAAAAGTTTTGAAAAGTTTTTAAAATATTTTAAAAATATTTAAAAAAAAAGGTTGTAATCACTTAAAACCATAATTAAAATTTTGTTTTTAAATTATTTTTTTAAATACACCACTCTTATGAAAATTATTTTTTAAATAGAACATGGGCTTTCGAAAATATAATATTACACTTATATAAAAAAGTGCAAATTTTGGCAAAAACTCACCTCTGCGCCACAAGTCGCGTTAACGAATGCAATTTTTGCAACGCCTCCAGCGGTATGTGCTGCATTTTATTGCCGGAGATGTCCAATGTCATGAGTGAGTGAGTCATTGTACTGTAAAAATAAATAGAAAACAATTGTAAGTATATTTTTTTAAAGCTATTAAGCAGTCGATATGATTAGTTATTTCAAACAAATGTGATTTTGTTTTGAAAAAATAGGTGTTCTTAGCAATAACCTACAAATACCACTGAGTTATGGAAATTATTTGAAAACTTTGAATACTTCACCGAGCAGCATTGGTTCTAAATTTGAAAGACGGATTTACCACGGAGAAAAGCATTTGAGTGTCACAAAGCATTAAGTAAAAGTAGTGAAATCAAGGAAAACTTTTTCCATACGAGTCTTCTATCCACCTCTGTTAAAGACGATAACATCGAACATTGCAAAGGTTAGAGAAAGAGAACTTGAATATTTTTCCATTAGAATCAACGAGTTAACAGAGAATGTTAGCAGATTTTACTAAACGACTCAACACATTTTGGCTAATGTTTTGGGTTTGAAAGTATTAATGCTTGAGTGGCGCCAAAAGATCTGATACTTTCACAAAAACGACGTCGAGTAGAGGTAACCAAAATATGCTTCATAACGTAGAAGAGGATCATTCATTCATTAAACGAATCATTACTGCCAATAAGACTGCTAATAAGACGTAGGTTTATGAATATGAAAACGAAACAATCTGGTGAATGGCGCACCAAAACTGAGTCGAAACCAAAAACACAAAATTTCCTAAAGATATTGAATGCTATCCCAGCCGAGGCTAATAATAAATTTATGGAAAAATTTTCAAGCGTTGGCGTGCTTGCATGGGCTGAGCAACACATTTGAAAATGTATAATAGTATTTTTTGCTGAAATTTTATCAAATAAGAAAACAATTTATCTAAAAATCATGTCTTATAGTTTCCAGAAGTAATCACCAGCAATATTTTTTAACCTACATACTTGTCATATCAGATTGATCGATTTGAGGAAATTTGTAGAAAGCGAGATAGAAGAAATCATGGGTATTAAATTTGTGGTAAATCTTTGTCATTTATTTATACAGCAGCCTTTCTAAACAATAAAAAATATATCAAGATGCAAGCTTTCAATATTCAGCTTAAGTAAATATCAATTTCCTTTAATAAACAAAGAATATTCCCAAACAAAATTAGCACAAAAACATTAAAGCCTAAAAATAATCAAAATGCGAATTTCAGCAAATTCATACGGGTTTCAGCAAACACTTTTACTCTTAATAACGGTACATTTTTATATACGGATTTTTCGCACATTACGCAAACAAGCTGAGTGTGTAAAACGGCGTTGAATCCGATTTTGGTAAGCACCATAAAAAGCTAAGCAAATAAACCGCATATATGTGTGTGTGTGAATATGTAAATATATGGTTATGTAAGAGCGGCAAGCTGTATGTCTGTGTATGCTGTTGCATTTTTACAAAGAGTTACGCTTGAAAATATTTGAAGAGCCAAGCACAAGCGTTAGTAAGCGTTTTGGTATATAGGTACATCGCTGTAAATATGTAGTATATGGTATGTATGTACATATGTAAATAAATATATATGTATACATGTGTGTTTGTGGCTATGTGACTATTTATGACTTGGCTTGTCACACACGCACACATGCATGTCGTTTTTGCCGACTCATTCAACTACATTCGCCGCACCGCCTCATTCGCCTGCAGCACACGGCGTATGAGGAACATTTGACTAAAGAAAATTCAAATTCAAAATTTTTGATGACACACATGAGTCCTCACTTTATACGCCTTTTTTGTATAACTTTGTTCTTTTTTTTTTGCTTTATGTCGTTTACAGTTGCTCTTGCAACATAATGTGAGTTTGCAAAATTTTTTAGAAATTTTTATGGCAACCTCACTGCCGCAACCAAGTTTTGGTGAAAAATGCGCAGAAGGCAGCATTTGAAAACCGCTCGTTGTACACTTTCATACATTTTGTGAAGAAAGAAGGTAAAATTTTTGCATACAATTACAACACTAAGCCTTTTGTTCTGCATGTCTGTGGCATTAACTATGCAACTTTTTGCTGCTGTGCGCTACACTTTTGGCTTTTTGTGTCTAACGGTGAAAATGTGTCAGTTGTGATGCCTTTTAAGTGACTTCAAATGACTCACAAACGCTTACCGTTATTTAGATACTTCAAAGGGTTGTCGCAGGTGTTTTTTATGTCAGTGTGTGTGAGTGTGTGTTTGAGACTTTATAGGTGAGCGCGCGTGAATTAGGTTGAGAACGTGCGCTTTGATGATGTGTCATCACCTCTTTATGACGTTGAAAACTTTTTTAAAGAAAATGGCACTAACATTTTGTATGAGAAAATTTAAATATTTTTAATCAAAAAAAAAGGGATGCTGTTATTGCTTCAAGGAAGCAATTTTAAAATCGTTAAGAGGCACAACAAGTGGTATTAATGATGGAGGTTTTGGAATTAATAAAAAAACTATCTTTTCAAACATTAAGGGTATATTTATATCGAGTATCCTCACTAAAGTCTAAAAATTAAATTTTTTTCGAGTTAAATGAGATCTCCGACGGTTTAACTGCTGTAGAGATTTTACCATTTCCGTGAATGAAACCTAAATTAAAAACTTCTCTACTAGAAAACAATGAAATGGTCGAGAGAATTAAAAAGTGATAAAATGACGTTTAATAAAAAAGTTGAAATTTTGTCAAAATTTTATTCGTATTTTATCTACCAAAATTCCATTAGCTCGAAATAAGGTAACTTCTTTAATAACTTAAATATAAAAAAATGTACATACATACATAATGGAACATAAAAGGGTAAGTATACTCCAAATTTCGGAACAGTTTTTTACAAGATAATAAAAATATCGACAAACTTGGATAATCAAAATTTTCACAAAAATTTTGTTGTTAAGTGAAAAAGGTTTAAGGCAAAAGTTACAGATATTTTCGTTACCTAAAACGTTGACCTACAACCCTTTGCATAGATTATTATTTTATTTAAAATTTTGTTATTTTATTTTTCGTTTTCAAAGAGTTCCAATTCACAATGATTTTTTATTTAATTTTTTGTTAAGCAACTTCTAAGGCTTCAAGGCATTAATTTATTGTGGCCCTTAATATTTTTCAACAATTATGTGTTTTGATTTCTATTACTTCGAGGTGCAAAAAAAAATTAGTCTATAATGACATAAAATGACTGAGTCTCAAGTTATGGCACAAAGCTCAAATTTAGTACAAAGGGTCAAGGTCAAAAAATCAAAAAATGTGGTCTTCGCTTTCTACCAGGCCTAATACCTGTCTTTCTAACGACGAGTACTAAAGCTCCATCAATCAAACTTTAAGAAAACGCTTATTTCTGATTTATTGTGAAAATTGGTGAAATCAAACTATAAAGTTAGATTGGCGATTTTTTCTATAAAATGGTTATGTTCCAAACTACCAAAAGAATAATAAAATAAAAGTGCGATAACGCTCCAACAAGAAACATCAAGCACCAACATTTAATGTACCGATAATAGTAATAGGAATAATTCTCCCGTTTATCGATGTAAAATATAGAAAATAAATAATGGCACTGCGTAGCTTTGTAAAGAATCCAATACCTCAGCATCTACTCGACCAAACTTGGTTGAAGCTTGGTACATAACATGCCGTTGATATTATCTTGCTACAGTTGAAATACGAGGTGTGTTCAAAAAGTATCGCAAATTTTGTTTTTTTTTTAAATTATTTATTTATTCGTGAATATCTATTTTGTCCCCTTCAAAGTAATCCCCATGAGATATTATACACTTGTGCCAACGGTTTTTCCAATCTCGAAGCAATCGAAGCACTCCATAAAATCAGTTTTTTTTTATCTTCTTCAGTTCCTCCTTCAATGCCGTCTTTATCTCGTCAAGAGAAGCGTAACGTCGTTCCTTCATGGGCCTCTTCAGTTTAGGGAACACAGAAAAAGTCACAGGGGCCAGATCTGGGGAATACGGTGGCTACGGCATCATTAGTGTGTTGTTTTTGGCCAAAAAGTCACTCACATGCAACGATGTGTGTGAGCAGGGGCGTTATCATGGTGCAAAAGTCAATTTTTGTTCTTCCACAAATCCGGGCGTTTCTGGCGGATTGCTTCACGCAAATTGCGCATAACTTGCAGGTAATATTCCTTACTGACCGTTCTTCCCTGTGGCAAGAACTCATGAGGCACCACGCCCCTGCAATCGAAGAAAACTGTCAGTTACGATTCGCGATACTTTTTGAACACACCTCTTATTGACCAAATTAGCGAAGAGTCAGGCTTATATGCTATACGACTCCATTTTATTCTACATCAGATTATTTCCCGTGACGGTATATAATTGAAATCGGATTATAGCTTTAAAGGCCAAAATAAAATGATCTTGAGAACCTCAAGGCCCACGACTAATAATTTTAATTTATAATACAAATATTTGTCAATTCGGGAAAAACTTTCAAAAAATTAATTGAAAATATTTGCTTGACAATGATGCAGTCAGTAGATAGTTAATAAAGGCGGTTTCGTACTTTCCCTAATATCAGGATTATTGCACTTCCTGTTGGCCTTATGCCATATGCATCGATGTAGGTTCTTGTGCTGAAAATAAATAAAATGGGATAGATATTTTCTTTACCCCCGGTGATCTATTTAGGCGTTTTCTACTTTTTAAAGAAAACCCTTAGCAACTTCAAATTAAATGGGAAATGTTTATTATCATTCGAAAGAACATTCATTGGCATTTATTTTTTAAATATATTATTATTTTAAATGTTGTCCGCGACTGCATCTCAGATGGTCCATCCGTTGAGTCTAATTTTTGTGGATCTGCCTTGCTACAAAGTATGAATCGAAGCAGGATTATCCGCATAGACTTTGGACTTTAGATATCTCCATAGCAAAAAGTCTAAAGGTGTGATATTACGCTATCTTTGTGGCCAATCGACCGGGAAAATGTGAAGTTATCTGCTCACCGAAGTGTTTTCTCATCAAATTCATTGATTGGTGCGATGCGTGGG
Organism: Bactrocera zonata; assembly: GCA_037783105.1. Lineage (NCBI taxonomy): Eukaryota > Metazoa > Arthropoda > Insecta > Diptera > Tephritidae > Bactrocera > Bactrocera zonata. Next base: position 141,670 of record JBAWJQ010004468.1, on the reverse strand, counting down.
AAGTGGCGCCATCCTGGTGAAACCAAATGTCGCCGAATTCAAGAGTTTCAACGTCAGGCATCAAATTGTCGGTTGTAATGACACAATAACGCCAATGACGATTGCATTCGCACCAGTCATTTTTAAGTACGTGAGCGGCTTCAGTTCTTGAACAAGCTGTATTTTGTACGCTTCGGTTTAAGATCTCGACCTAAAATGCATCAAGTAGTTAAATACGTTAGTCGAGTTACTGCGAACGTCGCCGAACCGACTCTCAGCTACGGTTGATATATTTTCTTCGCTGCGTACTGGACATGGTCTACTCGGTGGAATATTATCCAATAATAAATGCTGGGTCTCACGATAGGTAATGGGCTTAAGAGTAGTACGCCCGGTAAGTAGATTATGTTGACCATAAGTTGAGCGAAGAACGTGAATTTTCGTAATAAAGTTGAACGAATTGTAAGAGTTATTCAAGCGAAAATCTTTTCATGGTGAAATACCAAAGTGAACAAAAATCTGTCGAAAAATCCCATTGAATAAAGTACCTCTGCTTGAATCATCCGTTATGTTATAAACATTTTTAGATATCTAATTGACTTTAAGCAGTATATATAAGTCATAAATAAGTTAAATTATGGATATTCTATAATTTGGCGAAATTGGGTAACCTGTATGCTGTAGAGAATGATTTTCGAACTTCGGAGTGACTATATGCGAAACAATTAGGAGTTATGTTTTAATTTATCTTAATAAAAAAGTGCTGAAATATTTTTATTTTTACAAAGAAATCTTAAAACTTATTAAATTATTATTATTAAATTTTAAATGCCCCAAAATAGTCAAATTCCACATTAAATTTACTTCCATTATTGCACTTTTTTCTCATTCACAAAAGTTGAACCAACCCATGAAGGAAGCATGCTGCTATTTTCTAACTGTTGATGATAAAACTACAAAATTGTCACAACTTTTCTGCTTAAGCAATTTTGTCGCATTGTTGCTACTCATCATTGCTTACTAAGTATGACCAATTATGATATCAAGTGGTGAAAATAGCAAAAGCAGCTGCTGCAAGTCATTCAATGCTCAAGTGTGGCAGCCATAAAGAGCATTAGAAGCGAGCAAGTGGGTGGACATATGATGATATTAATGGTTGTATGCACTGAATGTGTATGTGTGTATGTATGTATGGGTGGCTGATAAAATCGTTATAATGAAAGTTGATATGTGGATATGAATGACACAGGGACAATTAGGTGTGTTTGTTGAAGTTTATGGCTAACTTGCGGGAAAGTAATGTTTTAAAGTAGCAAAAATTCAATATGGACTTAATGTTGTTGAGAAAAATTGTAACAAAAACGTAATGTGTGAATGCATCGAAGCTAAAATACCCTTTATAAATAAAAAAAAATTCAAACAATAAGTAACTAACTTCAATATCCAAATGACACCAAATATTGTTCACATTACTATACGTCGAACTCTTCAACTGGATGTATGTATGTATGAATATATGGTATGTAGCTTATGCGTAACTAAACCTGGCTAATCAATGCAGCTCACTTACATTTCATATCATCATTGCATACATTTCATTTTGCTCATTTAAGTGGAAAACAAACATTTTGCCATTGAATCGCTCTTCAAAGTGCTTTACTCAGCTTTGACGCTGGCGTACGCTGTTTACCATAGCGTTATGTTATACTGTGCTATGCTATGCCATGTTGTGCTATGCTAAGTTGTGCTATGTGCCGCTATGCTGTCATAGCGCATAGCTGTACTAAATATATGTACATATATGCTATATACTATAAGTATGTGGTAGCATTCAATTCGACGCACAGCTAATAAAGCGAAAAAGCGGAAAGCGCAATTGTCGCGTCAGCAATAGACGGATGGATATGAGAGAGCTTATAAGAGTGTGTATATATGTGAGTAGGTACATTAGGGTGTTTCAAGCTTTTGTTTTAGTTTTTTGTCTCAGCTTGTATCCTCTAAAATAATTCTTTTGTAGATATGTAACATTTGTACATATGCAAAAGTCTGTCTCTGGTCAGTTTTTACATTCGAGAACAAGTCGACTTGAAGTTCCCTATACTTTAATTCGAAGCACCTGCTCTTTCTTCCAAATTGCCGTTGTCAAATCACTATAGGGTTAGCTTAGGTTAAATGGCTGATCAAAGAGTGTTTAAGTGTCTAAGTCTTGACCTCCCAAACGCAGGACGGTCAAGAATGAAGTGTTGAATTATTTTCAGCTCATCTTCTTCCATACAGCTTCATCAGGTGGCATCTGGTAGGATTCCAGGCTTTACTGCGTGGACGCCAATAAGGCAATGGCCTGTCATAAGCACAACTAGGGAGAGGCTAGCCTTGCTGAGGGCAAATCGATCAATAGATCTCTTTCGATCGATCTTTGGCCAAAAGGCGCATGTATCGATGTTGGCCCAGTGCTGGTCTGGCTTCCGCGAAGCCCAGCTATCTATTACGGGATACGGGAGGATCGGCCCGCTCTCATTCTACCGATAGTGGTTTTAAGGTACCTTTTCTTGCTAGCTTATCAGCTTTACAGTTTCCGGTGATTCCACTGTGGTCATACCAGTCTTATCACAAAGACACACCATGCTATTGATGGCGAGGTTGGGCGCTCTTCGACGCCAAACGTATTGTTAATGAGTTCAAGGCTAATATCGCCGCTCTGAACTCTTAGTTTATTTTTTAAGAACGGGAATAAAAGGAAGTCGACGCCAAGTCAGGATGACTCACCAAATCGATGATTTACAGTCGATGTATGAGCACGCACACGTAGTGAAGAGTGACTACTATCCGTCTTCCTAGATTGGTTTTCCTAATTTCTTTAAAGATAACTGGCCCAAAATGAACTTTGTACGATTTAGAAATTTTGATCTGCGTCGTTCCAGTGATAGGATAGCGACGCGCCCAGTTTTCCAAAAAAAAAAAACAAGCAACCAGTTGCTTAGAAGTGCTTCGTATAGGAACAGCTTTTGTCGGATTCGTTTCATTTTGAAACGCTCATACAGTTATCTAGTCTTTACGTTCGGGCTCACGCGCATAAGTCGAAAACAAGTAAAATACGTGTTTCGAAGCACCGTTGTGGTATTTTGTTACCATTTTCCTCGACCAATCGACAGGAGTCTTTATTTGAGCGTTGACAGGGTAGTTGTGGGATCCAACGTGAACAATGTCCTTTACAGTCAAATTTTCATGCAATATTGAATATATGTTAGTCCTATAGTTGTCTTTTGCAATGTCAGTTTTCACACAGCATCAATGATTTCCGAAACAATAAGTGATTTTAGATGACCTTGAAATTCATCTTGCAGTGATCTACGACCTCGTTTGAGTTCACTTAACTCCATGCACTCTTCATGAGTTAGTCTACGTGGAAAGTTGATAGAAAATATCACGCGAAAGCGTGGTCGAGCAGAATATTTTAAGTTACTGGTACACAGATAGTCCTGGTATAAAAGTACGAAAATCAAAACGTTCAGAGTATAAATTAAAAATGTCAAACTTTACGATAAAACTGTGAATTTCCAGATTGCAACTCTAAGACTGTCAAGTCCCGAAATATAACAGGCAACTTACGTATGTAGCTGTCATACAAGCTGAATAATTAAACTCAAGTCCTTACATGGAAAACTTTCTTATTATGTATGCCATTTTTATAAAATTTGGCACAAATTATTGGTATAAGCAAAGCTACAATCTCCAAATATATTATGCAGATCGGACTACTGTAACATACAGATGCCATACAAGCCGTCTCGTCCAAGTGTAGATAATGATATTTTTCTTCATCTCAAGGTATAAGAAATGCACCTGGGGACGTTGTTTTAGCCTTGATGAGTCGAAGTAAATATTTGTTTTTTTTTATAAAAAATGAATTTACCCATAACTATCGCAAGTTTTTGCAGCAAAACGTTTTTTTTTATATATAAAGTTGGTTTTTCAAGTTTTACTAAACTTTTAGACAAGGTATCATTTTATTTTCAGAAAGAGTAATTAGAGTCTTTTAAACATTATACATTTTTCTAAATTGAGAAAGAATGTTCGTGAAAATATTTCTTGACAACAAAAAAAAAAAAAATAAATTTATTTGTTTTTTAAAGTTTTATTAACCCTAGTGAACATTTATGTATGTGAATTATTACCAAAACAAAAATGTACTTTTATACATATACCATTATCATTACCCAGAAGCACCACAACCTGAACCGAACTCGTACGTAAATATACATATCCATATCTGTATGTACTCGCAGTAACAAATGTAATAGCAAAAGCAACAGCCGACAATGCTAACAACAAATACCTACAACAATAGCAACAATAAAACAAAAAAATATGGCAACCAAACAGAACTAACTGTAACAGCCGCAATCACACTGGCGACAGTCATTATAATGATTGTTATGATTGCAGCGCCATCTAACGCTCACCGCACGGCGCTCTACACACAGCATCGCAATTATTAGCATTTACGACGTCATCACTAAATATTGCAATATTATCACCGCCATCCACATTATCAACTGCACCATTATGATTAGCACTAACTATAATGTGTGCATGTGTATGTATGTGTGTGTGTTTGAGAGCAGCGCTGTGCTGGTTGCCTTCAGCGCTGCTGCTCGTTGGCATTGTTTAGCTCGCTTCATCAGCACAATCAGTTTCCTCTGTCAGTGCAGCGCGGAAACTCAAATAGTTGCGATGAGCCATGTCACAATGCACAACGGTGCAATTGAGCGCTCGCCGGGTAGACTACTGGCTGCACACACGCACACACAGATATAGTTTATCGTTGAATAGTTGACTGGTGGCTTGGTTTGTGGATTGGTGTGAGTGTCATTTGCCAAGTCATTGCTGGTAGTTTCAACCATCTCTAGGAAGAGTGACTGGCGCTGTCATAAGCGCGGCTGGAGGGCACATACGTGTACACATATACGTATGTATGTATATATGTGTGCATAACGGTATATTACATGAAATGGTATGACTTGTCGAATGAAGTGCATGTGAACAGCTTCCGACAATAACAACAATACTTTAAAATACCAACAAAAGTATTGAGCGGAATGAGCGGAAACCTATTGACTCTGCGGTGAGTACCCTGTAGGAAATGAGTGCTTAAAAGTACAGTATTTTTTGTGAATTTTTTTTTTTTGTTTTACATAGATATCACTTTATATTCATGAAATCTTTTCCCAACTTTAAAAGATTTTCAAGCTTTTCTCAGCTTGAACACAAAATTATTCTTTGGTCTTAATCTCTATATTAGGAAATCTTCTTGAAAAATTAGTCAAGTTCTTTTTTTTGACCTTTTGATTTTGCATAGTGGCCACTTTTTTTATAAATTTTTTCATGTCTTTCTAAACAGTTTTTTTTCAGCTTGCAGTTTAATCTTAATTCAATCCAAACTTCTTCTTAAGAAATATTATTTGAGATTTGTATTTTGCATTTTCTTCTAAACATATTTTTACCTATTTTTTTATTATATTGACCTATCGGGTTTCTTTATTAAGTTTTTACTTACTATATGCTCAAGTTTATCTCAGCTTGAAGTAAAATTTCTCCCCTGGATCAAAATTATGGAATCTTTGCCTGAGAGAGTGAAGTTTCCTGAGGTTATGACAGATTTGATAAACTGTGATGAAGTCCCTAGATTTTTTCCTATATTGGGAAGTTTTTTTTTGTTAGAAGCTTCTAAAAATTACCAAATTGCAGCCATCTTCTTACACTGCAAATCACGTAATTGCCGACCTACTTTGCATCGGGGGTCGTTGCAGCGAAAGGCGACGTTTGGTAATGACCATAAAGTTAAATACAAAAATATTAAGACATATCTTGCTTCTACTCTAGATCCAGATCCAGAACTTCTAATATGCATATACGTTCAAATCCAAAAACCTTAATGAAATATGCATTGTGTAAGTAATAGTCTTAGTAGATAAATATATAATATAATAATATTATATAATTCATTGTTTTTGTATTGTATTTTGCATTTTCTGCGAAGGAGAATCACAAGTAACTTAAGAAGCTAACAGAAAAAACATCTGTTAACAAGTATCAGTAAAAGCTCGTATGCAAAATAATAAACTTTTTAACATAAGGAGTTTGTGAAGGAACCCTTCAAACTCTCTAAAGCTAGGACTTTGTGAAGAGTACCTAGCATACTATCCCGTCAAATTTGTCACGGAAAAAGATATACAACGTATTGTTTTTCTAATGGAATCACGACTGCGGAGTCATTGGAAATATTTCATAAGTGTTTTGAGGAGTGTACTTCATCACGAATTCAAGTTAAGACGTCGTGAAGTCATCGAAAAAGTGTCTCATGAAATTCGTCGAAGTCGAGCATCGAAAAAGTTGGAGAAACGGTATATGAAAATCTCCGTATTGAAATCAAAGAGATAGTTGAGAATCTCAACATTTTTTATAGAACGACTTAACCCATCTTTGTTACTCCTTTAGGTATAAAGCGGTTCAATGCTAGATTCGTAACAAAAGAACTGAATCTTCTGTATAAACTATGTCGAGTAGTACCAAAGACATCGTTGTGACCAACTGAGAACGTTATATTCTCAACTACGAGACGTGGATTTATAAATTTGACAGCGAAACTGTTTAAAAATCGGGCGAATGGTGCTCCAAAAAAGGAATCTTAAATGAAAAAATAACATCAAAGTTGGTCAAAATCAAGTTGACGGTATTCTTTGGGTATAATTTGGTGTTGTACACCATGAATTCTTTTCATATGATCAAATGGTCAATAAATATCGTTTTAAGGCGTCTATGCAAGGTCGTTTGCAAAGGGGGTTTTAAGGGTTCAAATCCCCTTTTCGCCGAAAAACCCCCTCTAAATTTTTTTTGCGTGCGCCGCTGCTTCTATATGACAAAATAGTTTTTAATTACCACATTTTTAGGCCAAAAACTCATTCGCCAGTCCGGGTTAAATTTGATTGTAGGTAGAACTATCTTCAACTTACCTAAGGTCTGCCTGTACGAGTGTTCCTCGTGTGCTCCATTTTTAAAAGTCATAAAAATTTTCAAAAAATGCGTTACCAAAAGAATGGTAATTGTCCTGTTCAGCTAAGTAGGCCACGAAACCACTTTCTTTGAACAAGATTAACTAATAACTAAAACTAATGACCTTATAGTTATTGGAAAGTCTTACCAAAACATAAACCTCACAAATTTTGCCTACCACTTTCTACTTCCAATAATAGCATGCCTGCAGATGACACTACGTTTTTAGGTTGCCTACAAAACGACCGTCAAAATAACACAATGAAACTTGTCAATCACCTAACAGAGGACCACCAGCTGAATAAACGCGGAAGCTTTTTGACAACATTATGACGTTATTCTACAAATGTATGGGTGCATGCACAAAATGTTGAGGCCTTGCGTAAGTAATGCGCTTCTGTGTCCACAGCGCCCGCAAGTGCGCTCTATTAGGGCAACAGCTAACACACTGCGCACCCAGAATTTATAGCAAAAATTGCAAGAGCGTTATATACCGCCTAAATACACAACAAACACTAGACGCGCTTCGGCATAATCAGCCCTTGGCCAGCTGAAAAACGACTGCACAGCACTGCAGGGCTTTTGCACTGTCTCTTGGTCTCTTGGTTTGCCTTCATTTGCTATGCGTTTGTGTTGACCTCTGTGCAGTCATGCGAAATTTAATTTTGCCAATGACAGACAGAAAAACTCAGCGACCATTTTCGCCGAACCTCTGCGTTGCTGGTAAATGTGGCGCCTATTTGGTGGGGAAGGTCCGGCTTTCAATTATTGTATGTAGCATGCGGCTGCAGCATGAAGTTGCTTAAGCTATTTGTTTGTATGAATGAAAATTGAAATTTAAGCTCTCAAATACAAAAACTTTCGAAAATGAATTCTTCTGAGAAAAATAGTTATAAATAAATCTATTTTCTTTTTATATGATTTTTTTTTTTTTAATTTTGGGCTTTGGTTTGTAGGAAATTTTAAATTTCTGATTTATAGCGCCATCTAGCTAAGGCTTTTCAATCGAAGAAAATAGTTAAATAACCTTAATTTTTGACCTGCTTTGACGTGGTTTTATCGGCTTCGGCTAACCTTTGCCACGATATGCGGCCGATTGATCGTCTGCTTCTGGCTCCTAAGCATAGATACTGGTAGTCGGAAAGCATTGTGTCGCAGCCGTTAACGCGACGCTGTTTTTCGAAAAACTTGAGTCATTTTAACACCAATCGTGCCTTCCCTTCTCTAAGTCTCAAATGATCTTTCAAAATGATTTTCACAGATCCAGCTGCCAGTACGAAGTTTGACTGTTAATTTGATTCTCAAGCAACAATTTCTTTATTTTATTGACGTGTTGATCATCAGTTGTTGATGTTGATTTCTGTCATGGTTATAGTTCGTCGTCACCTAAAGCCATTCCCAACTTTTTGAAATGTTTTGTCACTAGAAATTTGATTCCCCACACAAAATTTAGTGGAAGTTCTTTGTAGAATAATTTTACAATTTTAAAAATTGCGAATTGCACCTTATGTGTTTAAGAAAGCCAAGCATATACTAAGCACTCGTGATTATTTTGTTATGACATTTGGCACAGATGTCAGTGACAGTTATACCAACGTATAAAAAAATATTTCAACAAATGGGTTTTCGTGCGAAATTTAAATTAGAAAGTCTGACTATTTTTTGTTCACAGTGTTATGCGTTGGAGTTTAATATTTTTTGCTAAAATATACTCTATATATAACTCAAATATGATTTCAACAATTGTTTAGCCATCCATACTTATACAATTACTTTATAGCAACAACACTTTCGGTATATTATCGACTTTTCTCTGGGAGCCTTGAATCTTGGTGAAACTCGCTGAATACATTTCTTCATTCCATTGATAGTATGAGAAATTTTATTTTCCATATTTGATCATATTTTGTTGGCTAAACATATTTGGAATGTTTTAAACCACATTATTTATATGATATTTATGTAATTTTTGTTGTATGGTTCGAATTTGTACAAAAAATCTTGAGTTCTCCGGTTGGTTTGCAGTTGCTGCTGTATACTATACACCCGTACGTGCATTCCACCCACATCTCTGGAAGCGATTACAAAAATAAATATTTTCCATCAACTGTTTTCTAAACTTACTAAAAGCCATAAGATTCTTTAACAACCTATCACCAACCTCAATAATAATATATTTCTGTTAAAAATTCTCTGCTTTACTTCAATTTGTTTTTGTGAGCAAACAAAATTCCCTGTCAAAATATTATTCACTAAATAACTTAATCTTTATTTTGTGTAAATATTTCAAAAAGTAATAAAATAAGCAACATAAAGTATTTCTTATTGAATGAATAATGGTCAGTTACATAAGGCTTTTAAGAACCAAATCAAGGTGCGTGTAAAACCCAGAAAATTGCCATTAAAGCAAAATCTTTACTTAATTCGAAAAGTAAGAGCAAATATTGAAATCATACTGAATTTTTTTTTAATAAAATTTGGGGAGAATAAATACGAAATTTTTACGGTATTTATTATATTGAAACTTTGTGCTTATATAATACATAAAATGGTTTACAATATTGAAAAGATATTTTGTTTTCGTCTTATGTATGTATTTGTATTTATTTATTTTTTCAACAGATATACATGTATTGGAATAAAAGTAACACTTTTCATCTTTAAATTTTTAGCAGTAAACTGAATTCTAAAAACTAAAAATGGATTTATGAAGCCTCTATAAAATTTTATTTGCATTTTGCATTGAGCCCAAAAATAAAGCTGTAATAAAAATATTAAGTATTTAGTAAATCAAGATTTGTATTTCTAGGTATCGTAAGTGGGGTAAAAATAATATTTTCTTTTAATATTTGTATTCAAAAATACATTTTGAAAACGTCCGTAAACAAAATTTAATGCAAATTTTGTGCTCAACAAATTTCGACATCGCAAAAAACGAAAAACTCACTTTTAACAGCTCATAAAACGACACGTATCTCAAACACTAATGAATATCTCTGATATCTGACATAAATGTGACTGACAGTACTGCCAACTTCGACGCGCGCAGTTTAAATTCAAATGTCACCTTATTTTTTTATTAATTTGTAGATAATCTTCCGAAGACCGACCCTAACCAATTGTATAACTATTTCTATATATAATCAATATAATCTCATAAATTTTACCAATCGGTTTTTTATGAGAGACTTTGACCACTATAATTCACCCTTTCTATTTAGGTTCACAATAAATTTAGATTCTTAGTGAGCGTGAGTAAATAAACAATACTCTGAAAAGTCTGGTTATACCCGAACTTAGCTCTTGCTTACTTGTTAAAGTTCAATTTTCACAAATGTTTGTAGAATGGGTTTAATATAATAACTACTAATATCAAATTATTTGCTACATTTCCTTTTTTCTTTCAAAGAATGCACTTTTTCTGCAAAACCACTTCCCAGTTTGTCTGCTTGCTTGCACCTTACTTGACCCCTGCAACATATTGATGACTTTTATGCTACGCAGCTACCGCTGTATCAATAAAATTTCCCACCAATTTACTTAAATATAATTATGTTTAATATGGCAAAAAGGCAAAATAAAGTCGTTAAAATGCAGAAAAATGAAAACAATCAACGCAGGCGAATGCTTTCATCTTTTCTGGAGATTAACTTGCTGACCCCACACACTTAGGGTGAGAGAGTGCAAAGAGTTAAAGAAAATTGAAAATGAAATCGCAATAAGCACAGCAAATCCCTGGATAGCTTGTGTTTGCTGCAGCTTAATGGAAGATTTATTTCAAGAAATGTAAAAATATAGAGAAACTTAATGGTGTGTGTGTGTGTTTGCTTTTCGCTGAGCGTATTTTTGGCTCATAAGTTGGCATATGTTCTCTCGTGAGGTTAATTTTATTTATTTATTTTGAAATTCAGCTACACTTGTGTGTTTTAATGTTGATTTCATAGCTTGCTGCATTCCTTGAAATGCTCCTTAAGTATCCAAAAATAATTTTTTTTGTGGAGTTAAATGATTAATTACCACGAATATGTGGGAATTAATGCAAGATTATTTATAAATATGAATTTGTGTTTGACTTGATAGTAATAACATATTTTGAAGGCGATTAATTATTAAAAATGTTCATTAGAAACATATACAGTGTATTTCATACCAAAATGAAAAGCTGTAAAATGTTTTTTAATACCCTTTCTTAAAGGGCACACCTAATGTGAAATTAAAAAATTAAATATTTTTTCCATACATAGCTTTGAAATGACATACTAAAATAGTAATTCGACACTTAAAGTATTATTCTAAAAAATATTATAAAATGTACTAGCTCAGTTCAATGAGATCAATCAGTTTATCTTTAAATGACTTAAAATATCTAACAAAGAATATGTTTCAAGTTTTATATTACTAACCGAATTTTGTATGCTTAATTGTTGGGAATGGCTTACGGTGATTCAGTTTTATAAAATAAACTAGCCTACGATTGGTACAAAGCTTTCAAAGACGGTCGAGGGATCATTAAAGACATGGTTCATTCTGAACGACCTTCCACCTCTTCAACCATGAAACTCATTTTTGCTCGACTCGTCCCGATAAAATTGAATTTTTTTCAAAAACAGTACCGATACTGTTTATTCATGAAACTTCTCTTAAAATTTTTAAACAATTCATACCCTGTTTTTTTATTTCCAGAAATCGACACTCTATCACACTAGGTCTCTCCCTTTATCAATATGTTGCATATCCTACTACAATCAAAACCAGTGAGGATTTTTGAATTTCATTCTTTACTTAAGTGTTAAGGCTTAGTCCTATAGTGGTACAAGTTGAGGTACTTTGCGCCGATAGCGAGAAAAAATTGTGAGGTTATGTTTTTCAAATTTTCTTTTTGGCATCCTAAAAAGTCAGTAAAAAAGTCACAGAAAATACCAAAAAAAGGTGAGGGAAAGTACAGTATAAGTCTATACGATATTTTTTGAAGTTCGCTTGAAAAAAGACGCCTTTCGGAGAAAACGCTTTTTAACATTACAGGTGGTCAGCAAAAACGAAAAATTATATATTTGGCTACATAAAAGTTTTTATTTCCGATTTTGCTTTTGCTTCTTCTTACATACTTAAGAAGGAAAAATTATACTCGCATACATATATACACAATATATTGGGTAGTCTTTTGTCAATAGATGCCATTGCAGTCGTGCATCTTCAGTGCTACCAATAACACACAATGGTTCGTATGCTTCCGTTTTGGAAATTTCGATGTGAAGGATGCACTTGGTCGCTCTTGTTGACCTATCGTTGGAAAAGTCGATGAAATTATGGAAAAGATTCACTATCAGCCATGAGATCGCTAAGAAACTTAACATTCATCATCAAATGGTTTTGAACTACTTAAAAAAAGGCTGACTACAAAAAGAAGCTCGATGTTTGGGTACTACATGAATTGTCTGTGAAAAATTGAATGGACCGAATTAACATCTGCGATTCTTTGAAGAAACGAAATAAAATCGAACCATTTCTGAAGCGAATGATAACAGGAAACGAAAAGTGGATCAAATACGATAATAATATGCGAAAAAGATCATGGTTCAAGCGTGGTGAACCTCAACAAAGTGTCGCAAAGTCATGATTGACGCCTCGAAAGGTTATGCTGAGTGTTTGGTGGGATTGGAAAGGAATCATCCACCATGAGCTGCTCTAGCCTGATCAAACGATTGATTATACATTGTACTGTCAACAACTGATGAGATTGAAGCAAGCAATCAAAAAAAAAAAAAAAAACGGCCAGAACTGATCAACAGAAAGGGCTTCGTTTCCCATCAGGACAACGCTAGACCACACACATCTTTGATGACTCGGCAAAAACTGGGAAAGCTTAGCTAGGAAGTTTTGATGCAACCACTATATAGCCCTGGTCTTTCACCATCAGACTACCATTTGTTTCGGTCAATGCAGAACTCCCTTAATGGAGTAAAGTTGGCTTCAAGAGAGGCCTGTGTAAATTACTTGTCACAGTTTTTTGTCGAGAAACCAGAAAAGTTTTGCACTGATGGAATAATATCTGTAGCGGAAAATTAGCAATAGGTGACCAAAGTGGTACGTATTTGGTTCATTAAAGTTCATTATAAATATAAAAAAATAAGAAAAGACTTTTTCCACTACCAATACTTATGTTTGTTTTCTACCCTGTCATAAAATATTGGTAACCTTGAAGGTTCCCATAAAACCCAATTCCATAATTTTCAAGCGCTTAGTCAGCATAGTGATAAAAAATTGCTAAATTTATAAAATAACGTCTATAACTGACCTTATCCATCAAATCTACTTCGACGGCCAAGTAAACTTCCACCCAAGGTCAAACCTCCGCATTAGAACTCAATTTTTGGCGAAGTGGTACATCACATGCAATTATGTATTATCGAGTAAGCGGCGAACAGTATAATATCTGGCTTCTATAAAAAATACCAGTTTTTAATAGGAAAGAAAACACAAAGTCTTGACTATTTTAGACGTTATAAATAATTCTAGTTGTAATTTTGCACAAATTTCTTACTTGGCTCTGTTCTTAGCTTTCCAAAACTACCGTGTGTTTAGTCCGAGAAAATATGTAACTTAGTACCGTTCGTATATTAAAGTATACAGGGTGGCCGAAGCTTTCTAATACAAGTATAAAAATACTCTCTCACTTTCTGTGGGCATCAATGACTAGTTTTCTGTATACAAAATAGCTCTTAAGAAAATTAGCACGAGCCATGGAATAATTCCCTGTGTCTGATAATATTCTTTAATAGGTTTTTACTTCAAAAGTGGATTTAAATAACATTCTTCTCATAATAAATTCTTAATGCAATTGTATGCTTAAGCCCAATCGTACAACAAGGAGAGGTGGAGAGCTACAAAAAAAAGTTGAGTTAAACTAGAGGTTTCTTAAAAAGGTTCACTTTAAGAACACATAATTCATTTTGACCAATTTAAGATCCTCTTGCTCAAGTAACCGATTCCCAAAAGTATCTCCGAAAAGAGGATTTCGGCGATAGTCTTTTCTGCTTCTGCTTATTTCAAATCAAAAAATCAACATTTTTTAATACTACTAAATGTAAGAAATTTGGAATCCTTTAACAGCAACAATGTGTCCTTAGAAAAAAGCCATTATTTCGCATTAAAAAATTGCGAGACAGCACACACATAATAAGGCGTGTATTCACCCTTCCTTCATGTCGAGCTTTAATGTATTATTTATCTTCGTTTTCCCTATTATATCGATATTCTTTGGAAACACGTCTTTGGACCAAACTAATACAAACATAAGCGCATAAATTGATACATTTTATTATTAATCACACATAAATATCTACAAATGTATACATTCCCTTTCACCCTAATTTGTAAGCGCGCAACTTATCCTTGTCTCGTTTATCTCACAACCCCAGTCATGAACGATTGATGATATGAAATAAATACTTCAATGATATGTTCTATACACACACATACATCAATCGGTTGGACTGTTATGCGTATACGAAACACACATACATACATAGACATCTCGTCTATCCAGCTGTTGGTATATAAATGTGTGCACTCACCTGAAACTGCGCTCCGAAATGTCCTGCAATTCGTTATCGATCAATTTCAATGTCTTCAATCGGAGTCCCTGAAATGTTTCATCGTCGACACTTTGCAGATGTGTGCGTGACATTTCAATGTAACGCACGGAACTGTGTATGAATTCTGTAAGTGATTGGAAAACAGACAAAAAATAAATGATTGAAAATAGTCAAATATGTAATAGAGCAGATAAGCGTATGGATTTGGTAGAAATCTCTGTGAGATTTATTATATCAAAGCTCTTGGGTGAATTACTTGAGCAAATATAATTAAATTTTTGGCAGGTGGTTGGTTGAAATATTATATATGTGGGTTAATGTCAGTATATTTTCAAGTGAGGCTGAATAGAGTTGGGATGGACATTAACGAAAGGATATTTGACTCAAATTATAATAGATTTTTTAGATGGATGGTCCTATCAAGCGAGCTGTAGGACTGTGATTAATCGGAAATAATTCTTATTTCACAAACAGTTTTTATATCGCAAACTATTAATGATAAAAATAAATAACTTTTTTTGTCTGAGAAGTTTAATACTTCACAAGAAAAGACTGTTCAGAGTTGTTTAAGGAGCCGGTGTCATCAAGAAATCGGAAACATTTTCATAGTTTCGACCAAGATAATATTCTTTAACTTTACTTCTGACTATCCATCGGAGAATCTAATATTCCCTTAGAATAACAATGAATTTAGCATACAACGTCCTTTTGCTTAACGTGGGTATCTGCTGTCGTCAGGATTACCCCACGGCGCTCAAAAGTACAGAGGATCAAATCAATGCGTTCATCAGCACCCTGAGAATGTCAGGCATACACAGTACCAATTGGCAGTGTGGAATGGACACACTAACCACCTTGGTAAAGTTCGAGACCTATCTAAAACATCTGTCGTGTTTTAGGTCTGGCACCCGGTGGCAATGCAACTCTACATTGAGTGATCAAAACACTCTGCCCGCATTCGAGTTATAAATCAAAAACATCACAACACACTCCGAGGGGACACACCGCATAAATAGTTTGGAGCGAACTCCAAGGGCTCCCGCTCAGCGTTGTGCCAGAATTAACTCTCCGGTCAGACCTCTTAACCAAAACTACTACCAATTAAGTTTCCATAATGCTCTGGATTGGTGACCAGGTGTTGAACCCCATACTCTCATTCAACGCACGCAAAAATAGCACAAGACACACACACTTAAGTTTCACTCAATTATCTTCGCCGTCCAAATAACTTACCCGCAACCTTTCAAACGACCTTAACTGTGCGGCTTTCCAACTGGTGGAGATCACAGCGCTGACATTTAGCCGTCTATCTTTATAACTAATACCCATTCCTTCAAGATTCCTGATATCCGAGTACGTTGGACATTCTGCAATGACATGTACCCAATCCTCAATGCGGTCTCCATACACATATTCAGGCTTTTCCGATAAGTTCCTCCTATGCAAAAATGTATTCAGAGGTCTATGTCCAGTAAGTAGGAAGCTCAGAGAGAATATGAACTATGGATTTCTTTCCCAACATTCGGCATGTAGTCGTAAGTAACCGTTACCGTTACGGCTACTCTCCCACTTTTCCCACGCCTTTGCCACTTTCTCCTAACCCTTTCATCTCCTGCTCCCTAGGTATCTCTCCCTCTCCAAATCGTCAACAATCCAATTATTCTGCGGCTATTTCACACTCAAACCCCACATTCACCAAATGTGGCATGAAACACATTATTTCACACATGGTCAACCCTAGGTTTTTGACCTGCGTCACATACCTGAGTGTTTCCAGTTGTCCCAGCAGTGAGTCCATCATGAAATTCTCCAAGCCACTCCGATCACTACGCTTCCATAAAAAAAAAAAAACAAAACGAAAATTTTTCAATCATCATCTTTATTTATTTTATCGACTTCAAAGTAACATCAATTTGAAGCGATGCACATGTACCAACGTTTCTCCCAATCGTCAAAACTTTTGTTATAGGCACTCTCACCTCGAATTTGTTTTGATGTCGTGTATTGAGTCGAAGCGTGTTCCCCGAAGTCGATATTTCAGTGTGAAGAAAAGTAAAAGTCACATGGAGCTAAATCAGGGAGATTCGGTACTTGTTTAATGATGTTTGTTGAGTGTTTGGCCAAAATTTAACAAAAATACGTTAAAATTTTTTCTAAAATTCGACAAACACTACCATAGTCGACTCACAGATCGGTTGACAGATCGCGCTAATTTTTAGCATCGTAATTAAGGACAGTTATACCAACTCAGATAAAAAAATTTATCTTTCTTGCATATAAGCAGGAGATGAGATGAGGAAATGAAGAATTCCCGATACAGAATATAGTCTGTAAGAATTAATGTTGTTACACTTAAGTAACAAAATAAGTAAAACAAAATATCATCTCTGTAAACTAGTATAGAGTTTTCAGAGACAAATGGAGAAATCAATGCGATTCTGCTTGTTTTGCGAGAAGAAAGCCGGCAAAACGCAATAAATTTCCAGGAAGTTGAGAGTAGAGATTTTGAGAAAAAATAGTACAACAGAATAAAAAAAAACAATACTGTTATATCAGATATTCCAAAAATTTCTAGAAAAACCTCGTTATGACATTGTTGAGACAACTTGGAAACTAAAAATTGCTTTTGCATTGACGACGCCATTTTCTATCTTCTTTTATATGATTAACGTCAACTCATACAATACGCCATCTTTTTAGTATACATTTTTTATTTCTCTCAACTTTTTTCATAACCTTTGTTCACTAGCAAATACTTTGTATCTCTGCTATTGCCACAACTTAGTTTTCCAATCATCTTGCCCCACACCACCCAATTTATTTCGGGTCACTAGAGATCTAAGTTTCGGCCAAAGTTCAAATTGTTTGCCATTTGTTGGCAGGAAGCAATGCAAACACACACACACACACATTTACACAGACAGAAATAAGCGGTAGCGTTGCTCAATATATTTGCAAGTGTGCTGTGGCCATAACACAATCTACAACCAATCAGTGCAGGCACACTACAGCCGTTCAGGCAGCAATTGCACCAAAAAAAAAAAACGACAAGAAAACACTAAAAGCAACAAAAACAAAATTGAAATTGCACACACATACACACACAATCACAAAAGTAAATTGAATGAAAAAAATTGGCAATAATGGGGTCATCAGCGAGGCCATCCGATAAACAGAAATGACAATGGCAATTGGCTGGCGGGTGAGCGGCTGCCGGGGCAGAAACGTGCGCGCGCTATAATGGGCACATTTCGTGAAAGCAATGAAAATTGAAATAGGCAATTAAGCCGACAGACACAGTGCGAGTGTGGCCGAGTGTGCTGCTGCAAATGCTTTTCGGAAATGGATTTCTAATTTATTTAAAATTTGAGCGCAATTCACATTGACATTCCGATGTGCGCAAATGAGTTTAAAATGTCTAAGTGCTTTCGATTTGGACACACTATGCAATGCCTAAGCGAGTTTTAGCTCCCATTTTCCATGTCGCTTTTGTTGTTGGCTACCTTAATGTTGTTTTTGTTGTTGCTTACCAGCGCAAATGCAATAAAATTGCTGTCGAATGGGGGCGCCATAGAAAAATGTTACTCATACGCCTAGTGGCGCGCTATAATGAGCTATTTGCTCTGACTCACACCGCTGCAGTCGCACAAAGCATGCCATTTCGCTGGAGCATGCTCATTTCGCTAACGCAAATTCATTGACGCTATCAATTTGGCATTAACGTTGAGCTCCAAAAACCGCCTCAATGCTTAGCTAATAGATTTTTAATGAGCAACGCTTACGAATGTCAGCTACAAGAGAGCTTAACTAGTGCTTGAGTGTATACTCAGTGGGAGTATATATGTATATATGTGAGTATGTATGTGTGTGTTTGCACAAGCGAACTATAAACAGCAACTAATTAAATGTAGCACAACATTGCTTAATGGGTGTTCTTGGTGTGTGTGTGTGTGGTCTCCCAACTACGCCACCGAGTGTCTGCAGCTAAACGCCAAAGCCAACAAAAGACACCACAAACAATGCGTCTTCACTTTCTCAGTCGTTAGTATTGTTCTCCAGTTAACTTCGCACTATATTACCCACTCGCTGTCTGCCGATTGTTCCCTGCCGCCGTCTGCCCTCACCCCACTCGACCCACCTCCAGTTTATCTGTTTGCCTTTTGTCGCATTGGTAATTAACATAAGATTAACTTTCGCACACAATTAAATACGAAAAGGCGTAAAAGTTTTTGTGGCAAAAACAAACACACACACATATATGCAGTAATGACACAATGCTCTTTCATATACACACATACATGCTCAGACACTTGCTTACATTGTCTTACGCCAGACTGACATAGTTTTAGATAAAAACATTTAAATGCACACAAATTTTTTGCTAAATGGGATTGAAAGTGGAACAAGTTGGCAAAGAAAAGGGGCACGTGTGTATGTGAGTGTGTGCTAGTGTGAGTAATTTATTATTCTTGCATAAAAACATATGCGAGAGCACTCATTTCTGTGTTATTTAGAGAAGAACCATTCATTTCATCGTTCTGAGGCAAAAAAAGAGAATATTTTGTTGGAAATTTTAACGCTCTTGATACTGTGGGATTTTGTAAAGAAGCATGAAAATCGGCATATACCTTTCTCATATGCATTCTTAATAGCTTAAATGTGTATAAAAAGTTTTTATCTGAATTGTGATTGGTAACTTTGTATAACAGCTTTAAAACATAATGGTTTGATTTGAAAAATTCTTCAGAGATTATAACACGGTTTTTGAAAATAATTTATAGAGAAAATATTGAGGATACATATCTTGTAAAATGAGAAGTATTACATACAAGTATTTTACCTAATACGTTCAGTGTGCATAGCATCGCAACACTATTTTGGTCCGATCTGAATTATTTGTTTGGAAATTGCGGCATAACCTTAAGCAACAATTCGCGACAAATGACGGACATGGGTTCAGACGACACGCTTATCATTTATGGCTATACTCCACAGTTTGCTTCTGTATTTAAGGTATAAAAATGAAGAATATAGTCTCATATAATTTTTATTTAATTTTCATGTATACAAATGTTTAACAGAAAACTCCTAAATCAACCAGATATTAACATGTTTCTAACCTTTCCAAACATACTAAACCAAAATCTATTTCAAAGTTCTCAACTTTTTTATAGGAAAAACACAGAAACTTCAAATTTTGTTGGGAATCATTCGAAAGAACATTCGTTGGAATTTATTTTTTGCAGATTATCTCTTTCAAATGTTGGCCGTGGCTACGTCTCAGATGATCCATCCGTTGAACCCAATTATCGATGACGCGTACGAGCATTTGACTGGTAACTGGCGAATGACTCGCATAATGTTTAACTCCAAGGTTTGAATTGAAGCGAAATTGTCCGCATAGGACTAAGACTTTACATGTCCTCAAAGGAAAAAGCTTATCGTTATGATATCATACGATCTTGGTGGCCAATTGTCCGGCCCAAAACGTGAAATTATATGCTTACCGAAGTGTTCTCTCAATAAATTCATTGATTGATGCGATGCATGGGAAATGACACCGTCTTTTTGGAATCAAATGTCGCCCAAATCACGAGCTTAATTTTCAGTCATCAATCAGACGGTTATGATGGCTCGATAACAATAGCCTTGGCGGTTACGTTCTCACCAGCATCATATTTGAAAAAAATATTGACTGACGACTCCACCGGCCCACAAAACACAACAAACCGTAATTTTCTGAATAAAGTGAATCTCCAATCTCTTGAGGTTGAGGTTGAACAAAATTTGGTTCGAAAACGTAGGATCTTCTTAGAAAATTTCGAGAGCCCATAGAGCGAAGCGATGTCACTTGGGAAGGTCGAGTGGTTTTATCTATTATACAAGATGCATTTTGCATGCTTTTAATTTCCGCGTAAAATACGGTAAGTCATTCCGTACGTCAGTCCGAGTTGCTGCAAACGGTGCCGAGTCGACTCTCCACGGTCTTCGTGTAGTCTACTCCGTCGAATATTATCCAATAATGAATGCTTTGTCTCAACATGAGTCACGCTGTTGCAAATAGTACCTCAGTAGGCCGACTATATTGACCATTAGTTAAGCGAAGTGTGCGAAACACTTTTTTAACAGAACGTAAAATTTCGTGATAAAGTTCAATGATATGTGAATTTTGTTTAGTCGTAACTATTTCCATGATGAAATGCAAAACAATGCCAAAAATACTGAAGAGAAATAATATGACAGCTTGACATGACTCAGGCGTGATCTATCAAAAAAAGGCTATTGAAAAAAGGAAGTCTACTCTGATCACCCGTTAATTTGAAATATTCATTTAGAAGCTTTAAAAGTTATGGTTAGTAATTTCAAGCCAAATTTAAATAATTTAAGCTCAGAGTTGTATTTCGTTAAATATTTAATAAGAGTGTTATAACATTCTGTCGATTGCCTTATTATTAGCCATTAAATTCCACGTTTACAAGCAGTTTTTAATTAAGCATCAACATGTTTATTGACATTTTTACTGTAAATCAGTGATCCTTTCAGTTAAGTATGATTGAAATATTTAAATAAGTTCTGTGGCGGATGACAGCTGGTGATGCTGAGTTACTTATGACAGAGACAGGCTCAAGCGGTCGTGGTCTAGTTGCGATGAGTTGAAGCAAACGGTAGCCAGCCAGAATTGATGGGCAAGAAAGAATTACTTTGCCTATGGTAGTAAATATAGAATAGGAAAGGAGATGTATTCCATCAGAACAGCTTCAGGCCACACAAATCAGAAGGGAGTCACTAGAGGCTGTTTTGGATCTTATTATGAATCCCTATAATAGTCTACGCCTCGTACCAAGTGATTGCTGGGAAAGGGAACTGTTTAAAAAGCGTCTTTTATTGTTTTCTTCCTGTAGCCGATACTACAACAGTTGCGTTTCACAAACTTTCCTTACCCAGTAACAGGTTGCAATCATTTGGTGCCAATTCCAGACTATAATGTGTATTCATAAACAGATCCAAGTCAGCCATTCTATGTGGTGAAATTAAGAAATTATATATTATGAGAATAAGTTATCAAACTTTCAATTTAATGCTAATATAATGAGAGTTCTATTATATCTTACATTAACTGAAGTTTTGAAAGTTTGGAAGGCAGTCACTAATTTATGCTGATCTATAGAATTATGTTTTCATAGGTGCTTGGTGGAGTTGGTAAGGAATTATGTTTCAAAAGCTGCTCCTTTCTCTTAATTCGGACGCAGCTTTTTCAACAGAAAAGGACTTGTCTTCCATTTGGACAGAACTAGTAGACACATATCGATAATGACTCGGCAGAAGATCCGAAAGCTTGGTTGAGAGGTTCTCATGCATTCACCTTACAGTTCAAATTTGAAACCAAGTTATTGTTACTTATTTTTGTCTAAGGCAAATTAGTTTGCTTTTGAAAAATTTCTTATTTTTTGCCGATTGAGGCAAGGATATCTGTGAGAGTGGTATTATCTTTAAAAAGGCAACTATCGGATCATTCTGCCCTAAAGAAAACTTTCAATTTAGTCTATAAACTATGGATTTCTTATTAGATTTTATATATATTTCCTGAAGTTTTAGAAACCTGGAAAGCGATCAACAGTTTCATCTAGCCTATCATGTAGTATTTTTTTAATTTGAATATGAGCAACTGAAGACCAACAGCTCAGCTCTTCGCAATATCTCGAGAGCATTAGAGTCCATCGCTGCTAAAGATATCGATTCACCTGAATTTCGTAAAGTCATAGTTCCCACTAGATTTAGCAACTATTAAGTTAAGGAAAGTGCGCCCTCAAAGAGTAGGATTACTAATTCCAGAACTTAAAAACGTATATATGTATGTATATAGGAAAGAACCAAACGAGTTTATGATGAATACAGAACTCATTGTCATTTTTTTTGTTGCCACCAAATTTACTTCGTATGAAATACCATTTTCACAGCGGCTTGGTAAAAATGATATTTGACATCTAGAGCTGATATCAAATCAAAATCAGCTAAAAAACTGCATAGCCATTCATCTCTGCCATTCTGAGTTCTTTTAGAGAAAAATCCGTTGAGATATATTTCAAATTAGCGAGACATTATTTACTAGCGCTGCATTAAGTCCATCGCCTGCGCGCTCCATAAGTTATATTATTAAAGCGTGGCATTGTGTCTATGCACAACTGTGTCAGGCATTCTGTCATGCCATTCTGCCACGCAAGCAGTCGAGTTTTTAGTCCCTTAGTGATTTAATTGTTTGCTTAAACAGCAAAGCGCGCGACAGCTGAGAGCCGCAAAAACAAACAGCGAAATGGAAATGGTAAAAAATGCATGCCAAAAAGCAAAAAAAAAAAAAATATATATATATATATATATATATGTGAGCTAACCTAATTCAACTTTGACTGCGATGAGGAGCAGCGACTTTTGTAGCCCAAAGTCCCACAACGAGCCTACGGACCAACCGCACAGACACACACACATATGTTAACGCAAGTGAAAAGCGCACAAAGGTAAACAAAAACGCTGGAAAAAGTACACACACACACACACATACACATACGAAAGTGTATGAAAAACCGCTTATTTGTTTAATGTGTTTCTTATACATATATGTGTGTGTACGCGTTTGTCTTTGTGCCCAACATGATGCTTCCTCACGTCAGTGTGCTTGTGTGTGAGCCTGAGCTTTGCGCTTTGTCCCCAGCGTGGCATCAACAACAACAGAAATGGTAACAGCAGTCACAACAACAACAATTAAATAACGTTTCGTTGAGCATGTGTTAATTAATGAGGTTGCATTGCACACCGAGAGAGCAGCGGCCGCTTTTATATTTGAGCTCACAGCTGAGGGCGCCAGGCGGTGAACTTTAACGCGCCACGCCACGCCAAAGCAAAGCAAAGCTCAGCAGTGTTCGGTTGGCAGCGCTCACAGACACAGCAACGCTTGAGGGAGTGGCACACAGGCAATGCTTTGGCCAAACAGCTGTGCACACATACACAAACACACACAAATAACAGCAAACACGCATATGAATTTTGCTGATGTGGGTACTTTCGTCGTATGTGTGTAGGTGTGCATGTTGTCATGCTGGTCGCTTGTTGTGCACTTACATTGGCATTCATACTACCACAACTAATAATGTAACGGTGTTTATAAGCATGTGTAAGCGGTTTGACAGCTGCTGTGCGACGAGGCTGTCGGCATTGGGCACTGAGGCGATACATTTAGCTGGTCTGCTTAACAACTCGCGCAAACACACACACACACGAAAAATACAAACGCACACACACACATATGTAACTGTTTGTTTATACGCCCCCAGGAGTGCGACTGCCTATGAGTACGCTGGCACACACACACATGTATAGTATGTATATATACATATATGCACATGAATGGACGCACTCAACTGAAGTGGGCTAGGCCACCTCTAAGCTCTTTGGCTGTTCGGCTTATTTGGCACATCAGCCAGCGGCTAGCTGTGGGTTTGTTCATCTGCAGGCTTTACTGTTATGTAGCATGGTTATATATATATATATATTATATGTGTATTCTGCTACTTAGCTGGTCAGCAAGCTAAGCTGAGCTGATTAGCTCTTAGCTTTATTTCAAATAGTGCGCAGATTCACCGTTATAAGTGATTTCTAAGTTACAGTTATGCCATATGCTACATATTTTTATATATTATATGCACTCATACATATATTTATAAATAAGACACATGCAGACATGAAATGAAATGAAATGCGGACGAAAATGTGGACTTAGAATTATTAAAAGCATAGCAAACGAAGCTGATATTAAAACCAGGAAGTGGAAATTAGATTTGGATATTTTAAAATCGTGTAAGTTATATTTTACGGGGAAAGAGACCAATCAAAATCAAAAAGAAACTTGAAGCTATGATACCTTTAAATGGTGCATTTATTAAAGCAAGGATGGATATATACACATTTGTATCTGTATTTTGACTGGCCAGTTTGTATGGCATCTATATATTATAGTGATATGATCTGAGCATTATTTCTCGAGAATGTAGCTATGTCTTGTATAATAAGTTGTGCTGAATTTCGTGAAGGTACTTTGTCAAACAAAAAGGTTTTCAATACAAGGGATTGATTCCGATTATTCAGTTTGTATGACAGCTATACGTTATATATACCCGATCTAAACAATTTCTTTCCAGATTATAGTTATGCCTTCAATAATATGTTGTGCCGAATTTCGTAAAGATTTCTCTTCAAATTAAAAAGTTTTCTATACAAGGACTTGACTCCGATTTTTAACTTTGTATGACAGCTATACGCTATAGTTGCTCGATCTAAAAAAAATTTCCAAAGATTATAGTAATTCTTTGGATAATTCGTTATGTTGAATTTCGTAAAGATTTCTCTTCAAGTTAAAAAGTTGTCTATACAAGAACTTCATTCCGATTGTTCAGTTTGTATGACAGCTATACGTTATACATACCCGATCTAAACAATTTTTTTCGAGATTATAGCTACGCCTTTAATGATAAGTTTCGCCGAATTTCGTAAAGATGTCTCTTCAAATAAAAAAGTTTTCCAAACAAGGACTTGAGTTTGAACACTTTGGTAGCTGCCATGCTATGGTTGCCCTGTATCGGTGGTTTTGCAAATGGGCAGCTGTTTAAAGTGTAAACGACGTCAATAAAAATTCAGCGCAATACCGTGGCACTACGAATATTCGGCTTTGCTGTTGAATAGCGTTCAAGTATCATTTCTTACATAGGAATTCGTTTTTCAATTTCGCTTGACGAAAAATCCTAAAGAATTCAAAGAAGAAAAACTCAATACTTTAAGATGATGTAATGTTGGCAACCCTAATAAAAAATTTATTACATCTAAAGCAAACTTGATTTTAGTATCCGTTAGTAACTTTCAATGATAAACTTTGATAAACTTTTTAACGTTTTTCTGAAATGAGCAAATTTATGACAATTATACACATTAATATCGTAGTAAAAGATATTTGATTTTGACCCAGGAGTTTCCTGACTAAACATATGTCAACCCTATATTCAGTACACAGTCCTTGACAATCTTCTTATGTAACAAGATGTTAATATTTGTTTATGAAAGATATGCTATGTGATATTTGAAGTAAAATAAATAAGGAAAACTTTTGAGCTAAGCTCTTATAAAGATACTAATTAGAAAATAAATATGAAAGCTCCATTTTTTTAACATTCAATCATAATTTAAGTCACTGTAATATTCTCTTAGACCAAATGTATCAATGATCATTGAACTTTCATCTAATCTTGCCAAGAAAAATGAATGGATGAAGACTTAGCGAAAGCTGATTGAATTGAATTTTAATCAAATCATGCAAAAAAGGACTGAGCTCTTACCAAATAATGCACCACAATATGAAAGCCCTTCCGTTAGAGCTTTTGTGAAAGCTTTTCGCTAATAAAGAAATTGAACTTTCACTAAGCCATGCGATAAAATATGATAGACGTTAAGGTAGAGCTTTAGCGAAAGCCTCTTGTGGCGAAAGCTTCACAGATGAAAATTGAATTATACAAAGGTGTGCTAAGTCGGAAGCTTTTCACAGCTTCGTTCGATCAAAGAAACACAGAAAGTAATGTAACACAACATGAAAGCTTTTCAGGTAGAGGAAAGCTTTTCAAAAGGCAGCTTCGTTAAAGAAAGGAGGGTGCCTGGGCACGAAAATAATATGCGAAACCTTCGCAAATAAACTATCAAAAAATAATGCAACATATGTAATATGAAAGCTTTTCAGGTGGAGGAAAGCTTTTCGAAAGGTACCTTCGTTAAAGCAAGGGGGCTGCCTAGGGACGAAAATAATAAGCGAAACCTTCACAAATAAACTATCAAAAAAATACTGCAACATAATATGAAAGCTTTTCATGTAGAACTTTAATAGTCATTCAAAAGTTAGCTTTGTTCAAGCCCACATACAAATTTGATTTGCGAAAGCTCCACAAATAAATTAGCCGAAAATTAAAACTTAAAACTAAATGACAATTTGTGGTTTTGCACAAATTTTTAAGAGCTATTTAATCAAACTGACAAGTTAACCACTTAGCTGTTTTTATAATAATTAAATGTTATAATTTATATGCACACAAGTGCATTCCTTTAGGTTTTTTGTGACAGTATGTTGATAATAATACTAAATATAAAACTCTTCTGACTGTCATTTTCATATGATAATGACGTGGATAATGCTAAAATTAACATAATCGTGCAACTCACTCACAGCTAAAAAGTTTAAATCAAATTTTAATTATTAAAAAATGTAAAATTTTCAGCTTAAAATATTACAGTTGCCACCGAAAATTGCAACTGGGATATAACTACCGCATGCAAATGAGAATTATGCGGGAGGTTAGTCAGCAGTTGGGACACTCGCGTTGAAACCTTGCGGATGAGCAACATTTTAGCAACCGAAAACTCAGAAACAGTTGGTATTTTCAGCAAAGTTCACAGTTCATAGGCAAGCGAAATTATTAATGAACGCTGTTAAGAGAAAATGACAGGCGAAAAATTATAGCAGCCAGAACTTATCTGTACTCAGTTACCTATGGGCCAATGCGGCATGTGTGCATTTGCTGTTGTTTTGTGACAAATGCAGCAGCGGAGGTTGAGTGGTTGAGCGCTAAGAGGCATTAAAAAGTAAAATATGTATTATGCCCATCAGCGAGCTGACAGCCGCAAAGTGACAAGAGACATAAAAATGCACTCTCGCCTGACGAAAATTCGACCGCATTAGTCGAAGTAAATGCAAAATGCAACAAAATGTTGCATGAACAAAACTCGCCAACAACAAATAACTAAAGCCACTGACATCCGGCAACAAAAGTTATGCAAAAATATGTACTGATACATTTTGTAAATATAACCCGGTAGAGCTCGGTTTTTTCTTTGGCTTCGTTTCGAGCGAACTAAATAATTGATGTCTCGTATGCAAAATGCTCTTCTGGTGTATGTGTGTGGGTTTGAGGTGTATTTATATGCAATGGTTACAGTACAGTCAGTTTGAGTGTGGCAGCGCACGTGCACCACTTCCGAAATGCATCTCTGCTGAAAGTCAGTCAGCTAAAATGTCAAATAAATTATTAAGTAATACAAAATATGGAACGATTGTTGACGTAATTATAATTTCGTTGGATAGAGGTAGATATTTTTGGTTAATGTGGTAAGGAGGAGGTCCCGCTTGTTCTAGTATTATTCATGTGTTCAGTATGCAAAAGTTTAGTTTTAATTTCAAACAGTATTTACTAGTTACGAGTCCTACTCGAACAACTCGACTAAATTTGCGGAGTGAGTTTCTTTGGGGTTCCTCGGGTGGCTGCTTTCTACTTTCAGACGAATGCCAAATTGTTGTTGGACTGGTTGTCGGATTTCAGATATCAAATATATGCCAAATGGCACTGGACAGATATTGAATAAATGGCTGATAGTTGCTGTCAATAGAGTGTCAGATAGTAATTGTCAATTAAATGTTATATATGAACTGTCAAATTAATGTCAGATAGCAATTATTAAATTAATGTCAGGGGTTACTATCAAACGCCACATAGTAGCCATCGAATGTCATATGAGTGCTGTCAAATAAATTTCAGACACTGTCAAATAAAAGCCAGATAGCAGTTGTCAAGTGAGTGACAAATGGCTACTTTTAAATAATTGTCAAATGGCAGCTGTCAAATAAATGTGAAATAAATGTCAAATAGTAGCTGTAAATTTGAATTCATACTTTTAAATAAATGTAGGGGGTTATTGTCAAATAAATGCTAGGTAGCAGTTGTCAAATGCATGTCAAATAAATTCCAGATGACAACTGTCAAATAATTGTCAAATAGCAACCGTGAAATAAAAGTCAAAAAGTGGTATCAAATGAATTTTATAAGACAATTGTCAGATAAATATCATATGACAACTGTCAAATAAATGTCAAAAGACAACTGTCAAATAAATTATATATAACAGCTATCAAATTATTGTCAGAAGAGAGAGAAGAGATGAGGTAATTGTCAAATAAATGTTTGGTGTAATTGTCAAATAATATGCCAGTTAGTAGCTTTGAAATGAATGACATATGAAAGCTGTCAAATAAATGTCAAATTTATAACTGTCAAATAAATATCGGGGGGTAACTGGCAAACAAAAGCCAGATATCAGCTGTCAAATGAATGTGAAATAAACACCCGATGGCAACTGTCAAATAAATGCCAAATGGCTACACTCAAATAATTGTTCAATGACAACTGTCAAATAAATACCAGATAACTGTCAAGTGGTAGCTGACAAATAAATGCTAAAAGGTAACTGTGAAATAAATGTCAAGTAGTAGCTGTCAATTAAATTTCATACGGCCACTGTTACATGTCGAGGAGTTACTGTCAAATAAATACTAGATAGCAGCTGTCAATTGCCAACTGTCAAAAAAATATCAAATGAATAAGAACAATCTAATAAATAAAATTTTAATTTAATTTGACTTCTGTAGAGTGAAGAAGAAGAAGTACATATTTTTCAGTTCTTAAAACTATTTCAGAGTCTATTTTAGTGCCTCAAACTCCTCATTTTGCTTAAATTTTATCACCGCAACTAACTTCACCACTAAACATAAATTGTTGCATGCCACACATGTCCAGCTCTGGCAATTGCCTACAAAATGAAGTGAAAGCGACAAATGCAATGTACATGTTGGCATAAAAATTTTATGTCACAAAATAGAAGTCTGCTGCAACGTGATGCTGGCAAAGAGCAGGTGTGAAACGTTTATTTCAGGCAATTTGGCTACACTGCAGTTGTTGCATTGACAGCTGTTGCAAAATGGCAGTGTGCAGTTGACCGGAGTTGGTAAAAGGGTTGTTACTGAGCTAAGCACTCGAATATGTTATGTTTGTCACGAGTTGTCAGCTGAGCTTCTTTTTCGGACGCACGGCGAGTGGCAGGTGCTTTACTAAACTCGGTTAAGTGTTTAGTTTAGCTCGGTTGTCAAAAAAATGTTGCACGTGCAACAAATTGTCAAGGTACTCGCATTTTATTTTTATTTTATGGACATAATAGAAAGGAAAAGAACCGAAAATAAACAACTACTGCATTATGCATAAATGCATGTGACATAAACATGAGCGAGAGAGCCACACTCAATAACGGTTATATTGGTTTGGCATTTAGGATTTCTGATAAAGGTATATGGTAAATGTCGCATAAGAGGGAACTAGTTTATTTTTGTTTAGGGAAACAAAAAACAAATAACATGTAAAATATTGATTTCAATAGTTTAAGTATAGGTTTAAAAATGTGTGGCAACCTCAAAGCTATTTGAAAGTGGGATTTATTCCTATTTCTCTCTAATTAGAAAGAAATAAAATGAATGTCTTGTATTTTTTGAAATAGTTTTAGTATATTTTTCAAACATGTGGCAACCCTAAAGTGTGTTTTTTATGAAAGTTGGTAGGCATTTATATTTTCTTTGATATAAATAAAAATAAAATAGCTAATAATAATTTTAATATTTTAAGTAAATTTTTTTAAACATGTGGCAACTCTAAAGTATGTTTTTATGCAAGTTGGTATGGAGTTATTTATATTTTCCATAATGCTAAAGAAAGTGAAACTTCAAATATTATTCAAATATGTGTAGTATATTTCTTAAACATGTGGCAACCCCAAATGTATTGTTTATAAAAATTGGTTAAGAGTTATTTATATTTTCTTTAATAAAAAAACATCTAAAATATCAAATAAACATTTTAATATTTTAAGTACATTTTTTTAAATATGTGGCAACCCTAAATTTTGTTAGCTATTGAAATTTTAACAAAAACTCCGTTTACTACATCGATTCAGTTGTTCTTCGTTTTTATTGATCTAAATATTTTACTATTGGACACACCTGAAAAAGAATTAATGTACATAGTTGCCACACTCTAATACCCTTAAATTTTTCAGAATTCCAAAAGTATAAATTAAATTCCACCTAAAAAAAATTACAATTAGAATTAATTAAATAATAATAAATTATTTTTTTTTTAACTCGAATGCCTCAAACAAGGAAAATTTTATTAACGTTTAGACTTCCATAAAGAGTTGCCACTTTCACGAAAAAAATTCAATTAAGACTCTATGTTTTATAAGTAAGTGTCATAAGCCTTCATAACCAACGAATTTTTTTACATTTCTTACATTTTGAAAGTAATTATTACAAGGTTGTTCGTTGCCTCAAGCAACGAATATTACTGTCTCCAAGAAGGATGTATTAAAATAAAAGAGAATAAAATATAGAAAAAATTATTAATAGTCAAACTAAATATTCTAGCATTCTGAATATTTTTGAAGCTCAATAATAGCGGAACTTGAGAACATTCGAGTTGTGTTTTGAACTTTTTTACTGTAAACGAATTTACATGTAAATTCCTATATGCAACAACTCCAGTGATTCCATATTCCAATTTCTGCTACATGCTTTTTTGTGTTTTTGTAGAAATACATACATATATCCAGCTGCCAATGACCACACTGGCTATGCACCACATCCACGTATAATAACAACACAATTGCAATTTTACATGACTTTAAAACAAACTGACACACTACGAGTGGATGAACTGACGGATAGACAGACTGGCAGTTGGACAGACAGGGTATCAGGGATCAAATACTAGAAAAACAAATGGGTTGCAATTGAAAATACCGATATCACAAGTTCAAAGAATTTGAGCGAAGGCTTGTTTGTAAACAGATTAAGAGAGGGGAAAGAAAATAAAAGTGTTAAAGGGATAGTCAGAAGGTTGCTTTGAGGATAAGCATGCAAGAAAGAGGTAAAAACGAAATATGTGGCTCTTTATTTAGCACAAAAGAGTACTGCTTTATGTTAAACTCAACCAGAGTATCGAAGTTTTGGTAGATTTGCACTTAAAAACTTAAAAGTGGATCATCTGGTAATATTTCTGCTTGAAAAAGTTAGGTGTTTTATTTATCGATTATTATTTAATGTACTACAGAACTGCAGCTGTATGCTTGAGCTTTGGTTTGATTGAAGAAATTGGTGGAGGAGGAGCACTTGAACTTACTGGCGACCTCTAATTGACATAAAAACATTTTGTCAAATCCTCTGAACAGCTAGATTTAAGCTTACATAAGAATACAGGTTACAATTTGAAACTGCGCTAAGGTGGTTTGACAAATAAGATTTAAATTTAGCAGCCCCGTGGAGTTTTTCTATCCTAGCTCACTAATATCTTTTAAATTGGAACATTAAGATCCATGAATATTTTACGGGTTGCACTTCCCGAGCTCTAGGACACTTAGGCACTATTTTTGTGCATTTTAAAACTTTATTGAACCTGTTCCAACTATTCTAGAGTACATTATGAACTACCGTAATGAAGATCAATGCTTTCTTTAAGTTTTCATAGTACTAAAACAGCTTATTCTACATTGGATAAATTTTTTCTGGTGATAAACTCAATAAAAAATAGATAGAAAAATGTGAATTTCGGTAAAGTCCTGATTGGGACGGAGTTATCTTCCACATAGGAAAGGTGAGCGACTAAAGAGGAAATATTATACCAAAATTTTCAGCTTATTGGCATATTCAGCATTTATTGAGCTTAAGAGATTTCCGGCTGAATAAACATTATACAAAGACTCACTTCACGTTTCTCAGTACTTATTCTTCTGAAGTGAGTGCTGGCTGAATTAAATGTTGGATGCCAAAAAGCTAGCTCAAATTTTTTCTGGTATAAAACTAGTTAAAAAATAGTTAAAAATGAATGAATTTTCACTAAAAACAAAATTTACATGAAATTGTCTTCGACGTAAGGAAGATCGGCGGCTAAAGCTGAAACATCAAGTTTCGTGGCGCATTTAGCACTTATTCAGCTTGAGATGAATCATTAATTTTTGACTGAGTTATCATTGTACCGAGATTTTTATGTTTCTTGCCTTATTCAGCTCGAGTACTTGCTAGCTGAACAAAGTATTGGACGCAAAATATGTGGAAAGTCTGAAATGAGGGCTGGATCTAACATTGGGCGGAAGATTGTAGGCGTTATGAATCTAGCGGACTCTTATAGAGTGATTAAAAAATGTTTTTTTTACCATTCCCGAAATTTATCTTAAAGATATAGTGAACTCATTCCAGGAATGAAATACTCCCTCATCCAAAATGTTTAAAAGTAGAAATGTAAAATGTTAAAAAAAAGTTCCCAGATTGAATACCTTTTAATTTCAGCATAAATCTTTCCTGCTATGGATATTTCTCTGAGCTTTAACTCTGAACGTAGCGCTAAGTATGCATATATGCAAGCGGCACAATTCATCTAGCCTCAGACACTTCCAAACACTTCACTGATTTTCCAGCTAATCGTCCAGTTTTAGCCAACGCCATTGGAAAAATGAAAACCTTCAAGCACACGTCCCAAAACTGCGCTATCAGCGCACGAATCACCAGCTAAAGCAGCAAATCAGCAAATACAGCCGTTAGCGCGCTAAATCACACCATTTTCGAATGAGTAATTATCACCTACGGACACATCAAACAACACACAAGCACCAGCACACCAACTGAAAGCCGACTGCGCTACAAATCCGAATCAAAATCTGTTGCACGCGGAAAGGCGCCACTGCCGTTGGCGTACAAACGTTAGCTGCAATGCAACATGCCACCGCCGGCAGTGGAGATTGCTTTGGCACAACAAAAATAACAGCAACTGCTAATTGCAAACAACAGTCGTTTTGGCTGTATAACGGTAATGCCGCTGGCGTTATTGCCGTTTAAACTGTCGCCGTTGCAAAAGCTGCTGTTGTTGCTGCTGTTGTAGCTCTAAACTTGCATGGCAGCTGGCTGGAATTGTTTGCGACTATTCTTGCAATTATATATGTGACTACAAACAGGAGCACATCTATTTTTGAAAGTGGTCCATTAGTCGTATGTTCACTTATTTAGTACACTAGATGCAGTGACAGCATTTCTATTGTTCCGATTGCACCGTCGCTGTCAATCTCTATGTCCGCTACTAAACTGGTGTTTCTCCCAAAGGAACTTTAATTTAAACTTTTCTTACTATAATACTTTTTATTTTGTTTATAGCACTGAACCCTGTCTCATAGAATACCGTTTCCGAATTGTGACCTGCCTCTATTTTCAGCAGAAATGAGTAATGTGTAGAAGTTCGCGCTAGTGAAGGAAGTTCTCAGAGCGCGATTGGGAGTGACCTTAAACGATTCTTTTGCATATGACTCACGCAGCTCGCGACTTCCGGTCTTTGACTAAGTATCCTCTGGGCAGCCAAAACACATCCGTTTGAAGACGAGCTAAAATGAGAAGGCGAAAAATCTCTTCTTACCTAAAAAGCGCCCCCAATGAAAGGAAGAAAACAGCCTTAGCTGCGAGAAAACTGACCACTGACTAGTTGAACCAGACTATGACTGGTTGAACCATACCAAAGGTTCCGTCAGGTCTCAGACAAGGCAACTCCCTATCATGCGACTTCTTAAATCTACTCCTGGAGAAAATAATTCGAGAGAGAGATAACATTGGCCTCAACACCCGCGCCATTCTGCTTTCTCCATAATGGATAAGGAAGCGAAGCAAAAGGGTATGGGGAGGAATAGGCTCCCACGTCAATATTGACAGTCATAACTTCGAATTCGTAGATAACTTCGTCTATTTTGAAACCAACATTAATACCAACAACATCGTCAGCCTCGAAATCCAACGCAGAATAACTCCTACCTACAGGTGGTACTTCGGACTGAGTAGGCAATTAAGAAGTAAACTCCTATATCAACGAATAAAGAACAAACTCTACTACTCACCTAACTTCGTTGTCTTGTTGTATGGTGCAGAGGCATGGACGATGATAACATCTGATGAGTCGACATTGCGAGTTTTCGAGAGAAAGGTGCTGCGGAAGATTTATGTTCCGTTGCGTGTTGGCCACGGCGAATATAGTATTCGATGTAACGATGAGCTGTACGAGATATACGACGACATTGACATAGTTCAACGAATTAAGAGATGGCGGTTACGTTGGCTAAGTCATGTCGTTCGAATGGATAAAAACACTCTAGCTTTGACAGTAGTGGATGCAGTACCCGTTGGCTGAAGCAGAGGAAGAAGAAGACTCCACTTCGTTGGAGATATCAGGTGGAGAAGACCCTGGATACACTGGAGCCTCCAATTGGCGATAAATAGCGAAAAGGAAGAACGACAGGCGCGTTGTTGTAAACGCGGCTATAACCGCCTAAGCGGTATCTACGCCAATAAAAAAAGAAAGAAGGATAGAAAATGAATCTCCGAGTTTAGTTGCCAAATGAGCTAATGAAAAGAAAACAAAAGCCCTTTAGGACTGAATTTCAAGCTGAAAATCTCCACTGAATCTCTACCTAATCAATCCATTTTTAAAGCGCACGATTATTGTTGATAAAAAGTTGGTTCCTTACGATAACCCTCAGCAGTGAGCCGACAAAATGGCAGTCAGGCCAAAATAATTACTCAGGAAGGATCTACTATGGGTGTGGTTGGATTGACTGGCAGTTATCTATCAGAAGCAGCTGCTTTACGGCCAAACTATTGTACTATAAAAAATTGTATCACCTGAAAGAAACAATCGCTCGGAGTGGTCGGCTGTGACCTGTAAGAAAGGAAATGAGTTTCTTCAGGACAACCTACCTACACATACTTAGTCGTAATTACTGGCCAGAAGCTGCCAGAATCAGTTTTTTGCAATAAAATAACAGGTTTATACTTGAAGTTACATTGTATACCTCTCTAGGAAAATTCGATGCCAACAAAGAAGAAGAAAATATCTCTACCTGACCCAGAAAGAAGAGTTAATTTTTCTGAAAAAATATAAAAAATCAAGCTGAAAACTTAAAATGCAAGCGAATAAGCAAACTAAATGCAACTTAAACTGCAGTCATTGTAGCAAAAAGTATTAATAAGCACACACACACAAACACACAAGGACTATAATAGTCCACAATTATCCATTCAATAACCGCAAAAGTAAATCATTTGCGCTGTTTATCTGCTGGCGTGTGCTTGTTTACAGAGCTTATCGCCGTAGTCGGAGCAATTCTGCTAAGTGGACTGGCGGAAACCCAGCCACCAAGCCACCGCTGCTCCTGCCACTGCCTTGAAATTATGACTACATTTGGCGAATTGGCGCTTAAGAAGCGACGGTGTTTACTACTTTTCCTGCCCTTCTTCCTTTGTTTTCTTCCCTTTTTTTAATTTTTGCCTGCGCTTAATACACGCTTTCGCGGGCGCACAAGTGGCAAGTTAACCGTTATAAGCGAAGTGCACAAACAAAACAGTAATAAACAATACAAAAATATTGGCGAAAAAGACGAAGCTGAGGAAGAAGGCAAAAACTGCAATTGCTGCCAAAAAGTTTATTGAAAATTATTACGAAAATTGTTTGGCATTTCCGCCATTATGGCAAGCGATGTGCGGCTGGCCGTGAGGAAACCAAAACAAAGGCGGAAAGCTTGGCAAAAGCGAGGCAAAGAAAATAAAGTCAACAATAACACAATTACGGCAATGGATGGACTTGGCAGGCGACGCAAACAGCAAGACACTACAAAGAGAAAACGAAAACGAAACGAAGGGAAGCAGAAGCGCTCCAACCGAGGCAGCGCGCAATATGACAGCCGAAAATGTGGCGGTAACAATGGCGTAGGGGCGCGTACAAGTCAAGTGGCGCTGCGGATGCCACGTAAATTGTGGCAGTAAGTTAAGTAAGAAAGCAAAGCGGCGTGTAAATGAAAAACAGACGCAGTGGATTTGTGTGTCTGACAAGCGACTGTGTGTAGCGGATAGCGCAACCGTAGAAATTCGATGCGCGCATAACGGTAAAATGGAGCGCACGAAATCGCCACAATAGGTAAATAAATAATATTTCACTTACATAATGCTAAGTAATCGAATCGTGAGTGGACCGAAAACAGTCTTGATTTAAGTGATAATAATAGAGAACTCACAGGAAAGGAAAAATAAATTAAAGCAATAGAGATTATTAATACAAAGAAAATATACCTGAAATGATGTTTCTTTAATAGGAAGCTAGCATACAAAATTAAGTAAGTAGTTCGTAATGAGATAAAAAGCGGTTAGGAGTGGTTAAAAAAGTTATGATAACATATATTTTGGGATTTAATTATAGCTCACACTTAACATTAATCCAAGTCAAAATCAATATCAAAATTTTTCATAATCAATAGCCAATGACTAAAAACCCTTCTCGACAAATCTGAAGAAAAAATTTGCGACTGATGTGCTTAGAGGTCAGCGCTGTATATGAGCTGCCCTGATTACGAATTAGAGTTCAAAACTTTCCATCAAGTATAGCTATTTCTGTCATTTTAGTAAATGGTGGTGATTTGACCCCTACACCCCTTGACTACAACACAAAAAATTCTGCGTGTCCCGTCATTTTCGGTTTTAGTAATCCAAAATTAACAAGAAATGATCTTTAACATCATAAATAATCCATAATTTGTGATTACCGGTGAGTGATTAATCGCAAATATTCGCTTTTATTTGATATTAATCTAGAGAATAGTAATTTTTACTTGATATTAATTTTGAGTGGGATAATATTTAGTCTTCTAGAATCGTAAGTAGACAATACACAACAAGTAAAAGCCACCAGTTAGTAGTCAATGGTCAATCATCAGCCGGCCTTTACTTTTCGTTATATCTACTACACAAAAAGCACAGTACCAGTAGTCATTGGTTCATAAACAACATTTATAAACCAATAGTTGGTAGTCGATAGTCAGTAATTAGTAGTCAACAGTTAGTTGTAATTAGTCAGTAGTCAATAATCGATAGTTCGACGTATCAGTAGAAATAACATTTAAAAACCGATAAGCGATAGTCAGTAATCAGTGTTTAGTTAGCGATTAGACAATAGTCAATACTCAAAAGTCAGTCGTCAGTAATCAATAGTCAATAGTTAATTGTAATTAGTCAGTAGTCAAAAATCAATAGCTGGTCGTAGTATCAGTAGCCAAAAGTCAATAGACAAAGGGATTGGATAATGGCCACTAAACAATAATCTTTAATCAATAGTCATTAAACGATAGTTAATAGTGAAAGGCCGATAGTTAAAAGTGATTGGGCGTTGGCTAGTAATAAATCGCGAATAATCAGTAAAAAGTTACTATTAGTGAGTAAATACTCGTCTATTGTCAATAACCATTAGTCAGTACTCAATAATTAATTGATAATAATCAATAATTAGTTGTCAATAAACAAAAAACTATTGTCAGTCAATAGTCACAGGATTAGTGATCAATTAAAATTTAAAACAATTAGACACTAGTCAGTAATAACTAGTCAATAATTATTAGTCAGTATTTAATCATCAAGTATCAGCAGTAAGTAGTCAATAATCAATATTTAATCGTCAAATATTAGTAGTCAAAAGTCTATCACAATATTTAGTAGTGGTTAGGGAATGATTAGTAATCATTAATCTTTAGACAACAGTCAATGTTGATTAGGCAATAGCCAGTAATTATCCAGTAGTCTTTACACAGCAGTCAGTAATCAATAGTTAATAGTTAAAAGTTAGTTGAGTAAACAACAGTGATCAGATTAATATTCAATAATCATAAGTCAGCGGTTGTTAGGGATTAGACAACAGTCTATAATCACTCATCAGTAGACAATAATCCATAGTCTTGAAGTAACAATCATTAAAATCAATATTATCAAAAGTCATTATTGAATAGCCTTTAGCTTTCTTTAGTCATAATCATTAGTCAGTAGTGATTAAACAACAGTCTGTAATCAATAATCAGTAGATAATAATCAAAAATCCATAGTCGTGATTAATAATCAATACTTGATATTCAAAAGTCATTACTGACAAGCCTTAATGTTTAATATTTCATAGCCTCTTGTCAATACCCACTAGTTGATGATCATATAGTCAAAGCTATCAACCAGTTATTAGTCAAACAGTCAATAATCACGCAGTCCATATAATGAATTATTAGTCAGTAGTTATTTTTTCTAAAGTAAATCAATATAAACACTGTTAATACATTAGTACGTTGCATTAAAATATCTAAAGCCAATAGAGAACACCGTAATGTTAATAAAAAAAACAGTAAATAAATACAGATCGAGATTCTTATTATAAAAACACAGATTTAGTTTTGTAGCACAAATTCTGAAGTATTCTTATATAATCTAAAAGGGTTCTACTAAAAAAAAAGAGTGAAAAGAGGCAGACAGAAGCTTCAAACTACTGGTATGAACCAAGCATAATTTTTGCTGTGCATATAATCTGAAGGGATTCAGAAATTTAGTCGACCTAAATAAAGAAATAATAATAGTATTGATGGTATTGATAGATTGATGACAGTATGCTCTGAAAACTTGGAAAAAAAAATGAAGAAAACCGGAGTTCGCAGCTCGAATTCGACTGATGATATTCTACGAAAAAAGAAATAAAAGGCATATACGACTGGTAATCACTAATAGATTGGATGTTTTGAGTTCTTATAAGTGAGTCGACAAAAAGTAGTTGACAGATATTATAAGCCCCAACGAAGAAATTCGAAAATGCGCAGATTTATCAATCGGTAAATGGAGTCGATCTGGGCGGATCACAATACTAAAATTCAGCAGATGAAATTATGCGATCGAAGAAACAAAAAGAATATTTGACTGGTAACCGCTAATGACTTGTGAGTTCTGGGTACTTATAAATGAC
Source organism: Bactrocera zonata (assembly GCA_037783105.1). Classification (NCBI taxonomy): domain Eukaryota; kingdom Metazoa; phylum Arthropoda; class Insecta; order Diptera; family Tephritidae; genus Bactrocera; species Bactrocera zonata. The sequence continues at coordinate 102,297 of JBAWJQ010004468.1, read as the reverse complement.
AACTGACAGAAGACAAAAGGTAATTGACAGATGTTAAAAACCTTAATTGCATCTAGAAGTCAAAGAAAATTATAAGTATTAAAAATGATAGTTGGTATTTGTAGCCAAAGTGCTCATTGGGATTTTAAGATTGATTGATTATTATTAATTACATTATAAATATATCAAAAATGACAGCTGACTAATGACAAATCAAAAATAGCAGAAATAAATTCTAAGTGTATTTTTAGATGGAAAAGTTTATGAAAAAAAAAAAAAAATAGAAATTACGGCTGAGAGTGCAGATATTTAATGATATGTGATTGATGACAGCTTATAATGTAAGGTGACGGACTGCAGATGAGTGTAGCTTATAGCTTATGATGAAATAATGTCAGGTGACGGACTGCAGATGACTTAGGAAAATTTTTGATTTCAAATGACTGAAAATAAATGACTAAATATAATTTCTAAGAAAAAAATGCTGATTGAAAATGACTCAGTCAGTGATGAAGTATGACTTCTAAGAGATGGTAAATATATGAATAATATGAAGTATTTACTATCTTATCGAGCTTTTTTTAAAGTCATATTCTTTAGAGATCTATGAAAATTTTGTTTTATTTTTCCCAAATGCATTTTTTATAAAATTTTTTATTAAGTACGAAAATTAAAATTTCCATGCTCCACTTTCAAACACTTCCTTGCTTTATTACTCACCTCTTGGGTTACCTTGCGCCAAGCAACTAAATTGCACAGATTTTCTGGCAAACAAGCGAAGCGAAAAGAAAATGGAAATAGTAGAAAACTCAACCACAAAGCAAACCAAGCAAACTTGTAAAGTAACCTTATGAAATATGTACGTGCTTATATAATGCAAGCTGGCCATTAAATAACGCAAGCTTGAGTGCACTTTGCAGATACTTTAAGCTGATAAATATGAAATAAATGACCGTCAAGTATTCTCTATACTTTTTTTTCGAAAGATAGGAATGCAGCTGCTGACTAGCTTTTTTCAACTATTTTTCTCCGATAGAAGTTATAATATTTTTGAAGATATCGTTTTATTATGTAATGCAGTTTTGCTAAGAGGAGTAAATGTAGAGAAGTGAAAAATTTTCAAGCGCAACAAAAGGAATTACAAATTTTGTGGCAAGCGTTATTATTGTAGCCAAAAGCGTAGCAGCAGACTTGAAAAAACCACGATGTCGGTGATTATTATGTCAGAGTGTCAGGCAGCATGCTTTAGTGCCAGCAGTTGAGCAGCAACGGCAGCATTCAGCGTCAAACCATTATCGCTTCAGTAGAGCAAAAATAAAATCAACTTGTGGCAAGCGTGGCAGTAAAATTTCATTGCCAATGCACTTATATAGCGCACATTATGTGCTACTTGTGTTACACACGCACACACACACCCATGTAGCTTTGTTGCCTTTTTTATACAAAATTAACACACTCGCCAGCATAAAAGCGATTTTTCGATTTAAGGCACTCGCTTGTTGGCTGTCTGTTGCCTGCTGCCTGCACTGCTTATCTGCCGGCGTTTGTTGCCGTTGCAAATGTCTGATACGGCACATTAAAAACTTCATTGTCTGCCAACACTGATTGCATATTAAGCGTTTTAATGTGTTATTTGAGTGACAGTTTCATTAAATTGCGGCGGTAAATTGACGCATTTATAGCAGTGTATGCATAGAAAATGAGTGTGGTGTGTATATAAAGGGTAGTGTGTATAAAAAAGATTGGCAAAAGTTTTCGCTGAAAATCGTTATTTTTAGCATAAGTTGTTATTGTTACTTTATGAAGCGTACTTCCGAAAAAAGTAGGAACGTTTAAGTTTTAGTGCAAGCAGCAGGAAAATATTGATATTTTCGCATTTGGTGAAATCAAAAGGAAAGTATTGATATACTAGCTATCGATAACTGTATAAAAAATGCAAAAAACAAAAAAAGAAAGTACGAAAATGACCAAGAGAATCCATTAACCTTGGTTACATCGAAGCTACAACTCCCTTCACAAATAACGAAACTTCCATATTAGAACTTGATTTTGTTGAATTAGTTTGTATGGCAGTTATATGCTACATAAATCCGATCTGCATAATATAATTTGAGATTATTCTGCTGCTTTGGGGAATAATCCATGCTAAATGTCTTGTCGATATCTCAATAAATAAAAAAGTTTTACATACAAGGACGTGATTTTGATCGGTCAGTCTGTATGACAGCTATAAGCTATGGTCGCCCGGTATCAACAATTTCGAAAAATGAGCAACCATTTGAGGAGAAACGAACATGTACATAATTTCAGATTGATATCTCATAAACTGAGGGACCAGTTCGACTATATACAAACCAACGAACGGATCGGGCTAAATGGAATCAGCTGCCCATATAGCAGATTATTTATATACGTATATATTTTTTGAGATTTTTGACTTTTGCTTTTGAATATTCTTTCATGCATAAAGTGAAGAAACAGTTAATAAAAATATATATGTTATATTTGCTTTATTGGTATAGCGTGGCGTATACGCAACCCGAATTTATAGGATGTGAGGATTGATACAATTTTTCTTTATGAGATTTTCGACATTTTCTTCTGAATATTATTTGATTTAGAAACTGAAGAAACCGCATTAACAATATATTTCTCATATTTGCTTTATTGGTATAGCGTGGCGTATACGTAACCCATATGTGAAAATCACTTAGAACATACCTCTTGCAATCTTAATAATTTGATATAATTTTTAATATAGTAAATGTAGGTAAGCAGACTTAAACATGAATATAATCGTATATACTTATGTATACGTAAACATTAATAATATTTACCCCAGAAGCTTACAAATACAGTCCATATGCAACCAGGCACAAGAAGCAACAAAGTAATCGCATTTTTCAACATTCAAAAGCATTAACGCTTAGCTTCAAATAACATTACCTAAGCCAACATAATTTTCAACACATTTTCAAGCTTTTATCTTTAAAATAAAAGCAAAATAATACCACACTAACCTTAAAAACACCAAGTGTTACTAACAAGCAACCAGGTCCAACCACTAATGAGATGCGGAGAGTGGAAAAACGAGCGCGCAACTGACCACCAGCATGCGTAGCGGTGCCTTGTTCACTAGCTGCGAATGTTTGTGTATGTTTTTGTGAGGGAGATTGTAGAGCTCAGCAAAGTTTTCACCTTATTTTAGGCAACCACAGGTAGATAACACAAAGTTGCGTATATTTTCATGTGTAAAATTTGTGTAAAAACAAAAGCAAAAATAGAAAAGTTGTACGGCATTAATACCAGCATGAAATTTATGGTGCTTTTTGCAGCACCTGAACTTCGAAACACTATCATTTGAAGGTCGAAACCGCTAAAGAGCACGTTGTGGCAAGGTGGGAGCTACTATTTGCTTGTGTGCTACATTTTTAGTTTGGAACATTTTGCTTTAATATTTACATATATAAAAATATATTAAATACATATGTGTTCATAAAAAGTTTCCAAAAAAACTTAAACAAATAGTTGGTGAAGCAGTGGTGGCCGAATGAGAGTGTCCCAAGTTTGGTTGCTCCTATTGCTAGGCTACTTTAATGACAATTTTTGTACTTAGATCTCCATATATTATATTTAATTTTTTCTTCCTTACTCTCTAATCTTAGTTCCACTTGAATGCATTTTTTGCAGCATTTAGTAGGCACCGTTAATCGGTGTTCAGAATCTTGTGATTTTGGTAGGTTGTTCTTTTATTTTTAATGCACAGATGTCACAAGCATTGGCTTATATATAAGCCCAAAATATCTGCAATTTAATTATATATTGAGATACGTTTCTAGTGACGGCTTCATATTGCAATTCCATCACCTGTAGTAGTTAGTGTTCTACTTTGAATATAGCTAGATTGATGTATGAAACTATATTATCTCCATAGTCCATCTATAAAGTGAAAACTCTATTGAGGTCTTAATAGAGATTCATTATATAACATATTTCAACCAATTTAAAAACTGTATATACTAAAAAAACATTAGCAGCATAATATAGTTTTAATTGTTTAATGCAAAATAAAACTTTTTGGCTTCGAGTTAATCATTAAATTACACAAAAAAAAAAAAAAAGAATGACCGCAGCTAGCGCTATTTACCTTATTCAACAGTATATAATAAGTATGCTTTATAACCATCTAAAAAATCTTTAAAATCTGTCGAGGGGTTATCGAGTTAGTATAGGTCGTTAGAATAAATTTCCATTATTTCGTAATGTTATGAAAGTGTCATAACAATGAAAAAAAAGCGTAAACAACGAAAACGCAGGAAATTTGTTTTTCTCATAAATAAAATATATTACTAAGATCTTTCGATCACAGCGCGACCTTCCTTGTCACATAGTATATTATAAGCATTCTTCATAACTAACTGAAAAATTTTTAAAATCTGTCGAGTAGTTGTCGAGTTAGTATAGGTTGTTGTTGTTGTAGCGGCAGAATTCTGCCGAGTTGACAGTCCTTGGCCGGGTAACAATCCGGGTCCGTTCCGGTTACGTAGACCCGACTGTCATGGGAACAAAGTATAGGTCGTTATAATAAATGTGCATTAATATATATGAAATATAATCCGTAGCGCCTAATGAAAAGACAAACGCTACATAGAAATTATTATTTAAAGAGAAAAAATATATTAGGGATATACATAAGTTATTAAGAAACTATGAATAACAGCGCCACCTACCTTGTTCCCAAGTAAATAAGATACATTACGCATTACCAAATAAAAATATCTTTCAAATCAATCGAGGTGTTGTCGAGTTAGGATAGGTCGTTATAATAAATTGGCTTAAGTTGTGTTATTATGGAAATATAATCCGTAGTGCCAATCAAAAAAAAAAGCACCATACAGATTTAATTATTTCATGAGAGAAAAAAGTTTTTTTTTTTCTTATATATAAAATCTATTACTAAGAAACTATAAGCCATAGCTACACCCACCTTGTTCTAAAGTATATAAAAAACATTTTTCATAACCACCTAATAAGATCCCTCAAATCAGTCGAGTCGTTGTCGAGTTAAGGTAGGTAGATACAGTTAATTTGCATTTTTTTAAATTTTAATGAAATATAAATCGCTGCGTCACCTAGAGTGTTTCCTTTTTTGTGAAAATATTTCTGCAGAATTGGACTTTTAAATAAAAAATTGAATTAATATAGTAAAATGTAAAATATATCTATTAAAAAAAGCTATAAAACAGACCAATGACCTAAAATTTACTTCGAAGGTCTTCAAAGTATCCCGATAATATCAATCATCATGATTGTGGATAAGTACAATATATTTTTATAGAAATCTGGGGAAAATCCTACTTATTGTAGTCTACCATAAAATTGGAAAGATAAAGCTGAAGTCATTTTTCTGGAAAATTACTGCTATATATTTTTTTTAATAAAATCCTATCCGTGAATATATAATTCCCATCTGAAAATATACGTTCATCTCCTTGCACTAAACGCCTGTGCATCATCCATCTTGTTAAGGTCATGTTACACTTTAGAAAAATGCAGACACCCACATGTTGACAACAATTGCATTAGCCAATAAGCCTATGAGGGAAAAAGCTGAGCACACAGAACACAACTTCCAAGAAGAGACTATGGCAACAAAGCCTTAGAACCAACACCAAGGATTCAAAGGGAAAGTACAAATGCCGCATGGTGTCTGCGGTTGACAAAAGTAACGGTACAAGTAAATAAATAAAATAAATAAGAATAAGAAAAGAGCCAATATTTGTGCTGAAATTGACTTAAGGCTATAAAATGTCGCACACACATGCAAATACAAATACAAAGGCGGATGAAAAGTAGAAAGAGATGTGAAAAATGCCAAACTTACGATTTGTATGTACGTAGATATTATATATACTATAAATGTATTTATTTGTTTGTTGCTACAAGAGTTTGTCAGCGCAACAGTTGCTGAGCCAACACAACATTACTGTCACCAACAACATCAACATCAAAATCAAACACGACAGACAAAATAAATACGGACAAGAGCTCACTTGAGTTGCATGCAAAGTGCTTAGCTGGTGACTTTTGAGAGAGTAGAATTTCTGTAGGCAACAAAAGTTGTATACATTTTTTGAGAAAACACGGTGTTTCAAAATGTTGGAATATTTCCTAATCTAAATTTAAAAATTGATTTTTATATCCAAAATTCGATAAAGTAAAATATTAAATTGAAATGCCTCTACAATTTTCTTACTACTTCTTACATATGCTTATATTGTGGTAGGTAAAAATATTTTGGTGAGAATAACCAAAAAATGTAGATCAGGAAGAGATGAAAGACCGCAAATGCACTGATGTATTTATTCTACTCATAGCGTTCCTAGGGTGCCTTTTATTCCCAGCTCATTAGCTCTACACAGTTTCCAAAGATCTCGCTGGGGCCTGGTATCCATACCAGTCTTATTACAAGACACACTCGATGCTGTTGATAGCGAGGTTAGGCACTCTTTGACCAACGGTGAACGCAGTGTTAATGAGTTCAAGTATCGTCTACTATCTACTATCTAAGTGGATGGTCAGTTTTCTGAAGTGACTCTAACGATACCTAAAATACCAGTCGTGTGCAGTTATAGCATACACTTAGGCGCTTGCAATAATACATACGTACTTATATATAAGGAACGTAGAAACTATCTTTCGTATTCCTCATACGCTTTCATACGCCAAGTACGTCTGAGAATATTTTCAATGTACTTTCTGAAGCTTCCTGAAGATTTAGTTATTTTTTTTTTTATTTTTCTTTACAATATTTTGACCGAAGCCATTATTTCCCTTAAATATGCATATTTTATATTATAAAAGTGTGTTAAGTAATTTTCCTGTGTTTGATTGGTTGGATTCTACGGCAGTTATATGCCCTATATTAGCGTGAATAAAAAAGCGAAGGGAAGAATTTGTTGATACGCAGCACCAAATTTCCTACAGAACTAGGAGTTTCCCGATTTACATATTGACAAAAAAGCAACTCAGTATTCCCCGAGTAAATAGTGTTTCCAAAACTATCTAATTTATGAAAGTATTAAAAAAGGGAAGGAAATGGAACTTAAAAGTCGTCACACAAGAATTATAGAGATATCAAGAGAGCATCTCTCGCGAGTCCATTCGAATTATTTTGGTGGATATTTTGGGTTTGCAACACGTTCTTGCTCGACTCGTACCGATAAAGGTGAATTTTTTTCAAAAAGTGTGCCATAATCAGGGTATCTTTGAAAAGGCTTCATCGTGCTTATTCCGATTCCACATTAATGGAAAGCATTATAACTAACACTGAGACAACGTTATATGAGTTTGTCACGCAGACATGTTAGGTGTAGATAAAAAAAAATTTGCTGAAGGCTCCAAGTGTTTCGAAGACTGGAAAAATTTTTGGTATAAGTGTGTTATATCTACTGCAGCCTTTAAAGGGACAAAATATATATCGCTGAGTGATTAAATATTTAAAATTATAGTTTTATTGTCACGTTGTTCTGATAGTTTTTTTCGTTGAGTTATAAAAACCACAATAATTTTGTTTCTTTAAAATAATAAAATTTCTCAGAGGTGTCTACCAACCAATTTTGCTAAGTAGGAAACGAAAAAATGAAGCCCTCGCTTTTGAACCTACTCTACCTTATTTTTATATATACAAAAGTACGTGTTAAAAAGTGGTAGGAAAGTTATACCATTTCCTTTGAAAATAATCCATGCTGAGTTTCCTCAACATATCTCGTCAAATAAAAAAGTTTCCCATACAAGCACTTGATTCCGAACGCTCTATTTGTAAAACATCCATATCCTATAGAGGTATCAGCGATATCATTTGACCAGGTATTTCATTCTGCAGCTGATCATGTAAAGAAATAATCATAGAGACTAATGCCTTACAATATATGTAAGCATCACACGTACATGCATGCCACATAACTGTATTCCCACATACCGTGTGCTTAAATTTCAAAATTTCTCAACTACAATACAAAGAAGGTAATGCTTCGAGCAATTTAGCAAATGCTTAGCAGCATTTGCCGGAAGCATTTCAGCAAACAGAAAAATTCCTAAACCCCCGGCACCACATTTAACCCTCCGCCAATGCCACCAACATTTGCAGCAAACAATTTCATTTCAATTCTTGCGCTCCTTTCTTCTTTATTTAATTTATTGTGCATGTTCTAGATATTTATTGTGCATTCCAATTCACTCACAAAATACTCGCTTGCATTTCTCTGTACGTGGACCCATAGAGATGTATGTGTGTGGGGAGGTATGTGTGTACATATTACAGTCCATACTCCCACATCCTTGGGTATATAAATTCGTTTACGTGTTAGAACAACACATAGCGCAGGAGCTGCTTTGCAAACGTGCTATTGTTTGCTAGTCCGGCGAGGTATCAAGTAATAAATGTTAACTAAACGATTGCACTCAAATTGCTGACCAACGGCGTTGGCTGCTGAGTAGTAGCGAATGTTTTAAGGCAAATTGCATAATGTGCATTGCGTTGTTGTTGTGTGCGTTGAAGACATGATATGCTGAAATTAGTAGTAGTATTAGTTTCTAGCACAAGCGTTGGTATACGTGGCGTATGAGTACCATTTTGCTTTCATTGCTTAGATTTTTTTGTGATATAAATTTATATATTTGGAAATATATGCATGTGAATTGATTCATAATTCGCTAAATTTTCCAGCTTTAAAAATTATAGTCAAAACTCAGTTACAAGCGGCTTTGGGTTACACATGGCGTATGAGTAATAATTTACTTCTATTTATTAATAAAATTTTGTCTACAAAATATTATTATCAATGTAAATTAAGTACTTAGAACTGGAGGTATTGCCATTTTTTATTATTTTATTTTTTATTTTGGCGTAATATTATTGTTCAAATCAGCATTACAATCACCGAGCAACATCAGTTACTTGTAAGGAGTCTCTTGTATTTGTGAAGGGTATTATACATAGCTTTGGTGCAACCGAATTTAGCGTTTTGTAATATTTTAATTCCTTATTTAGTTTTTTTTTTTAATTTTTTATTCTAAATAGTAAAAAATAATTTTTTTCTCGTAAAATTTTATTTCTCCAAAAATATAATTTTTCTAAATTTTTTTGTTTTTATTTATATTCATTAAAATTTTTGAAAATTTTCTACTTTTATGATATTCTTTTAATTCAATTAAATTGTTTATTTTTAATTTCTTAAAACTAACAATTTTAAAAATTTTTTCTAGTTATTTGTAAATGTTTTGTTTTTTAAGGAAATTTATCTCAAGGATATTCTCAATAAAACTTTGACCTTTACAACAGTGAACCTATATTTTTTATCCAACAAAATTACTACGCTCAACTCACTCATTGCAACCACGTCCTTCATTGCATATTTACACATTTATTTCGTGTGCGAAGGACACATGTCGCATACTGAGTGGGAGACACGTCGTCGGACACCAGGTCGTATACGTGATAAGCAATTATTGACTGTCGTCCTGCGTCAGCATACAAATAAGTTGGCGTTTCATGATTTTCTTTTTCTGTTTATATTTTTATTTTTTATTTATGCTTCTTTATTAGCCAGCGTACAGCAGCTGCTGCATGCAAATTAACAGAAATACAAAAAAATTAGAAAAAAATAAAAAGATTTAACCCTGACTGCAAGAGGGCGATGAGAGATGCAGCTGTGAGGAGGAGACGGGTATCAAAACATATAAAGAAAAGAAATCGATGACAAACTTGGCCTTCGCATACAAATGCTTGTTAACTCGAAAGCGTAGAAGGAGTGACTGCAGCGCGTTGCAATTCAAATGCAAAAGCATACACACAAACGCAATACATTTATGTGTCGGTAGTAGTGCTAGCATTTGTTTGAGAAATTCATGCAAATATGCATGCGAAATTCGAAGACACTCTAGTTGTGGCGCACACATACACAGGCGATTGCATAAATTTGCATTTTTGTTATACACACACACGCTTACATTCAAATATATATAGAGAAGCAGCAATGCGTAGTTGCCTAGAATATGCCTCTCTGCTTTGGTTTGTACGAATTTTGTGTTTTGCTTTTTAGGCCCTTTTTGGCAAGCATTGCATGTACCACAACTTGCGGTTGCCAAACTTACCGCGACTGCATGTTGGAATTTAGTATGTTGCATGCAACATTCATAAAATGCTAAAGGCTATGCGCAACGTTGTGTCAAAGTCTGTAAAATAATGGCGCTAGTGGTAGGCGAAGGTAGTTGCATAAGAATGAGTGAAATAAAGGGTGATTTTTTAAGAGCTTGATAACTTTTTTAAAAAAAAAAACGCATAAAATTTGCAAAATCTCATCGGTTCTTTATTTGAAACGTTAGATTGGTTCATGACATTTACTTTTTGAAGATAATTTCATTTAAATGTTGACCGCGGCTGCGTCTTAGGTGGTCCATTCGGAAAGTCCAATTTTGGGCAACTTTTTCGAGCATTTCGGCCGGAATAGCCCGAATTTCTTCGGAAATGTTGTCTTCCAAAGCTGGAATAGTTGCTGGCTTATTTCTGTAGACTTTAGACTTGACGTAGCCCCACAAAAAATAGTCTAAAGGCGTTAAATCGCATGATCTTGGTGGCCAACTTACGGGTCCATTTCTTGAGATGAATTGTTGTCCGAAGTTTTCCCTCAAAATGGCCATAGAATCGCGAGCTGTGTGGCATGTAGCGCCATCTTGTTGAAACCACATGTCAACCAAGTTCAGTTCTTCCATTTTTGGCAACAAAAAGTTTGTTAGCATCGAACGATAGCGATCGCCATTCACCGTAACGTTGCGTCCAACAGCATCTTTGAAAAAATACGGTCCAATGATTCCACCAGCGTACAAACCACACCAAACAGTGCATTTTTCGGGATGCATGGGCAGTTCTTGAACGGCTTCTGGTTGCTCTTCACCCCAAATGCGGCAATTTTGCTTATTTACGTAGCCATTCAACCAGAAATGAGCCTCATCGCTCATCGGACACGGACGCGAAACACATTTCGAACCGAACACTGATTTTGGTAATAAAATTCAATGATTTGCAAGCGTTGCTCGTTAGTAAGTCTATTCATGATGAAATGTCAAAGCATACTGAGCATCTTTCTCTTTGACACCATGTCTGACATCCCACGTGATCTGTCAAATACTACTGCATGAAAATCCTAACCTCAAAAAAATCACCCGTTATATACACTTGTGAGTGCATATACAGGGTGTTGATTTGGATTTGAAAAATTTTTAATTTTTTTTAACAAAAATATTTCATATGATTTTTATCATATTGAGACAGAAAATATTTTGGGGGAATTATTTTTGAAAAAAGCTTATACGAAATTATTAAATGACGTGTGATATTTATTACAATGGTAATTTTTTAATATTTGATAACAAAACAAAAAAATTAAAAAAATATATGTCGAAAAATTTTGAAATTTTTTTTTATTCTTCTGGTATAGAGTGTGCGAAATATTTTGAAAATTATTAATATTTACAAAAGTTTGAAAATTTTTAATTCTTTTTTTTTTTATTTTAATAGTACACCACTTTTGAAAAAATTTGGAAATTTATTTTTTATTTTTATAATTATAAATGATTTAGTAATTGAAACAGAAACATTTGTGAAAAATTTTTTCCAAAAATTTTTGGAAAACTGCTGTTAATTAACGATTGAAACGGATAATAATTTATAAGAAATTTTTTAAAATTATTTTTTAAAAGATTTTTAAAAAATGTTTCTTTATCAAAAAATATTTGAAATTTTTATATGGTTCTTATAACATTTTGGTGTTCTTGTATAAATTGTAATCATTCTTAGAAAAAATATTGGTTTGAAAAATTTTGAAATTTTTTTCTTATTCTTCTAGTATTGAATAACTGAAACAGGAAATTTTTAGTATGAGATTTTTTAAAAAAATGGTATTTTTCGAAACATTTCGAAATTTTTTTATTTCTGTATATATTTTTTATTTGAAGGAAGATTTCGAAATTTGTTTTTTATTTTTACAATTAGCAATAATTCAATAATTGAATTAGAAACAGTTTTGAGAAATTTTTTCTAAAATTTTTTACGTAAAATCTTAAAATTATATTTTGAAAAAATATTATTTTTCGAAAATTTTTGAAACTTCTTATTCTAATTTAATTATTGTTTTTTCAATATAGTTGAAATAGTTATTATTTAGTGAACATTTTTCGGTAAATATTTTTTTGAAAATTTTTGAAAATAAAAAAATATTTATATCGAAATTATTCTAAGTTTTTTAAGTTTTTACTTCGGCTTTTAATGTTTCAATAACTGAAACAGAAACAGTTTTGAGAAATTTTTTCTAAAATTTTTTTCGTAAAATCTTAAAACTATATTTTGAAAAAATATTATTGTTCGAAAATTTTTTAAATTTTTTATTCTAATTTAATTATTGTTTTTTAATGTAGTTGAAATAGTTAATATTCAGAGACAATTTTTCAGTAAATATTTTTTTGAAAATAAAAAAATATTAATATTCGAAAAGATTCTAAGGTTTTTATTCTGATTTGGTTTCTAATCGGTTGTATCACTGAATCTTCTTACTTCGGCTTTATAGAAAAATTAGTGATTATTTAACTTCCAACAAAACAATAACTTAGCCGCAGTGTCACCCTGTTTAAATGTTGTAAGTATGCGTAGTCTACATTAAAATTTTTGAATAAATAAACAAGCGCTCAGAGAAATACTTGCAGTCAGAAAGTCAAATTATGCCGCAGTACAAACACACACGCACACACACATGGGGACTCTAACAGCAAAGTAACATTTGCTTACATGTATGTAGGTATATGTGCGCCTATGTGTGTGTGGGTTACAAAAGTTGAATTTGCAGTGAATTTAATTTGGCAGTAAATGCAAATTTTTGTCTCAAAATCAACTTGGTGGTGCACAGTCTGCACACAAAACTAAATAAAGCACACACCAACGCTTATGCAACTATAGTGATGGGTTTTGCAGCTATGAGTAAGCGCAGTCATAAAAGAAGTGAGTGTGTTTAGTTATTGCTGGAAAAGGAAGAAGTGATGGACTTTTGAGCTTTAGCTTCACTTCACTTTCATTTTGGCAGAACATACTCTATATAGATATATTTACGCATAAATATGTATTTATATGTAAGTTCTTACAGGCGCATGCAAATTCTCAAATGAATAATGCAAGTTTTTGCGCTGCAAACAAGCTAAGCAACACACACTTTTACTAATATATTAATGCGTGTGTGTTTGTATATTATTACGAAGGCAGGCACAAGTCTGTGTGTTAAATAATTTCGACGTTTCGACATGTTGTTTTGTCAAGCATGTAATTCAAGGCATGCTTTTAGGGATATTAGTACAAATACATAAAATTGTTACTTTATCCCACTTATATGTACATATGAACATACTTCGTATAACACATATAAATTGTATACTACTATTATTTTTTTTACAAACATATCAAGCCCAGCAACTCTTTAATGTTTTTTGGCATATCAATTTCAATTTTTAATATTTTTATAGTAGCAAAAGCGTTTAGAACAAGAAAAAACGTTAACTTCGGCTGCACCGAAGCTAATATACCCTTCATAGGTGCATTTCTGTTAGTAACTATGTGTTCAGTTTGTAAGGCAGATACATACTATAGCTAACCGATCCGAACATTTTCTTCCCATATTACATTATTTTTATGAACAATAACTCGTACCAAATTGCGTGAAGATATATCGTCAAATATGAAAGTTTTCCATACAAGAATTTGGTTTTGATTGTTCAGTTTGTATGGCTGCTATATGTTTGGGCAGTTCCGACAAATGAGCAGCTTCTTCAAGAGAAACTGACGTTTGCAAAATTTCAAAACGATATCTTAAAAACTGAAGGACTAGTTCGTTTATATACAGACAGACAGACAGATGGATATGGCTAAATCGACACAGCTCAACACACTGATTATTGATATATATACTTTATAGGGTCTCCGACGCTTCCTTTTGGCTTATAGCAAGCTTCGTTGAAAACTTAAAAATATACCCTGTTCAGGGTATAAATATATATTTTGATGTTGAAAGGGAACATTTTTGAAAATCGAAAAAATATATTTTTCTGAGTATTTGTTATCAACCAAATTAATGTTAATCATATTTCTGCATAGTTATGCTACTCTATATTAATAGTATTGTGGAGAGACATAAGAAAATCGAACTACCGGAAACCAAAAGTTTTAGCTGTTCGCTGCGCTGACGTGAGCTCTAAGGCTGCTGGCGTAAGCGTGATTTACGTATAGAAACTTAACTTAGCTCAGTGGGTAATGGCGGCAGGCATTGACTACATTATCCCAATTTTTAATAAAAAGATTTCAGGTAAACTTCGAAAAAGATGATTGGCGTATAGGCAACACTTAAATCATTTATACCGATGGTTCGAAAATGGAGGACTGAGTTAGTGTTAGAATATACTATTCCAAGTAAGCATAAAGCAACCTGGCAGATTACTATGGAATACTTCAAGCAGATTTCCTTAATATTGGAAAAGCCGCGTGGCTAACTAACCATCAGCAGGCAACTTCAGAGTTAATATTTGGGAAGACAGTCAAGCAGTAATCAAGGCAATAACCTCGTTTCACATAACTCAGCTTTGAGAGAAAGGACTGTAGAAACACCATTGGAATGTTTACTGGTTATTCGACTGCACATGCCTGCAAAATGGGTCTGACTGATCAAGATATCTGCAGAAATTGTCAAGAAATGCCTGAACTTTAATTGTGACAGATTAACAAGGCAATGCTTTAACTGGAAGAGGTATGGTTATTAAAGTAAGAAGCTTCAGCTGTTATAATTTTCAATAGAAAAAAATTTTAAATGGCTTGCCAACTTTTCAAATAATTTATTAAAATTTGTTTGATAAAATAAATATAATGAAAATAGTTTTAAAATAATTAGGTTTAAGCAAGCTTTCCATAAAAAATATTATGGAAAGAGCCTGTCGTTTGAGGCAAAAAAATGGATAAGCCATATCATTAGAAGAAGTTAAGAAAAAATGAATCATAACACTGCATAATCTCATTCATGAATTGTAGCAATCAGCATAACAATTATCATCAACTCTCAAGTAATAGAAAATTTAATAATAGAATAACTTCAATAATTAGCTTTCTACTAAGAAAATTTTCTTTTTTATTATGATTAGTTGCACGGAATTTATTTTCTTGAAACATTGTTGTTCGTAAGTTTGTAATCAAAAACTTTTTCACCATTTATTTCAGTTAGAAATGTGTTTGCTAAATTTTTTTCACATGAATCTATTGACAAATATATAAAATATTCTTCCTTTAACTTTATTATACCCCGAACGGTCCAGAAGGAAACGGCGGAGATTATATAAAATGCAATTAAATGATTAACGTGGAGAGCTGAGTCGAATAGGCGAAAACAGTCTGTATATACGCGAAGTAGCTGCACATTTTTAAAGATATTGATCTGAAATTTTACATGCGTTCGTTTCTACCTAAAAAGATGCTTATAAGTCGAAACAACTGATTTACAATGGGTTATCAAGAAAGGTGACAATCAGAGCCTTTGTGCGATCCAGCCGTTGAATTGTGATCGCAAAAGCGATAAGCTCAGTAATACTACATATGAGCATATGCAGCTCCAGTAATGGATACCTGCACTGGACATAAAAACGTATGCCAAACCAATAAATGCGGTGCAGAGACTCACAGCAATAAGAGTAACAAGTGCTTTCCGAATTATAGCCAGCGAAGCAGCTGAACTAAATACTAGCTGCCCACAGACATCCAGGGTGACGAATTCACGATATTTTACGTATGAGCTATCAGCGAAAAAATAAATTACAAAGATAAACAGAAGAGACGTGAAGGCAACAATGGTGACAAAATTCAACCGAAGGACGGTGGATCTACATACTTATACCTGATATCCATGCGTGAATAACTTGACAACGTAGAGACCTAGATTTCCATTTGACCCAAATATAAAGCGGTATCGGTGCTTCAAAGGCTACCTATACAAATTTCAAAATGACATCAGTCCGTATTTTTCGATGTGTACGGAGTCCATAAAGTTAGTAACTGTACTAGGTGGTAGTTTAACGGTGGAAAATTTTACTGAACTTATGTGTCAGTCCTCTGATAAGTGGAGAGCTGTTTGCGAAGCGGCAACTCACAAGAATAAATTAAGACAAGTACTATATAGTACAATAGGCGTCAATCCGTCCGTGCTACAGAGGAGACGTATAACATTTTATCACTCTCACGTAGTATTATTTTATCTTTTAGTTCCGTGGGAGAGACTTGAGTTGGGAGTAGGTTAGGTTTAGCGAATTAAAGTCCGCACTCCGGCTTTCGATGCCTCCTTCTACTCTAAATAAAAAAAAAAAAAACAGATAGCTGCCACACAAACTGATCGATCAGCCCGTACCCTGTTCCGAGAATGGTATTTCACATGTTATCTTCACGAAATTTGGCACAGGTAATTTTTTGTGGTGACACTACAATCGCCAACGATGTAAATCTAAACCTTGTATAGAAAGCATTTTGGTTTCAAGAGATATCATCGAGAAATTTTACACAGATTATTGTCAAAAGCAACGATTCATAACTTGAAGAAATGGTTCAGATCGCACAACAATAGCATCTAGCTGCCATACAAACTAAACGATTAAAATCAAGTTCTAATATAGAAAACTTTTTTATTTGAAAAGATAACTTCATGAAAATTGACAAGGATTGTTTTTCAAAACAATACTGCAATCTCTGGATATTTATTTTAGATCGGACCACTATAACTTATCGCTGCCCTACAAACTGATCGATTAATATCAATATTTTGCAGATAAACCTTTTTTTGTACAGGATATTTCAGTTAGCCGAAGTTAACACTTTCTCTTATTTTGCTTTTAACCTAAGGGAATATAATTTTTGCACAACTTTATGCTATATATCACAGTCAATGTGGCAACTCAATCGCATATTGGCTTCAGCAAGCGTTGGAATTGGATTGTGAAGTTGTGTAAGGCAGCAGATGCTGGCAATTCTTCAATTATTCGTACTGTAAGGAGAACGCAAACATTGCTGTTTTTATTGATTATGAAAAGACGTGGGCGCGAAAAATGTGAAACCATAATAAGACAATTTTATTTTTAATAATTTCTTTTTCTTTTTGAAAGAAATTACTTTTTTTACGTTTACCAAAATAATCGATGCGTCAATGTTCACCTTTTTGCGGCTGTGACATTTTTTCGGCCTCGTCCTAGACAAATTTTTAGCATAACCGACTAACAAGCGCCTGTGTGTATGCAAAACAATTTCTATGGTGGCAGCTAACTGCATGTGTGTGTGCGTAAATATTTATGCGGTTGTGATTTATAGCATTCGATTTGGGTAAACGACAGACAACTGAATCAGCAAATCTGCAGAGATAGAGCAAGAATAACAAAAACAAAAATAATAACAACAACAACAGAGCTGCGGGTGGCGTTGATTTCAAAGCTGCTGATTTTGAGTTTTGTTTCTGCCACCTGTGTGAAACTCCCTCAATCTCTTTCTCACCGACAACAAATTTTCTGGCGCCTGAATTTAAATAAGCTAAACAAAAATATAAAGCGTGGATTAGTTGCGGGACAGAAACCGAGCCAATAGCAACAACCGCGACGAAATGCAAATTATAATAACGCCAATGTGCCATATTTTATGTGGAAATCTGGAGTGAAGCACAAAAAAATTGCAAAAACATAATTCGAAATTTGAAAAAAAATGTTCACACACCTGTCCGCACGCACTGTATGTGTGTGCTGCGGGGTGCCGATTGGCGCATAATGAATTGGTTTGCCGTGCAAATGGAAATGAGCATGGAAATGGCAACAAATGAAATTACATTTTGCAATTGGAGATTTTTCTTCAATTTTTTCCATATTTTTTTCTTCTTTTTTCATATTTTTTTACAAGCTCTGCTACTGTGGCATGTGTTTTTTTATCCTCGCAAGCAACAACAAGAAAATTTCCATTCGAAAAGCAAGTGGGCGTGCGCCAATGGCATGGTATTGGAAAGAAATCAGCGCCAACTCGTTCTAGCTAAAACAAAAGCGCCTAATAGTATGCAAAAACAAGTAGAAAGTGTTGTAGAAATCGTGTGGGAGGCAAATGGCAAATAGCGCAATGTATTGAAAAGTAATTTGCGCATTATTTTTTGCAGTTCGCATATTCCGTTTTCTATACTTTTCTCTCTGCTCTGCTGAAAAAAGTTTTCCACGCACTGTTGCAAACTTCTAATTCACTTTAATCAAATGGAAAAATTTAAATTGGATTATTTCAACGTATTCTCTGGCAATCTTTTATGTTCACACTTATTTGATTTAGTGCAATTGTGTGTGTCTAATTTGATTAAATGTGTTGAAAAAATAATTGAAGGCAAATTGAAATTAATTTGTAGATGTTGAGTTGGAGATGAAAGGGGCGAATGCTATGTGTTATTCAAACTTTTGCTTTCACATGCGTAATTGAATTAAATAGTAGGTGCTTAATCAACAATACTTCATCATACTATGCTTCTAGACACAGGCGCCTTATTATGATAGATTTTTTCTCAAAACTTTATAAGTAATCTGGTGGAAGTGACGCAATTGCACTTCGGTACTTTTTTCCACACGATACCGACATTATCTCAAGTTCTATACAACCGATTTACATGAAATTTTGTGAGAATCTTCTTTATATAATCATTTATCGTTCCTACCAGCATCGTGTCAAAATTTTTGTTTTTAATATTTCAAAAAAATTCAGGAATTTAAAAAAAAAACGTAAAAAATGATTTGTATTTTCAGGCAGTCGCCTTTTTTCAAAAAAAAATTTTTTTTCGTGTTCTCTGAGTTAGGGACTATAACAGCATCCTGATTAAGAATTTCTTTTGAGTTTTTTTTCAGACCACCAGGAGAGTCAGGATCAATGTCAATAGGATGCGCCATTTTTTTTTACACCTGTCTCTCCCCCCCTCTGTAATTATTTTAATTTTTTAAATTTTTTTTGGAAAATTTTTTTTCTGTATTCTTAAGATATCAGTAAAAACACCATAAAAAGAATGGATGATAAAAATATTTTTTTTTTTTTTAAATAAAATTCAAAAAACTGCCCAAAATTTGATTTCTAGACTAGAATACCCCCTTAAATCATTTTAAATATATACAAACGATCAAATTGACGTGCTGAGGCCCTTAGCTGGGGCCCTTAATCAGGCAAACTCGAAGTGAGTTTAGGCATACCTGGCGCCCTTCGTAATAAGAAGAAAGATTTATGTACCTATCACCAAACATTAAGTACCTAAGCAGTTCGGCTTTTAAGGAAAAAGCTGGAAGGAACTCCTTGCTTCATGAAGAAAGCAGCTAGCTGAAGACAGTAGCTAAGATGGTTCATGTGCAAGGACTGTCACTAACTCTAAAGCTGAAGCTGAGCCTAACTCCAGGAAAGAAACACCACCAGCGGCAGCCGGAACTAGACGTCGTAGGCATAGTCTGGCAGGGGAAAATATTGTAGATGCCAATAGGAAGGCTACTAATAATCCATCTGGCAGTAAATAGCCAATTTGTAAACCCTGCTAAAGCTAGTTACGTGGAGAGCGTCCTGCTGAATACCTGCTCAGAGGGGTACAGCTGCAACTACTAATCAATGAAGAGCTCCAGAAGTCCATTGATTGCACGTAAGCGGTTCAACTCAATTTAAAACTTCAGCTACTAGCAGCGGCAGCTTAACGACAGATGTCTATGAAAGAGTCTAAATCGTCAGCCAAAAAACCGAAGACAAAGCGTGCGACATCCAATTAATTATTTGCTTCTATGTGGCCGAAACCGCATTCACATCGACTTCCAGACTTTAATGAAAGTAATTGCAATTTGTGCTGAAAAAAGTGGCGCTGGAATGGTTATTAAGCAATCCGGACCCACCACCGTCATATGCAAAAGTCGGCTGGTAGTAGGTCCAAATCGAAATAATTGCGGGCGACGATGAGAGATCAGTCTAACTATATAAAGCCGCTGTACCCAAGATTGGGAAAGTATAATCCGAAGCGAGTACCACCTCTGTATTATTCTATCGAGTACTCAGGTATGTTGGTCTACCATTTCCCTCATCCTCTATCATGAAAGTCAGCTTTACGAAATCAGAATGAATAAATAAGTTTCCACTCGCTACAAAAATTATCTTGCATAAATCCGGTTACTCATGGAAATTTTAGTCCTATGAATAAGATAGGGAAAATAACTTTAATTTAGAGGGAATTGCACTATTATCTTTTCAATAGATGGCTTTAGTAATATTTATCTCGCTTTGTTTAAGTGTGATCCTTTTCATCGGTATGAAGAAAAAGAGTTTAAGTGTGATCGGATTATGTTGTATGGAAAGACAAGAGCTTTGACGGGAAAAATCTTTTAGGCAGTTTTCGATTGCTTGAGCGCGCGTCAAAGATGGATACCAACACAGAGAAAATGTATTATATTTTACAGCTTTTCTTCGATAAAGGCGGAAACACCATTTAGGGGGCTGAGATATGAATCTTATGCAGTAAGAGTCAGTTAAGTGCAACTTCAGTTCTGTCAATTATGTTCAGGCAATTTTGGTGCTAAAGATTGCAACTTTGGAAAGCTCGTTGTCAAAAATATCGATAAAGCCATTAAAACTATTGAATTTGACAGTCAAGTAAGCGTTATTTCGATTACTCAAGCATCCAAGATTGGTGAACGGTAATAAGCAGAGGGTCACTTATGAAAGCGGCCAAGCCAAAGTTGGAGATTAGAAAGGTTTCGCTATGTGTTTGGTGATATTGGCAGGAAGTCGTCTGCAAAGTGCTGTTTCACTGTGGCCAAACTTTTAACCTGTGTTGTTCACAAATGGAACGTCTGTAGGAAACAATCGTCCAGAAACGGCCAGGTTTTACCAACAGGAGAGGAAATGTATTCCAGTAAAACAACGACAGTCAACACACATAGATAGTGGCATCTTCCATTACATTGAAGATGCCACTATCTATGTGTGACCTTTTTTTTCACTAACCTAAAAGGATGTTAAAAGTTTCGAAAATTTTTTTACATTCATTATAATCATTTCATTTAATAAACCCTAGAATATCCTACTTAAATATTTCCACTCGTGTTTCACAAATTCATTACCATTATAAGGTCAACTGGATGCCTGAACAAAAATATGGACGAGATAGCTATACAATGTTCAAATATCTGCTGGATGGAATCACATAAAGGAATAGGTTTAACTTTAAGCTACCTGATTTATATTATTTGACTATGAAGTTTGTGTCAAGTTAATGGCATCATACCATCAGCTTTGCGAGCTGCATCAGACTGGGTGACATTAGGGGTCTGGAGACGATTCGAAGTTATGTTCATCCCCAAAGCTGATCTCCCTCGTTACGGCTAAGTACTTTAGTCCCATCAGCCTCTCCTCCTTTACCAAAAATTCTGGAGAGCCTGCTGGACTGGTACATAAGGAGGTGCATTTCGAGGACTATCTTTCAGGAGAGCAATATGCTATCGTAACGGATAGTCAGTGTGTATATTGCCCCGCATACTATCGTGTAACTGTTAAAAAAGTCTTTAGGGTTAAGAATTTCGCAGTTGGGACCTTCATTGATTTTGAGGCAGCTTTCAACAACGCTGCTACGTCTGCTAGACGTAGAAAAACTGGGGTTTTAAAATAATGCGTATCAGAACACTAGGATATCTTTACACACTTTGACTTCATACCGGATCACTTAGATCATAGAGTCGCCAAACTGAACTCTGGCGGCTCTTTCCCTGCCTATAAACCGACGACGGTGCTGTGGGTGGGAAGAAACCGTTGGTGGAGGGGTTTAGTCAACTTCTTTACGGATAGGTTAATGCTTGGGGAAAATGTTGGTGGAGGTGTTTACTGTCAAGAGCTCTCTATCAATTCCAGTTTCAAACTTGCTGACTATTGCAGTGTCTACTAACTCTTCCAAATTTCCTACTTTTATAAATCTGACATAAAAATTGATATTGTTCTATCGATTTTGACTATAGGGTAAATTTTCTTAATAATATTAAAAATTTCTTTGAGATTTCATATTGTTAACCGACCACAATCAAACTATTACCCTGTCATCCGTAATGCTCAACTCAAGTTCAGTCAAGGATACAAATAAAGTAAGCAGAGAATTATATTGCGTCACGCGTTCGAAGCGCCTATACTTAAACCGATTTATTAAATATAAACTTTATGACTAATTCAATATGTATTTCAGTAGCAACTTCGCTATTTAATGATTTAATATTATATTTTCAGTGTCAAAATTATGACTTCAAACCTCATTCCAAAATCAATCTCCAAATTCAATTACATGCAAACTGATTTGTTTACAAGAATTAAAGCAAAAGCCAAATATTTGGTTTTTGTTGTTTTCCTATGCCAGTTGTTTATATACATGAAGGCGCATTGGGAGGAAAAGAAACGGCAAAATTTAATTACAAAAATAACAACAGGCGAAACACTGCAAACCATTTATCGATCAACAGGAGGAGAAGAAAAAATCTAAAAGAAATTGGTCAAAAGAATTTATATACTGCTATATATATACGAATTATATACTAATGTATATACGTCATAATACCCAAAATCAATTTCGAAGGATCACACAGCCTCGCAGTTACCAAGCGACGCCGCGCAGCAAGAAAACAAGAATGCACCTCCAGGCAGGTCAACTAACCGAAACAATGAAAGAAAGTGAAAAAGCATGAAAGAAGAAATGAAATGTAAATAAATTGCCGTTACCTAAAATAACACATTTTATAAGCGCATATACTAAAGAGAGAACCAGGGAGGCAAGTCATCTTGAGATACATTCCAATTAAGTCAGCAGAAAAGTAATAATCGATGATGTTTATACATATGGCAGCACCAGTGCGTGCCTCTGCGCTTTATTCCTTTCTAGTTTCTTACCATTGCTTTTCGCTTCCTTCTCTTTTTATTTTTCCTTCATTTCTTTTCATTTTCATCACCGCGAGGCAGCGTACAACTTGATTTGTTCGCCACCAATTGAAACATATGTTTGCTTTGTCCGTCCGTTTGTTGGTCAGCGGGTCACCATTGTGATTACAACAAATGAGCCTAAATGCGTACAATGCCACATTCATTTCGTTTCTATTTTCGTTTGCCATTCATTCATTCACTCATTCATTGTGACAAGCCTGCTTTCTGTGTATACAGCTGTCATTTTCACTACTTTCAATTTCGTTCATTTCATTTGTTTGATTGCATTCACCGGCCACGGAGCACCATGGTGAGTTGTGGTATTCGTTGTATGCTAAATGTGAAAATTGTGGGTGGAGTGGCTGTTACGTGGGTGTGTGTGTAATATTTAAAGGCATTTGAAAGAGTGACAAGTAGGATGTTCAGATGCTTGAAGCTTTACTGTCGCACTTAAAAGTGAAGACAAAATTTATTTAGGAAAATAAAAATATTTTTCAGCACTTGATGGACTGCTGAGTTAATAGGTGGCATGAATAGTTGAACATTTTGAGCGTCCATTTTCTTTACATAGTGTTCAATTCAATAAGAAATAGAACCACTCTAAGTAATGAAAATATTTCCGCCATTCAAGCAAGTGTTGCTGAAAACCGCAATTTGTCGATTCCACGACGTTCTGAAGGACTTGGACTGCCTCAAACCACAATCTGGCTCATTTTGAGAAAGTATTTGGATATGAAATCATATAAGATTGTTGTCAAGAAGAAGAAAACTCACAAACAATTCTTTAACAACCATTATATTTCACCTTAAATTATAGTTTGGTGTCGTTTTTGATCTGGTGGACTTATCGGTCCGTGCTTTTTTCGAATAAAGCGGATGATATCGTTACTGTCAATGGAGCGCGGTAGCTGTAGATCGCTGATCAATTGGAAGAAATTGGTAACAACATCTAATTCCAACAAGACGCCCCACACACCACGTTTAATAACCGGATTATTGCGAGTAGAGTTTGGAGATTCGATTTTTTCTAGAAATCGTGACATTGAATGGCCCCCAAGAAGTTGGGACTAATCATTAACATCATTACACTATTTCTTGTGAGCTTATTTGAAGTCACCGGCTTTTAAAAATAAATCAGACTCTCTTTAAGTTTTAGAAGTGAATATTGAACGTGCTATTTGTGACCTACGATTTGATTTAGTGGAAAAAGTACTTCGAAGCCATTTTAATGGTTTTATATTCAGAGCGTAATTGTATCGATTATACTTTGAATTAAATACAAAAAAAACCTTTGAATTTCCCTAACAATTGGTGTGTTGTTTTTTGAAAAGGTTTTTTCAAAGTTTAAGGGATTACATGGGTTTTCTCGCGTAAAAACTGCTTTTTTTTTAAATTTTTTTCTCATATAAAAAAATAAATATTTTATTCGAAAAACTCAATTTGGTCATAACATAGTATATTAAATAAATAACATATATGTGACCTGGTCTACGAAAAGGGGGCTTAGGTGTCAAAAAATCAATTTTTTTTTTTTTTTTTTTTTTTTTTGACACTTAAGCTCCCTTTTCGTAGACCAGGTCACATATATGTCAAAATTGTAAAGTTTCTCAAACTCCAAACCCAAAATTAGAGTTCATAATTTATTTGATTAAAAAAATCTGAACCTTAAACTCAAGTTCACCGTCACATATTAGATGATAGAAATGTTAAGTGAAACATAGAAATTCTTAAACTCTGAATTATAAAATCTAGATTTAATAAATTTGAAATCAAATGGTACAAAATTAATATGGAAATGTCGAGATCCTAATTTCGAGTTTATGGATGTGTGGGAAACATTAAACTAAGCTCCGTCTTTAATAAACTCGAGTTTAACTTGAGTTGAACTTCATTTCTAAGTTCTTATTCATGACTTTATGGGAATATCAAAACAAAGTGCGAGTTTCATAAACTCGAAACCTTAAATATCATATAGTATATCGAGAAATTATGGTACGGATGTGTAGAAAAATCAAAACTAACTTCGAGTTTATTTTAGTTTACATAACTAGTATAAAATGTGGGGCACAATGCGCCTAAGTGCAACCCCATGCGCTTTGGCGCCGATGCGACTCCCATTTCAACCAGCTGACATAGAAATGTAAAATAAATTTTAGAATAGCAAACTTGAAATATGAACTCAGAGTTTAATAAACTCGAAATTTTAAACTTAGAGTTTAACAAACACTTAACCTTAAGCTTAATAAAACATATGTATTACTAACGAAGGAACAAAAAAAAATTATACCTAGAGTTTCATAAACTCGAAATTTTAAACTCCAGTTTAGACTTCGTAACAAAATGTTTTTCGAAACATAAAAAAACAGTTTTCATAAGCCCTTTACGCGTTAAGATACAAATGTTTTTCCGCAGTGCCGTTATAAAATGTTGCAACGCTTAACTGTGCCATAAAAACACACCAAATTTAAATTGCAGAAAGAATTGCGCAGGAAAAGCGAACATGCAAAACATTTACCGGTCATTTGCTTTTACTGCACAAGTAAAAAATATTAAAAACAAAAATTAAAACAACAAAAAAAACGGACAACATAAAAGTATGAAAATACTTCGCTCCAGTGCTTGTGTTGCAAGTTGAATGTTGCAAGTAGTACCTGCTTGCGATTGCGCCGGTATTTTCATACAGTCTGCTGGTGGCTCTTCTTACATCTTTTGCCCTTTGCGCTTAATTTGCATAATATTTCTGCTTGTTTCTCATAATTACTTCCACCGCTGTAAGATTCTTTGCCTGTGCTCAACATTTCGGTGCTGCGCTTACTTCGCTTGGCTCGCTTACTTTTTCAGTGTTTTCTTTACTGCAATTCTTGTTGTGTTTTCTCACATATTCTTCAATATCCTGTGACCATCTTCTGCACCCCAATATGTTTATATCATCACTTATCCTGCTTGTCCTGATTTTTGGCATATTTTCGCTGACTTTTTAAGCTCACTGTGTTCGTTTTCCTCCCATTTACACGCTTTTCTCATATATTTTCGCGTACTCCTCTCTGTACCTGCGACATTGCGGTGTTCTTATGTTTTTGTTTCTTTCATGATAGCTTGAATATGGTATGATACCGTGAGCAGAGTATGATGGAGGAACAGTGCCCTTGTATGAAAAACTGTTATATTTGGCACAGTATCTTAACAAAACTTTGCACGAATTCTTATCCAAGTCAACAGTAGAGTCTGCGTAGATATTACGGAGATCGGACCACTATAGCATATAGTTGCCATATAAACTCGACTACCAAAGCAGTATCCTTGTACGAGAAACTTTTATGTTTGGCAATTTATTTCAATGAAATTTGGCATGAATTATTGTCTAAGACAATGGTGTAATCTCCGAAGAAATTGTTCAGATCGGGTCCCTATAGCATATAGCTGTCATACAAACTGAGCGGTCAAGATCATGTCCTTGTATGAACAACTTTTCTATTTGACAAGATATCTAAACGAAATTTGGCATGAATTATTGTCTAAAACAACGGCTTAATCTGCAAAGAAATTATTCAGATCGAGTCACAATAACATATAGCTGTCATACAAACTGAGCGGTCAAAATCATGTTCTTGTATGAACAACTTTTCTATTTGACGAGGTATTTGAAAGAATTTTGGCATGAATATTTATCTAAGCCAACGGTGTAATCTCTAAAGAAATTATGCAGATCGAGGTACTATAGCATATAGCTGTCATACAAACTGAGCGATCAAAACCGTATCCTTATATGAACAACTTTTTAATTTGACACGATATCTACACGAAATTTAGCACAGATTATTAACTCGAACAGTGCTTCAAATTCCGAGCAAATTCTTTAGATCGGACCACTATAACATATAGCTGTCATACAAACTGCACAATCAAAATCGCGAAAATGTTGTTTTTACTCATTTTATGCTGTAAGAAATTCACCTGTGTAGGGTATTATCGCTTCGGTGCAGACTTAAGTTACGCTTCTTCTCATTTTGCATACTTTTTTTTTTTAACTGCAACACTGTTGAGTTCTTAATTTTTTGTTTCTTTTATTTTTATTTTTCATTTTTGCTTTCACCATTTAAATGCGTCAAGTTGGCAACGCAGTGACATAAAATAAAATAAAGCAACGAAAACTACGCATTGCTGTAATCACCGCCAAATGTGTCAGCGCGCAACTTGCAACAATCCGCTGCTGTCGCTCCGCTACACTTAACACGCGGTCCAACGCATTGCTGCAGAAGTTGCTTGCTCGCCAGGCGATTTTGTTGCGCTTGTTGCACACGCTTTGTGCGTGTCGCCTCGCTTGCTTTTCATAATCACCCACTTTGTTGTTGTTGTTGTGGACTTTATTTTCCTTGTCGCTTGAAATGCATTTGTTGCATACAAAATGCGCACATTAGTTGTGCAACATTTGTGTGGCAATTGCTTTCCTTGTTGTTGTTGTTGCACATTTATTTTCTCAACGAATTTCTTGTTTTTATTGTTATTACAATATTTTTTGCATTTTACTTTGCAATGGTGTTCTTACACACGCGCCTCGCCTGCTAATGCCTTGCATTTGTGTGCGCTTTGCATACTTTCAGGCGTTTGCGGTGTGTTCGCAGTGTGTTTTTGTGTTAATTTCCAGCGCAATAGTCAAGCACTAAATGCTGGCTTTTATTATTGTTCGTGCCACTGCAGCGTGCGCTTTAATAACTGTTATTTTTCACAATTGCACTTGCTACCTCTACCTCTGTATGTGTGTGAGCGCGTGTCTGTGTGTGGTTTGTTGTGCGCGCACTTTTGTTTACTGGCGTTGTGTGTTACTTTTACGCCATTTGTTTCAAGGCCGTCGCAATTGTTTCGCAATTTAAATTAAAATAGCAAGCAACAAAAAAAGCAACAACAACAATCACTCGTGCACAATGTAGAAAGCAACAATAGTTGCTGTGTTTTATGCCTGCGCGCTCCCCTCGCTCTTACGCTTAACTGCAGTCCTTCGGTGTCCTTTTTTTCATTTCAACCGCCATTGCGTCTACTCGACTACCCTGTGGCGTCTTTGGCTGCTGCTCCACTGCGCCACTTTCGGTTGCGTACACTCCCTCCCTACACTCACAATTTAGAACGCACCACAAAGCTAAAGTGCTTGCAAAACAAAACAATCATTTTGAGTATGAAAGCAGGCAACGTGAAAGTTTTTAACAAATAGGCGTGAAGGTAGTGCCAAGGAGGAACACCAGCGAAATATTAAACAAAGTTGAAAATATTTACTCTCTTGAAGAACATCAAGGAACATTTACCCTACTTACTCTTGTGCAGAACTCCAAGGAACTCGTCAAGGAGTTTGTATGAAGATCAGGCTCTCTAAACTAGTCATTGTTTGAAAAAGTCCTTGACCTCCCCTAGCTACCCTATCACCCAAAAGTAAAGGATATCAAACATAAATTTTCACTTAAGTTTTTTCTTTTTAATTTCGTTTCTACAGAAAGCCTGGGGCTGCCTTGTCTGAAACATTTTATTAACTTACAAACAAGTGCTGGCCGTGTCTACTTCATAGCATTAAAAATGCCGAAGTGTCTGGCGGTCAACTGAAACTTTTGATCAAAGCTATATCAACTGAAGTTTGGCTACTCATGATCCCTTACCCCTTTATCGATCACATAGATCCGATCCCGAGCCTAACATACAATTTTTGTGTAAAATTTGGTAGTTCCATTAAGTATGAGATGAAAATAGTTACCTTTCATAAAATCTTTGAAAGTCATAGATTCAAATTGAAATCAGTGAAAGACCCGAAACTCTAAGTTTAATCGATTTCATTATTACTAATCGGCGATATTTGTTGTGACACCAATTTATATACTTCAGTAGTTACGTAGAATAGATGTCTGAAGAGGCTTGCAGGTATCTAGGAAGACCAGTCTGAAACCACCGTGACTTAATCTCCTTACAATAACATGTTCTCTTTAAGCCACGCTGTGTTTATCTTCCTATACAGAACCTTGTATTCACATAAAATATGGTCTACATTATCTTTTTTTTGTACTTCTTGGCAGTTCGTTTTTGAACCACGCTGCGGTTACTTTCATATACAAAATATTGTTTTCACAAGAAGACGGTCTACAGTATCTTCTTTTTCTACCGTTTGGCAGCTTCTACTCTAAGCATTGTATGCTATCCTTATTATGGGAAAAAAATAGTGGTTACCAATCCTTGTAGAGTTAGTGTCATATGCACATCGTCACCTGAAATGCAAAGCAACCTATCATAAAAAATCGAAATCATGGTTTTTATTACTTTCGATTCATTTCATGATGCATACAATTTTAAATTTTCACTATGAGTTATACATAACCAGTATATAACCAATATATAACCATCATCAAAAATTTAAATTGAATTTTTCAATGCTTTCGATTCATTATATCATTCGATATCATACGGTTTAAATTTTTCGCTAATAGTTATATATAACCAGTATATAACCAATATGTAACCATCATCAAAAAATCGAAATTGAGTTTCTCATTGCTTTCGATTCATTATATCATCCGATTGCATACAATTTTAATTTTTCGCTATAAGTTATATATAACCAATTAATAACCAGCATATAACCATTTGTAATAATCATTTTCATATTTTGTTTCAATGATAATGGTTTCTATTATATCGTTTTTCCTTCGCCATACACCTTCGAAAACCAATGTTACATTATTTTTCTTTAGGTGACGATATATTCATAGTCAGAACCAGAAGATTTCTTTACTTGCGGTGATCTTAGCTTAGAAGGCTGGTAATCGGAAAGCAATTTTGATATTAAATTTTGCTGAAAAGAGACCACTTTCCACTTGTATACCGGAAAGAAACCTATTTCTGTGTATTACTTCTCAGCACTATTTCACTTCTCTCTTAAGGGGAAGTCAATATTAAAGCCTAATTTATCTACATTTCTAGAGAACGACGAAAGTCCTAGTAATGCGTATAAAAGGATTATTAGAATGTCCAATATTACAGATGATTGTTCGCGAGAATTAACTCAGTCTAAGAGCCGAATCTACTGCTTGCAGAACACATCTACGGTATACACTTAAATAGCCCGTAATTCCATTGTGTTAATAACAGAAATCACTCCTAGATTTTTGTTAAGGCCGGTATTTGTTTTATTGGTGCTACTAAAATATGGAAACCAGCTTCCATTATTGCATTATCCCCTGGGTCATACAATATAATTGAAAAATAAATGGTCAACTCGACCTTTGAAAAGCTTAAGGCTCAGCTTTCGCTCTTCCAGGTCTCTGAGTGATAAATATCTAACGCGTTTATGGATAAAGTAGGGCACAAGAAAGGCCTAAGGTCGCAGTGCAATCCTTCTCTATCTGTCTATGGATAAAGTACTTATTATAGATTTCTACCCAAAGTTCCATATGGAAAGCATACGAGTATATTGTCGACTTCAAGCACACCTACAGTCGAAATCTCTGTGAAATATTATACAATAATAATTTCCCAGAATTTTGAAGCAACCACAGTCGTCATTTGCTCTAATGTAGATGAAGTTTAATGGATATATCAAGTTATCAAGACCAGAGAATGCTTCCTATAGTATGAGAAGAGAGAGAGTGCCAGTTCGAAAAATTCACATATAGTATATCCCTATTCTACATATCAGAAGTGAGAGAGAGGTGGAGAAAGTTAACGTAAATTAAATAAGAATATTTTTATTGAAATATTTTATTGAAAATTAGTAAAAAAAATTTATACTCGCAAATGTAGGAAAGGGAAAGTGTTCCCTTGAAGACTACCGACTTCTATATTCAACAGTAGAGTACCGCTTATATTTATTGTTTTCAATTAAAAGCATTCTCCTGCCAACGTCTCCCCTCAGTCTTTATTATCCTACAATCTTCCTCAGTGTTTGGCTGCCACACGCATACTCACACACTTAAAAATCTAAAGTTTGCTTTATTTTCACGCTCTAGTTAAAAGCGCGTTTGAAGTGTGTTTTCATTTTGGTGAAAATTTACGCTCCTTTCTCCACAGACGCAACGAGCTTTGACGGGCCTTTAGCGCTCTGCATTGCGCCTACAAACTACACTGTGTCTACCTTTATTTGTTATAGTTGCACTTTGCATTCTTTTTGTTGCGAAAAATCATTATGTTTCGCCTCTCGTTTTGTTGTGTGTTAAATGTTGCTTTGTTGTACGCGCCGCTGCACAATTCCACTTTCCATACACACTTTATTCTATTCCACTTTTGTTAACTTTGGCTTCACTTTATTTAGTTGCGGTCCTTTGTTTTCAATTTATTTAAGCTTTGTTTTTAATTTTTATATAATTTTTCCTTTTTTATTGTCCCCTGCTTTTTATGCAACGCTAAACACAGTGATGAAGAGAAAAAAGGAAAACTTAGGGAAACTGTTGTTAATTTTCTATGCAATTACTTTTATTGTTGCTTTAGTGAGCGTGGCAAATAATTGTAGCGATTGTTCTTGGTGAAAATAAAAAGGCTTTTTTCGATTTTATATTAATTATTCCTTTTTGATGTCATTGTGATAAGAGATTATTTTTTATTGGGCGTGGTTTCTATATGGCGGGTCTCAAACCCAGCGCACATCTGCGATAGGCGAGTACTGCAATGAAATCCAACGCAAATTACCTTGCCAACAGATGCTACTTCGGAATGAGTAGGCAATTGAGAATTAAAGTCAAACTCTATGAGTCCCTTATCGTTTCCGTTCAGCTATAAAGTGCGGTAAGGACGTCCGATGAGTCGAGAAAGGTTTTGCGAAAGTTTTATGGTCTTTTGCGTATTGGCAATGGCGAGTACCGCAGTCAAAGGGACTATGAGCTGTACAAGATATACGGCGACATTAACATAGATCAGCGAATCAAGAGACAGTGACTGCGCTGGCAAGGTAATGTTGTGCGAATGGATGAACCCTGCAGCTTTGAAGGTTTTCGATTTAGTACCCATCGGTGGAAGCAGAGAAAAATGAAGACCTCCACTCCGTTGGAGAGATGAAATGGAGAAGACCTCATTGCACTTTATATATCGAGTTGGCGCCAAATAGGGGAAAAGAAGAACCGACTATCGCGCTGTTGCTAACTCGGCTATAATGGTATAGCGGTGTCTACGACAATGAAGAAGAAAGAGAAAATAAGGGATTCATACCAGAAATGGGAAAAATGAGAATATACCCTTAAATATATGTAGGTCATCTCAAATGGATACTTGTAGTTCTGGTAAAAGGTAGTCCTATAATCCTTGGAATAAGATTATGATCTGATGATGGTAACATATAATATTTTCCTTAACATTTTAAATCAACTGTTATATATTTTTATTCTTGCATATGTGGAAACACAAGCATCGTTATAAAAAGTTTGGACGCCGATAATGTACTCAAAATAAATCTTTTGGTAAAATTCATTAGCGTACGAAGCCATCAGGTCCCTCAAAAAGAAAACAAAAATATGTTCACAAATTGTTTTCTGCATTGTTCTGTTTCTGTATTTCTGTAAACAGCTTGAGGCTTCCTTTTCTAATACATTTCCCTCACATCTTTCAGTTTTTTGGCACTACCCCATACATTCATGGGAAAATGAGAAAGCTTTGCTTCTATATCGTTAACACTCTTCCAGATTATTGTCGCTTCTATAAAAAAATTCATAGCCCAGAGAATAGACGGTTTGAAACTCGGTTAACTTTAAAATTTTATTCGGTTTTACCATTAACAAGTCTCAGCGTTAAAGGATATAGGGTTTGAATCTCGGCTAAAAATTTGAATCAGTTTTCTCCTCAAAAACTTGTAGCTTTAAAGGGTAACTAAGTTATTCAACAACATTCTTATTTTACAGATCTATTATCATTTTCAATACAGACAAGTATATAAATGAGCGCGAATCGTGGGTTCATGTCTCGACTAGTTTGTAAAATCGTTAAATATTTTTTTCTTAGAAGAAATATTCACAAGTAACATTAAAAAGTTTCAGAAATATACATAAGTATATGGTTTTGAAGAAAGTGTTCAATGAAAACCTGTCATACTAATGAGATCTTTTCATATTTAATATTAAATACCTTGAGTCGCACACCGCAAGGAATAAAATTTAGTATTTTTTTCGCCACTTCGGACGATATTTTCGCGGTACTAGGAAAAAAAATTCAAAACTTTTTTCGGACCACTCAATGTAATAGGTATTTGAAAGTAGTGAATTGAACATACAAATGGGAAGGTGGGCAACCAAGAGTGATTTCGCAAATAAATTTAGAGAGGATACCATCCGCTTTTAGTCCTACAATACTTTAAAAGTCACTTATTAGAGAAGTTAGCAGCGCCATATAGAACTTACGTGTGCAAAGTAAAGAGAGAGAAAGAGGCACTGCTCTCTTTGAAAAAATTTAACATCAGCTGAAAATAGCAATGCGCAGTGACATCTAAATAAAGGCTTAGTTCTGGCCGCAATTGTTCTTTTGGTTCTTTTCTTCTAACTTATGCATCTGCCATGAAGTGATTCAAAAGAAGAAAAGGGCAGAATAGATCAAATAACGCCAAGCATGCCTTTCCAAATATCTTTCTATTCAAGTTACTAAACTTTTTTTGATAAAATCAATGCCATTTTTCGAGGTATCAACGTTCACCAAACAACTCGATTACCAAATTTGACTTAGAACGTCGATGAGGAAGTGGTTAGGTTATGCTTGTACTTTTTTATATTCTTTCAAAAATATGTTGCTGGCTAGACTACTACAAAAACTTTGAGAGAGGAGAGGATAGAGAAAAACTTACTCAGATGCTATTTCTGTGAAAAATATATTGAAGTGATTGTCTGGTATGGCTGTAAGCTGGATATGGTTTAGAAGGTCAATATGAAAACGGTAATCTGTTTAAAGAAAATCTTACTTGAATGAAAAAGAAACTCATTCAAGCTAGCCTGAGTTTTTGGAATTACATGTTAGCTTCTGAAAAAGAGAAAAAGGGAAAAGTTGCTCTTCCAATTACCACACCACACAGTCGGCTGTCTCACGTCACCATAAACTGAGTCGGTTAAATTCTGCACCAATCATCTAATAACTGCATTTTAACAATTTGAAAACCTTTACCACATAGCCACACAAGTCTTCGAACCACATTAGCGCACTAACGGAATTTTAAATATCATAATTTGTAATCAAATTGTAATGCAACGTAAATGCGTTTCTATTGAAAACACATACAAATGTATGTAGTTGCAGGTAAGTGCAAAATATCACATGCACACAGACGCACTAAACTCCACACGCAAATATTGTAGCAGCTAAAAGTATGCAACCACAATTTGCATGCCCCAATTAATAAGTTGGCAGTGGCGGCAAAGGCATAAAAAGGAGCAAAAACAAGAAGGAAGGTTAGCAACGGCTGCAGCGAAGCCAAAATACCTTACACAGGTGCACAAGTACAGTTATTTTTGCATAAAAGGGTATAAAGTGTTATACTATGTTGGTTTTGGAAGGTCAGTTTGTATGGTAGCTATATGCTATAGTATTCCGATATGGGCAATATGTTCGGATATTATAGACTTGTATTGGAAACTCATCTGGGCTAATTTTTATGACGATGCTTAACAAATAAAAAAGTTTTTCATACAAGGACTGCATTTTGATCGGTCGGTTTGTATGACAGCTATAAGATATAGTGACCTGAACTGAGCAATATCTTCGAAGATTGTACCGTTGCCTTGGACGGTATTATGTACCCAATTTCGTGAAGATATCTTGTCAACTAAAAGAGTTATCCATACAAGAACTTTACTTTGAACTGTCGGTTTGTATGGCAGCTATATGCTATAGTAATCCGATCCAAATCATTTCTTCAAAAATTGTAACATTGCTTTGGAGAAAAAGCCATACCAAGTTTTGTGAAGATTTTTTTTTTTCAATTAAAAAAGTTTTCCGTACAAAGACTTGGATATGAAGGATTAGTCCGTTTACCATTCGATTTGAAACTTTATTTCATTTAGGGTATAAAATTAGTATGCCATCACCACACACACACACAAGTATATGTGTGTGAACACATAATATAAACTAGCAATACGATGCGCAATGGCAATTGATGTATTAGCCAGGCAGCCATTAGTAGCGTTGGCCATTAGCGCGCCCACACACATGCACACACGAGCAGTTGTACACACCGTTGATGAATTGGTTTAAAGGTGCGGTTACATTTGGCAGCAAATGGATATATTGCAATTTTTGTAACATATACCGTTATATGCAAACATACACAAATATAGACGTAAGCTCATAGTTGGCTTTTAGTCGCTTTAGAGCAGAAATTTTGCGCTTCGAAAATTCTTGTTTACGCTGCAATTAATTTTTGCCAACAAACCGCTATACAAATGCGAATTTTAATATACATATATACACACGTATGTGTGCTTTCATATAAGCACCTTGTTTGGCATATGGTGTGGTTTGCTTGTAGCAAACATTCATCAATTTTAGTTTATGATTTATTCAAGTGCAAATTTCAATCAATTTTCCTCGAAAACTCTCACCACGAAATTTTCGCAAAAGCGCCAAGTTAACGGTACACACATGTATATGAGTTGAACGAAGTGGAGAGTACAAGCAAATCACTTTTAAGAGCATAAAGTAATTGGCAGAATAAAAAATGTTGCCTACCACTAGGCGCTAAAAGGTAATAAAATCGCATTTGCTACAATTTTCACTCAAAAAAGCAGAATTCTCTTTTTTATTTTATGATCAATAACTGCAAATGTCAGCATTATTTCGAGAATGGCGCTATATTAGCGAATTGCTAGTTCCTCTTTGCGCTTTTTCACACATTCAACTTCCACGTACACATACATCGATTCAATTTGGTAGTCTTTTCAGTTGAGTGCAGTACGTGCTTCATCAAAATTATGCTGATTTAGCGCGAAATTTGGCAAACGTGCAAGTGGACTTCTTTATTACCCATGCAGTGCTAAGGCGAAAGGATGCCGGGAAAAATAATAAAAAGTGCACTAAAAATTCAGTGAAACTAACTTCTCCTCTAAAAAGCCTAATCGGGAAGTTAACTCGTGTCAATAATGAGCTATACACTTGTGCATTGATAAGGTGTTCGATAGTAAAAGCAAATAATAATAAAAACGGTATTTTTATATGATCACGTGGACCGCAACCTAGTTTTGCCGTAAGCAGTTGTAATGAAAATTTACTCCTTATTTAGTATATTAGAACTTTTTTGTCAGCTTGGGAGTAAAATAAGAGAAAAATACAAACGAGAATTATTCAAAGAGACGATTCTAAAGCAATAATAAATTTCATTGGAGGATATTCCATGTCAAAAATTAAATAAATTTACTAAGGAAACAAAGGCCAAAGTGAAATGAAGGGTGGTTTATAGTAAAGAGAAACATATAAACAAAGAGAAAGGGTCTCTTTCTATAATATAGTGGAAGAAGAAAGAATGAAAGTGAGACAAAATGAAATATTGAAAGAAGGAAGAGAGAATAAGCGAGATAGAGACAGAAACAGATTACATAAAAGCAAAAAATATATAAAGAAAGTGAGGCAGCATTATAAATAGAAAGAGATAGATATAAGAAGAAACTGTCTGACATGCTCATTTGTAGAAGCCAACGTTGGAAATTCTCCATTATACATATAAAAAGAGATAATGAGAGGAGGAAGAAAGGGTAAGTGAGATAGAGACAGGGACACAGTTGGCAAAAATGAAAGAAATGTAACGACAGAGATTGAGAGTATTATAGGTATTGAGAAAACAGATAGAAAAAGGTGGGTATAAGAAGAATGTTTTAAATATGACATAATGTTTTTATGGAAGCCAACGGTGGAAATTCTTCACTCTGTAGTACTAAGACTCTCTAATTTTCTATATAATTGTTATGATAGAGAGGCTATATATCTTAAAAAACCAATTATATGATATTATTTCACTATCAGCAAGTTTCCCTCGACAAATTTAGGCAGAAGCTCGGCAACCTGGAGTTTCTTTCCCTCTTTCATGCATTGGTGCTACAAAGCTATCTCAATTTTCCACATACACAACTATGTTAAACCAATTTTGCTCTATGGCACAGTAGTATGATGGACAGACGTACAGAAATCCACCTATTAGAAGTCAGTTTATAGGCTATCTACACTGTGCATAATGGGAGTAATAAAAACAACTTCAACGGCGGCTCTTGAACTGGTACTAAACGTGCCACCTATAGACCTTTTTGAGAAAAACTGCGCAGAAAAATCGGCGGAACGTCTACCGGCTACAGGAGAATTTACATGTAGAACATTGGAGCATAGCTCTGAGGCACCGACTACATGACTCCACTTTTCAACTGGGAAAGAAGGTTCAAAGTAAACATAGAAAGATATGGCTGGCGTAAAAGTATGTTAGCTACGCGCAACACTCTACACATCTATACAGATGGCTCGAAAATGGACGATGGTTTTGGTGCGGGAATATAGTGTCCAGCGCTAGGCATTTTCAGGACGCTGATCAACGCACCGATTTGATTCGCTGTGCTTTTGAGCGCCATGGGGTAAGGCTGTCATCAGCAGGTACACACGTTAAACACAACGGAGCATCTGATCCTTACGGTATGATATATTGAGGCCACAGTGTCTGTTAAAATTCGCGTCAAGCCCAGCGTCCTAAAATATAATATATATAATATATGAATATGTGCAATATATGTATATTGGATCTAAGAACTGAACTCCATCTGTTATCGCAAAAGCCCAAAACTGGTCTATGAGTGGCTTATTGGCTTACTAGTTTAACTTAACCTAACCTAGTCTCTAGCTGGTAGCATTGCGCCGAAGAATCTTAATTTCGACATATCATCTTAATTGGTTTATTGCAGCATAAAAACGGGTGTGAACGAAGTAGTTATAGTTTGAAGTATTTGAAAGGAGAGAGAGAGAACTGATATTTCACATAAATGATAAATTTGTAATGCTATTTTAAGGTTTTTACGGGCTTAGCAGGTGCTGGTCAACAAGTAACTTCTGCAGAGCGGAGGAGATCCACTGAACTATTCAGTCATAGTGATGATGCTTACCTGGAGTTATTACCCTTAGAGCGGCGTACGGTTAGGCCGAAAATTTTTTGGATTGTTAACGGTGAGTATTGGATGGAGGGAAGTGAGGTAGAAACATTCAGCCACTTTTGCCTCCATTGCCCAGCTTTTTTAACACATGTTCCAGTATCGGTTAAAGACCAAATATAATAAGTTTACGGTACTTGAAATATTTCGAGCAGCCGTGTTTTAGATTTCATGTGGTCTAAAATATATATACTTGTGGTTCTAAGATATTGCCACTATCACCTATAGCCTTCTTTCATTGATAAAGCTTCTTAGTTGGTTAATTTATTACGTGGATAAGCTTAGCTGCTTCGTTACAACTATCGCATGAAACACCTCTGACTTTGACCAGCAGAAGATCAATAAAAGTTACTATAAGCCTTACCAAGTTTGGGTAAATCATGTCAATATATTTTCTGGTTCTAAAACCAGCCGTATTTTGCGATTTGGAGAACAAATACTTATCACAAACCAACATTTTTTGTTTTCAACTAAGGTATTAGAAAAGCTTTTTCAAGAATGAATAATTTAAAGCTTGAACTAATTAAAAAATTTTTTTCGTTATTGTTTTTTTTTTGGTCAAACCTATGTATGTACATACTTATGTACATATATTGAAAGCAAAACGAAAACGAAAACTAACCGAATACCTAATAGGCGGGAAAGGATTAAAATAGAAAGTTCAAAGGGCAGCAAAAGGTCAGAAGGGGCAAGAAAAAACACTATATTGTAATTGAGCAAGCCAAAAAGAAAATTGAATGAATGAAAACTACGAAAAATGTTACCAATTGCAACGACTTATGCACAAAACCACCCAGTACAGTATTAAAGAGCAACAAGGCCAAAGGCCGTAAAGCATTACTTCGGATACAAGACATGACAAGCAACGGCGGCAACACAAATACGGTGCTCATAAACAATGGTGAAGACAAAAAAAAAAAAAAAACAATAAGAAATCGTAAACAACAACATGACAACGGCCAAGTCGTGGAACAAATGAAATTTTTGCTAGAAATGTTGCAGTCGAAACGGAAACGGAAGTGGAAAACAACCGGTCAAAAGGCGGACCAGTCAAGCGGACGAATAAGCAGCGAGAGGAAGGAGGCGTTAAACGACAAACCGGCAAAGGTTGGAGAAAACTACAAAACGTGTGGATGCGCTGCCGAATAGACCTTGAGCGAGCACAGTGAAATGAATGAAGGCTGAAGGAAAATCATGTCGGAAGACATGAGCGCAAGCGGAGGTGAGTGGAGGGTAAGCGAAAATCAAGCGGCCAAGTCGACAACAATTTCATTTCGCAACTAATTGGCAAACTTAAATACAAAACTTAATTTAGTGCTGTCGGACAATGCGCCAACGAAGCGAATAAAAGCGCTTGCAAGACAGTGCAGGGGATTTGTTTGGTTGTGGGGGTTAAGCACAATGTGAAGGTGATGGTTGAAGGCTGTGTTGGGCAAGGCGACCGGCGTCAGGCAGCACAAAGCTTAAAGTGCGCAACGGAACAGGAAACGGCTGATTTTGGCGTAAAGCTAGATTAGCTGATGGCGCTAGTTGAGCGAGAGATGGAGAGTAGAGATACACTAGACAGATATATTTATATATTTTTATTATTGTGTGTTTGTAGGTAAGTCCGCTTTTGTAGTGCAGTTAGCATTGTGTAAACGGCGTCAGTTAGCTATTGTCGCTTGCTTTGTTTCAGCTAATTCTTTTGGATTTAATTTGTTTTGCTTTTTGTGCGAATGCGACGAATAATTGCAGCTTTAAGCTGAGTGTTTCAAGTAAATAAAGACAAAGATTGTAGAGGCTTTAAGTTGTGTCTTTATTTAAATTTAAATACCAGATTAAAGAACTCGTTTAATATTTTTGCTTTTATTACTTGGAAGCTCTCTTCCTTCGCAATTTTTATGTTAGACCTTCTTATTTTTGCAAAAATCTTTTGTTCTCTCAACCCAATCTCGTCCATTGCACTTGACTATTTTTAAGCGAAAATTTTTATTTTTAAATTTTTTAACATTAATTTAATTGAAGCCAGTGTTAAAGTAGTGGGATAGACAAAAGATCGGTCAATACCAATCAAAAACTGCTTGATCTTCATATCTTTAAGTTTTTCGGATCAGACGAAAGGCATCTAAGCTTCCCAATACAACCAAATACCGCTTGCTTTTCCCACTCAGAACGAAGTTATATTTTGTCACCATTAAAATGGGTATGTGTCTCAGCTAAAAAATTACAAAAAATATAGATTGACAGAATGCTTAAAATTAGGACCACGGTTGGAAAGTTTAGCAAAGTTATAGGTGTAAAAATTTATAAACTTCAACAAATTGGCTTTCTTAAGTTTGGAGTGTGACTGATATGCCAAGGTGGCTCAAATTATTTGACGAAATTAGGATCTGATGGGAGGTAACCAAGCTTTCTAATACAATCGAAAATTGCTTGCTTCTTTCATCTAGAAAATTTGGGTATGTGTCTTGGCTGAAGGAGGAAAAAGAGTGACAATAAGAGTGAGTATAAAATTGCCTACAAAAACGATCATGTTGGAAAAGCGTTGCAAACTGCTTATTAGAAATAACATCGGTGTTAATTAATTATAAAATATGACATTTTGCTGAACCTACATTAGGAGTGTGACTTCACTAAAGTACCACCGAACTTCTCGTTGTCTACTTTTTAAATATTTCTGAGAATGATTTGGTATGCCTTCAGAGAAGGTAGCTCAGATTGTCTCTCTGATTTTAAGCTCTAAGAGGAGGTACGCTTCTAAGTACTAACGATAATCATTTTCAAATGAAAGTATTTAAATTTTGGTACTATATATTTGGGTACGTGTCGCAGCTAAAAATATGACATAAGATTGAAAATAGGATCATGTCTAGTACGTTATATTGCTTGGTAAATATTTTTTACAATGATCTGGTATGCCGTTTGTCTGATTTCTTTTACGGTATGACAAATGATGCCTAGACCTCTCAACGTCTTGTGTTTCGTCGGAAAATTAATGTATTTTTTTTACTATAAATTTGGTGGGCGTCTTAGCTAAAAAGTAGGAGATTATCTAAAAGTAAGATTGCGCTTGGAAAAAGTAACGAAGTGATTAGTATATTAACTTTCAATTACATATTTGATAAAATACTTTAAGCCTCTTTTGAAAGACAGTCTCAACAGGGTAAAAGACTTGAGAGATATCGTTCGGCTTTTGTCTTCAAAACAACCATTTATGTGATATTTTAAAAGAGCATTGATAACAAGAAGAGTGATAAATTGGTGAAGTATAATATTTCACTTCAGAAAACTTCATTTTTATGCTTTTAAACTTTGTAATCTCATCTCTCGTTTGCTTAATTAAAGAAACTTGAAGACGAATAAAAATCTGATATTCACAACCTATTCTGAAATTTTACAAGTTGATATAAAAAAAATAATTGAAACCGTTTTGTCCGGCGTCCCTTCAACTCATTCCTTTTCTTTTTCCTACAATTTCAATTTACACGCTATCATCACTTTTTTGCTCCCTCCTTCATCAATTCTATTAACACAAAAGTGGTAAAATATCTGCTTAAAAATTTGAGCCTTCAGAAATTTGTTCATTTTATCCTTCCACTTCACTCCATCTATTATTTATGTTTAGCCGGCAAGTAACCCACTTTAATTTGCTTATTGTAAGGCTGTCCACTGATTTCTCTTTTCTCTTGCGCTCAAACTTGTGTCGCACTTAACCCTTCCCTTGGCAGGCGCACATCAATGAATGCTCGGCACTGACCGAGAAACCGGCAAAAAGACAAAAAAATAAAAAAGAACAATGAAGAGGATCCCACAATAAGATTTATGATGATGAAGTGTTGTAGAAGATTTTAATTGTTGCCAAAGTTTGTGTTCAAGTAAGGTCGGCTGATTGGAGCATGCAAAAGGGAAAAATTGAATCTTTTTGCTGGCTAGGCATACATTTTCCGCTTGATGAAAAATTAATTTGGGTAAATATTAAAATTGGGAACTTTAAATTGCTGCATATTAGAAATAAATTCTCTATAAATATGTGATGAGCATCAAATTTCAGTTGAAATTTGTCAGGAAATTAATGCAAAGACAAGACCAAGGAGCTGGCAGAGAATTTGAATCAGTGTACCTGTACATGGATATTTAAGGTGATGCCAAGCAGTATTTAAAATAACGATTTTTTTATAATTGAAATAAAAATATATGAATTTGGGAAAAATTTTGCAAAAAAAGCTTTCATATTCCAGTATATTCATATAAATAAAAGTCTAGGGTTGCCAAGCGGTTTGATAAATAAAATAAAAAATTTTCGAAAGATGGAAATAACCCAGAATATTGTGCACATAATTTTTATTTTCGAGAACAAAATTAATAGAGTTGCCACCTTTTTGTTTGGTAAAGTTTTATAAAATAAATTTTAGAAAACTCATTCAGAGTGCCGCATTATCATTATACCATTTTTTTACTTTTGACCTAAATATAAAAAAATATATAATAAGGTTGCCACCTTTTATTTTTGTAACCCTTTACTAAAAAGGTTTTAGCTAAACACTTAATTTTTGAAATATGTTAATATCATAACTCATGCCAAATACCTTAAATAAAAAAAACAAATATTTAATAGCGTTGCCACCTTCTTTTTTGTAACAATTTGATAAATAAATTTTAGAAAACTCATTAGGAAACTTTCAGTTTTAGCTGAATTTTGTTGGCACTATAAAAACCATAATATTTTAGAACTTTTTACCAATTTTGTCTTTGTGGGTTGCCAGATTTAAAGAACATGTTAATTTATAATAAAAGTAGTCACTTTCAACAATTTTCTACATTATCAAAGATGCTAATGACATAAAAATTACGAAAAGTTAAATTATTCAAAAGTGTTGCCACTTAGTGCAAAGATCCCAACACGTTAGATAAATAAAAACTTAAATTTTGAAACATGTAAATATCATAGTTCGGGTAGATACCTTAAAGAAAAATATTTACCAGGGTTGCCATTTTTTTGAAAATTTTGTAATTTTGGAAAGCTCATTAGGATACTGCAGCTTTCGATTTGTTTTACTAAGACTTCTATAAATAATATTAACTTTATCTATTGACAAATGTTGAACATGGGTTGCCAGATGTAAAGAAAATAGCAACATTTATAGTAAAAGTAACCGGTTTCAACATTTATCTACGATATTAGAAATGCTAATGAACCAAAAATAACAAAAAGTTAAATTATTGAGAAGTGCTGCCACCTAGTCCACAGGTGCCAACCCGTTATGCAAATAAAAACTTAATTTTGGATACATGTAAATATCATAATTCAGGGCAAATACCTAAAATAAAATAAAAAATATATTTATCAGTGTTGCCAGCAATTTTTTTTTTATAAAAATGTAATAACCAATATTAGAAAAAGACTAACTGCATTTGGGATTGTGGTAAGAAAACGCGTCGAAACTATATACTAAATTATTAACTTAACAAAAAAAAAAAAAATTGTGACAGGGTTGCCAACGTACACTAATATCTTGAAATTTCGACGAACCAATAACACAGTTTTGAAACAAAAAGATATAAAAAAAAAAGTATTATGTCATGGACGAAAGGTACTTTACTAGTTCATTGTAGAATGCCACCATACAAAAATTTTTAATATTCAAAAATTAAAATACCAAAACAATAAAATATTAAAAAAGCTCATGTAACTCAAATATTTTCTAGGTTTTACTTCAAAATCCAAATAGCAAAATTTAATTGAATACATATAACCAATTTACTCACCTGGAAATTTATACAGCGCCACTTCGTTGCAATTGATTTCGATGAGTGTTGACGTCTCGTTCGGCAAGCCGGCACACTGACACATACTATTCAGCGGACACGCATACAAAATATCCTGTTGTTGGCCATTTAGCAGCGCTGAGAAGCTGCCACCCGCCATTACGCCACCGTTCCCACTTGGTGGCGGCACAGCTGGCGGTGGACCACGTGCCGCCACAGCCGCAGCTGACGCCGCCGCGCTACGTGGTGCACGTAAATGTGTGTAGGTGGCAATAAATGTTGGCGTATTGAGGGCGGGTGGGTTATGCGCGTCAGGACCGAGTATGCCGGCACCGCCGCCATCGAATTTCCAACATTCGCCCGTGTGACGGAACCAATAAAGCAAGGAGATGGAGATTATGAGCAATTGTGGACGTTGATGTGCCATCCTGGAGGGGAGAAAGGGGACGGAAATAAATTTCATTAATATTTATTATTCATATTTAAAAGGGTTTTAAATAATTAAATTTTTTTAAATTAGTTTTATTTTATTTATAAG
Organism: Bactrocera zonata; assembly: GCA_037783105.1. Classification (NCBI taxonomy): domain Eukaryota; kingdom Metazoa; phylum Arthropoda; class Insecta; order Diptera; family Tephritidae; genus Bactrocera; species Bactrocera zonata. The sequence goes on along the minus strand of JBAWJQ010004468.1, from coordinate 57,866 downwards.
ATGCAGAAAAAATTATTAAAAAATAAAAAAAATAAAAAAAAAAATTAATATTTTCGAAAATTAATATTTTCGAAAATTATATTTTAATTTTTTTTTAACCTTTTTTTACATTTTTATTTTTTAATAATTTTCAAAAATATATATTTTTTTAAATAATTAAATTATAAAACAAAAAAATTTCGAAAATTATTTTTAAATATTTTTTTTAATTTTCTTTCAATATTTTTCTAACAATTTTTAATAATTTTTTCTTAAACTTTAACTTATTTAATTATTTTAAATCTTTCGACAGCTTGCTTTTAACACAAATTTAAAATTCAGAAACTTTTCATAAAACTTTCCCCAACAAATAACCCCTCTACGTTATTATTTAGTGATGTTGTTGTTGGTTTAGTAAATATCTTGCCCTAATGTGTTCCTAGCAACACTTGTTATGTTTATAATTTACCAAACGTGCGCGTGGTGCCAAAATATGGATAAAGTTTTCAGCTGCCTCAGGTGCCCATCGCACCATGGTATACACACACATACACACATATATCGACAGCATGGAATTAAAAAAGTTATAAACAAGGTAGGCGGTCTGCTTATCAGTAAGTGATATTTAATGAAAGCAAATAAAATACTAAGCAGCAATAAGGCAAGGTATGAGCACAATGGAGTCAGCGCCTTAAAGTATGCCTCACTTTAATTAAGTTAGCGCCAATATAAAGGAAAAAAGCTGTTTTTGCGCTGATATAGTATACAGTTATACATATAATTCCTGACACTACACCAAACAACCTTCGTCAACTTGCCGGCTGACCGGCAGCGCTGGAGCTATCGCTAACACTATCAGCTTCATTGCATTATTTGAGGCAAGCATAAGGCAGCTCAGTGACAGGCTGTTGAAAAAGCAGAGCAGTAGCGATGGTGGATTTTCATTAGCATGCGAAAAAAATAACAACAAAAAGTTATACCAACAAAAAACAACAACAAGCAGAATGTCATTCTACACCAACCTAGCAGGAGCATCAACTCAGCTCGCCTCCAAGAATAAGCAAGAGCAACTTGATTATATTAATTTTAATTTTTTGTTTTCATTTTATATTTTCAAGTGCGCAGTTTTAGCTGATGCAATATACATATATAGTACTTCCTTATAATTTTTAAACATTTTCCTTACGCAAGCCCAAACAGCTGCTTCCCTCTCCACTTTGTTTGCCGCAATTTTATGTGTGACACTTGCTCTCCTTCATCTGTTATCCTTCTTGCGCTCATAAACCCTGTCCATTTAGCATTTATAATGAATTATCCTGCAGCTGCAGGAACTTTTTCCTATTTTTTGTCCTCCGCAATCATTATAAAATCGGCGGGAAATTTGTGTGTGTGCAGAAGATGGCTGTTGTCTCAGCGCTCGTCTGTCAACTGCTTGTCAACGTGCGGCGCACACACACACGATGTGGTTTACAGCTGCTACTGCGGCGTTTGACTGGCCACTTTGCTAACAGCTGGTTCAGCTTTTTGCTTTTTTGCTGTAATTTTTTTTGTATATTTGCTTCCCGCTGTTTCCTACGGGTGGCTCAAAATGTGCAGAATGCGCTTTGATATAAAAATTAAAGAATAAATTAAGTAAATTAGAAATTTATTGAAAATTGTATAAGGACAGCAGACAAATTGGCAGGGGTGTATAAGAATCAGTCTTAGAAGTAAGATGTTGCAGAGCTTTCTGAGAACTTTCGCAGAGCTTTTACAGATTATATAGTATACTAAACAGAACTCGATCTACGAAAAATTTAGCCAGTCTTCATTCTACTGTCCCATAAGAAAGAGTCATATTGATACTGGACCGCTTCTACTATAGAACACTAAATCACTCAAATATATTGTTGGATTGCAATTTTTCCTTCCAAAGATAATATTTTGATATTTTATTTAATAATGGAATGAAGTTTAATGTATTATTGAGTTGACTTCGCGAAAAATGTATCAGTTTAACCCAATTCGGCCGTTTGCTAGATGAGTGGATGGTCACTTCTCTGAAGGAGACTGCAATCCAGAGCAGCAGATCTACTGCTCCCTTAATGGCTGCAACCTCGTCCTGGAAAACACTGAAATAGTCAGGTAGTCTGAAACTAGAGTTGATTGAGGGCTACTGGCAGTAAACCCCTTCGCCAATCTTCTCTCAAGCTATACGTAAAGAAGCTTATTGTCCCTCTTAGCTCCCTCGTCGGTATGTGGGCAGAGAAGGATTCGGCAGAGTTCGGTTTGGCGACTTCATGATATATGTTATTCTTTTTGAAGTCAAAGTGTGTAAGGATATCCGAGTGTTCAGATACGCGTTCTTTTACGAACCCAGTTTCTCTAAGTCTAATAGCTTTCGCAACCATACACTTTCCGGCGATGTCTACGGGTACTATGTTAAAAATCGCCTAGATGAGCGTCGCCTGTTAAACGACTTTCTTTGCAAGTGTGGTCACTTCCACCTCATTAAGACTAAATAGAACATATTGAGTTTGACCATAGTGTCGTAGAGTCAGAGAACCACTTTCGGTGAGAGACCCCACCTCTTGCCAATGGCTTCTCTACGGCAGTATAGGGCAATAGATGCCTTTTTTGCCCTCTCTTCGATATTTGGCTTCCATCAAAGCTTTCTATCCAGTATGAGCACTAGATATTTCACTGTATCCGCCGGTTACAGACAGATGGCCCCATTTGCGGCAGCGGTGATTTATATCTTGGGTTGATCTGTTTAATAGAGTGTATTTAATACAGTTATGCAGCTTAATATTTTAAATTTTTGCCTTTTTAATGTAATGGGGGCTTCTCCTTATTTTGTATGACCATTTATTGGCGTGTTATGGAACTGGAATATGAGTTCGGCTATCTGTTTTAAATTAGGCAACAAGATCTATTCATGGTAGTTATGGTTGTATTGACCCTCTATCATTGTAAGAAGCAAATTGAATGTTACTACAAAGGACTGTTCACAGATTTTGACGGCGGGAAATGGAATTAAAAGTATTCAGACTGAGGCACCGCTTGCACCACTTTTTTTGAAGCTAAGCGAGCGACACAAGTATGTTTCTATTCAGCATAGAATATACTTTTTCTTGAGCAAACCTTGATGTGCTGAACTATTCGTACCACGTCTGATTTCCTGAGCTGTTGTTACTATAGATTCAAAAGCATGCTTGAATTAATGGCATACGGCTCATTTATATCAAAATAGACTATCTAAAACTAAGAAAATATTTGGACGCAGTACCATACTTGATATGAAGTCAAGTCCAACCACGAGTTAAGATTTTTTGTGTCGAAAAACTGAATGGCTTCAAACATAAGTTGAATCGAATTGAGGTCACCTCTCGTAGCCCAACTTATATTATCCTCTTTCACATAGCCTCAATTGATCAACCGTATAGTATTTTTAATAAAAAAATAATTATTAAAAAAGTAGGCCAATGCGTCTAAACTATAAAAATTATACCTAAATCTACGCCAAAAAAATATGATTTAAATAGCTTAAATCCACAAGAAAAGCAAAGTGAGCTGGAAAAATGTATTCGTCATGCACCTTTGACAGCTGTCAAAACATGCCAGTATTTGCATAACTTAAAGCGCATTAGCACATTTTTCGCTTTATGCGCCACGAGGGACTACTTTTCAGGGACATCTGTTTTATTTAAATGCGCACTCTCGCTTTCACCTTCACTTCTAGCTATTTTAACCTTTTTCGTGGCACTAAACACACACGCGCACACATACATATGAGTACATAGATATATATATGTATTTATTTACAATATTTTTAGCACATTTATTGCGGCGCGCAGCGACCACAAGTGGGCAGTTGGCCACCGCTGGGCGAGACCTTGACTCTGTTTTGACGCTGCCGCATGGCCGCCAAAGCGCTGGCGCCTATCAAGTGCTTGGTGCTTGTTGTTGTATAGCACAAATAGGATACTCAACAAAAAGCAGTGAAAATGTTTTATATTGTGAATGAAAGTGCTTCAAATGAAAGAGAAAACCTGAAAATATCAAAAAAGGGTGCAACAACAAAAGCAAAAAATAAAATAAAATTAAAAATATAAAAAAAATATAATTAAGCTCGGCGCTCTGTAAAATGGTGTATAGAAAAATTTTTGTGCGCTTTCATTTTTATAATCTTCACAGTTGTGCGTTGCACACACGCTTGACGTGCCACTCAGCAATTACCTGGAGTACTCGTAAAGCATAAAATATAATTTGTGCGCATTAAATGCACTGGGGGCGCCAATACGCTAGCTACACCACTTCACAACTACATACGCAAGCGTATATTATTTTATTATAATTTTCTCTTTCTATGCAGTCCTTTTAAGTGCCTACACTTTGCTACCGGACTGTTGCCGGAGGGTCGAACGCCTGAAATGTTACGATTGCTGGTACACTGCACATGAGTATACTATATTGACATATAGAGTATGTACATATGTATGCATGTATATAAATCACAGAATTTTCTTTCAACCACCGCGAGTTAAGTTTTATGCGTTACGCATATTGCCATTGGCAAGTATTTATGTCAACGCTTGTACTATTTTCTATATCTCAAAAGAAAAAAAAATTATTGGCGCAAAAGTCCATTACTAAACTGCGCGTAATTTCGAAAAACCCTTACACCGTTTAATGGCGCTTAGCGTGTTAAATTTATTGCATTTCCCTGCAGGCGGAAATATCAGCGGAAGCCATATTTTATACGTGTCGTTATGTGTATGCAGCTGCTTAACGGTGAATTCGAACGCAACACCTGCGTAAATGAATTCAGCGCACATTTAAAATAATTTTACACTCAACTGCATAACCTCACACCCTTACAGTTATTAAGTAAATGCCGTTCTGCTCAAGCGCGGAGCTTGCATGCTGGGGTGTCATTATCGTAATCGTAAATATGAAATTATTTCTATTTGCCAACAGTTTCCTGCAGTTTTGCCATTTTTCAATTATGCGTAGATTTCTGTTCAGTATTTCAGCAATGTGTTGCAAGTGGTGCGGGTACTCAGTTTGTTAAATTTAGGTTTCTATATAAATGTAGTGGCAACTATAACTAGAAGCTGGACTTTCGTGGTACGCAACGATAATTATTTGCCACCACGGAAAGTTTGATATAAAATCGGTGTGAATTTCGGCTATTTCGTAGCCAATTTAAAGAGCCGAAATTTCTGGTTTAATCTATATGTATTTCGGGTAGTTTTACCTATTCTATATATGGGACCTGGTCTACGGAAAGGGGGCTTAGGTGTCAAAATATCAATTTTGTTTTTCGCACGTTAGCTCCCTTTTCGTAGACCAGGTCACATATACCAAAATTTCTGATGATTAGCAGCATTTCAAGATTTCTTACAAGTTTTTTACGTAAACTCGGTATGAGTTTTAGGTAGTTTTAGCTACTTTCAATAACCGAAATTTCTGAAATTTGGCAGCATTTCAAGGTGGGTACACGACTTCGGAACAATTTTTTTCACAAACTTGGTTTGAGTCTCGGTTAGTTTTATCCTTTTTATATATCCGAAATTTTTGATATATAATATATGTGCCATAATTTAAAAATGGATACACTATTATGGCATTAAATACATAGTTGATATCGATATAAATTAATCAATAATAAATAAAAACAAAATTTTTTTTGAAAAAACTAAAAGAGACAAAGATTATAAGGCAGATGAATAAAAATATGAAAATTATTGGAGAGAGTGAATGATGTATAAATGAAGTCAAGATAAGTACTAAAACAAAGATAGAAATAAAAATCGTGGAAAAAGTTAGAAAATTAGAGAGCGATAGAATTAGATACATAGTGATATAGAGGTAAATATATAAAGAGTTGTATATAAAATATATAAAAGAAGTAGATATATGGAGATAAGTAGATCATTAATTCACAGTTTCCAGCACATTTTTCTTTTTGGTTAATAAAATTAATTAAATGAGTGAACAACGTAACCATGTGGAACCTTAGAGCAACACGAAAAAGGCTAGTGGGAGAGAGATGGTAAATGAAAGAAGAAGAGCGTCTTGAGCGTCTTGAGCGTCTTGGGAGAGTTTCTACCGGGTTTTTTCAATAGTTATGATATGAAGTTTCTGTAGTTTTTAATATGTTTTTGAATGTGTTTATGATCTCTATCTTTGTTTTTCTAATTTATAATTATAAGTTATGCGCAATAATAACGTTTACAATTTATTCAATTTCATTAACAAAATAGTCGTTCTCCAATTGGAACTCCTGTAATCGCCCTCCTGTACTCGCTCTTCGTCAAATTGTTGATCATTTCGAACGCACATTTCCTTTATATAATATTCAACTGTCGATAAGACCAAGAATCACTCGAAGTAATAAAAATATTGCTGCAGTTCAGGCAAGTGTTACTGAAGACCGCAATTTGTCGATGCCATTATAAAATTATTCTCACTCAAGGTTTACGGAAAAATCATAAGAGACCTTTTTTGTAGAGCATTCAATTTCCTACAAAATTTAAGGAACAAGATATTTTTTCAAGTAGTTGGAAGCGAGATATAAATTTTTCTTTCTGATAATAAGAAAAAATAGAAAACTGTATGTGAGAGGTTTTTCTCATTACAATTAAGAACTCATGCTTGGAGAGGCTTTCTTAGAGGTGTCTAGGAACCTATTTTTCCGAGTACCGAACGAAAAAAAAATTATTTTTGAATCACCCTAAAATTTATACATATGTACATACATACTTCAAGGATGAGGTAAGCCAAGAAATGAACACTCCAAAAGATTATACTTTTACTTCATAATGTAATACGTTTTAAGGAAAAATAATAATGTTCAAAATTGTCTATTTTCGTAGCAGCTAATTAAAACGTAATGCCACGAGCTTACGGTCGAACCAATCGAATTACGACAAAAGGTTGAGGCAAGGAAAGCAATGGAGGCAATCCGCAACTATCATAATATTATTCAATAAAATACTGCGTATTATACAAATTTATAAATTTTCAACTGGTTATTTAGTTAGTTTGTTACTAGTTACACAATTATGAAAACAACTAATTTCTACTTTTTTCTTATATGATATGATATCTAACTGATTATAAGCAAAACATTTTAAATGTTAAACGGTTCTTCCTTAACCCATCTTTACCCATCGTTGCGCAAGCGCAACATTTCGAATTTGTTTTTTTTTTATTTCTAAAATAAGGAAATAAATCTATGAAATGTAAGCCAGTCGCAAAAAGAAGAACTAACAGATAGACAACAATTTTTTTTATGGCTTTTCAAATACAAATGCATTTTATTTTTATCATTCAAAAACTGCTAATTGAGTCATCTCGGGATCGATGTATTCATCCAATCATAAAAAATATTAATTTAAATAAACCTTTACTTTTTACACTGTACAAAGCTTTAACAATATCTTCTTTGTGATATAAACCCTTTTGGTAGACAAAACTACCTACACGTGTTGTTTATCTTACATTTCTAGGAAACGTTGCGTTTACGCAACCTTGGGAATAATAATAGTCTGTTGTTATTGTTACTCAGCATGCCATTCGTGTTAGAAATGTATTGTCAATAATGGGTTCTCGCTATTCAAGGAGTAGTTCTGTTTTGTTTTTATTATTCAGTTGGTTCTGGAACGTTGAGCTAATAACATAGATAACTTGATACGAGACTCTTTGGTTCGAGAGAGCTGTCAAAACTATGCTAATAGTATCACATAGTAATTTCTAAAAAACGTTAAGTGAGTGTATACAAATCAGTAAATAATAAGGCGAAATATTATGGCTTGGCAGCGATTACTATCTTCTCAAGAAATTCTGAGTACCTTAGAAGAGGAAGAGGATTTACAAGATGCCACTCAAATCGATGCCGTGTACATCCCCCCGACGGTTGACAATCTTACAGACGAGGAAGGCCTAGATGATGACGCGCTAGGTGATTTTGACAATATTGTGTCCACTGATATCGCTGGAACATATGAAATACACACCGATTTACCCTTAGAGCCTGAAAACACGCAAGGTGAGCTCGGGCCTTCAACATCGAAGAAGCCAAGACTGTCAAAGAAGTCCCCAAAATGTGTTCCAGACTGGAAAAAAGAACATCCGACCTATATGAATTGTCCTACAAGTGATGAAACAGTAATGACACAAAATATTGAAGAACGTGTAGGTGGAAAAACACCTTTTGAAGTATTTTCACTATTTTTTAGTGATGAAATTTGGGAACAGATTGTATGTTTCTCGGAAAAATATGCTCGTGACCATAACCGTCATTTATTTATCCTCACGGTAGCAGAACTCAAAAGATTTTTTGGTATATTATTATTGTCTGGCTATCATTCTTTACCAGCAACGAAATTGTACTGGTCAAAAGATGAAGACAAAAATGTATCAATTGTAAGAAATTGTATGAGTCGGAACAAATTTTACTCTATAAAGGAAAACATTCATCTATGTGATAATGCGGATCTGGATAAAAATGACAAATTCGCTAAATTGCGTCCTATTTTCGATGTAATGAATCAAAAGAATATGCAGTTTGGGATATTCTCACACAACTTGTCAATTGACGAAGAAATGGTGCCGTATTTTGGAAGTCATAGTTGCAAGATGTTCATCAAAGGAAAGCCTGTAAGATTTGGTTTCAAGATATGGTGCTTGTGTAGTTCAAATGGTTATCTGTATCGGTTTATTCCATATGGCGGAAAGGATAGTAACGACAATAGAAATGATTTAGGTCTAGGAGAAAAAACTGTTCTGGACCTATTGTCTGTCATTGAAGATCCTCGCAAACATCGCATTTTTTTGATAATTTCTTTTCTTCGCACAAATTATTTTGCATTCTGAAAGAGAAAGGCTATTTTGCCACTGGTACTATTCGAGAAAATAGAACAATGAATAAAACCATGATAAATACGAAAACTCTTCAGAAAAAGAGAGAGGATCATTTGATTTCAGCTTTGACCAAAAACATGAAGTATTATTAGTTCGATGGAATGACAATTCTGTGGTGACTGTGGCTACTAACAACGCAAAAATCGAACCATTGGTTACGGCAAAACGTTACGATAGAAAAATAAAAAAAATGGTGAATGTGCCACAGCCCCAGGTTATAGCAGATTATAATAAAAATATGGGAGGCGTCGATCTGCATGATAATGGAATTGCCAATTATAGGATTCGAGTAAAAGGGAAAAAGTGGTGGTGGCCACTGTTCATCAATTTGATAGATAGTGTTTTAGTAAACTCGTGGAAGATTTACAATCTGGCAAATGAGCGATCTATGACTCAATTAGAATTTAAATCTTACGTTGCTGTTAGTTTGATGAAAACCGAAGAAGCCCAACTTACAGATAATTCTCACTTTTTGGGTAATTCAAATAGAAATTTAGGAAGACCATCCAAAAACGCATTACCTTCCAATATTCGCTTCGATAATATTGGTCATGTCATAGAAGAGCACGAAAATAAACGTCGAAGAAGATGCAGACAGTGTAAAAGTACAACAATTTATATGTGTAAAAAATGTCAAATACATCTTCATGCTGATTGTTTTAAAATATTTCACTCACGCTAATCGCTATAGTATTAGCGTAAGTGAAATATTTTAAATGTATTTTTATGACTTGCTTGTATAATATAAGTTCAGTAATCCCAACGTTGCGTAGGTGCAACATTTCACGGAATGAAAAATAATTAACCAATATTTTTTTTTTAATAATTTTCTCTTTTTTTATGTATTTTTAAACGTAAGAAACAATAAAACCATAAAATATGCATTTATTTTTACCCTTGGGAAATAATCGGTTAATACTAATGACACGATGTATACCGGAATGGTGAGGTAAGTCAAGAAATGAGACTTTACAATACGATCATAACGTTTTTTTTATAAAATCATAACATATAATCACAAGATCATAACGTTTTCTTTATAAAGTACTGCGTATTATACAAAATTAGTAATTTTTAACTGGTTAGCTTAGGACTAGTTTCTTACTAGTTGCAAAATTATGAAAAAACATTTAATTTCTGCTATTTTTCTTATAAGGACCTACTTATAATTGATTATAAGCAAACAATTTCATATGTTATATGATTCCCCTTCTTTTTCACTACTAGTCGAATTATGCCACGATGTACTTGTATATTTGTAGAGTGGTTTAAGCCAAGAAATGGAGACTTTTCAACACTATTGCAATTTTTTTCTGCATAAAATTATGCGTATTAGAGAATATAATATAATTTTTTGAACTAGTTACTTTCGAGTTAATTATTAACTAGTTACATAATGCATTAAAAAGTGACCAGTATATATATTTTTTTAATAAATAACAATAATTTCTTATTAGCTAAAATTGTTTAATTGTTAAAAAAGTAAAACGATGTAAACTAGTATGATGACATTATTCCGGATGCGAAGCACATATATTAAAATAAAACCATATCTAAACACTACAAAAAATCTAAAATACTTTCCATTGACTTATACTATAACTATATAAATATCTATATATTTATATATTTTTTTAATATTTTCAATATTTTTTCTCTTTTAAACAACTCCACAGTCGTCGTTCATTTACAATCGCCGCGTGTGCCATTTGCTTCACTAAGCAAATACCAATACACATACACATGTACACACCCATACTATATATCAGCAGTTGTTGGCATTTTGGTTTCGCTTGAATGGCGCACATTCCATTGTTTACTGTTGCAGTGTTGATTCTGCTATTTCACACACTAAATAACTAAAGGCAGTCAACTGGACAATTGCGGACTGCTATTGCCTTTGTATGCACCCACACTCGCGAATGTGCAGGAGGATTGAAAAAATAAAAGAAAGTGCCACAAAAACTGGCTTATGCATGCGCTTAAGCAAATATGCATGCATGCCGTGTTAGTATTTCATGAGCGGTCCGCTTTACTTGACTGCGCGCTTGGCGATTGCTGCGTAAAAACTAAACCGTTATTTACGTTTTGCATTTTTTATTTGTATTATCCTTCATTTTATTGTATTTTTTCTACGCCTTTCAACGAACGCCTCGCATGCGTGTTGCTTACGAGCGGAAATGCCAGTACGCATTTGTTTTAAGCACCGCCTGGCGGACTTCAGGACATTGCATAGCATACTTTTATGCGCCCCAATATATTATGTATCACTATAAGCTAAGTAACGGCATTAATATAGTTGGTTGTGCATATAGTTGTGGCATGTGGCAACAATATAAAGGCACTCGGACGCTGAGGTGTTGGCGTTATATAAACGCATTTGCATAAATTGTTAAACGCGGCGGTGAGTGGTTCGCGTGTGTGCTTCTAGGCGCTTAGCATGCATAGCTTTGGCGTCGTGGCACATGGCGTTTTAGTTGTATTCTTCTTCTTTCACTTAACCTCTGTGCGCGAATTTGCCAACATTATACTGGGCAAGTGAAAATATATTTATATTTTATTCATAGATGCGAAAGGCTGATGAAGGAATTGTGTGCATAGTTTCAGGCGTGCAAGCAATTAATGAAAGCTGTGCGTGGAATTTAATTTTTCTGCGAGTAAGTTTTTAAAGGAATTATTTTAGTAAGGATTTTGGTATTTATTATGGTATATTACTACCAATTATTATGCTTTGAACAGTGGCAACACTCTAAAGAAAACGCCAGAAACCGCACAAAGTATAGTATACACACTTGTATATATAAATGATCAGCATTATGGTGTGGCCATGTCCGTCTGTCGTTTCGTCGGATATATGGGAACTAGTCCCTCATTGCTTGCGATACGGATCTGAAATTTCTTATTCTTATAATTAATATATACGTTGAGGATGGTGCAGAAAGCCTTTGGAGATGAGGCTGTGTCTAAAAAAAATGTTTACAAGTGGTATAGTAGAGTTCCAAGCCGGCGAAGACGAAGAGCGTCCAGGGCGACCATCAACCTGAACCGACGAAGCTCACGTTCAACAAATCAAAGATTTGGTGTTGAAAAACCGTCGATTAACAAAAAGAGACCTTGCTGATGAAGCTGGCGTATCGAAAGGCTCAGCCAAAACTATTTTGAAGGATGTTTTGAAGTGTGTGAAACGATGCTTTCCGACTACCAGGGTGTCATGAAATGCATTATAACTGGCGATGAGACAAGCTGAAACAACCGATCAATCGGGCGAATATCGTACCAAAAGAGAGCCGAGACCAAAAAAATCGCTCCAAAGTCGCTCAAAAATCGAGGCCATGTTGACTGTTTTCTTCGATTATCGTGGTGTTGTGCATTATGTATTCCTTCCAACCGATCAAACAGTCAACAAGGAATATTATTTGAACGTTTTGCGTCGTTTGCGTAACGCTATCCGCCTAAAAAGGCCGGAATTGTAGAAAGACAATTCTTAGTTTTTACACCACGATAATGCACCATCCCATACTGCCCTCGTAATTCGTGAACATTTCGCCAAAAACTCAACCCATATCGTTCCGCAACCACCGTATTAACCTGATCTGGCGCCGTGCGACTTCTGGCTGTTCACCAAGCTCAAAAGACCACTCCGGGAACACCGTTTTTATACGATAGAGGAGATTCAAGCCGCAGCGAAGACGGAACTGAAGGCCATTCCGTAAAGTGACTACAACCAGTATTTCGAAAATTGAAAAATCCGTTGGCATAAGTGCATTGCCTCGGGAGGGTATTACTTTGAAGGGGATCAAATTGAGTTGGAAGAATAAGTATAGAATTTTCAAAATAAATACAATGTCACCCTATTTTTTGGGCACATTTTCAAACGTATTTTCAACATTTTGTATATCATTATGAATAAATTTCTGAAGTTTACCTCCACACCAAGCTTTTGAGACATTTACTTTCCAATGCTTTGTTCAGCTGTTAATTTTTTGAGCTGAAAAAGCGCTGAAAACTAAAGAAGATTAAAAACTCTCACATAAATTTTCAGCTTTGTGTTTATGTTAATGAAAAACTTAAGGCTATCCGCTAAAAATTACATTTCACATTGAATACTTCCTGCCAAAAAATCAGTAATCCATTAAATTTCGTTTATGCAACAAAACTTCCTGCGCAAGCAGCAAAATCTACGCAAAAGTGGTCTTAAATATGTGCTAAAGAAATTTGTCATACGAACGCCTACCTAAATTCACTTATTTATAAAGATACCGGCGACATGAAACACCCACGCAAACCTTAAAGTTATCAGTTGCGACAAAAAATTACAGGCAAACCACAATAACCACTACACAAGCCGACAAAGTGAAATAAATGAATTTAAAGCGCCTTGTTAGCCTTGACGTAAGACGCGTGGCTCAATCAGTTTACTTGTTTTAAGGAGCTTATGAGTATTCTTAAAACACATACACACACATATAAATAAAGCTAGGGGCAAGAATTAGTGGAAATAGATATATACTCCTAAAATTATGCAAGCAAATGCTTTGGGTTTCTGCTCAGCACAACCACTTGGTATTTGGAGTGATCTTCTCATTTACGTTAAGTATATATATACGTATATAGTATGTGTGTAGGTTACGCAAGCAGCGCGTTATTTCACCTCACACTTGAAGTAAACACACATACGCATCTGCTAGTGCTCTATAGCGTGTGTGTAGACAAGTCATAAGAGTTTTCCTGCGCTATGCTATGATATGCTCTGCTTTGCTATGCTATCTTATGTTACGTCTTGTATGTAATAAGTATTATAGGCATCAGCGTACTAACATGTATTATAAGCATATAATGGTGAAAAGCATAGATGACTTTAACGCCACTCTGGTGGACTCGTCGGCATCATTATCATCAAGTGGGTGGCAGTACATACATATGTATGTATATATTAGGGTGTTCGTTATTTTACAAATTTATTTTATTTTTTTCTATTGCTGATGTGTCCGAAACTTTTAGTTTTGACGCTAAAATGTTATACAACGTAAATAAGCCTTTTATTTCCACTTTAAATCGGATCTAAATCATTTTACTTTTCCAATGTATTTCACACTTGATTTTTAGATTTTTTAAGATAAATCTTTTATCACAAAAACAGGAAAATCTAGAAGTTTTAGAAAGCGTTTTTTGTTAAAAAAAATTCTCCTTTACAAAAAAGTTCCTAACGGTTTCGCTCGAAAAACCATCAAATGTACTGAGCATTCATATAAGAGCCTATAAATTATGTGTTGCTCATACGTCGTGGTGTACTACATGTATGTATGCTTGATAACTTGACGTATTGTAACTTGAATTGCGTAGTAATTTTCCATGGAAATATTTTTTGAATAAAAGAAAAAAATATTAACCTCGGCTGTACTGCAGCTATAATAACCTTCACGTATAGAAAAGCTTCCTAACAATAACTTAATTTTGATCAGTCAGTTTGTATATTGCAGCTATATGCTATAGTGACCCGATCAGAACAAATTCTTCAGAGATTACATCATTGCCTGAGGCAATACCCTTTGCCAAATTTCTTAAAGATATCTTGTGAAATGAAAAAGTTTTCCATATAAGGGCTTGATTTTGATTAGTCAGTTTGTATGGCAGCTATATGCTATAGTGACTCGATCTGAATAATTTCCTGCAAGATTGTAGCATTACCTTTGACAATAAGCCATGACAAATTTCTTGAAGATATCTCGTTAAATGAGGAAGTTCTCCATACAAGAGCTAGATGCCGATCGTTCAATTTGTATGGCAGCTCTAAGCTATGGTGATCCGATCTAAAAAATTTCTTCTAAGATTCTATTTTTTCCTTGGATAGTACTCCGTGCCGAATTTCGTGAAAATATATTGTGAAATAAAAAAATTTCCCATAGGAAGACTTGATTCTGATGGTTCAGTTTGTATGGCAGCTGTATGTTCTAGTGCTTCGATATCAGCGATTCTGACGAATAAGCAACTTCTGTGGAAGAAAAGACATGCGCGGAATTTCAGATCGATATCTTAAACACTGAGTGCCAAGTCCGTGTATATGCTAACAGACAGACAAATTGACTCAGCGCATTATGCTGATCAATCATATATATATATTTTGGAGGTTCTCCAACATTTTCTATTGGGTGGTTCGAACTTCCTAGCAAACTTAATATACCCTTCCGGTTCCAGTGATGAACACCCCAATATATACATATATACCATATGTGTGTGATTATTTGCATGAGTGTTTGCGTAGCGGCGACTTTATCGGCGGCAACAACAACACTGTTAGCTCCACTGCTTTCACTTGTTATTCGCAGTGCGTAAAAGTGCTCAGCATTCAATGACAAATATATGCGCGTGTGAGTGGCTATATATTTTTATAGTATGTAAATGTGTATATATCTTATATATATCTATGATCTTAAATATTCAGACATGCTTGGCTGTCGTTACCCAACAATGTGCTTTGAATTTTTAAGCAGCTATACGCTCTCTCTTACGCACAAATGTGCTGAGTGACCAAAAAAGTAGTCTACTTACAGGCGCACTTACTACAAAAACTAAAGTCATGCATGTGTAGTTTTGCGTAAACTTTTTTCAGTAATTTTTCTTCATAACCTCTCGCACTCTGGCGCTCTCCACTTGTTGGCGAAAATTTACTTAAACTTCTTGGTATTCACTTACGTACTTCTGACGCTTATATGTAAATTGCTGCTCCCAAAGTTAGGCAACAAAGTTTTGTTGTATTTTCGTATGCTTGCTCCACTACTCGCTCGTAGTGCTAGACAGTGAGCAGTCGCACTGGTGGCGGGCAGCGGCAACTTTTGCTAATTTACTTAAATTTACAAGCATGTTGAAATAACATTTCGCCAACACACACACACACATATATAAATATATATATATTTCAATACGTCAGTATGTGTGGTATATGCATGTGCGCTCATTTAAATACATGAGTTGTAAACGTGCGCTGACAGCCTTGACTTTCGTCAACACTAAACACTTTTAAAGCAGCACTTCTTACCTTGCCGCCGCCTTCAGCGCAAAAAGCACAGCAATTTTCACAACAAAAACAACATTCAAAGTTTTTTTATATATGTATGTATATGTGCGCTTACTTTAGCGCAACTCAGCTAATACTAAGTTTATTACAACTTAGCATTATCATCAGCATCATCAGCAGGCTTGCATGTGTGTCTGGCTGTGTGTGTATTGCGCCAAGTCAGTGGGATCTATGTCAACTGGAAAACCACTGGCACCTTACACATTTCATGTCGGCTTATCTTTGCCACGTGAAATACACACACTTGCTCACTTATATAAAACAGTCAAAGCTGAGCGTAGAAGTGAGTGCTGCTGTGTAAGCGCCGTTAAGTATGCTATAGCATGTTTGTGCTGGTGTGGCAAAGCTTCCAATTGACGCAACAAACGACAGCGATGTACATATACACACACACATACATATATCCATACATATATCTATATATGTATACTATGTATAAGCATGTATTTGTTGCTATGTCTTTGTATGCCTCCTCTTGTTACAATTATGGCAAACGACATCGTCAATCTGTTATGTCACGTTGCTTTGTGAACCGGAATATTATGCTCTACTCAGCAACATTTCAGTGTTGCTCTTACAAGCCTTGTACGTCGCAACTCACATAACAGATTAACCAGATGTATGCTTGTAATAGTAAGCCTTGGCCTTGTAGCTACGAAAGTGGGCGTGAGAGCTAAATAACTAGGCTATACAAGCGTTGTGGAACTCATTAACGTAAGCCGTAGTGAAATTAAATTAACCGTAGTTTAATTTTTTTTTACTTTATGCAAAGTAGTAGAAATTGGAAATTGAATTAAATTTAAAATTGAATGGATAGTTACTTCAGCCCAGTAATTGCAGCCGTATTCAAAATTGCCCGACTTTCCTATCCTATTTTTCACAATAGATGCTGCTCAACGCATTGTTTCTAAAGGTTCCGATTTTTTCAAGTGAGAAAACTCTAACCGAGTAGAACGAGGTAGCTTGAAATTTTGGGTTTCCAATAGAGTTTCTGATAAGGAATCGTTGCAAATCTACCAAAAGTATCTTGGGGAGTTAACTTTGTTACGAATATAAGTATATAAATGATACAAGGCATTTGGTAAAGGTCATAAAATCATCAACAAGTGAAGCGAGTTCTCCATTCTGCGCTCTTAATAAATACAACACCAAAAAAGTTAAAGAAGCAGTACTGGAAATTCGACATGTTGGCATCAGAGAGTTAGCAATGGATCCCAATATCGCTTGTTGATTGACTTAACACATATTGGTTACTTTTTCGGGTAACAAACAATGTGGAGTAGAGAGATGGCAATGGATCTTAAGATCTCTTCTGGATCGACTTAATATATTTTGGGTAGAAGTAGCAAAGGATCTTGAGTAGAAGTCACATAAAATATGCTTGACAACCTAACTTTAGCCCTACCTTCGTCAAACGTGCCATTACTGGTGGCGAAACGTGAGTTTATGAATAATTTAGCGAATGACGCTTCGAAGTTGTGCCAAAACCGGAAAACCCAAAATTGGCTGAAAGTCCAAGGTATTAGGAGACGTAAAATTCATTTTTCTACTCAGTTCTGAACAAATTTGATCAGATGACCGTTTTATAGTGCAGAAAGATGTATTTGAAGTTAACTTGAATTAAGAAAAGAAGAAAGTTCAGATAAACAGCAAAAATAGGAAAAAATAGAAAAGTGAATGCTTACTCTCTCTTGTGAACTGGCATATGTCTTAAATAGGTTCCTGATAAAAGACTTTTTTTTCTCAGCTGATTTTGGAGTAAACATCCTCTTTTATTTGATCATTCTTTGGCCTCTGCTTTTAAATCTCATTGGCTCTCATCTAAGCTTAGCTTTAATTCTAAAGAAATTCATTATCGAATAAATTTCTTCGGATACAAAATTCAGCAATATTGTTTCATTTATGGTATACCATGAATTTCGTTTTTTCATAGCTTTTGTGAACAATTCTGTACTCTTTCCGACTTTTTGGTATCTCTCTCTATATATCCTCGTCTCTCGCTCTCTTTTTCTGCTCCAGTAACTCTACTATATTCGCTCTCGGATTTTCCTCTTCTCTGCATCCTCTATCACTTTTGTCTTCAATCACTAAAAAAAATTTCGCTCCCGCTCTTTTATTCGCACAAACTTTTGTACTTTCTACTTTACCCGCTCTAGTTTTGGTTCTCCCTCTGCATCCTTTATCATTTTTGTCTCCAATTACTCAATAAATTTTTCATTCACGCTCTCTTAATCACATTAATTTTTGCGTTTTCTCACTATCTTTTCCTCTATCTCTCTCTCTCTCTCTTTATCCCTCTCTATCGTTTATCAAATTTATTTATATTTGTTCAATTAATTTGTTGTTCTCACCAAACATTTTCTCAAGTTTACTATAATCCAGGATTTCGTTCACATATTTGCTAAGTAGTGGTCCAATCTTTTGGGTTCGCAGAAATCTGACCCTTTTCCTACTAGCCTAAAGAAGAACTATGGGAAAGAACCAATATTAAATAGGTGGAAGGTTAGCCTTCCGAAATTGTTTGAAACTGGTTTTGAAAAATTTCAACTGGAAAGCCATGTACTGCAAGCATATCTAGACCAACTATAGTTCGATTTCGGAACCGATTGGATTAGGAAGCATAACGATGGAAAATTAAGATTTTGGAGTATAGAGTCATCTATGTATCATTGAAAACATTTATTTTTAGAATCTAAAGCCTGATAAGACGACAGAAAACCGAATTTGAAATGTTCGTAATTCCATCCATAACTAGGATTTGAGGATGAAGTTTCAAAGTGAGAGGAATAATTTGACACCCATCTTAAAGATACGATTTGTTTTATCATAGCTTCGGTATAAAGTTTCTATATTGGATCTTTAAAAGGATTCCACATCCAGATTCTAATTGTTAACCTATTCTTACCAGAAATTAGTTGTGATAGTTGAACGAACATTGCAGAGATATCCATTGGAAGTGTCTATATTCCATGTACAGTTTTTTTAATATGAGAAAGATCATGCCTTTCCGAAGTTGTTTGAAATACCCAAACAAGTTGATTGTAAGCTGACTTCGTCAAACTAGAGTTACACTTATATTGACGAAGAACCTTAAGAGCCCTCCTAACCATATTAGACTTAAACATTCTTGCCAAATGCAAATTTACATCGATTTTTATTATATTATTTAAAACAATCCAATCACTTCCACTTTAAGCGCTCAGATCAAATCTCCCTCGCCCTGTTATTCATATCTCTTTTGTTCATTTAAAATTTACAAATAAATATTTTACAATACTCCACAGTGACCTTTAACTTTCGCTTTCACTTTGACCCCAACTGAGTTAGCGTCAAGTACTCTCATTTCTTTCACTTTTGTCTTGACTTGGCACTCATCTTTCAATTTTCTGCTTATTTGGCTCTATTTTATGCGCTGGCTCTCTGGGGAAATTTCGGTCACTTCGAACATATACATATGAGCGGAACCCTAGCACTGATCACGCTATGCTTTCAAACAAAAAGACAAGAAAGGAAAGTCATGTGATTTTATTTTACAGCAAACACTGAAACTTCCGATTCAGTGACCGCATGGGGCGTCACCATCACCAACAACAGTCATCATAAATTCTTTGACTTCCTCTGACTGCCTGCCAACACAGCTGCAATTCCCACCACTGTTGCGGACCATTCGCATATATGTCTTTAGTTATGCCCTTTGTTGCGGTTTTTCTTACTTCCTCTATTTCTCCCACTTGGAGCGCGCTTGACTTTCGCCACTTTATTTGTTTTAAAATTCCCCAGCTGCGTTTGGCCCACACAAATTTGCTTTTTCATTTGCCAGTTGTTGGTGGGGACAGTGCTGACATTCTGTGTCAGCGTGTCAACTGGCTTTTCCGAGGATTGGTGACTGTGTGCAGTCGCCTTTTAGGCGTTTCTGCTTAGAACTTAGATTTTATGCATCTTTATTTTAGTTTCTTTTTTGGCATATGGCCAAGTCACGCCGAAATCAAGCGCTTGTTTGCAAAAGTAATGCGAAAGGCTGAAACGCTTCACTAGCGGGCGCCCGCTTGCGGCGACAATTATGTAGCGGGGCCAACTTTCCTCTATAGCTTTGCTGTGAGGTGGAAGAGTTTCCTAGTAAAAGGGTCAAATGCAAGTTTACAACCTTCCTTTTGTCACAACTTTTATTGGGAAAACGAATATTTGCAAACTTTTGTGGTGGCTTGACTAGTATTCTGCTATATTTCGAAAGAATTAACAAAGTTTTCAGTTTTCAGAAAAATGTTATAGAAATTTACGTAAATTATTACAAATATATCTAAAAATATAACTTATTTTCGGCCTTTCTTTAGTGGGGTATATTCTATTTCAATAAATTTTCTCATAGGAAGTCCATCGAATCCAAAGTTGCGGTGACGAGAAAGAATATGATCTTAGCTTTCAAAGCAACCGAACTGAATGGTTCTTTATGGCAAACTTGAAGCCCTTACATCAAAACCAATATGCCGACTATTACACTAGAGACAATTAAAATCACCAATAGTCGAATCGAAATAGTTATATGTACCCGGTGAGCAGTATTCCAAGGAAGTGCGATTCAAAAAGTTGTTGTTGAAAAGCAGTTTTGCATATACCATAAGTACTAAATGTTTATAAGGTGAACCAAGGTCATTGCTGTCTCAATTTAATCTCCAAATTTTACATTTAAGTGGACTATCGACTCTGTATCAAGTAAAGAAAATTATTCCTTCAGAGGTTCATTGAAGTTTTAACTGAAAGACAAAAAGTGGTCGAGACATGACACTCTTCATACATTGGGCGTAGCGTGTTTCCATGTCACGTTATCATAAGGCAATTGAAAAATTGTGAAAACTACTTTATAATGTTGTCTTTTAAAGCTGGCAACGTTGTTTTTTGCTTGTAAGTGGATGCATAAGAAACTTCCAGTCACACTCTTTGGGCTTCTGGCGAGTCCTGCCTTTAGCCTGGCGCTGTTTTAGTGAAATACAGTTTCTTAACTATTGGACAAAACTGGTCGCTTCTGCGCCCTTGCTTCCTTCACCTACTTCAATAGCTGTTAGTAAACAGCCGAATTAAGAGCTTGACAGTTGGAGAGAAACTCATAGTAGTTAATTTTCAGTCAATACTACCATGCATAAAGCAAAACTAACCATAACTTGGCTTGGTCACCGCTTAGACAAGCTCACCATGATTGTCTCGCTACCATTTTCGCCTGACTTTGTATCTATGATCACCAGTGTATGCTTAGTTTTCTTTATTTCTTTAGGCATTCCTCTAAACTGGCTTTAACTTAGAATAAACCAATATAGGCAATATCATCCTGAATGAGCTCAACTGAAATAAATCTGACTATATTCTCCCAAGATTAGATTTTTATAGTTATTTTCGGGTGCGATTATTCTCTAGATATGAGCGTAGAAGAAGTTAAGCAGGGGAGGACGATAAAGCATCTTTTTTTCATACAGACGGGTGAAAAATGAATTGAGGAGTGTAGACAGGTATATATTTATATTGCAATTGAAGTGGATCCAGAGTAGAATTTTGGGAAGGGAACTATATAAACATCAAGTATTTGTCTTAGCGGAGTGCCACTTATGATGTGGAAATCATGTTTAACTTTTAACTTTTGATCCGCCTCTGATTGCAATAACATTGACATATCATTTTTCGGCTACAAAGCTCGGCCAGCTTCTTCCAAGCAGAATTAAATAATAGAAATTATAGACTATAAGTATTAGGCCTGTAACGTTACTTGAATAACTACGGAAAAATACAGAGCACAAGCATATGCATGGAAATCATTGGCATTGCTTGTCTTACCCGACGCCGCATATTGCATTAATTCAAGCGTAGTCAGTAGTTACAGTAAGGACTTAAACTGGTTGATAAATTTAACTTGTTCATAATTTGGGTCCTCGTTCAATGCAACATTTTCGAAAAAGAAAAAGCAGATGAGTTGGTTACCTAGGACCGTCTTTACATGAATTCGATGCGGAGTTAATACTATGTCCGCTGAAAAAAGACAAAAGAAAGCTTTGCACTCACTTGGATTAAAAAACTCAGAACAGATGGAAATCAATGAAATATTGCAAGATAACGGAGTGGATATGATCCAAGTATGAAAAGAGCTAAGGATTTGTTAAATAACATAGGTCCAGGAATAGTACTTTCAGACTTACAGCTACTGTAACGGGGCACTGGCCTTCGGTTTGGGCAGCATGCGCAAAAAATGGATATGTCTTATAACAATATTTGTAGCAACCAACTAAAGGCAAATAAAACAAGAAAAAACATTATCTGCGGCTGCACCGAAGCTAATATACCCTTCACAGCTGCATTTATTTTAGTAACTATATGTTAAGTTTATATGAAAGCTATACGCTATAGTAATCCGATATTTAGAAAATAATCTATACCAAATTTCGTGAATATATCTTGTCAAATGCAAAAGTTTTCCATACAAGAACTTTTCTCCTATCGTTAAGTTTGTATGACAGCTATATGCTATAGCAAACTGATCTTAACAATTACTTCAGAGATTACATCGTTGCCTTAGAAAATAGCCTGTGCCAACTTTTGTGAAGATACATTGTCAAATGTGAAAGCTTTCCATATAAAAACTTAATTCCGATCGTTCAGTTTGTATGGCAGCTATATGTTATAGTGAGCCGATATCGGCAGTTCCGACAAAAAAGCAGCTTCTTGAAGAGAAATGACGTTTGCAAAATTTCAAAAGGATATCTTAAAAACGGACGGACGGACGGACAGACAGCCAGACGGACAAGGCTAAATCGACTCAGCTCAACATACTGATCATTTATATTTATATACTTTATAGGGTCTGCGACGCTTCCTTGAGTATAACTGATGTAAGTAATTTCGTTGAGATCACCAAATCGTTTGAGCGCAACGACAGTATATCAAAATGCCACATACGGCGCTAACTGAGCCCTCCTAAGTGCCTAACTACTCTCGATCTTAAGGGGTTACATACGTTCAGAATTTTCAAAAAATCGATTTTTTTTATAGATTATTATTATTTATAGTTTTAGGCGTATTTCTGTGAAAGTCGATTGTAAAAATTCCGAATAGATACAAAGTTATGGTAGAAAATCAGACCGTTCGACGAGAGTTCAATGCACACAGGTGAAAGTTTACACAAGTTTTTCTCGAAACTACTTTTCCCGGCACGGCCTGCATGATAACACATACAGTTTTTAACAGTTTTTGATGCGATTTTTTTTTTTTAATATTCGAAAATGTTTTCTCTATAGTCTCTTGAGCTGGATTTTCGATATTTTTATAAAAAAAATTTTATAAACATAATTAAAGTGTGACATTTATGACAAAACGCATACTTTTTTCTAAAATCCGTAAATTGGAAAATTTTTCGAAATTAAAAAATTCGGCTCGACAGACTATAACTATAACTTCATTTAAAACCTCTAAGCGATTTGTTTTTGAATATCTAATTCACCTAAACCAACTCCTTCATTAATCTAATACCACTTGTGAGCCCTAAGACATACCCATAAGCCCACTTATAGCGATAAAACTACTTCAATCAAGTAATGCCGCTGTTTCAAACACTCTTTGTGACAGCTTAAGCATCCTCTGGGGTATCAAAATTTAAGAAAATAAGATGAATGCGGAATTTCATTCAGCAGAAATCTATCAAATCTTTTAAGGACCTTCAAGGATAAGTACAATAACATGTTAATCAAATGTAACCAATTTCCAAATAACACGCGCATGTAACAATTTCGCACCCAAAGAATGTACGCTGCTTGACAATAATGATTGAGGCATATGGGTAAGCTAGGTGGAAGGAGTGGAAGAAAAAACAAAAAAAGAAATTGTATTTGAAAGACTCAAACAAAAGAGATGCGTACAAATCAAAAGCTAAAGCAATATGTGTAACAAATGGCGCAGCAGCAGCGGTGAAACGAAATCAAAAGCCACGCATTGGCAATACACACAAAGCCAAAGGCAACAAAGGTGCGATCAAGGAAAATGGAAAAAATCCAAAAAAAAGAAAAATGCAAAAAAAAGTAGCTTTATGTTCTTTCTATATGTGCTTGTGGAGAAAGTGGATAAGCAGCAAATAAGTAGAAAATTTCGTGGAATTGAAAGTTCAAACAAACAATGCGCTGGAACAGTTATACACACACATACACTTGTATATGATGGGAGGACGACAGTGTAAAGCAGCCCTCACATTTATCAAGCAGTAAGCAGCGCTGCGAAGGTACAGCTAACGCCGGCATTCATGCTAAAACACACAGCTGCTTGCTACAACCAACACTGCCGAGGCATGCTTTTAGGCGCAAAAGGTGAAATGCGCGCGAAGGCAGCATATCTCACCGCTTGTTTGTTTGTGCTGCTGTGGCAGACAGGAAATGATTGCGGATTTGTGTCGTAATGGCTGTGGCAGTCAGCCGGCGTTGCCAACGCGTACGAGAAAAGTGAAATTGAACACGCAGCGCGTATAAAATACAAAATGCCATTCAATTTGCGCGAATTCGCAAAGGACTTAGGTGAAAACAACAAAAGCTGTTGGTTGTTAGCTTTTTACGAATGTATGCGTGTATGGGTGTGTGTGTGAAATTGATTCAGCGCACCTGCCAAAGTGCGTGAACGTGCGAATATATGTATGTGTGTATATTGCATATGGCTCTATTTGTATGGCTGTATATGTATGTCTACGCAGCTGGATCAGCGTGTAAATTACATTGCGTATAGCTGCTTATCAGCGCTGGCGCCACTCACAGAGAAAACAACAAAAACAAGAACAATGTAGGTGCCACAACAAAGTCGGCTGGCAACAATCGCTCAAAGGCGTAAGCGTGTGAGTGACAGGACGCGTTAAACAAGCGGCGTACCTGACACAAAGTGTAGATTTGTGTACCTGACATGCATCGCTGATTGTGCAACATGGCATTGAAAATTGTTTTCGCGTATTCTCAAGCCTTTATCTGCCTTGCAGCGTTTTTTTCTACTTTTTTTTTGGTTTTTGTTTCTTCCGACTGCTTCCCCGCTTTGATGGTGTAAATTGTATGCTAAATGGAATTAAATGTCTTTCACATGTAAGCACCCGCGCATATGTATGTGTATGAGCAACGCTTATATCACGCATACCACCTTCACAGTCTTCCGTTAGTTTGGATTCCTGAAAAGCGCTAAACGTTGTTGTGAAATGATATTCAAAGGATTTCTGTGTTCTTGCGCATCAACGATATTTGCACAAATAAGTCGCTGTAATCGAAATTATATATACTATATGTGTGTGTGCCACACGCGCTTGGCAGCTTCTTTTAACCCATTTGGCAGCTGTTTTATGCCTTGAAGTGCTCTCGATTTGCGTGTGTGCGTGTGTTTGTTGTTAATGTAGTTATTTAGTACCTATTTAGCACTTAAGTACAGTTATACGCTCTTGCGGCACATCACATCGCTGTCATTTGTGGTTTTAAAAACAGCCGCGGTGATATAATCCCCTAATGCGTACTTTGTATAGAAGGTGAAAATGAGTGGCATTTGAGTTGGGAAATTAAAAGATTGTATGGAGATGAAGAAAGTACATGTGCATGTAGTTTCTAAGGAAATATGTGTATCTAAGGGTAGTGTTTAACCGATTTTTTCCATTTCTGGTACCATGACTTATAATTACCAGAGAAAGATGCTCTCTAAGTTTCAATAAGATTCCTCAAAGGTTGGTGTATGTGAGAGCTAAGGGGTTATTGATTATAATAATTTTCGTTATAGCGACAGATAACTATCATGGTATCAAACCGAACTCACAAGGCTTGATACCATGTTAGTTGTCTGTCGTAATGTCGAAAATTGTTTTTAATTTTTTTAATTTCATTATTTTGTTTATTTTACTCACAAGTTGACCGGTCTAACAAGTTCCCGGTCTGACAGATACATGGCGCTACTAAATCCACATAAATTTGACAGCTGTCGGACCATTAGTTTGTGAACTATATCATTTTAGGTGAATTAACTTTTGTTATTGTGAAAAAATGGATAAAAAAGAATTTCGCGTGTTGATAAAATAATAATTTTTCCAGGGACATATATAGTTAAAGCAAAAACTAGAATTGATGACAAGTTTCCGGGCACTTCCCAGTGAAATCAGGAAAACCAACCATCAAGGATCGGTATGCAAAGTTTAAATGCAGTGAAACGAGGACAGAAGAGGGTGAACGGCCTAAAAGAAGTTGTTATTATCAAACATCAAAAAAGTCTAGAAAATAATTTCGGAAGACCGTAAAGTGAAGTTCTCCAAAAGAGCAGGTGCTCTAAAAATATCAATTGAACGTGAAGCTCTGCACAAAGTTAGTGCCGGGCGAGCTGACTTTTGACCAAAAATATTTTGAAGATATTCAATCGTAATAAAATCCATTTCTTACATCGGTATATGACAATGGAAGAAACATAACTCCATCATTTCACTCAGAACTCACATCGGCTATCATCCGAGTGGACTGCTCAGATGAACCACCTCCAAATCATGAAAAAAGCAACAGCCATTTGGCAAGATCATGGCGTTTGTATTGTGGAATGCGTATAGAATAATTTTTATTGATTACCTTGAAAAATTTAAAAAGAAGGGACCAAAGGGTTTTAAGGCCAATTGAAGGACGAGAAACGAATAACGGTTGTATTTGAGAATTCGTACTACAAAAATTGTTTCGGAAAATTCCACGCTTGCTATAATCATTGTATCATCATTCAAGAAAACTGTGTTGAATAAAAAAACTGAATTTTGTCAAAACAAAAAAGTCTTCTATTATGATAGGTAATGCGGTAAAAAGTCTAAGTTGGAAATATTTTAATTAGTTATATTGATCTTAAGGGAAATACTGACTCGAATTTACCCATTTTTGACACAAAGACTGTTGTGACCACAGATTAACGATTCTCTCTGAATATCAATAAGAGACCTCAGAGATTAACGGATATTTTTGGTACAAAGGCACATGCAAGCACTTCGGTCAACATATTGAGTCACCTTGAATGCACTGTTAGTACAAAGTTTCATTGATACCCGCTTTGTGAATCGAAAAGAGAAAAAAATCAGCTTGAACTTTGAATACTGTTGTATAGAAAACACAAAAACATAGGAAAGTCAGGATATGGCATTATATTCGGTTGATATCTTTTCTGAAATTTTACGCTTCCGTACGTAAAATTGAGATTTCACTACTTTGTAATTTTCAATTTAACGGTTATATGCAGGGTGCATGGTTACCATCCAATCACGATTTTCATACAGCATGAGGGGGTGCCGGAATTACTTGCTCTCAGATAGTTTAGATTTTGTAAGGTATATAAATACTTTGAACCTATCAGAGCAAGGGATCAGTATCATTTTCTTTTGAGTTTAAACCAAAAACCTACATTTTGATAACTTTTAATAATTTTAATTTTAATAGAACCTATTTTCACAAAATAATACTTTTCAAAGATAATTTAATATGCATTTTATTACATAATCCAAAAGATTTGTTATTTTTGAATAAAAAAACTTATAATTATATCATCACAAGCATTTTATGTCAGTGCGATCTTGGTACCAAATAAGCCCAAGAAAAAAAAAACATATGTATGACCTAAGCTTACTTTGGCCAAAAAATAATATAAATCAATATTTAGTCAATGACATGACATTTATGGAGAGTTGGTTTCCATGAGAAATTACTGCCTTTTTATTATCATCAAATTACTACTTTGCTCTGTAACAAACTCGTAAAAGGATTATGTTTTCATTTTTAGAATATTAGCTATTTAAGTTTAAAGAAATATCTTATGAATTTATTTCAAATTCTGGAGACAGTCACCGACTCTAATGTGTAATTAATTTCAACGAGGCCAAATTAAGCTGGTTATACCCAGATAGTAACCAAATTATACCCAAATAATACCCAGATAGTATTTAGCTTATACCAGATACTACCCAGATAATATCAATATAATAACCAAATTAATACCACAAACAACAAACTATGTTTAACAAAGCATAGTATCATAGTCATCATTAAAACTTAAGTTAATTGAGTTGAAATGAGTGGAGTCTACAAACTCCACTTACTTACTACAAATCACTTCATTGTGAAATAGTGATATTTTAAACGGTAACTTCAGCTTTAGGAGAGATACTTTTTCACTATTTGTAATCCCTGTTTTGGACCTATTAATGCAGCAAACATTTTTATTAGACTCAATTTCAAGTAAAATTAGTAGTAAAAAGCTAAATATTTGCAATATGATTTCTGGTTTTTGAGTTTTTGTATTATTTTACAAGTATTATAGGTTTTGGTAAACCTAGTTAGTTTTGTTAATTTTAGGAAAGAACAACTTTCAAACGGAGAAAAAAATAGCAAAACACGCAGGTTTAGAATATTATACGATTGTGTGCGCGAGCAGCAACCAGTAGCCATTTTCCAATATATTTTTAATTTATCGGCACCTAGAGAATTATTTTCAGCGTACGCGCAATTGCGCAACTCGATTCCACATAACAAATACCAGCACATATGTATATTGTAGGCGGAAATACTTTGCGTTTTTCTTTTGCGTCGTTTTATTATTTATTCACGGCTGTGTGTCAGAGGTAATCAGATTTATACACAACACATGTAGTATCATTGCAAGTATAATCGCATTTATATTACAAGAAGTGTGCATGCTGACAAAGTTTCTGGCAAAACAAAGGCACAAATAGAATCGTGAAATGCCATAAACAAGAGGAGAGGGAGTTACTTAATAATTTACAAATTCGTATTTTATTAAGCACTCATTGAAATAATGGACTGTGAGGACAAGAACTAGAAAATATTTCTATGTTTAATATACTTAGTTGAGGGTATCAGGAAAGCTTTATGAGTCTGTACTTATAGTGAACCTGAAAATATCTTACCAAATGTTTGTAAAAACAGCTATAAGCTTATGTTACTTTTTAATTCGATTGGGTTATAGACACAATATATAGTGATATGCTCTATCAGAAGCAACAAGCAAAAGATGATATTAATGGCTCAGACATAATGATCTTGATGTTCGAAACTAAGAACGTGGAATAACACCATCAAAGTTTCAAGCAATAACTATGATACTTTGAGTCAAAAGCAGATGACAGGCATGTCAAATTTTACACAAAAAATAAATCCAGATCATTTGAAAGCGATTAGAAAGATCCAAGTGTGTGGAAAATGGATACCAAATAAAATGAATAAAAGACAAGTGAAAAGCCGAAAAAACCCTTGAAAAACTTTGCCTCAAAGACATGAAAGATAACCCGTTTTTTTATCAAATTATCACTGGCGATGAAAAGAGAATTTAATTTAAGAATCCTAAAGGAGGAATTCATGGGTTAATTCATGGCAACCATCATCAACATCGACTGCAAAAACAGATCGATTCGGTAAGAAGTCAATACTCGGTGTTTGATGGGATCAGAAGGGTGTGGTATACCATATCATGAGCAAAATCGGTTCAAGATATAATCAAAGTACTTGCTGGGAGCTGCTACCCCAACCGCGGTGCTTGATTTCGTCAATGGGACATGCATTGCTGGACAGCACTTTGATTCATACGCAGAAGTAGAAGATTAGATGTCTGATTGATTGGCCTCAAACGAGGAACATTTCTATTGGTATCAATATCCGTAATGTGGATAAAAATTTTCAAAAATCAATCGCTAAAACTTTGAATATATTTTTTTACTATTCCACTCAATATAAGTATTTAATTTTTACGAAAATCCTTTATTTCATGGTATAATATATTCGATGTTTACCTGAAAAATATATCTTCTATCGACATTCTTCTTGAAAATATTATGGAATTTGCCCATACATTAAACAAAATGTACAAATTAACACAAAAAATAATTAGATTTGTTTATTTTCAATTGGATAATGCCTTTTAGACTATATTACAGGCATGCATAGAAATCTCTTTGAATCGAACCGAAAGCTTCATTAAGAAATAGCATAATTAAAGGCGCCAGAGCATTGAAAAATTAAGAAAAAGCGGCAACAAACTCTGTGAACTGCCATATAATACTTCAGTTTTATATGCTGAACAGTTTACATGTAGAAGTATACCTTTAGGCGCACTTTATTTCTCAGCTGCTTTAAAGGAAAACTTATTGGCTTGTAAGCACATTCATACTTAAATACATAGAAATGTAAATGAATCTGGGCACCCACATACATATAATTATTTTTTGTTGCATATATAGTATATAATACACATTTGCAACAACAATCACCGCTTAGCCGCTGGCCATCATGCATTTAGTCGTTAAGTGAGACAAGAGAAAATTGAAGTGGGAAGTGTTTAATGCGTACAAGACGATGGATTGTACAACAATATGTATCACAAAGAGACATACAACTATAACACTTGTACAGCGTAACCACACGACAACAACACATACAACATATGTATGTATATGAAAACAAGCGCTACACTGCCCAACACAGTTTGATGGACACTGTACTCATGCGTAGTTGTTGTGCTAAAATTATTATGTTATGGCTTTGTTGTTGCAACAAAGTATTTTACTCACATCCGGGCATTCACTGTCCAACACACACAACATTGACAGCATGTGGGCGTCAGTGTTGTTTTTGTAGTTGTCATTTTTTTGTTGTCATTATTGTTGCTTTTTTCTTATATCTATTGTTACTCTTACTCGCACGTAATTTTGTTGCAGTGCTTTGTTTTTCACTTTTGTCTAGCACTTAAATGCTAAATTCTCTCCGGGGTAAACGCCAGCACGCTGAATCAGTTCGTCACTTAGCCAGACAGGCATTCAGGCGACCAGGCGTTCCACCAACTAACAACAGCTGCTCGACTTTCAAGCGTTTACTTGGCTTCAAATGCTGCTTCATCACTTAGCACCTACAATTATTGTTGTGTTTGTTGTTGCAAGAGTTGCATAGAGCGAGCTATTACTAGTCTTCAACATATATACAAGCTAACTATATATATGTATACGACATAATGGTACACACCGCCGAAACTATTTCGACTTTTCAGTAGCTGCCAGCTACTGCTTCCGCTCACACCTTACCCTATGAGTATTTTCAGCTCTTAGTACTCCTTTACCTAGCTTCGCTCATTTATACTGTGCCCACCCGCTGGCCGGGGAAGGCTTGCAGGGTACTATCGTCATTAATCTTCCTCACTTTAGTCGCGTTGGGGTCAAAAGGCTTGAGTGCGAGCAATTTATCTTTTGTAAGTTTCCGCAATTCTGTTGTTACCGATTTTACCTCGTTGTTGTTATTGTTAGTGTTCCTGTTTATAGTAGATTTTTTCCGAAAATAACAAAATATATTTATATAAACCGGAATGCAGCATAGTTGCTGCCTTTGTGTGCGACGAAATCACTGCCGGCAAAGTGTATGTTTGCAACAAAAACGCTTGCTGGTTGGAATTTCGTTGAGAACCCAGTAGAGCGCGGATGTAATAATTATGTGTGATACTGGTTTTCGTTTGAATGTTCAAGAAAATTTAAAAGCCTTAAATAAAGCTTTCATTTATTTTCAAAAGCTTTCACTCTTTTTTGAAGATCGAACTTTCAAAGGACTAAGTATAAAAAGTAAAATTTACTTATATTATTTAAGTTGCAAAAGCTTTAAAAACAGCTTTTAGTGTTTTCCGCAGAACTAATATTATTAAAACTAAGTTTGACTTTGAAAATATTTTATGAAAAGCTTTTTTTGAAATTTATTTTAATTTTCAAAAGCCTTTTCGGAAGAACTATTCCTTAAAGAACTAAATATAAAAACTAATATTTACCTAGACTATTTAAGTTGTGGAAGCTTTGAAAAGAGCTTTCAGTATTTCACAAAAGCTTTAACTAATCAGCTGCAGGATTAATTCAAATAGTACTAAGTTCGACATTGGAAATATTTTTGTAAAAGCTTTTTTTGAAAAAAAAAAAAATAAAAAAAGTTCTGTTCGTTTTCAAACGCTTTCACAAATTTCCTGCAGAATTAATTCTCAAAGAAATAAGTACAACAGTAAAATTTAACAAAATTATTTAAGTTTGGAAAGCTTTAAAAAGAGCTTTCGGTATTTTTCAAAAATTTCATTAACTTTTTGCAGAACTAATTCAAATAGAACTTAATTTTAACTTGAAAGTATTTTAAAAAAGTTTTTCTTTTAATTTTTAAAAGCTTTCAAAAGTTTTATGTATAATTAATTCAAATAAAACTAACTCTGAATATTTTATAGTTCAGTAACCAAATTCTAATCTCATTTATTTTAGAAAAAGCATTTAATTAAAAAGGTATTCATATTAGTTTTTAAAAGCTTTCAGTAATTTTCTGCAGATCTATTTCCTGTAGTTTGAATGAATAATATTCCACTAATAGTATTTAATTTTCGAAAGCCTTAGAAAGAGCTGTCATTATTTAAAAGAAATAAAAAATATTTTAATGCTTCAACATTTGTTAAGGTTTGAGAGCTTTACAATAAGCTTTTACTGTTTTTATGACACCAAAAGATTTTGAAGAAGGATTGTACCGGTTTTACCCTTACTCTAAAGTTAAAATTCGAAGATAAATTTTATGAGTTGAAAGCTTTCATTAATCATTTCTATAATTATTCCTATACATCCATACAAAAGTGGTTTCAAAATTTTTCGTGAAAAATAAAGTAATAGATTATTAATAAAAGGTAAAGCAAGTGACGAGAATTGAAATGATTTTTTGAAAGTTATGTCAAACAAATTTGTGTAAATGTACGAAACAAAAGCTTAACTAAAAGTATTGAAAATTCATGAAACTATTTTTAGATTTCGAACAATTTGACTGATTTTAATTTACCATGATTTAGAAGATAATATTTGAATAGCAAACATTTTTGTAAAGCGCCTTAAAATTTTCTGCAATTTACTTCGATTTAAGGTTTATTTTGTGACGCAAATATCAATATTAGCTTAATTAATAATTAAAAAAGCTCTATAATAATAAATTTTCTTATCAAAGAGATGTTCCACTTATTTTCTTTATAGACGTTAGGCAAATTTCATAACGAAGCTTTCACTGATGATTTAAGTGAAACCTGTCATAAAAGCTTTTTAATCAAATAAATACATATTTTTTCTTAAAAACTTGTTAACACTCCCAATCACTACTGGGCAGCTTTAAAAACCCGCACGCCTCTATTTAACAGCACTCAGAAAGTGGCAACGGAATATTCTACCAAATTATATGCAGACCCAAAATTGCAGAGCTTTACATACGAGTATACTCACACTCATGTGGCAAGCTGTGTATGAAAGTCATGTAGTTGCGGTCACTCTGGCATGCGGTGAAGCTCAGTCGAAATATTTAAACACCTAAAAACTAGCCGCTAGCAGCTTTTAAGTTACATTCCTCCTACTCAATGTTGCACTACATAAAACTAAATATATATGTGAATATATATAATAGGGTATAGTTGTTGTTTTTATGTAGTGTCTGCCTTGCTTCCTTGCGCTTTAGTTCTTTTGGTCCAGTTGTTTTGCTTCTGCGCTGCTTTTACAGCTTTGATATGGTAAAATTGTAGTGCAGCAAACTTGCTCTTTCTCCCCTTTTTTGCATGCCTTTTATAGTTAAGTTAATAATGGTGATGTGAAGTTTTGAAAATTATGATAAATGTATTAAAAGATTGAAATGAAGAATATTTAATGTGCAACTTTTCGAATCGAAGTGTGTCGGTGTGAGTTATAGACGCCGTCGGAAGTTGTAAAGTTAATGGATATGTGGTCTACCTTGAATTTATTATGGAATTTTGTTGTGGTACATTTAATGATTTTACTTTGGTCAAAATAAGATTTAAATTTGCAAAATGGGCTGTTTTGTTTTAGCTTTTAATAATTAAAACGAAAGGGAAATAATTTAATAAATATTGCAGGTAACAAAGGGATTTGAGAGAAGTAAAAAGCAATAAAAAGCGAAATTTTGGTCATATGTGTTTAGTATATGTGACCTGGTCGACGAAAATGAGCTAACGTGCGAAAACTAGTTTTCTATCTCGTGAAAAAGCATCTCATCTTCCATCCGAATCAACTAAAAAGTGAAAATTGATTTTTTGGCACCTAAGCCCCCTTTCCATAGACCAGGTCACAAATGGTTTCACTAGCTTAAATGGAAAATTCAGAAACTTTTAAAGCTTTCACTAACTTTTAGTACAACAGGACGTAAGATTAAGCCTTGAGAGCTCAAATGGAGCTTTCAGCAATTTTCAAAACTTTCCCTAACATTTTTAAATAGTGATGTAAGGGTGTTGTTAAACCATAAAAAACGAAATTTTAGCTATTTCTGATAATTATTATTTATATGTATTCCTGATATATGGTTTGACTATCTTAAATAAAAATTTCAAGCGCCTTCAAGAGCTTAAATGGAGCTTTCATCAATTTTTTATATATGGAAGTTAGAAGAAGAAGGAAGAACGGCAAAGTGCCAATTCAATTCATCAACGCGAAGACTTATTGTGTATCGATTTATTGACTTTTAATAAGAGAGCTAAAGCATATGATCTTGGTCCTTCATTTCAAAGAACGTAAAATGAGGAAAAAATAATATTTTTTCAAGAATATTTACTGTGCTCAACTGGTGTTTAAAAAATACACCAATTTCGGAAGACTTCCAAGAGTAAGAATTTCACAATATTGCTTTTGGGGAGTTTTCGAGATAAAAGACCCGCTACGACTAATAAAATGAACGGCAATATTATTACTACAAGGCATTTATATCACAGTTATAAAATTTTCAGAAAGTTTTCAAGGCAGTATTAATGAAGTGCAGAATATTCCCAGAAGTAATGGCCTTAAACATTCTCTTTTTTAGTGCTGTTAATTAATATATGTATCACCTGTTCAAATAAAATAAATACAAGCTGGTCAATTCAAATTACCTGTGTAAAGAAAATCGATAAAAAAAAATTTTTCCAAATTGGTATAACTCTTATATATATTGCTGTGAAGTTTAAATTTGGTTGTAAAGTCATTAAAAACTTGTCTCACGCCAATTATCTATCAACCTGTGTTAACGGCAATAACACCGAAACACCGAAAGAAACAGTGATTAAAAGTCGTTGTGTTCGCTTTAAAGAGGTAGTAGTGGATCATCTCCAACGGTAATTTTTCGTGTTTGGTCCTCGGTGTAAAGAAGTTACCATCTATAAAATCTATGACAGCCATTTGCAGGCTGTTTTTGACCTCATTACAGAAGTGTCTTGCTATTGCTGCACTGTTCTGCTTTGTTCTACCTTGCATGGGCTTTTTAGACAGAGTTCTCGACTCTTCCTTCTATGAGCAAACTGCTTTGTGTGATGGTTTCGATGAAAGTTTCTTATTATTTCCTTTTCAGATAAGTTTTATACTTCTCCTCTCCTCCGCTATTTGCTTGATTCCTTGAAAATCTTATCTAGTCAAAAGACTGCCCTCTGGTACCGATTTTTTTTTTACACTATTTTGGGCTTTCTTTCTACTCCTGCGCTGATTTTTTCTTTACCAGTTAGGGTGCTTTGTTCGTACCTGCTTTATTATCTATTGTCTTCACCGGTGTACTTTGTGCCTCCGTTAAGGGGTTTGGAGCCTAGTAGAGGTATGTCAATACCGTTATTTCGGTAAGACATAGGTCATCAGAGTATTATTTGTTGCTGCTTTTGTTATCGTATTGTTTGTTATATGCGTTCCCGATTGCACGAATCAGCCTGAACGGGCTCTCGTTCGCAAAGATGGTATGAATCCATGGGTAATATTTTGGTTAAAAAGTGCGTTAATGCTAGACTCGTACTAAATCTTTAGCAAAAAGGCGTTAAGTAGACAACGTAAAGGAGAACTATATATATATATATATGTATGTATATTAAACACTTGACTTTGGTTTATGAATATAACGTCGAAAGGGTCCAACAATCTAGCGAATGGAGCTCCAACAATGATACTTAAGCGAAAACGATCATCAAAATGGTCCAAAAATTAAAATAATGCTCATCGTTGAATTACAGTAATGTAGTTCATCACGAGTTCGTTTCAAAGGGTCAAACAGTCAATCAGGAATATTAGTTGGTGGTTTGGAGGGTTCATATGAAGTCATTAGCGGCATGATTGAGGCTGAATATTTGGGCAAACCTCAGAAAATAGTTACCACATTTTCAACAGATTTGTCTTCTTGAGATAATTTACTGTTATGCAAATAAAAAATCAGCTTTGGAGAATTCGCAGACGATTGAAGCCACTGAGTGTTACTCGCTGAAAGCTCTGAAGGGCCGAGGCTTATAACAGGTGCTAAAAATATTTGATTAAACTTTGGCATGCTTGCGTTGGCTTAAAGGAAAAGTATATTCTGAAACCGATAATGCAATTTTATATTAATATAAGTAAAAAATGTATCTTTTGTTTAACAGTTCGAGTCAAATATGATCAAATATATGCTAGATGCGTAAATGAGGATTGCAGCGCGAGGATTGTACGCTAATTTTAAACACAAAAATTAACTGAATTCCTCTTTTGAATATTAAATATTGAAAATAAATATCTAATTAGCAAAATATATTTCTGGATTCCTCAGCATCAACGCAAATTGATTTGAAAATCAGTGTTGGCAATAGAAACAAACGCACCTTTGTTGTGGTTGAATTGCTACTCGGCTACGAAAACACGTTTGTGGTTGTCAAAAACGCTGACGGCTGCTGTTGCTGACAACTTGTTAAGAAATACAAATTTGGTTGCGATTGAAAAGCAAAAATTCAATGTGTGGAAAATGCGCAAAGATCAAGTATTATTTATAAATGTGCTGTGTGTATATCTAATTGTATGTTAGCTGACACGTGCCTATACAAATATTTGTAGGTTGTCTTACGAATAAATCAAAGGTAATAACACGCACATACATATGTATATACATGTAAAGGGGGGCATATTTCTATTACGCTCATTATTAGCATTATGCTGCTTAGTAATTTTAGATATGTTTTTATGTGTTTATACTTGTTTGTGTGTGTCTATAAAGCTGCTCAGTTAATATTCATCGCCTCCTTTAATAGCATATACGCAATTAACATTTTAATTAATAGCACAATTCAACATAATTTCAGCTTTGCACATATACAGACGTGTGTTTATTGCCGTAAGTTACAATCTAACAAATATAATCTTTCGAATGTGAATTTCCCAGCTAGCATATCTAATTGGTAACAAAATCTACAAGTATGAATACATTTGTTGCACAAATAAATATTTAAACAGCGCATATGTCAGGCGAACAGCTTGTGGGCAAATGTAGATGTACGTGCAAGATATTGCTTGTAAGCATATATTAATGTACTAACACATGAACATATACACACAGACACACCCACACACACACACTAAGTTGTATTCACTTGCCGTCAGTAGCTTTGTTAATTAAAATTCATTATACATATTAGTAGGTGCTACTGCTGCTGCTGTTGGCCTGTGAACACCATGGCGTATGCGTAACATTATGTGAGCGTATATTAAACAGCACATATTAATGTCGTGAGTAGCAAATCTTTTGATCATAATTTGTATTGTCGTCATGCCCACTGACCTCAACATTTTGCGCACTTACATTTAATAAATTTTACTCGCAAAGGTATTAATTCAAGCAGCTGATGTCCTTGCACGCGCATCGGAACACGCCTCTTACCATATCTGTGTATATGTGTGGGTAATTTTATATACTACAAACGTGCAACAGAGAGATATTTGAAGTGTGTTGCACATTAGCAGTAATTGACGCCTCTAATACGCACATATACACATATACATTCCTGAATATACTTACACATGGATATAAACACACTCAATTATATACACTTACACTCATCAGATATGTAATTGCGTGCGTGCAAATATTATGCTGTGCAAATTTATTATCCAATTCGTATAATTACAGTGCAAAATTAACTGCTAATAAAGCTGCATAATGAGCTCAATCTAACAAGCGCATGACTACTGTTATAAATGTATATACACATACATATGCATTAAACAGTTATATTTAGCATTTGGTAGTAGTGCTTTGTCTGTGCGCAGGTGCCTTAGTCATAATTACTGTGCTTACTTTGCAAGTGAGAAAGCAAAATATTGCATACAATAAATATTTAAGTAAACGTGACGAATGAGCGGAGAGTCAGAGGTCAGCAGTATATTGTTAACCTACGTCCGTTGTGTGAGGAAATACCGCTATAATTAAGGCATCTTTCAGAAATTCCGAAATAGTATTATTTATGGAAGGGATTAAAATAATTTATGGTTTAACATAGATTACTCAGCAGATGAGCTGACAGAAAATTGTTTACAAGAATTATTAATTTTAATTTCAAGGAGTTGCCAGTTTTTATTAATTAAAAATTGTGTAAAAAAATAAATAAAGAGAAGCTAAGAAATAAAATTGATTTTAAAATATGTATATTAGTTTTTAGCTAATAGAGTTGCCCTCTTTCTTAACGAAGTTTGGAGCATAAAAAATTAGTCATCAGGAGATGAATTACAAGAAAACTCCTTTTTTACAGTTGCCACTTTTAATTAATTAAAATTTGCGGAAAAACAATAAATAATCAGAAAATAAGTTGCAATAATTTTATTCTAAAATAAACTGATTTTTAGTTAATAGAGTTGCCACTTTTTTAAATGAAAATTTGAGTGAAAACAACAAATCATCAGGAAATGGGTTGACTGAATTTTTTTAATTTTTTTTTAATTTTTATTATTATTTCTATTTATAGAGTTGCCACCTTTAATGAATTAAATTTTTTGTCAAAACTATAAATAGTCGGAATATGTATGTATATTACCACAAAATTTTTAATTATTTTATTAATTTATTTGTTAGAGTTGCCACTTAATTTAAAAAAAAATTTTGAAAAAAATAAAATTTATTCATGAGACGAATTGAAATAAAACTGTTTATAAGATTTAAAGATTTTTAATTTTTGGAGTTTCCACCTCTTTTTATTTAAATTTTGTGTGATAAAAATATCTACTAAAAAGAAAATGGTTTACAGGATGTACAAATCTTTAATTTATAAAGATGCCATCTTACGGTAATTAAAATTTGTGTAAACACTGGCTTGTAGGCTAGTATTTTAAAATAGTGTGAGTTCAACACAAAGTAAATTTTGAAAAGCTGTAAAACTAATGTCCAACCTGTCGAAAGTCTTAAGTAATTATCAATAAACATTAAATAAAAAAAATATTTTAAAATTGCGAAAGTTTAAAATATATTTTGAGTACGGTATAAGTACAAAGCTAACAACCAACTTAAAGAACTCGAGGAATGATGCTGTCGGGTGTTTCTCTTTTGGTTTAAGGAAAATTCTTAAATACCGTCTACGAGCTAACCGAAGGGTACGCTAAGATGGTATACAACTGGACGAAAAGAAGTATCCAAGCCGACAACCCAAGCAAAACTGAAATGAGCTTATTTTCTAGGAGGTATAAGACCTCAAACGTGCCTCTCTCTCCTTACGGGCTGTATATCTTCAACCTGTTGGAAAGGTAAAATACCAAGCGCTTATCCACGATAGAAAACTTTTTTGTGGCCCAATATTTGGGCAAGAATCAGGAAGGAGTCGGTTACCTCTTGTTGCTGTAGCAGTGCTATAGAGAAAAGGATGTTATTTTGGCATAAAAAAATGGTGCTTTGGCTTTAGGAAACCATAGTCAATACAATAATGGCTTGAACAGCCTACACTTGCTAAAAAGATGAGCGTGTTCAAAGTCTGGTTCTCATTGGTATCTCTTGTGCACTACAATCTACACCAATGAAAGCACTTAATGCCATTTTAAACAAATACGTAGCATCCGTGGACAGTGCCGGTAGGTGTATGGCTGCGAAGTGTACTCTAAGATTCAGCTGAGTCAAACTGTGCGCTCAAAGATATTCAAGGAATATCTGTCATCGTTGGAAATATCAGCAAGCTACTTCATCGATAACAACTGCAAAGCCGATGAACTTGTAAGACGAGTTATGTTTAACACGCTCACATAGGAATGGAACTGAGTTCCATCTCTCTTGGTGCCTTGCGTTTTAGCACTGAGCAAATGGATCTTGTGTGCGATAATCATGCAATGGCGAGGGCCTTTTGGCTTTGAGTAGAACGCAGGAGATCTAATGAACTACTTGCCTTGAACAATGTTTATCTTACCGCAACGTTGGTATTGTTATTAAACGATGTCCAATAGGCATTCACGCGGTAAAACTACAAATCTTGGCGGACGCTAGTTGTCAAAGTTGCATGGACGAAGGTGAGGTGGAAACAAGTAGATACTAACTGCTTCATTGTCGAGCTTTTTCACGACTGAGGCTGGAACATCTCGCCTTTCCACTAGTCTTAATTGTGATTCATTGTGAAGAATCATACATACAGACCCCATATTTTCTTGCTGAATAGATACTCTTTATTAAAATATATTTCCGCAACATAAATGCTTTTCGGTCAATTGTGACTGCTGAAAGGGTAAACCGAAGCCACATCCCACGACAGATCAATATTTGCAATCATTTCAAAGTATTGCCTTCAGATATTGACCACACTACAGCAAACACAAGACTACTTACAACAACTGAATTGCTTGAATAACACCCTAAGCGCTACAGATAACTGTAAACACAGGTGTACAAAACAGTAATCAGATAACGGGCAGCAGCAAACAGCAGCTTTATATAAAGTAGCTGCTGCCGCTGCGGCAAAACTTTTGCTAATAACACACAGATCATGACACAGAGCTGCTTTGTTGACACATAAAAGTCAACCCTTATAAATAAATAGATTTGCATAAATTCATATTGACACAGCAGCAGCCGGAGGGCAATAGGAGCAAGCCGAGCGCAAATCAAACTTCAAGTTATGGCGAGTAACCTTTAGTTACGGTTAGTTACGGGTCAGCTGCTGCTTATTTATATTTATTTGTATGTATATGTGTGTATGTACACAGTTGTTGTATGTGTGCGTGTACACAAAGTTCAGTTTCAGAGAAAATCCAATTAAATTCAAACAAATAATTAAAGTTCCATGTAAATAGGCTGTCAAATAATCGCCAACTAGTCAAGTTTGTTTGTTCGCAGGCATATTTATATGCAGATGGGTTTGCTTCTATTGTATGTGAGTTTGATTGTATGAATGTGGCTTTGATTGTATGAGTGTGTGCGTGTGCTTGCTGGCAAGTGTTGAGTAGGAGTCAAGGATCAAATGCGCTCAAATAATAATCTGGCAACGAGCTGTTGACAGGCAGCAGCAACTGCATATTAACACCACTTTGAATATAAGTGTATATATGTATGTGTGTGTGTGTGTTTGTGCGCCTACAAAAGACAGCATAACCTAGTTTATTTACAAGTTTATTATCTGGCAAATAGCCAGACGACTTGAAGCGCACACGACACGACAAAACACTTGGTTGGGTCAAACAGCTGTAACTTTCGTGCTGCCAGCTGCCAAGTCCACCACTGCTGTTGCTGCTGCTGCAATCAGCTCTCGCATCGCCTGTCTCACACACACAAAGTTCACGATTACTTATCAACTATGTATTATGCTATAAATATGTAAATGAATATGTAAATAAATTTTGCAACTTCATGAATTTAATCTACATGAACACAACGCTCGCTGTTGTTGTTGCACTTACGATGTTTTGTTGTTGTTATTGTTGCTTTGACAAATTTTAATCACAAGTAGAGTGTAAATTTCAACGCATTTGCATTGCACTCCTTGCTGTCTATGTTCTTAGCTTACAATTTCCCTGATTTGGTTAGTGCTGCGTGCTTGTCTAGAACATACACTCCCACACACACACAGAAAAGCTTCAGCATGTAGTTGAGAGTTGTTGTTGACACTTTGTTTGCCTTATGTATTGGCAATGCAAGGCATATTGACAATATAGCTCGGTCGATAAGCACCTAAAACATACATACTTACAAGTATATAGCACACATACATACAAAACACATACACACCTTCACTATGGACATCTTAGCTTGCAAATCTTTTACCTGTATAAAATATATAGCAGCGACTGCAGGCTATAACCATACTTATACAGGTTATAGCCTGCAGTCGCTGCTTTGTTAGTTATTATTAATTTTATGTCTCTAATATGATTTGCTCTCAGCCGTGTGGTTTGCTAGAAAATATAAATTAAGCAATCTGCCTTAAGGCAGCTGTAAGCAGCTAACTGCATACCATACATATCACATACCAAAACCTCTTTTTATTCCATTCACTTCAAATTCAGTCTCTATCCCGCTTTCTCTCACTTTTCTGCATACTAACTCTTTCTCTTTCTGCGTACCTACTTATTCTCTCACCCTCTCACTCTATCTCTAGCACACTCTTACTTATCTCCGTACAACCGCAACCTTACTCACTGTCTGTTAATCAATCTTTCACTCTCTCAATCTAACCCTGCCACCCTCTCGCTTTCTCTTTCCCTTACTTCCGCTCTCCCCTAACGTCCTTTCTCTTTCACACTCTTTACTCTTCCTAGTATCCTACAACTTCCCCTCCGTCTCCCTCCCATCTTCACCTTCCTTCTAAAATTATACCAAAAATTTATAGTCACTACTACATGCACACACTTACTAAGTCTTTTGTTCTTTGCTCTTTGTTGTTGTGCTTTAATTAATTAAAATTTGATTAATTACCATGATTATCTGTTGTATACAATTAATTATTGTTGTTAGCCTGCTGTGTCAGGCTGAAGAATTTTGTTTCGCATATTTCGGCAAGAATTCTCAAACACTCAAAGACACTTTGCTCGAAGACTTTAGTTGATTTAATGTACTTATTTAGTATAAATTTATTTATAGCACATTATTTGGCCGGTAGACAACCAGAAAAGGTAATTTGATTGATTCCATATTAAAAGGATTTAATTGGAAATAAGCGGGATACAACTGACTACTGATTTGATTGAATTTGACGCTGTTAATGTGAATAAATACCAAAATATTCTTAAAGTTGAGGTCACTGACTCCACACATCGGTAGTAATTTAGTAATTTAGATCAGTTGTCGGTTAAATCTCAAAGGAGCAGTTTGCTGTTCCTTTCGGTTTACTTTCGCAGTGCCCTATTGAAAATCTTAATAATGCAGACACCATAATCAATAACGGGCTATCAATTTTAGACTCTAGTCACTGGTTATTCAACATTCTGTTAGTTAATCCTTAGCTGCTGACTCTTTGGTAGTACTACTTAAGTGCTATAAGTCGCTACAAGAAACTTGAAAGTCAGCAGTCAATAGTCAACATTTTAAAATTAAAACAATGTAATCATTATTAAGTTGATTAAGTAATTCAACAGTTAAAATTTATTATTCGAAACTCCTCAATTAATAGCTAATAGTCATTATTAGACACTCAACAGTCGGTAGGCATTAAAAAGTCATTAGGCAGTAGGTAAAAGTTCACAGTCAATAGTCAATTATCAGTAACCAAAGTTAACAACATGGCCTCAGACCCGGCAGATCAACTAAAGGAGCTTTAAAATGCGCCATTGAAAGCGTAGAAGTCTCACAGCGTAGCTGGTATAAATAAGTATTGCTGCCGACTTTAGATGTCCAAAAAGTCTTCAACAGCGACAGTTGGGTGAATATGATCTACGCTCTCGAAAATTACTGTAGAATCCCAGACTACCTCAGGCTGTGGTGCGGAGCTACCTTAGTAATAAAAAACGGCTGCACCAAACTACAGTCAGAAGCAGCAAAAATATCAATTTTAGACCCAGACTTGTGGAACATCAGCTACGATACTGTACTAAACCTTGAAATGCCAGAAGAATCGTACTTAGTTGGTTATGCGGACGACATTACAACACGAGATACAGAAGAAGAGCGAATACCACTTAATCAGGCTATGATACGGGATGCAAGCATGGCTCGACTCACGCAACCTGCAGCTCGATACAGAGAAAGCAGAGCTTCTACTACTAGCGGATAAGCGAATACCCCCGAAGTAAGTATGGGGGAAGGAGAGTCACGGTAAATGGACGACTAGATTAACAAAATATCTACACTTAAGGACAAGCCATAACACGGATTCTACCTCCATCTAGCAAGCAGTGCTGGCTCGATTCATAAGATGGATAAACTTTAGTGTTAATCTGTTTCGTCCAAGGGACCAAAACGCATATCCGCGTTTTCTCTAACTTCGACTTCTCTTTTTTGACTTCTTCATTATTTTTGACAGCAGCTATCTCTGTGATAACAACACATTGATTTTCAGTTTCTTTAACTTTTTTGATGTTATCATCTTTAACCGAGGTGGATGGATGACATGTATGAAGAAAACTTTCGATAATTTTTCATTTTCCTTGATGGTTTTGTGCAATGTTTGTACTAATGATAAAATAGATTCTCCAAAACATTGAACAAAACTTTGAATGATTACGTAAATGTGATGCCATTGGTATAACAAAACTATTTTTCAAAAAAACTCGTTGCTAAATTTACAGCGAACATAAAAATGATCAATCAAAAATTTTTTATCGATTCCTTTTACGCGCGATCTAAGTGGACCAGTTTCGTTTGTGTTTGATCTGGGTGTGGTATTCTGTAACTCGATTAAAAAGAATTTACTCGTATCCGGATTTATGTACCAGGTAACTGGATATTTTGTATTCGATAGCTCGATGTTTATAATTAAATTCTATTTTCGAACAAAATATTCATAGCTCTTGAGATATAGAGGACAAAACGAATAACGTAAGTATTTATTCTGGTACAGAGTGATACAATTTTCGCATAAGGATAAGATAGATCCGAATTTCAAATAGAATACATTATCCAATAGATGTACCAAATAAGGTAGGAAAATATCGAGATGATCTTATAGTCACTTAATATGCAAAATAACCTAACATCATTTTTCATAAGCTCACAGACGAAAGAAAAACGATATAATAGAAACCTATCACATTTTACAATACAACAGATATAATATAATGTAGTGAATCGTAAGCAATAAAATACTCCACTTCGAGCAAAGCAA
Source organism: Bactrocera zonata (assembly GCA_037783105.1). Lineage (NCBI taxonomy): Eukaryota > Metazoa > Arthropoda > Insecta > Diptera > Tephritidae > Bactrocera > Bactrocera zonata. The sequence goes on along the minus strand of JBAWJQ010004468.1, from coordinate 12,877 downwards.
TATAAATTCACATTGAAACACAGGTTTTGGTTATAAAATGGTTATATTTTGGTTATATCTGAAAGCGGAAGCTTGACATTTATGATATAATGGGGTGGCAAACTCAATTTTGATTTTCTTAGTGATGTTGTTCTGGATTTCAGGAGACGATATATTGTCATACTTCGCCCAAAATCGTTCAAGTGGGCCAAAGCAATATGAACTATTTTAATAATATAACGACCACATAGGAACCTGAGATTTTCAAGCATATAAAATAACAAATATTATCCCATATAACTTCGTATATGTACATTTATAACAGATAAGTAACACAAAAACATAAACCACCTTCGAATAAACCGAAATTTTCCCAAATCCATTTCGTGCCTTAATTAAAGCACAAGTTCTATGCCAAAGTGTTAAGTGCAAGCTCAATGGCCTATGAGTTGCCTAACTGCCATATTAATGCCAGTCTAATGCTTCCATAATTCCAAGACTTTAATTAAAAGCCATCAATGATGAGCTAACTAGAGTGCGAGCAAGCAAAAGGTCAATGTTGATAAGCCGAAAAGTAAACTTTATTAAATGCACAAACTCACACACACGCATACATACACACAGAAACACAAACACTTGTCAACGCCAACACCAATACGTTTTTGGCAGAACACAAATTTAGTTGAACTCACCTCACCCCACCACCCACCAACACAACTCAATTTGCATATGGGCTGGCATTTAAAAGCGATCATAAAGCAAACACACACGCTTGCACGCAATTTTAATGGCCAGTTATGTGCTGGTGTCTGTCTATTTAAATATACATATGCATATGCATAATTAAGAAGGCAGGCTGGCAAATAGGCCAGGTGCACAGCAATTGGGCGCCGAACAACTGATGATTGCTGCCTTTGCTGACTTTTGTCGTTTGCGAAAAATTTGCCAAAAATATTAATATGCAAAATGCATTTAGATGAATGTGTGTAAGTGGATGCATGCACAGGAACTGTGTGCGTATACTATTATTGTGCTGGTGTGTTAATATGAGCATTTTACGGCTTTTAGTCGTGTCTGTAGTCAAATATGCTGTTTCGGGTTGTGCTGTTCGCAAATGCTGGTGCAATTATGGTGCTGCGTCAGACCGGCGACATGAAAAGTGAAATGTTTGTGATAAACGAGCATTTTGCTAAAAAGGTTTGGTGTGCTTTTAGGCGCTAGTGTGGCGCGAAAGAGTTGAGAGTTTCTCTTGCTTTTTCCGAGTAAATATTTGCTGTGAATATCAGTATTCTTGGCTAGCTGCTTATACGTAGTCTATATTATTGGCTGAAAAACTAAAAATTATATGTGAAATATCCTCGGCGGCTTAGATACATAAATATGGTTGGAAAAGGCACTGTAAGTGTTTATGTGTTTATATTTCAGTATCTATATTGAATGTTAAGCGTTGAAAAGGTTTGTAGCCACAGATTATAAACTGTCTAACTGATGGCTCTTAATTGTTTAAGTAGCATACGAAGTCACGGAGCGTTCTTGGCTACATTTTTACTAAATATACAGTTATTTATTTGAGAGATAATGTAAAATTGACTCGTATTTACTAGGAATAAAACGCTACTTCTTTCATATCTCTGGAACTTAGTAAAATTAAGTTTTTTGGAAGCAAATATTATCTACTAGGGGTCCTTCCCAACCTTCCTTGACTACGGGGATATGAATAGGCCTCTTCTAAGGCATAGTTAAATTATTTTAAATCTTTTTTCTTTCACATATAGCCTATTATCTTCTTAAAATTTTATACATGAACCCTTTGAAGCCTTTTAGTCACCGAGTTTTGTATTAGTAATGCATGCATATCTACCACTTATTTTTTTTGGCAAATTTTTATATCACAAACCTAGCTCTGAAGGCTTTAAACATAATTTTTCGTCAGATTACAACTCAAGCACTATTAAAGTATGTATGATTAAAACTTTTTTGGTCCCTAAATTGCTTTTTAAATAAGTTTTTTATATAAACTTGTAGACTTTATACTGAGACCTAGGCGTATAAGTAACATTTAACTACTTCTGATATTTAAGACTGAGGCTCTGGCCAAACTACACTATCAACAGGTTTACTTGATGCCAGGATAGTTTTATTTCTTAATTTTTGTGCACCTAAATCATCGAATATCAAGCTTTCGAGTACTTTGGAGCAGCGAGGCGTGTGAGCAACATTTCTGTACTTCGCATTAAACAACGTATTTAGGCAGTTTACGATCAGTTCATGTGTAATTATCGTCAGATAAGGCAAACTTTTCATTTTACATGCGACTAATGCTTTCAATATCGAGCAATACAGTATATGACACCGTGGCGTATAAGCAACATTTAAGTATCTCGCACACAACAACATTTTTTGGCAGTTTACGATCGTTGCATGTGTAATTAATGTCATATATGACAATTTCTTCAATTTACTGCAACCAAAGCTGTCCATATCGAGCAATTCGGTATATGACAACATGGCGTATGAGTAACATTTAAGCATTTGTCACGTTTATAACTGTGCATTTAGACAATATACACTCGCCAGGTCTTGAATTCGTTTCATACAGATTACACCACTTAACTCGTATGTCTCTAAATCACCAAATATCAAACATGCGTGTCAATTTGATCTCCATGGCGTATGAGTGACATTTGGCTTTTGATATTTTTCTACTATCTTCCTTCATTCCTGCTACCATATTTAACAATTACGCATGTTTAATTAGTGGAAGAAAAATCAATTTAATTAATCTGGCTTTGTTTCGTAGTATTGAACTCTCAAAAATAACATGGCGGATGAGTGACATTTAAGTAATTTTAATAGCTAAAACAGTATTTTTAGGCAATTTCCCATCACTATGTGTTTAATTGATGTTAGATAGCACATACTTATTAATTTATGTGCAACTAATACACCAAATAGCCGCTATATGTCTTGAACGCCATAGCGTATGAGTGATATTTTTTTCTCTTATTGTTTTTCCTATTATCTAACGTAATATTTTACAATTATGCAAGTTTGATTAGTGCAAGATAAATCATGGTAATTAAGCTGCCACTGTTTCAAAGTATTGAATACTCAAAACACACCGTGGCGTATGAGTAATGTGTTTTTACTTGAAGGTTCCGTCATAATTTATAGTTACACGGGTCTGATTGCCGCTAGAAGATAAATAATATTTAATAATTTAGAGTAATTTGTTCTAAATTAATGTTACTATCACTACTTTCGATTATGTTGCAATTTGTACACACACATAAATATGTGTTATAATATAAAGACATACATGTTGCATGCTATAAGTTTGCCGGTGTCAACACGTACATATAAACAGTAATCTTTAAATTATTAAATATGCTGTACACCATTTACACACATAATCTATTCGCGATACGTCAGCACAGGCTATTAATTTGAACTAGCAACTGGGTAGCTGAAAGCGGCGGCTTCGAGCCTTGGACATGTGCCAGCGTGAAAAAAATGTTGCATATGACGTTCGGAGCTTTCTAGGCTATTAACTGCTTTATTACCATACTATCCGTTAGTCTACCACCACATGTAGTCAGCCACATACCCATAAATGCACACACTCACAGCGACTTATGTGGACTTGCTGCGCACAATCAAATGAAAATTTATTGTTTATCGACATTTAAACGACACGCCAAGCTTTTTATGGCATCACAGTGAAGAGTAATAATGGCAGCTACAACAAAAGCAACATATTACTATCACTACTACGCGGCTAATGGGGACAATTTGGCTTAATTTCGCTGGCCACCATGTCATTTGTATGCGTCGCCAGCCACAATGAATGCCAAAGAGCTGGGCGTACCGTGTAGCCGCGCAGGCATATCACTACTTGAACTACGCTGTGTATGTGTGCGTTCGTTTATGTGCGCTATTGTATAAATATCAGCGCTTCCCATTCACTTTTCATATGTGATTATGGTGCGCGCTCGCGTTTGTTTGCCTTTATTATTTATAGCAATTTAATTGATTTACCACATCTCGTGGCAATGGCACGCTCGTACGTGCCAGCTGCTGTTTTATCGACGCACAAACACACACACACTCATATTTATGCGCTTATTTCCTTTAGAGATATGTTTGCATATGGGAATGTTCATTGTTACTTATTTATTATTTACGCTGTTGTTGTAGTCATTGTAAGTCCTTCATGTCCGTTAGTTGACCAAAGGATATATTGCCCTTTTGCGCTTTTTGATTTGCTACGTGCCAGCGCCGTTATATTGCTTGGCTCATAAGCGTTTTGGATTCGTTTGCGCAATTTACGTTGCCCTTTTCCTCTGTTAACGTTTGTTGCTATTGTTGTGTTTGTGTGAAAAAAAGATATTGTTGTTGTAAATTATGCCATCGCATGCGTATTTTATACCTTCCCCTACGTTTGTGCGCCGGTAAAATGCATCATAAATAAACCTTAATGACACAATTATTCGTGCTCATACGCCGTGGTGACCCAACTCCTCACTGCTTTATGCAAATATATGCATGCATTAAATGCGATAAACAATGATTGTTAAATAAATTATAGATTTCTTTATAAATTTTCTGTGTTTACAAAACGTCACTTTTTTATTAAGTGAAGCAGTTTCTACTGGCTTTACAGCAGCCTGTTAAGTATTATGTAATTTGAGGAAATTCTCGGGCGAATGAGAATTTTAGCACATTTCTTAATCGCCCGAGAATCATAACTAGAAACATATACAAACAATTATAAAAAATATTCATTAAAGTTAAGTCCGAAATCAAATGTTCGAAGTCAGCTTCATAGAAATATCGGAGAAAGTGTCGGAAAAACTTAGCAAAATAAGGAAGACAAATTTTGAGCATTGAAAGATGTTAGTTAATAGCAGTTTTTCAAAAGTAAATAAAAAATTTAAAAAAATATTATATAGTTTATTTTCGGTTTCAGAAACCATGCGAGCCTTAAGAATTCAAATAATCATTGCGCGGCATCAATAATTTATTATGTTTGTTAAGTCACCTAGAAAATTGTTCATCAGTAAATTTTCTTTTACAGAAGTGAATTCTCTATGGAATATTGAGGGAGTTTTTCATGAAATGTAATCACTTAGAACCTTTAGAAATTATGAAATCTTTGCATATAAGAAGTCAAAGTTCATATTAATCACACTCATGGTACCTATTTTTAGCGCGTATTTTAACTATTATCATGCTAAGATTGTTCCCTTTGAAAATAAAAAGACCAACACCAAAAGAGTTACATTAAATGTCTACTAGGACGGGGCGTTATTGGCGCACTGTCGCCTGTACAAATTTTTTTACATATGCATAGAGACGAGGGTTCAATCAAAAAGAGCATTATTGGCTTAATTTTGATCGCTCTTACTATGCAGTTTTACAGCTAGAATCAATTCCTTTTATCGGTAAGCATTTTCTTGAACTAGCTGAAGCCCTACCTGAAACACCACATTTCCTTATGGCGATTCAGCAGTGGTTGTTGTTGTTGTAACGGGTACAAAATCTCCGTAAAATGGTAAGATTTAGATAGATTGTCGTCAATGTCATCCAACGGTGGGGCAAGAAACGTGATGTTTCGGCGAAAGCGAACCGGAGAGGGGTGTCTGAAGGGTATCATGTGGGGACTCATTGGTATGATTTCTGCAAAAGCATCTCAGCAGAAACTGCTTGGAGAGGAGTTCATTATGCTCCTTAACTGGGAACATAAGGCCTCACTATGCAGGTGTTCATTGGAAGGCATCCTGTCGTAGATGAAAGTACAGTATTTCGACAACCGAGCATATTGGTGTGGCGAAATTAAGGATCGGGAAGCCGATTGCCTTGTAAGTTACCAAAAAAGTTTCATTGTCCTTTCCCCCTGTGCTACTGGCTAGCGACTTGGGGATTATGTTGCGCCTCTGTATTTAACACCATCGACTGCAATATTACAATTAATTCTGTACTCCTTCCTCCAGTTATTGAACATGGTCATTGTGGATTTAGTGAAAGATGGTGTTAAGTTCCATGCAGCTAAGAAGCGAGAAAGGTTGGAGAAATAGCCGTTTACTTTGAATGGAATCAATATACGTAGGTTGAAAGAAAATATAGTAAAATTAACGGCGCATTTAAATTTGCTCGAATTGGATTACTCTATAAAAATATGCTATTCTAATGAAACTAAAAGTTTTAAAGTGCATAAAAGGAGCGTAAATAAAAACTCGACGTTAACTGAAGCTGCGAAGTATGACAATTAAGTAATGAGACTGATTCCATAAAAACCATAAATTTGAAAATTATTCTACAACTCTGCCATCCCCTTCAAAGTAGTCCCCTTGCGCAGCTATACAGCGATTCCAGCGCGTTTTTAATCCTTCGTAACATTTCTGGAACGCTTCGACTGAGATGTACCCGCGAGTACCCTTGTCACGGCCGCCTGGATGTCCGCAATCAACAAAAACAAAAACAAAAAAAATCACAGGGCGACATGTCGGGCGAATAAGGCTGCTGTTGCAACACGGCTATCCCTTTAGAGGCCAATTACTGGGACACGCTGAGGGCGATGTGGCACGGCGCGTTGTCGTGGTAAAGGATCTAGCAGACTTGATTCACAGTTTTCCCCGGTGGAACGAATTCTTTGTGGACGACTCCACGGTTTTAAAAACAGGCAATAATCATCGTTTTCACCTTCGACTTGCTCATGCGAGCTTTTTCGGGTGGGGGGCGCGCAAAAACAACCTTTGTGAGCTTTGGCACGACTAAAAGCACTATCACCATAAACTCTTACAAGTTTACCCTTCGTTTCCGAAGCTGTTTTATCCAATCTTGCGCAAAGATTTATCGCAAGGCGTTGACCTTGATTTCGTTTTTCCATTTTCGTGACGAGCACTACAAACACACGCCTAATAAACTTGACGCAGCAGGCGAACTAAACAAGCTAGCGCAATGGTACATATATCTGTGCAGAGGGAAGAGATTTCGAAAAAAGAGAAAGGGAATTTTAAGGTCACAGATTTGCCACAAGCGCGGCAATAAAATCAGTCTCATTACTTAATTGTCAAACCACGTATTTAAGGATATAAAAGGATTCATATCTTGATTTTGTACGGTCAGTTTTATTATTGACTATAGTGGTCCGATCTGAACAATTATTTTAGAAGTTATATCACTGCCTTGAGGAATAATCTAGGCAAAATTTCCTGAAGATTGCTTGTCAAACCAAAACATTTTCCATAGAGAGAACAGAGTTTGGTCGGACAGTTTGTATGACAGCAATCTGCTATAGCGACAAGATGTGAAGAATTTCTTCGAAGATTACACCTTTGCATTGGATAATTATTCATGCCAAATTTCGTTGAAATTTTCCATGCTAAGGTTTGAGATTCGATCGTTCAGTGCATGTGGGCAGCTATATGCCTATATATCTAGTGGTCCGATCTCAGCAAGCAATTTCTTCGAAAATTGTACTGTTACCTCGGTAAATAATTAGTTTAAAATCGGCGGTTTCAACAAACGGGCAGACTTTTGGGTTGAAGAAATGTTATTCTGAGAATGTAATTTTGGTTTTAGCAGAATTATTTCTAAACTTCTGAGTTTTTCCCAAAAATAGCGGCAAATTTAAGTTACTCAAGCATTACTAAATAAAGTAAATAACAACGCCGAATTACTGAAACGTAACCAAACATATGGTTTCATGAGGATATGACATAGCCAAGACCGAAAAAGGTTGGGCAACTGCATTTGAACAAGAAAACTATGTAATCTGCGATTTTAATGGCATTTATTGTATCGAGGGCAGTTCAACGCCGTTTACCTGAAGCAATCCGAAAAACGGTCGGATTTGTGAAAAACAAAGTCAAGGCTTTTGAACCACGATAAAGCTTCTGCTCACACATTCCGTTCCCAAGACAGTAGAGTCAACGTAATATTTGCCCAGTCAATTCGGCAAAATACTGCCGCTACAACAAAAATCAGTTCACACTTTGCTGCTTTGTGCGTGATTTCTTGGCCTAAAACACTGCTATAATCACGCCCCAACATTCATATTCGCCCGATATGACACCATGTTAATTTTCCTATTTCTATTATTAATATTAAAAGTACATTAAAAGCGGGTTGCTGAAAGAACTAAAGGCAATAGCTTAGATTGAGTGTTTTGACCCTTAGAAAAAGTTCATAATATCAAATGGTGATTATTTTAAGGCTGACAACATGAATGCTAAGAAATAAATTAATATTTTTTCAAAACATGAAAATTTTTGTTGTACTCGTACATAGTTAAAGACATCTCATATATTTATATGCACACAATTCATAGAGTCTCCGATGCTTCCTTCTGAGTTTTGTACGAAGCAAAAACTTAGTATGCGCTGTTCAGAGTATACTCATCATTCACGATCAACAGATTAAGTATTCTTAATTCAAGTAACCTAAGCCTAATATCAGTACCGCAGAGGTCTAATTTCCCGTTCATTATAAAATAATTCATGCATAATAAAATATTTGTTTGATTTCTACGGTCTCCGCTCTTCTTCACCTTCCGCAACGTTTGCTATTTATTTATAGCTTTTAATTTATTGTGCGATTGCTTTATAAAGTTATTATTTACATTTATTTACGAAGTTGCTGACCGAGTGCCTCCCCACACCGACTGACCACAAACTTGTGTTGCGGACTTCATATCGCATGTACGTGTGCTTATTCATATAAATACATAAATATATGTAGTTTTGAAGTGGTTTTTATTATTGTTATTGTTGCCATTACACTCGCTGTTGTTGTTGTTGCCACTTGTGTTGCGCTGTGTCACAATAAATTATGCAACAGCAATTTACATTGCAACGACCCAACATTGGCTGTAAAACGAAATTGAATTGTTGTGCTGAGTAGCGCCGGCGTAACGAGAGCGCTGCAGAGCGGCACTACCGCAACAACAACAACAAAAATCAACAAAGAATACTTTGCAACAATAACAACGGCAACAAAAAGTGAAAACACTATGAATGGGTTATGAGACGAGCGTTTGCCAACACGGCGCTGGCGGTGGTGAGAAACTTTGCAATGTAAGGACGAGGAGAAGAATGAGAAGTGCTGATAAAATTTCGTAATTTAGAGAGGGGAAGAAAACGCAAAATGTGTTGAAAGGTAATTGAGCTTCACAGTTTATTTAGGAATTGTGTGTATGTGTATAAATACGTGAATGAGTGTGTGTGCCAGTGTTCATTATTTGCGTGCGTGCCTGCTTAGGAAGGGTTGCTTGCCATGAAAAGGCCACACAATAGACATTAAGTAAATAAACGTGTCTACTTTGATTAAAATGAATATTTGATGATGCAAGTGTTGCACGTGTAATGTTGAAAGCGAAAAACAGTTATTGTAATTATTATAAATAATTAAGTAAGCAGATAAAAGTGTTTGATATTTATAGTGAACAAATATTTCGTAAGAATGATCTCAATATATCCTTCCAGCTTGACCACTGAGAAATGAAAATCCCAAAAGCTTTTAAACTTTAATTATTTAGCGGTAATAATAAGAAATTTAACTGTTTCTAGTTGGGTAGAAACACACTTTTATGAATTGATCACTGAACTTTGAAAGCTCCAACAGCTTAGGCTCCTATAATCTCCACAAAACCTTCCAGCTTGGCCGCTAAACAATTAAAGTCCCATAAACTTTTGAGATTTGATTATTCACTTATTAATAATAAGAGATACCCCTGTTTTTTTTAGATTGATCGTTGAGCTTTGAAAGCTTCAAAAGCTTATGAGCTTTAGCTATTTCATGTTGTGGTTCTAAATAGTAAACGAACATTACTATCTAGCTTAACCTTTGTGTTGTTGAAAGCCCCAAGAACTTTTAAGCTTTGAAGGTTTTAGTTTGTAATAAACAAAATGGCTGGATTAATTAAATCAGATTAAACAAAAAACGAGCTGTCAGCTTTGACGGTAACAAACTGCAACTCAGCGTAAAGTGATGAGCACAGGAAGCTTTTTTGGTTAAAGTAATGACAGCGGCTGATCAGTTGGATGATTAATTCCATAAAGATTTGAACATATCTTAGCAAAGACGTACTCCAAACAAAATTGAGCTTTGAAAGCTCGAAAAGCTTCCAATGATAGTCAACGTAATGGAAGTTTCTGATCGGTCGGATGATTGATTCCGTGAAGACTTAAGCACAACATAGCAAAGTAGCAAACTGAACTTCAAAATTGAGCTTTGAAAGCTCGAGAAGCTTTAATTTATAGTTAATATAATAGAAATTTCTGATCAGTTAGATAATTAACTTCACGAATACGTAAACACAACTTATCACAGTTACAAACCAAATTAAAAAATTAAGCTCAGAAAGTTCCAAATAACTTTTATGTAACCTAATGTAGGTAGGTTACCAGCTAGATAATTAGATTTTGAAAGACGGGATCAAAACATAACATAGGCGCAATTCAAATTTCTCAAAAAGTTTAAAAGCTCATAAGCAGAGCTGTGCTATATTATGTGATAAATTAATAATAAACTGTAAAGAACTTAGAGTTCAATTTTGTCGGAGAGGCAGAACTAGCTTTAAGATCTTATCAAAGTCGCAAACCACAATTTTTGTACTGAAAATGCGCTAATGGAGCGCGTTATTTTGTAGACAGCTTGAAAGCGTAACCACCTAAGCGTTTAAATTATAAAAACTGTAACCACCATAGGAATCAGTTTCCTTGAAAGCGCAAAAAGAACTTTAAACTTTTAGCAAAGACACATACCACAGATTTTCTGCCTTCAATGCTTAACAGGAATATGAAACTTTCTCAAACGTCACACATCATTCGTTACTAAATAATTTCCACTAACGGCGTATGAGAACAAAACAAGTCCGGTCATTCTAAAAATATATCTAGCTCTTAATGGATCTAAATCCTTGATGTGTATCTACATTTTAGTATTTTAAATCATTTGTAATAGCCGCGAGTACTTTTCTATGACTTATAATTCCAAGCTTTCGACACAAATTGATCAACGGCTAAATATGTCTATGCGCAGAGCTAAACTGGCTTAAAACTTCTACAGGTCATCCGATATTTACTGCAAATATATATTACCAAAATTATACATAAATTTAGGTTCTATATTCTTTATTTTAATTGCATTCCAACATCGAGTAGCAACGCTCATTGAAGAAGTAGTTCATTTTGTTAATCGTCTAAAAATTTAGCAAAAGCTTTTATCCAGTTCACAAACCACTGCTAGAAAATTCAGATAAAAACAAGAAAAAACGTTAACTTCGGTTGCACCGAAGCTAAATACCCTTCACAGGTGCATTTCTGTTAGTAACTATGTGTCCAGTTTGTAAGGCAGCTATATGTTATAGTTAACCGATCTGAACAATTTCTTCGTAGATTACATTGTTACCTTAGAAAATAATATACACCAAATTTCGTGAATATATCTTGTCAAATGTGAAAGTTTTCCATACAAGAACTTGATTCCGATCGCTCAGTTTGTATGGTAGCTATATGCTATAGTTAACCGATCTGAACAATTTCTTCGGAGATTACATTGTTGCTTTAGAAAATAATATATACCAAATTTCGTGAATATATCTTGCCAAATGTGAAAGTTGTCCATACAAGAACTTGATTCCGATCGCTCAGTTTGTATGGTAGCTATATGCTACAGTTAACCGATCTGAACAATTTTTTCGGATATTACATTTTTGCCATAGAAAATAGTCTATACCAAATTTGGTGAAGATACATTGTCAAATGCGAAAGTTTTCCATATGAGAACTTGATTCCGATCGTTCAGTTTATATGGCAGCTATATGTTATAGTGGTCCGATATCGGCCGTTCCGACAAATGAGCAGCTTCTTGAAGAGAAAATGACGTTTGCAAAATTTCAAAAGGATATCTTAAAAACTGAGGGACTAGTTCGTATATATACAGACAGACGGACAGACGGACAGACGGACGGACGGACAGACGGACAGACGGACAGACAGACGGACATGGCTAAATCGACTCAGCTCAACATACTGATCATTTATATATATACTTTATAGGGTCTCCGACGCTTCCTTCTGGGTGTTACAAACATCGTGACAAACTTAATATACCCTGTTCAGGGTATAAATATTTCATTAATGTCCAACAGCTCTCAACTGCACTCAACGCAGTTTGACGAGAGAGCTGTTCTTTCAGCTACCATCACCTTGCTGCAAAATAATATCATATATTTTCAAAGAACGTTCTGCGGATGGCATTAAAGCTACAAACACTGATCGGAAGTGAAATATGTCAGTATTGATGTAAGGCTACAAGTTCCGTTTTTGGGTCAACAGAAGGATAATATTAGCATTATTTGAATAAAACAACTGTTTATCGAAATAAGTATTTCTGGTACACAAAATATTAACTCTCAATTTAGCTAATTTCATAACGCTATCGAGCAAGCTTAGCAAAGTCACGCACCATATAGGTTCCATTGTTTGAACTTAGCGATTTTAGGTACTTGAAACTAATATATTATCCGTTTCGATAGTGGATTTTCAGAATGTTTTCAAATCGAAATGTTAATTCCAGAAAAATAATTTTTTAATAAAAAGTTTTCTAAGCATAATATGTAATTAAAAGCTCTAATGAGCCTCCCAAAAGTGATTGTGGACATGTTACTTATTTCCTTAACAATAAAAATTGAAAAAACTTTATGAATGCCAATGCTAAACTGTAATAACTCAAACTACGCCCCGACTTTCCCAGAAATGCACTACAAGTGATTACAGGACTACAAGTGATGCTTGGATTAAGGGTTATCGTGCATATGTCGGATTAGTCGTTGGGGCCATTAGAATGTTATGTGTCTAATAGTGTGTGCCTTAAACCCTTTTCAATATCAGGA